>CM043112.1:46396906-46721484 GCA_023701765.1 Hylyphantes graminicola
ATGTTTAAAGAAATATTACAATTATGCCCAGGCAATTTTTTTTTAATTAATATGTGTTCCTGTTATGTATGCCAGTAAAAAATCAATGAGATAATGTATAATATTGTAGGAGTACAAATAAAAATTCTACATTAGAGGGTAAGATTCAAAACCCAATAGCCAATGATGAATTTTAAAAAAATAATTAAAAAAGTAATTAAAAAATGAATATTAAATAGTTAAATAAATATTAAAATATTACAAAAAATTAAATTATTTTGTTTAAGATAGGTAGCACAGACTGAAAATTATCAATCTGCCTTTGAGCGCAGGGTCGGTCGAAGCCTCGTCAGGCATGGATGTTGTGACCGTCAATAAAAGTTGTTATTTGCCTATGTGTTATTCCTTTCTTTGTGACTGTAAAAACTCTTACTGTGTCTATCCCACTTAACGAAAGCTTATAAGCGGTTCTCTGAACAAGCACACAAGCTGGAATATATGTACCATACCATACCGCAATTTTCTAGATGTTTAGTAGTTTAAGGCACGATATATTATCCTAAGCAAGAAAAAAGTTTTTCAAAAGTACTTATAAAGTATTATTAATATTTCTTTTATCGCTCTCATTCTTTATCTGGTTGGCTAGTTGGTAGATATATATTTTCAGGCTTGTGAGCTTGGTCAGAGACCCGCATATAAACCTTCTTCAAATAAGACAGACACCACACACACATTAGTGGATCCATTTAGTTGTTAGTGACAGAGGCCTACTGGGGGATCCCCAGAATTGACTTGTCTCCCCAGAGGTAGAGGATTTGGTGTGGGAACTTTGAGGACTTTGTGACCACGACGGATTTAACGTGCACCAGTCACCATCAGGGCCCGTCTAGTAAAATCTCAGACTATAGGCACGGCACAACCTATTTTGGGAGCCCTTTAGGGAATTTTTTTTTAGTTTACTTATATTTTGGAGATTTACAGCATTTAGCATAATCGAAAATGAAATGTAAAGACCCCCTAAAATTCGGAGGCCTATGCCTGGGCCTAACAGGCCTATTGGAAGAACAAGCCCTGGTCACCATTAATGCACACGGGGGTCTTCGGAAGGAAGCTGGGCTCGAACTCGCAGCCTTATTAATGCCAGTCCAAGACCTTACCATCCAGGCTATCTCGGTCACTTCTGTAGTGCGAATAATGGCCAAAAAAATCACTGTTAGTAATTTTTTTCAGCAGGCGTATAGGGTACTTGACTGTATCGCTAAAATACCTTCCAATGTTATTTAAATTATATTTGAAAGGAAATAAAAACAAATGCTTATAGAATTTTTGAGAAATAAATATCTAAATCATTCAAAAAATTCTTTTTAAATACAGTTTTTCACGTGATCACAAACAATCGGTTGTGTTGACTTCACTATGAACTATAAAGCAAAAACAATCGTGAGTTTTTTGTTTTCTGATTAACGCTAATTTAATCTAATTACTATTGAAATAAGTAATATTGAAAAGATTGGGCTGTTTTTTACAGAAGCGTATATGTTCAAATTTGCCTAAACGATGTTCCAATGTATTTTTCAAAGTTCGTTTATAGTTCCATAGTGAATTCACAATCGCCAACGGACAGCCAGAAGCGTTTCCAGGAGTATTTTGGCGTCCGAATTTTAATTTATTTTTTTCTTGCCTTTTATAGGGTATTTGAAAAAAAAAGAATCAAAAAATAGCCGGTTCTATTATTTTTGCATTTTAAGGAGAAGAGCCAATAAAAAAATTTAGATCAAGTACCCTATTGGTTTTTTAAACAGTGCTACTACTTTCATCCGGCACCAGTAAATACACCGGACATAACCCGTAACAGTTCGCGAGGTGAAACGGCCATTACTCTTTCCTCTTCCGTGAAGAAAATTTTCTCACATTTTATCTTTCGTGTTCAAATTACAATTCCAACCGTTTACCGTTACCGCATAGTGTGGGCAGCAAGCCATGTGAATCAGAGCCTGAATTTCTGGGAGTCTCCTCTAAAGATTTAAAATCAATGTTTCTTCATAAAATTTTTATCTTTGAAAGGAATGATACTTGCTATCACGCATTGCAAAAACGTATCAATAAAAAAAAGGGAATTACTAATCGTATTTAATTTTGAATTGATTTTGACTGCTGATTGGCGGAAACTTTAGTGAAAAATTAAATATATCTATAATAATAAAAGAAAGAGTCTGTCTGTGTGTCTGTCTGTGTGTATGTCTGTGGATCGCAAAAGACCTATTTAAACTGCTTCTAAAAAATTCGAGAATTTTTAATATAGATTCCTTTTAATACCTACGTGTGCACCTGAGGCTTAGATTTTTCAGTATTTTTGATTTGTGATTTTTTAATTAATAGTCATTAGTTTTCAAAAAAACGTCATCCACGGGGATTGCGGGGGACCCATAACTGGGCTTGAAATACCATGATCCGGGCCGAATAACGGGGGCTTGACGCCATCCTCTATTAGTTTTGATTGAGATTATGCGCTCGCCCTCGGGCTGCTTCATCCTCTATATAGTTTGATTGAGATATGCGCTCGCCCTAGGGCTGATTCATCCTCTTATTAGTGTTTGCTTTCTTTTAGGTGCGCATGCGCCAACAACGAATTTATTTTTTGTTTTAAATTTTGACGTGTATTTTCACAAGGTAAGTATGCCTCTAAAAAGGAAGCAATTGCGAAGTTAACGGTTGTTCCCAGTAAGGCGGAACCATAACTGCTAGTTGTTTTTATTTAAAAAAAAATGAAAGATAGTTGCTAACGTACTGCAAGTTTCCCTCCTTCAGATCACTTTAATACTTGGATTGAGTGGACTACAGGACCTTACGAAAACGCCACTCAACCCAACCAAAATGTAAAGTGTAAATTCTAAGGACTAAAATAGAAAGTGGTAAAATTGTGAAACTCTGAAAAATTCCAAAAAGCTTTAAATTGCAAGGATTAAAATGCAAGGTGTAAATTGTAAGGACTAAAAATGCAAGTTTGTAAATTTGAAAGGTCCTAACAATGCAAGGTGTAAATAAATTCTAAAGTAAAAAAATGCAAGATGTAAATTCTGAGATATAAATGCAAAATTGTAAATTTTCCTAATAAAAAAACTGAAGTCCACACTAGTTTAACGTCTTTTCCGACAGTGGTGGATATTGATTTATGAATCTGGCAGCTTTTTTAACAGTATTTCCTTTTAGTTAAATGCATTTTTATATCGATTTAAAGTTTTATATACTATACAGGCTATTGCATTGTAAACTATACACCGTAAATTAAAATTTTATATAAACTTCGTAAACAATTTATTTTGGTTGACATTTTAGTTTTAGCATCAGGAAACTTAGATTTATGAACTTTTGCATTCAATACGCAATAATAATTGCTTAGAAACTATTTTTTGTAGCTAATGCTTCCTTGATTATTGTTTTTTCATAAGACACACGACAAAACTTTGGGGTCAAGTTTTGGTCAAGCAATTTTGCAGTTTTTTAAATGATTTAAGTCCTTTCGTATTCCATAACTGATGCACACTTCATTAAAAACACATACTTCCATTGTGAGTAAATTATTCAAACCAAATTGATCTCAGACATTATTCTTGGGGTTTAAGTCCATGGCTATTGGCGAGGTGATACTAAATAACAACACTTAGTTCATTTAAACAGATCTTTAATTTCGTTTGAAATGTGGATACTTGCATTATCATGCATACAAAATCTAATAAAAGCATAGTTTTGCATCGCAAAAAGGATATTAAGAATTTTCTAGAACTAATCTGCAATAAAGTTATGTTTGGTCAGCAAGTTCCAGAAACATAACCTTGTTCGTCTTCAATCATTAAAATATCGGGGCCCAAACCATCAAACATCCACCACTAAACATTTTCTGCTGGAAAGACAGATCTTGGTTATTTCCGAAGATCCTTTTCAATTAAACATTTTAAACCATACGCGGTCCATCCAAAATTGAACAGTTTTTCATCACATATTCACTTTTTTTCCTATTATCTCTCCCCTCCCCCCCACCCAAATCCATTTCAATGTAGTTACGACTAAAATTTTAATACCTGTGCTTATGGTGATAGAGTAAGCTTTGGACCAAGCCTTCATTTTGGAAACATTTCAAGTTTCGACGACGATAAGTCAATATTTATCCTACTCTTCTAGGGAGTTACAGGAAGTGATTGTTCATAACAAAAATTCCCCTGTAATGCAACCAATATGGCTTGCTAGACACAAATGGTAATTTTTGGGATACCAGTCCAATAATCTTGCCTGTTTGTCCCTCGTCCCCACGAGGGTTTTTGCAAACCTTTTTGTAATGATGGTTTTTTGCCGAAGTCAAGGAATCATATACTTCAAATATTATGAATTATATTTTATTGATCTTTTAATTAATATGCTAATTTTTTCTTACAATTTGTTTACAAATCTTATATAAGGGTCATATTTGTTTACCTTTTTGGTTTCAGGCAAGATCCATGCAAGCATTCCCTATTTAGGTAAAATGGGAATAAAACAGATATAATTTTCAAACAAATTTGGCCTTAATCTTATTTATAAACACTGATAGTAAGCTCCTCTGAAGTTCAAAAATGAAGAACTAGTTTAAATATTTGGTACCTGGGTTAAAAATAAATTTGAGTTCCATAAATCAATTTCCATCATTTGACATGCTTAAAAACTAAAATAATATATATTTTTATTTAAGTATCATTTTGTTTGAAAAAAATTATGTGTGAGAAATTCTTTTATTGTGCTTCTGATATCCAATACCACACAAAATTTGAATTGTTACAACTTAAATACAAAGCGATATCTGGTGAAAAGAATGTCAGTTCATAAATCAATTTCCACCCACTGGTAAAAGAATAGCGTCCCTAACGCTGCGTACGATGTCGCCCTAACGGTTGCGTTGGGTGCCTCCCTATTTCAGGTGTTGGTGGCTACGTCACCTGACTGTGGTTCAAAAAATACGGAACCGAACCGTCGACAATAGCCCCCCCCCGTGTGTAGCCTAGTGCGACGATAATTCAAACCAAACCAAACTAAATGAGAAGCCTGATGAGTAATACCTAGTTAGGAATTCTGATGAAATTTTGAATTAGAAATCCAGAGCTGGTTGGGAAACCTAATATATAAACTTCCTTGTACAGCTTCGGAAAATAAAAAAAGTACCACTAGTGATTATTTACAGCCGTTAGTTCACCCTATAGAATCGGGACCTTTTTGCGATAGTGAACAATTTAACAATCTGAGTTAATTGCATGACAACAAAATTTTCGCGAATATTTTAAGGAGGGCCCATGCTCCTCTTCGCGCCTTCTCCCTTCCCGCGTGCCTCCTTCCTGCCCCCCTCTGTTCCTTAGTGCTGTTTACTTGGCCCCCCCTCCTCACGCTCTTTCAAGCGCCCTCCTCTTTCCCCCTCTGTCCCCCACCCGTCTTCATATTAATAATGTTTCTCCTAACTTTGAAATTGTCCAATGACAACACCCAATTTTAATAACTTAGAAATGCTAGAGCACTCTCGAAAACCCTTAAATCTAAGTTTTTGTGTACATTTGGATGAATAATTTTGACGAGTTTATTCAATCGAATCACTTGTGGACCTTTTTAGAGGGACCATCTCTAAAATGACCAGCAAAGCATGCACTGCAAGGCCGTCTCGTCTCTAATTTATCAATGCACATGTAATCGTATACAGTCCCCTAAAGGGTAATCTGAAAAGTATTTTGTGATTTACTACTCAGACAAATTATGAATAACAAATTTGTTAAAAAATTTGGGATTTCGCTTAAACTTCCTGTCCCGTTAAATTTTATTTCGGTAAAAATATTTAGGGGTTTTCTATTCATATTTTTTAAAAAGAATATATAATAATCTTTATTTAAAAATATAAAAATTGGTTTTAAGTACCCCTATATTGAATGCATTTTGTTTGTAGTTTGGAGTCGTGTGTTTATAATTTCTTTTCAGTAAAAAATATTTTTATCTGTTTCATTATCTTAATTATTTATAGATTGTGGATAGTTTTTATGTGCAACTCATTTAGCATTATGGCACCTAAACTTTGCACGTCTCTAACTCCCCTAATAATGCTTAAAAAGATTAACAAAATTCGGCAGTTCTATTAAAATATGTTCATAGAATAGGAAATATGGACTCAAAAAGGGGTGTTGCCATTGGAAATTTTAAAGTTGGTAACATTTTTTAAATGAGGACGGCCCCTTATGCAAATTTTGTGTTGTGCAATTAACTCAGAATGTTAATTGCTCACAATGCCAAAAAGGTCCGATTCTATAGGGTGACTAACGGCTGAAAAAATCACTAGTGGTACTTTTTTTATTTCCGCAGCTGTACCAAAACTAAATGTGTGCGATCCTTTATATCTTAATTACAAATCAGGGGATGGGGAGCCCAGTCGGTTTAGACACTCCCTAGCATGCGAAAGGTCCCAGGTTCAGGTACAGGTATCGCCAAAATAGCTGCTGGCCTGTAAACGGCCCGTGCACCCAAAAATGTCCGACGAATAATAAATACCAAGTGTAGAGCGAGTAAATTGTTAAAAATATGCTCCAATGCCCCACGCTGTATACCAAAAAGTTGCCTACTCAGGTGTTGGTTCGTCTCTTGACAGTGGTTCTAAATTACGATGTGCGTCGCCATAATATAGCTCTAGTGCGACGATAATTCAACTTATCGCAATTAGAAACCATTATGCCTTTGTGTATATCGACTCAACATCAAAAAATTAAACCTTATATCTGATATTTTAGTTTCTTAGGTATGCCACTTCTAACTTAACTCTACCCGTGCTTGCCCTACTTACCCAATCTTCCTTACTTCCTAAAACGGAGTACAAATACAACACTGCTTTGGTTCTAAGGTCCAGTGCTTTAAAAACACAGCCATATCCTCCGCCCTTAATTTTGTCATCAGAACCCACCCGAGTGAATCCCAACAAAATTCAGCTCGACCATTAAATTACGTTTTTCCGACGTAATCCCCACTAAGAAACATGGCCTTGACTGTGTTTCGGTAGTATTAGTCTAAGAGCTAGCAACGTTTTTGAGAGAGAATTTCAGGTGGGCCAGTTTTAAGATATGCTATCTCTCTCACTCTCCCGGACATCATACGGGCTATCTGGCTGGCGGTAGTGGTTGCGTTCATCAGTGCGCATCCTACTAATACAAGTAAAAAATTGATTTTTCAAATCATTTTAGGACGTTTTATTTTTTATAGTTATTTTTAGCGAACTTTTTGCAACATAGATCTATTATTGCCAGACATTTTTATTGTTGTTTAAGCTGTGCCAGACGCTAATTTTGATTTTGAAAGCTCAAGTGTTGCCCAAATTACCAGCTCAGGTGTGAATTCACTGATCATTGTAATTACGTCATCGTCATTCATTGCGCAATACCATGTGGCAATACTTGTTAATGAGCTGATAATTTGGGCAACACTTGAGCTTTTAAAATCAAAATTAGAGATTCGTCTAGTTTTCTACACAGCTTAAACAACCATAAAAATGTCTGTCAATAATAGATTTATGTTGCAAAAAGTTCACTAAAAATAATAATAAAAAAATAAAACTTCCTAAAATGATTTGAAAAATCAATTTTTTACTTGTATTAGTAGGATGCGCACTGAGGAACGCAACCACTACCTCCAGCCAGATAGCCCTTATGATGTCCGGGAGAGTGAGAGCGATAGCATATCTTAAAACTGGCCCACCTGAAAATGCTTGTTTTTTCCGACGTTGGCTAGCTCTCGTACTATATTCCGTTGATAACGGGGCCAAATAGCGGCCCCTTTTACCAGTTGTCCATACAGCCGTCAATAGGCGCGTTTACATGAGCCATCGAATCCATGGATTGAAGAGAAAACTCAGCAGTTTTCCCCCAGACAGAACCAGAATTACAGTGTTTGTTGGGGGGTTTCGCAAACCCTCCAACGAAGGAGGGCTGTACTTTACGCAGACTGTTAGCGTATTGGTCAGCGATCATAATCACTAAAACCCCCTCCCCCCCCCTCCCCTCCCGGTCCCTCTCTGGAATTAGTATTAAAATATTTGGTGCAACTTAACAATTACTGGCGGGCACATGTGTCCGCTTGTTTATGGTGTACATAAACTTCTATGAATGTTGAAACAAGCACAAACATTTTAGCTTTAGTCAAAAGAATTAAAAGAACGGGAAAACATATCCGTCTAATCTACATTCCATTTCAGAAATTCTATATTTCGTTCATCTTAGCGAAATTTCATATTCAATGGAGGTACGATTTACCACGTGTTGCAATTAAATTAAAATCATATAAAATTACCACCGAATTCTTATTTTTATTATCAATTTCCTAATATGAAAAACATTAGGGTAATGAGAGCATGCGATCTGCTCGATGGAATCGATTATCCAAAAGTGGAGATTTCATTTTTTTTTATTTTATTTTTGAAGAGTATGGAGTATGGCTGAATCTAAAAAAGAGAGTTTTGAACAATGTTCCATCTGTCTGAAGCTCGAACTAAAAGAGCATCAGGCTTCTAATTTATAAAGTTGCACAAAGAAGAATGAATTTTAAAAATTTAAAGTAAACTTTTTATCTGGTAAGAAGGGGAATTAAACTATAACATGGTTAAGGAAGTTTAATCTCTAATGCGTATCACCTATAATAATTACCGAAACAAAACAACTATGATTATCCCGTCAAAAGTGAAGACGAACCACAACATTTTTCACAGATTATTTTTAATCCATTTCAGAAAACGTGCACTTTAGATATGAGAGGTAACATCAAAAAGCGATAATCTAGACAGTAAGTCTTTACTTCTGGAAGTCTGCAACTTAACCTACTTAGAAAAGAGTGGCCTTGATTGATTTAGAACCGTTTGCAACAATTAAGCTTTTTGCAAAATACAGAATTACAGAGGGTTCGTCAGTGGATGTTGTTAGAAAATGGAAGTGGAGAACGATCAGGACGACCCGCTTGGCAGTCCAAAGAACTTAATGATATGATTATTATTTTGGAAGTTGATTTGGACGAACGTTCGTCTTTTTTATGTCTAGTTTGATGTTAGAAAAATATATTTTTTTACTAAAGGGCTAGTTAAACCGTGACCAAAGCTTTATACCTATATCATAATGTACGGATACAGTATCAGAAGTTACATAGAATGGCTTGGCAAGTTGTATTTTTGCTTAGTATTTCTTGAAGCTGTAGTTTAGCTTAGTATTTACCTTTAATACGACATTCATTAGTGATTCGTACAAATAAGTTCAAGCTGCCATATATATTTTTTACGGTCAAACAGAAACTAATTATTTTTATTGGGCTTGTATCATAATGCTTTACAAATTTCTCCAGTTTCATGTTGGATACTTCATTCAACGATTTATGTTTCCACCATATTAACTCCATTTTTTAAAAAATAAACTCTTTATTTTTAATTTCTAACAAATAAGCAACATATTACCAATTGTTCGAATTATCTTACTAAGGAAAATTCTCTGTTCAAATCAAATTATTTTAGATTACAACTGATAAACAATATATTTATTTTTGAAACAATATTGAAATAACCATTGTTTCAAACAAATATACAATAAATAATATTTTTTTTAATAAAGAGCAGTGTATTTATATTTTCGGGAAATACACAACGATTTATTTTTCAGAAAATATACGATGATTTATTTTTCAAAAAATACACAATGATTATTTTCAGAAAATACAGTATGATTTATTTTTCAAACAAGCAAACAATGAGTTACATTTCAAACGAATATACAATGTACCATCAATGTTTTTTAAAAAAAAATACACAGTGTATTTATGTATTCACATTGTTTTTATTACACTAAATTATATACAATATAATTTTACTCTATTTCACAACACAATGCAATTCAATACGCGATGTTATTTATGTTTTCAACAAACGCACAATCATATATGTTTCAAACAAATAAACAGCGCATTTTTTTAAAGAACTAACTGTATCCAGCTAACCAAATGTGATGAATCTATTATTTCAAGTTGGCGATTTCAGAGGTTCCGATTTGGCGACCCATTTCAGAAATCATGATTTTCGTTCCAGAACAAAACTTTTGGTCAAATAGGAAGAACCGGGTTAATTTTTTTTTACGATTTAACAACAAGGAAGGATTTAAACTTTAACACTTGTTAGTTAACACTTGAGTTAACGCTTGTTTTTCTCTAGCGATTTGTGTAGCATAAGTTCTTTTGTTAATTATCTGGTCTGTCCATCAGTTAGGCACTGTTTCTTTGTGAATTGGATCGGAGATGATTCTTTTTGTTCGATTTCCATTTTTTATGTTTTTTCGAAAAGAAAATTATATTCAAAGGAACAAATAACACATTTAGTTGCTTTTATACGTGGAAATTGCTAGAGAAGTTTTGAATGAAGTTAGATATATGTTTTGTTAAATGTGGTGTTAAATATTCCTTGAAAGGAACTATTTATTTGGATGATGAGACTCCTTCCATTTATTTAAAATATAAAATACATAAATGCCGATATTAAACTTACCTTAGGATTCAATTTATGAATAAATCTATTACTTTTATAAATTGTTTCTACAGTCTTCTTTACAATAAATAATAAAATATGGATATAACACTAATAATAAAGATGGATGGTTATAATAAAGTTATGGGTATAACTTTTTACGTAAAATGATAACTAATTACATGAGAAAAAAAGTTAACTATGCTTCAATAGTTAGGAAAGACAATGAAATCGTAATGATTTTGCCTGTTTGTTTACTAAACACCTAACCCTGTAATAGAGACATTATATAAACCCGTCATCTAACACTGTCAGGTTTTCAAGTAACTCACATAACTTTAACCTCTCAAGACCCGAGCAAAATCCTACATGTATATTCTTATTCTAAACATACTTTTCATGCAAATATATGATAAAAAGTAAGTTTCTCAAAGCAATTTTTTTTGAAAAAATTATCTTGAATAGTTACTGAGACAGACGCATTAAGCTCTAAAAACACAATTTTGTGTGCTATAAATGCAAAAGCAAATAAAATAGTCCGTACCACTTATTTGTAGTTAACAGTATAACTTAACATTGTTTTTAATGCCAAATGCCTTTAAGAGAGAGGCTTGCAAGAATACACATTTATGAGTCGGACACTATCACAATTTATTGATGTTTACAAAGGGGCTGGGGAGCCCAGTCGGTTAGGCGTACGCCTTGCATGCAAAAGGTCCTAGGTTCGGGTCCGGGCATCGACAAAATAACTGCCGACCTATGAACGGTCCGTGCAGCCAAAAATGTCCGCCGAATAATAATACCCAGTGTGGGGGAAGTTCTCGTTAAATATTCTTCTAAGTCCTAACGCTGCGTGCGATGTCGCCCTTAGCGGTTGCGTTGAGAGCCTACTCAGGTGTCGGCTCTTCACTTGACTGTGGTTCTAAATTATGACGCCCCTCGCCAATAGCCTTCGTGTTGGTCTAGTGCGGTGGTTCCCAACCTGGGGCGATCGCCCCCTGTGGGCGATTCGTGTTATCAAGGGGGCAAAAAATATTTGAGGGCAATCAGGGGGTGATGAGTATTCAAAGGGGGGGATTAAAATGTTTTACCTTTGTAGAGTAAAAGCAGTCTCCAACCATATCCAAACCCCCCAGTCAAATATATATATATACATATATAATAATATCTATATATATATATATATATATATATATATATATATTTATATATATATATATATATATATATATATATTATATATATATATAATATTATATATATATATATAAATATATATATATATATATATATATAGTTATTACACTTCAACTCAAATTATGATTAGTCATAACATGAAAATTAAAAGGGGGCGATGGATGTTAATCAACCAAAAGAACGAGGCGATGGTCCAGAAAAGGTTGGGATCCACTGGTCTAGTGCGACGATAATTCAAACCTAACCTACCTACCTTAATACAGGGTGGTTATAAAATAACACTCCCTATTCGGAGAGGTCTATACCTTGAATGAATAATCCAAATGCTTCAAAAATTGAGACACTTATTAATCAAGAAGGGGGAAAAAGAATGAAATCATAAAAAAGAACCCTAAAAAATAATCATAAAAATGAATAATCACAAAAAATACTTGTCTCTTGACCAGTATTCTAAGTTACGAGGCGTCGTCAATTATGGCCAATTACGGCCAACACAGCTTATTGCGCCTCGTAATTTAGAACCCTGGTCAAGAGACGAGTTTCTTTTTTTTTTTTCGAAAAAGAATGGAATCACAACACGAAACTCGTATCTTGACCAAAGTTCTAAATTACGAGGCGTATCCAATTATGGCTAATTACGGCCAACACATCCAATTACGCCACGTAATTTCAAACCCTGGTCAAGAGACGAATTGGTTTCTTATGATTCCATTCTTTGCCCCCCTTCTTGATTAGTAAGTGTCTCGATGTTTGTTGCATTTTGATTATTCATTCAAGCTACAGATCACTCCGAATAGCGAGCGTTATTTTATATAACCACCCTGTATTTATAAAATGCTCACAAAAAGGGAAGGCTGTTAAAGTAACTTTAAGCCGAAATCAAGGCCAGCAAATCTATCAAGGTATGCATCAAATCTGAAGTTGGCCGCTTCCATTCAATGTGGAAACTTCTTGTCAAGGATAGAGACATTACTATACAATTGTGACCATATTTGTATGCATATCCCTATGGTTGATATCCCAACTTGCGACTTCCGCCATTTGATGATTAACACGATGATAAAATAACCTTAACCCTCTAGTGCATACTGTTGCCGTTTGGCAACAAGTTACATAATCCACTTTCTTCTATTAAGGGGTCATAGGAGTCTTAAAAATATGCAAAGAAGGTACTACAAAGCATAGTTTGATCTTTCATGTAATTTTTAAACTACTCAATACACAAGTATAATTATTTTATATGTAATTCTACAAGATATATTTAATATAACACAAATTTTAAAATTTATGAAACTTTAGCCAAAACTAAAATAAATGATATTATACAAAAAGCTATTTGAACACATTGGGATTAGGCTTGCGCGGCAAATTTTGAGGTCAAAATTGAAAAAATGACTAAGAAAATGACTTTATACTGTACAAATATGTACAAACAAAGACTTATACCTAAATTCTCAGCTCAATTTTAATTAGAAATTATTTTAAGAACTTTTTTCTAAAAAAAAATAATAACATTTTGATTTAATTTTTTTAAAAAAATAATTTCTAATCAAAATTGAGCTGAGAATTTAGGTATAAGTCTTTGTTTGTACATATTTGTACAATAGAAAGTCATTTTCTTGGTCATTTTTTCAATATTGACCTCAAAATTTGCCGCGCAAGCCTAATCCCAATGTGTTCAAATAGCTTTATGTTTAATATAATTTATTTTAGTTTTGGCTAAAGTTTCATAAATTTTAAAATGTATTTTATATTAAATAAATCTTGTAGAATTACATATAAAAAATTATACTTATATATTGAGTAGTTAAAAATTAACATGAACCATCAAACTATGCTTTGTAGTACCTTCTTTGCACATTTTTAAGACTCCTATGACCCCTTAAAGTAGAGCTCCCTCTCGACAAATTTGTGTTTTTTTTTTTATCTATTTCATTCCATTTTGAAGTTTTAGTTAATAATAACCATCATTAAGGACAGTAGCCGATCCGGCGGCGCAGTGGTTAAGACGTTGGCCTTTGGAGGAGCTGGGTCCTGGAGAAAATTTTCCTCCCCTTCAGGGACATGTCTAAATTGTGGAGGTGGCGACAGATGTTATAGTATCTGTCATTTGTGTATGTGTGTGTCTTGTGTTGTCCTACTTGACGATGGTTTATAAGTGGGTCCTTGCGACCAAGCACACAAGCCTGAAAATATATGTCTACCAATCAACCAATCAAAGGACAGTAGTAAAAGTGTATTCAAAATTCTTTCTGTGCCTGTCTTACTTGACGAAGGCTTACACTATACGCGGTTCTCTGATCAAGCACACAAGCCGGAATATATATGTATCTGCCCTGAACAAATTCTTAACTTTGGTGTGATGGACAGACAGACATAGAATGCTGTGGAAATATGGCGTTTTTGTGTGATCTAAATTTTGTTTGCTGAACAATTTAAGTAGCTTTATGTGAATGTGATTTGTTCGATGGTGTTGCATTTCGACGTAACCAAAATAAAAAATTCTACATTTTATAAAAGGATTGTCTTTTATATAAAACAAGTCTTCACGATGAAACAGTTGTCGGAATGTAAAGGGTATGGGTAGGGTATTTTACATATATATATTCCGACTTGTGTGCTTGCTCAGTGAGCCGCTTATAAGTCTTCGTCAAGTAAGACAGACACAGAAAGATTTTTTACTGTCACAAAGAGAGGAAAATACACCCAGGGCGAAGGCGGGAATCGAACCCGCGCCCGTTACAGCACGCAGACTGCTGGCCTGCGATGCTTACCACTCGGCCATCCGGGCCCCTCGGAATGTAAACTGTAGTACCTACACTAATAACTTGAACCGCCGTTGTTAACTCTTCAATCAATAACTTTTAACTACAAGGAAGTATGTTGAATCGTTATGCGAAAAAAAGGTCCAATTCATTGATGTCGTTACTGCAGTTTACCTGCCCAAGTAGAGCAATTTACTGTTCCAATCTTCTATATTTTAAAAAAAAAATAAGTTAAGATGCCTTAACAAATAGATAATTCTTATAATATATTCGCTATACAAACACAACTAGTTGGGTAGATACATATATTCCGACTTGTGTGGTTGATCAGAGATCCGCTTATAAAAGCCTTCGTCAATTAAGACAGATACAGAAAGAATTTTTACAGTCACAGAGAAAGGAAACACACAACGATTTGCGTGTTAGGTATAGAATTTTCTGATTTTTTAATCTTTATCCCACCACAGTAGGATGCAAAAATTGGTTGGCGCTCCTTAAGTTATTCCTCTCCACGGTAATCTTTAGTAAAAGGCGAAAGATTAACACGAGGTATGAAGAGAAACCAGGGCATAACAAAATCAATTTTAGAAATCATTTTATTAATCTTGAGAATGCTATTTACTGGTGTCTTTTGGAAATAATAATTTGTAATCAAAACGTTAAATGTATTCTGAATTAAGTGTGGTGAGAGAAAGTGTTGATTTAACTACAAATGGAAAGATTGAGCGGTAACAGACTTCAGAAAGCAAAAAATATATATTTTAATAAATTTTAGCTGTTTCAAAAATTAATATTGGGAATGAAACGAATACAAAATTCCTCTAACAATCCTTAATTTTATACTTTGAAATTCATTTGCCTTTTTCTTACAGAAAACACTCGAAAACCTCTCCCGACCTTAAGTTTGCAGTATACAAATGTTCTACGGGAAAGAGGGTAAATAGTTCTCATTTTTGAGGGCGAGAATCGAATACAAAAAGGTATTTAACATTCAATAAACAAATTTATTTGTTATTTCAAGACATAAATTTAATGTTTTTATTAGTTTAGCTTCAGTTAGAGTGTTATTTTAATTGTTTTTTTCCTTCGATTTTGACGTAACAGGGCGCACGAATATCAGGGTAAAATTATCAACCAATCGCAGCAGGCGAAGCTTCGGCGCCAGTCGCGTTGTTTACGCAAATTCCTACGCTTAGTACATTTCGCTGCTGCAAACTTAAGGTCGGTTTTGGTATAGAACCGCGATGTTAGTCAATCCAGGCTTATATGAAAAACACATAAAAACTTACTTTATGCTTTTCTTTAAGTAACATGCCTAATAAAATAAAATCTACGCAGTTTAAAACGTTATCCATTGCACAAGCATGCAAGTGTGTTTTGGGGCCATTTCAGTTAATAATGTCCGTAGAGACATCTTTACATATTTATCTACCAACCAATAGCTTATAACTATAAAACTGAAAAAATAAAATTTATAATTTCATTTTGATAACTTTAAAACTGGTAACTATATAAAATCTGATAAATGCATAGAAACATGTACTTTTTGTGCCAATATAAAAATTATCGATTCCATAGCGTATTAAAAGAGGCACACTGTTAAAAAGAAAACAGTGGATAAACGGAAAAACTACTGGCATTAAGTTGCCTGAATTTTTCGTTTAATTTCAGGATTTAATTTCAGGATCTTCCATTTCGGAATTTTTTCGTTAATTTCAGGATTTTTCATTTTAGAATTTTTCTGTTAATTTCATGAATTTCTAATTGGCATTTTTTTCTTAAATTCAGAAAATTTACACTATATTTTCTAGTTAATTCCAAGACATTTTTGCTTTTTTCTTGTAAATTTTGTTTCTATATACTATTTAACCATCAATTATTCTAAATATATCTATTTATATATGGTGTTATAAATATAATCATAGGGAAATTTAAACATGCATCCTGTTTGTTACATAAAACGTAAGCGAATAATCTCTTCATACTTTAACCTTCAATCGATTCAAAACTAATACATTCCAATCCTTTTACATTTTCTTACAATATTTGGTATATATCTATAATAATAAAAATGAAGTTTTGTATGTATGTGTGTGTATGTCTCTCAGAAAGTCACAAAATAGACATTTGTGTGACTCGTAACTTGGCACAAATGCGTAGCTCATACTTATGTTACAAAATAAGAACTTTCAGAGCTCAAAATGTTCGATTTTTAGAGGAAATTCGAATTTTTTGGAAAAACTACACCACTTTGGCTCAAATCCTATCATTTTTTTACTTTTCTGATAACATCTGCTGAAAGGATTAAATAAAACTTTCAACGAAAATAAATAAAATTGAAAATGTTTATCTTTGTGTTGCCATTACTTTCAGAAACTAAATTCATAAATTAAAAATAATTGATATGTTTCAAGTGACGTATTTCTTACCAGTTTTCATTCCAGGATTTATTGTGGGTTTAGTTGATGGTTTTTCCTTTGATGGTTCTGTTGATTGCAAATCTCGCCAATTTATTTATTAAAACTCGCCAAATGGGCAAAAGGTTTTTTAAAAATAATTTATAAGCTGGTTGGTTGTGCTAAGGTCATTGTGTGAGCTTTATGATGGGTGTGTTTGTAGCTATATCAATTTTTTCGCCAAATTATTTCCCAAAACGTGCCAAAAGAGTTAAAAGGTTTTTTGTATTTATGAGGGAATTGTGATGACATTTATGAGTGCATTTTACATCATATTTTTGATTTTGGAATTTTAATGCAATGAAACAGGATTTCATACTTGAAAACGAGCGGGAAGAATAACTTATGTTTATGATCTTATGACAGGTTATATGGTACACATACTTGGATTGATTTCATACTTTTTTCATCCGTGCGAAGTACGGGTATAAATTTGCTAGTTATGAATAAAAAGAACATTGTTCACATTTTTGAAATTTAAAAATTACCACTCCATACATTTAAAACAACTTTAATATGGCAGAAAATTTTTAATAATTTTTCTAATTTTGATAATTTTTCTGCCATATTTTTTTTATGATGTACATATTTTGTATTTCCCTGTGGCTGCACAAATGGTATTGTACTTTTCAGTAGCATATCCAGGGCAAAATCATGGGTAGGGGATAATGAGTCGGGTGTCTTAGGGATTGAACACCTCTTAACAGAGATACTCTTTAACCCTTTAACCTCACAAGCTAGGAGAATTTCTCATCCCCGAAATACGAGTTTTTCTAGACAGGAAAAAAGCGAAATGGAATCGTCCGGTATCAAAATGTACCCAAGTGATTATTTCGGCCGTTAGGCATCCTATGGAATCGGACCTTTTTGACTTTGTGACTAAATAACATTCTAAGTTAATTGCATGAAGCAAAATTTTCATAAGGGGAGGTCTTCATATTAAAAATGTTAACAACTTTGAAATTTCCAATAGTAACACCCATATTTGATTATTTAGAAATGTTAAGCATCCTCGAAAACCCCTAAATCTAAGTTTTTGTTATGTTTGGATGAATATTTAGCGAATTATTCAATCGAATCACTTGATGTCCTATGGGGGACCATCTCAAGGTTGTTGGTTTAATGATGTTTATCTTCCTTTCCAAAGCCGTATTTGTTTATCAAGCACATTTATATTCTTATACACAGTCCCCCGAAGTGCAATTAAAAATTATTTTGTGATTTACGCAGCAAGTTATGGATAAAAGAAATTAAAAATTGGGATTTCGCTTAAACTTCCTGTCTGAAATAAATTTCAGTAAAAATATTAAGGGGTTTCTATTCATAATTTTTAAAAAAAATAAAATAATTATTATTTTAAAATATAAAAATTGTTTCAAATACCCCAATATTGAATGCATTTTGTTTGGGTTGTTATAATTTTTTTTCAGTAAAAAATTCGTTTCATTATCTTAATTATTTATAGATTGGGATAGTTTTTTATGAGCAACTCATTTAACATTATGGCACCTAAACTTAGCACGTCTCTAACTCCCCTAATAATGCTTAAAAACTAACAAAATTTGGCATTTCGTATTAACATAGGTCATAGACTTGAAATATGGACTCAAAAAGGGGTGTTGCCATTGGAAATTTTAAAGTTAGTAACATTTTTAATATGAAGACGGCCCCTGATGCAAATTTTGTGTCATGCAATTAACTCAGAATGTTATTTTTATACAAAGTCAAAAAGGTCCGATTATATAGGATGACTAACGACCGAAATGATCACTAGCGGATACTTTTTTCTCTCCACAGCACGCTCAATTTTTAACATACCCAACACCCCTATTTGTGAAACGAAACGGCCGAAAACGGCCTTCCCGATGTTTGCTGGTAGAGCCGTCCTGGGCCGGTTTCGAGGTTAAAGGGTTAAGACAGTAACCTTTGCAGTCGAAAACAATAAATTTTCAAGTGTCTCTGCATTTGTACTACAAGTACTTAAATTTGTATAGTCTCATAGTAAAAAAAAACATTTTTTAGCATATGGTTACGAGAGTTCCAGCGATTGAGTTCCGATACGACTGAAGACCCACCGAGTTTTTACGGAGTACGTGCTCGTTAAATCTGTGAGTACGAAAGTCCTGTGGGCGGTCATCGCGCAGTTTCCCACGGGTACAGGTCCCTGGAGACTATTTCCATCCCCTTCAGGGACATGTCTAATTTTGCGGAGGTGGCGAGATGGCAATATCTGCCTTTTATGTGTGTTGGGTCTGTCTTACTTGACGAAGATTTATAAGCGGGTCTCTGACCAAGCACACAGACCTTAATATAAATGTCTACATAGACCTTAATATAAATAGAAATTTCCTATATTGGCCCTACAACCTATTATTTTTCGTTCCAGATGTGACGTATCTGAAAAAGAATAACTGAACTGGCCAAATAAGCCAACGAAGCTTAAAAAAAAACTGCATAGTTAGTTGCAAATGAAAAGTTAATAAAAGAGCTGTACCCTGTACAATTTACCATTCCAAAGTTAATTAAAACTATTTTAGTTCTATATGTATTGCTTTATTACTAAATTTTCCATTATTTATAGATAATTTGCTTTGTTTATTGATGTGGCGACATAACATCAGTGGTGTGGCGGCATTACCCCAAGTACCGGGGTAATCCCGCCACTTTGCAAGCTTTAAAAAAAGCAATTTTATTCAGTTTCTATTAAAGATTTAAATATTAAAAAATCACCACAAGATAGGTTATGACTTATGAACTGTAGTATGCTATACTCATTAAAATTTACATTAATGTCAACATAATTCTGCATGAAAATTCAATTTCCCTTAAGGTGGCGCCATTCAACTTCTCTCCCCCAAATTTAACAATATATGGAAAAATTGAGCAGTAACAGTATTCAGAATGCCAACATTTTTTAATGAATTTTAGCTGTTTCAAAAAATGAGCATTGCAAATGAAACCGAATACAAAATTCCTCTAACCATCCCTTAATTTTAAACTTTGAATTTCATTAGCCTTTTTCAAAAAAAAAAAAACACCCGTGGAACCATGATGTTAGTCAATCAAGGCTTATATGAAAAACCTATATTTATATTTACATAGGCGCTTTTCTTTAAGTATTATGCCCTAAAAAATATAATTTACGCCGCTTCTGATTTTGAAATTTTAATCCCACCGAAGCAGGACGCAAAAATTGGTCGATGCTCCTTAATTAGTTCCTCTCCACGGTAATCTTTAGTAAAAGGCGAAAGATTAATACGAGGCATGAAGAGAAACCTAAGGCATAACAAACCCAATTTTACAAATTATTTCATTAATCTTGAGAATGCTATTTACTGGTAACTTAATTCCGGAAATAAAAATTTGTGTGCAAAATGTTAGATGTAGGGGAGAGCAGGGGAATGGCGCCACCTTAAGGGAAATTGAATTTTCATGCATAACTGGGTTGCAATTAATGAAAATTGTAATGAGCATAGCTAGCATACAACAGTTCATAACCTATCTTGTGGTGATTTTTTATTAATTTAAATCTTTAATAGAAAATGAATAAAATTGTTTTTTCTAAAACCTTGCACAGTGGCGGGATTACCCCGGTACCTGGGGGGTAATGCCGCCACACCACTGAGGTTATGCCGCCACATCAATAATCAAAGCAAATAATCTATAAATAATGGAAAATTATATTATAAAGCAATACATATAGTACTAAAATGGTTCAATTAACCCTGGAATGGTAAATTGTTCATTACGGCTACAATTTTACAAACTTTCCATTTGCAGGTAACTGCCCAGTTTTTTAAAAGTTTCGTTGGTCTATTTGGCCATTTCAGTTATTCTTTTCCGTATACATGGCATCTGGAACGGGAACTAATTGGTTATAGGGCCAATATATGAAATTTCTATTTTACGGATTATGCCGCCATCCCTTTGCGGTGGCGGCATAATCCAGGATTGATGTGACGGCATTACCCCAGTAAGACAAAATGACATAGACGCCTTTTAGGGGAAAGTAGATAGCCTAGCGTCCAAACTAACAGCGTGATAAAATAAACAAATAATTACTCTTTTCAATTATAGGGGAGACCGGGTCAAATTGATACACTTTTTACTTTTTGATTTTTGTAATTTTTTTCTGTCAATATTTTGAAACAAACTAAGTGCAGTTAATAACTATAACTGTTTGGCTAACGGCTGAGATTTTATAATCTTAATAGAATTGAATTTGCACTGACAAAAAAAATGTTTTTTAAATGTTGTAATATATATTAACTTGACCCGATCTGGATCAAGTTGATACGGCATTGGGTCAAGTTGATACGCATATGAGTAAGCTGAGACGTTGCTGGGAAATATTTAAATACATACCTAAAAAAATACAGTAATTACGAAAAGTATTTTATTTTACAACACAAATAGGTTTTTAACTTTATATGATACAAAGTTTTACATGATAGGGCCTACATTGATTGTAACTGATTACTCCGAGTCTGAGAAATTGGGATCTATTGACAATTGAAACACGTGTAAAATAGATTGTCTTCAGCACATGCGATATGTGCCCACTTCTTACAGGATATGCATTGTATCCAGTCCTGGCCAGGCTTTGATGTTGAATATGTTTTGAACTTAGCTCTATGGTTTTGAAGCACACCAAACAAAAACACTCTTCGCCTTCATCAGAGTCTTCTTCTTCATTCTTCTTTTCAATTCATTCTTCTTTTCAATTAATTCTTCTTTTTCAATTTTTCTTCGTTTCTCTCTTTTTTTTTATTTTTAACTTCTTTTGTCGGGTTTTCTGTTCTTCTATTCTTGGTAAGATTACCCCCTAATTTAAACAATTTGAACTTTTGTTTTTCTGTTTTGGTCGATTTTTTTCTTTCTCTCTTATTTGTGTCTTGCTCAATTTTGTTCATTATTGGTGTGTCAGTAAGAATACCAGACTCTAAGGTTGTCGACCTTTCACACCTCTTTTGCGTCCATTCTTTTTACTAACACTTTTTTTTAAAGATTTCCGAAAAACGTTGAAACGTTGTACCTGTTGAAGCTTGTCGCTCGACTAAGACTAGTCGCCTCTGGTTCCCTCACAGAGAAAGAATGACTTATCAAAAATTTAGAAAAACCATTCCGCAGTTGCAATTTTAGCATTTATCCAGGTGTCTGGCATCTTTACTTGGTTAGCAAGTGCCAGCTCATCGGCCAGCTCTCGATCATTTTTCCTTTAATTTTATACTTGAAATTTCATTTGCCCTATTCTGACAGAAAACACTCGTAGAACCAAGATGTTAGTCAATTCAGGCTTTATATGAAAAACCCATAAAAACTTAGTTTATGCTTTTCTGTTGTTGTTGTGGTTTCTAATGCCACTCGGTTACCGAGCCCGGAGTATAGGACTACCCGATTTAAGGGGTCACAGGAGTCTTAAAAATGTGCAAAGAAGGTACTACAAAACATAGTTTGAACTTTCATGTCATTTTTGAACTACTCAATGTATAAGTATAATTTTTTATGTGTAATTCTACAAGATTTATTTAATTTAAAAGAAGTTTTAAAATTTATGAAACTTTAACTAAAACTAAAATAAATGATATTAAACATGAAGCTATTTGAACACATTGTGATTAGGCTTGCGCGGCAAATTGTGAGGTCAAAATTGAAAAAATGACTAAGAAAATGACTTTATATTGTACAAATATGTTCAAACAAAGACTTATACCTAAATTCTCAGCTCAATTTTAATTAGAAATTATTTTTAAAAAAATTTTAAATCAAAATTTTAAAAATTTTATTAATTTTTTTAGAAAAAAGTTCTTAAAATAATTTCTAATTAAAATTGAGCTGAGAATTTAGGTATAAGTCCTAGTTTGTATATATTTGTACAATATAAAGTCATTTTTTCAATATTGACCTCACAATTTGCAGCGCAAGCCTAATCACAATGTGTTCAAATAGCTTCATGTTTAATATCATTTATTTTAGTTTTGGCTAAAGTTTCATAAATTTTAAAATTGGTTTTATATTAAATAAATCCTGTAGAATTACATATAAAAAAATTACACTCGATTATTGAGTAGTTAAAAAATGACATGAAAGATCAAACTATGCTTTGTAGTATCTTCTTTGCACATTTTTAAGACTCCTGTGACCCCTTAAGGCAAAGAGGGCGGCTTCCGTTTTTATTGAGCGCCACAAGGAAGTAACACGCCCAAAAAAATAAATCGACGTAGTATGAATGCGTTATCCCTTGCACAAACAAGCAGGGGCTTTTTTGACTCCATTTCTGTTAATAGTGTCCCTAGAGACATCTTTATATAATACTAATTATTGTTTTAATTAGAATGATACTTAAAAATTAAAAATAAAACATATAATTTCATTTTGATAACTTTAAAACTGGTAACTATACAAAATCTGGTAAATGCATAGAAACGGGTACTTTTTGGACCAATATAAAAATTATTTTCTACTAATCATGGGTTATTAACAAAATAGAGGGCTGTGTAAAATTAAATATGTTGTACATCGTTGTTTTTTAAGCCAAAAAATTAGATAAACTAGGTGCGGCCATAAATTGTACCCAATAAAAAAATATTTATGACGCATGGTTTGTTATCCTTTAACACCGGGAGTAAGATGGCGCTGATATAAGCGTATGATACTAAATTTTAAGAGTTTTATCGAACAAGTTGCCTCCAACGAGCCTTACAGCATCAATACCAGCAACTCATTAAAAACCACGTCTATTTTTTTACACAAACTAAAGACTGGTACAAGTCACTGATTCGGTATCGCTATCTCTGAAAAGATTGAACATTCTCTTTTATACCCGCAAGATTGTGCTAGCTCGGTCTTAAAGGGGAAAAACTCTAAAATATAGGATAATTTTAATTAGTTTTACTTTGATTTATTTGCGAATGCCTTGTAAGTGGTGTTTAATTTACTTTTATAAAACCTTACGTTCATCCCTCAAAACACAAAAGGCCTTTTGTTAGTGCCGTTTTGTAACATAAAATGCCTGTAATAAGCATTTTACGTTTTATTATATAGTTAAAATAAAATTAACATATATTACTATTCGTTTCTTTTAAAACTGGTATCTAAATAATGAGAAATAAATATTTTGGACCAGTAGGGAAAAAAGTAATGCCGATGCTTAATCTTTTTTTTTTTTAAATTTATTTTGTTTTCCTTTGAACTTTGCATTATTTTTAACGAAAAAAATATCTGATGTGTTAACACTGGACTGTTTAATTTTTAATTTATTACGTTTTCGAGCTAGTTAAATGACCTAATTAAATTGAGATAGATTATAGGTACAACATTAATTGCAAGAAATCTAAAAATATTTGACGCACTAATTAGCTATTGCATGTACTTTTAAATACAAGTTCAATTGTACGTTTAATAAATTTATTTAGTGAGGGTTTGTGTTGCATGGGCTACGCTTTTAAAACCATAGAACTGAGATCAAAGTACAAGTGTAAAACTATTTCAAACTTCACAGGGGAAAAAATCTCTGAAATAATCCATGTTACCGACAAAGAAAGGATGACATACTTGGCAACTTAGTCCCTGCTGCAGAGTTGCTGTTATTCAAAAAAGAAATATGCAATGTTTTTGTTCTGATATTACACAAAAATTAATGTGTCATTAATATACTTCTTCAAAAAACATGCTTCAAAGTCGTCGTGGTATAAAAAATTAAAAGGAAACGAACAACTACAGAAAATGATGCATTGTACTTATAATAATCATTTATGCCTCGACTATCGAAATTTAAGGGTATAAAACCATGTGATGGTTGACTTTTATTTGTTTAACCCTTTCAGTCAAAGTGATGCCATTTTTAATCATCACTTTCAATATTTTTTTTTCCAAATGTTTGTGTCCCGTTAGGACATATTTCACATTAATCTTAATAGAAGTCAGAACTACTTTTTTTTTTTTTTTTAGAAATTAGCTAACAAGCGTTTACTTGATTTTTGAAATGTTCACTTCAGTTCCACAGATTTACAACACAATTTAAACTAATTACTATTTTTTTTAATAATATGGAATATGGTCAGATACCTTAAAATATATAACTCGAAATGTTTATAGGTAATATATATATTTTTTATTCTATTGTTTTCCACACTTAAAAATTTTGGCATTATTTAAAAAACCATATAAAAAAATTTAAAAGGAATGTTCTTATAGAGCTCTTATTTTTGACCTGAAATAAGCTTATTTTGTGAATATCAGATGTTTCTGTAGTGCAGTAAATTTTTGGGACTGGAAGGGTTAAACATTTTACTTTAAAAAAGTTTTGGTACTATGACATTTTAGAACAAAACAATAACATCTATCGTAATTTTTATAATACAGGGAAACAGCATTCAAAATTCAAACTTTCAAGAGTGAAGATTTTTTTATAGCTTTAAAAAAAGTGCTGATTTTGCTTAATTTTTTTTTTCATAAACCCCAAAGGCATGTTATCAAAATTAAGTTTTTGATGTTGATCAATTCCTCCTAGGTAAACATGCATTCAGTGAAGAAACTATGTTATTGAAGTGGTTTTCACAAGCATCCAAATATAGCGTTTCGGGGAGAAACCTTACAAGTCACCGACCTATTGAAATACCTACAAAAGGCGCGAAACACAGATGTTTGTTGGCCTTTTTCAGAAACTTTATGGGTCTAATATTGTATGCGATGGTTCTGATTATTATTTTTTTTAACATTGTATTGGTTAAAAACTGTTTTGAGATGTGTCGTAATGCGTTAAGTGCCTTTTTTTTATGACGCATCACTCCTTTTCTCACGGTAAGTTTGTAACTACAATAAGTGGTAAGTGGGGTCATAAATTCTTTGGATTTCGGACAGAAGGGCAGTTTAAGAACTTTCCTGGCGACGAAACGCAGGGTGGTCCCAGTACTTCTCCCTAGAAAAACGTCTGCAATGCAAAATGCATACCCACATGTGGATAGGATTGGAGAGGAAGAAACCCCAAAAGAAACTTAGAAACTATGAAACGTTTTCCTAGTGCACTATGCAGAGGGCGCCACCATTTGGGCATCAACGTTTTGTTCAATTGTTGGTTGCGTCACCAGAGAGGGCCTGGCTTACAGTCTGTTAGCATTTAATTTTTTTGTCCGTCCAATTTGTTATTTTCATTTTGATTTAATTTTACTTAAATTTAATTGTTTTAATTGTAATTGTTGTAATCTATTGTTATGTACGTGATGTGCTTAACTAAATTAAATATTTTCTAAAGCTTCAACAAGATTTTCTTTTGGTACGCAACCTAGTAGTTAGAAGCTACAAAATATGAGTTAGTATATTTTTCTTGTACTTGAAACACAATGTTCTTTCAGTAACCAATTAAGTCCAGCAACTGTAAAAAAAAAAATTAATATAATAATATATATTTTTTGTACTCTTTGAAGTTGTAATAAAGCATTCCACTCAAAAGATTGTTGTAATTTTTTTTCAGTAATATGGATATCGGGCCGCGGATAGTCTAGTGGTCAAGGCCTCGTTCTTGAAATCGGAAGGTCCCGTGATCGAGTCACGATACCACTGAAGGCCCACCGAGTATATAAACGCCTAAATAGTAAGTCTTGAGTATATGCGGAGTACGTGCTCATTAAATCTGTGGGTCCGAAACTTCATGAGGCAGTTTCTAATGGGTACACTCTTAAAACGAACGAGCGATTTTAACTCAATCTGAGTAATTTTCACTCCTCCAGTCTTTAAAATGCACTTCCTCTAAATGCATACTCCTCTTGGAGTGGATCCATTGTGTGTTAAACCTCCGACAGGATCACTCCAAACGAGTGATTTTAACTACGATTTAATATTCACACCTTTCCAGTGTCAAAAATGCACTTCTCCTACTGGAGTGGATTTCACTCATTTGTTTTAAGAGTGTACAGGTCCCTGGAGAGTATTTTCATTCATCAGGGACATGTCTAAATTGCAGAGGAAGCGATAGATTGCAGCATTTGTTACACATGTGTGTGTTGTGTCTGTCTTACTTGACGAAGGTTTATAAGCGGGTCTTTGGCCAGGCACACAAACCTGAAAAAATATATGTCTACCAACCAACCTATCAATTTCGATATAAGTTTTGCTTGCGTTTTGCAAAGAGTTTTTATTAATTTCTCGAAAACTATAGCTAGTGGACTTATGCCGTTTCTCAAAAAATGCATGCAACTCAATTCAATCGTTTCCTTTTATATTTCAAATTGTAGTTGATCTGACATTACAGAAATTCATTGTTAACCCTCTAATGCATGAATTTTTATTTTCATCCAAAAAAAATCTATATGTATCTTTAATACTCACACATTATGGGGAAAATACTAAAAAAAATTTAACTGCATTAGAATTTAAATAATTTTAATTTTTAAAAAAATTTCTTTGTGACAAAAACCAACTGCAAAATTCCAATTTTGATAATAATGACTAGAAAACTACTAAAAATATTTCAAAATAACCCTTTTTAACTCTGATTAATTTTTCAAAACAATTTATTAAGTATTTAGTACCTAATATTATTATTCTCTGAATACTACCAAAAACGTAATTTCACAAAAGTTAATAACTTCACTCTTTAATTTTGAATCCACTTTTACTACTGTCATCTATGAGGATTATTAGTAACTAAAACTTTAAAATGAAATGTAATGGATGAAAAAAAAAACCATAGATTTGTCTTGGAGAGCTCTAATGTAATAGAATAAAGTGGATTATGTTACTTGTTACCAAACGGTAACAGTATGCATTAGAGGGTTTAACCAAGGCCACCTAGAAGAACAGGCCAGGACAGTTGTCGAACTTTGCCGTGTCACGTGACCAAAGGATCCCTCCTTTGGTCATGTGACGCTGTAGAACATTGCCGAGTCACGTGACCAAATGAGGGATCCTTTGGTCACGTGACTCAGCAAAGTTCGACAGCTGTCCTGGCCTGTTCTTCTAGGTGGCCTTGGTTAAACCTGATGCCTTCCGGCATCCAACGCAGCGAAAGCGTTTGAGGTATAACCTGGTACTAAGGTCAGTGGAGAGATTAGGTATTAAGATAAAAACATGCCATTTGATTCATAATAACGATGTTGTCTTCGCTGGTAGGATTAAGATGTTCATCATATCTTCAAACAAGTTAGCTTTAGGAGAAGGATTATGTAATAATAAAGGAATTGAATCCGTTGTTGAAATGGGGTAACAGTTTGTATGTTTGATTGGCCCTTTGTGTTTTGTTGGTCTTGGTATTATTTTTAGTATTTTTATGTTAAAACAAACACAAAAATTGTCTATCAACAACAGGCCTGAGGACCAACTTGATTGGTCCAAAATATATCTAACTAGCAGTATGGTCCCGCCTTACTGGGAACCCGTTAACTTCGCATTGCTTCCTTTTCGATGCATGCGTACCTTGTGAAAATACACTCAAAATCAAAACAAAATTTAATTCGTGTTGGCGCATGCGTACTTAAAAAAGCAAGCACTAATAGAGGATGAAGCAGCCGAAAGGTGAGCGCATATCTCAACCAAACTCAATCAATCAAACTAATAGAGGATGGCGTCAAGCCCCCGTTTCGGCCCGGTCCATGTATTTTCAAGCCTTGTTATGGTCCCGCAATCCCACGTGGATGACGTTTTTTAAAAAACTAATTATATTAATTAAAAATCACAATCAAATATGAAAAATAAGCCTCAGGTGCACACGTAGGCATTAAAAGAAATCTATATTAAAAATTTCGAAATTTTTAGAGCAGTCTAAATATGTCTTTTGCGATCCACAGACATACACACAGACTATTTCTTTTGTTATTATAGATTGTAGTTGATCTGTCATTACATTCATTGTTGAACCTGATACCTGCCGGCATCCAATGCAGCGAAAGCGTTTAAGGTATTACCTGGTACTAAGGTCAGTGGAGAGATTAGGTATTAAAATAAAAACATGCCATTTGATTCATAATAACGATGTTGTCTTCGCTGGTAGGATTAAGATGTTTATCAGATCTTCAAACAAGTTAGCTTTAGGAGAAGGATTATGTAATAATAAAGGATTTGAATCTCTTGTTGAAATAGGGTAACATTCTGTATGTTTGATTGGCCCTTTGTGTTTTGTTGGTCTTGGTATTATTTTTAGTATTTTTAGGTAAACAAATACAAAAATTGTTGTCCAACAACAGCCCTGAATACCAACTGGGTTGGTCCAAAATACATCTAATTTCTTTACCAGTTTCCAATAGCTATCGAGATTCTTATATAAATTTTCCACTCTCTTGTGAAAATAATGCTTCCATACCTCCTTTCTAATTCAAAATTGATTCAACAAGTAAACTGCAGCAACTTCTAGGATGACTTGGACCATTGTTGCAAGCACTCAACTACCCTTTCCTTTAAGAAAAATACTGGAATTTTTTTTATTTCAGCGCAACAATGGTTCAACTCATTGTTGCGATTACTGAAGTTTACAGCCACGGCAGTTTTCTGATTTTAAAATTTCAATCCCACCGAAGCGGGACCCAAAAATTGGTCGAGGCTCCTTAATTAGCTCCTCTCCACGGTAATCTTTAGTAAAAGGCGAAAGATTAACACGAGGTATGAAGAGAAGCCAGAGCATATCAAAATCAATTTAAAAAATTATTTCATTGATCTTGAGAATACTATTTACTGGTGTCTTTCGGAAATAATAACTTGTGTGATAAAAGGTTAAATGTACCCTGGAATAATTGTGAGAGCCAGTGTAAATTTAACTAGAGATGGAAAGATTGAGAGGTGCAGACTTCAGAATGTAAATTTTTTTCATGAATTTTAGCTGTTTCCAAAAAATAAGCATTGCGAATGAAACCGAATACAAAATTCCCTTAACTATCCCTTAATTTTATACTTTGAATTTCATTATTCTCTGGTCTGGCTATTTAAGGTAAAACTTTTAAGCCCTCCATGTCTCCCAGTTTTATGAACTTGAATAACTGAATTAAATCACCCCTGTTTAGATATACTTTGAAAAAAAAAATCTCGGTAAGCTTAAGCTTTTATACTGACATTTGAGTTGCGAGAAAAGTAAAGTAACTTTCCGTATTTATTAAGTAAGGTAAATTCACTTAAAACAGGTTTTTGTCCCGTAAAATATTTGCACTAAAATTCCCGCAAAGCTTGGCCACCGAATTTCCAGACGTATAGAAGCCAAAAGAAATCTTCTTTTTGACATTTAAAATTATTCCAAAAATATTTATAACTTTGAAAATAAGTCCTAGAGGATAAAGTTTTAAAATGTTAAGTTTAACGGGTAAACGTCATAAATATAACATTAGTTTTCGAATTCGTTTTTGGAGTAACTCAATTTGGCATACATAAATGTTCCGTACAATATAATCTTCATTTATCTTGTATTTTGTTTATTTAGATAAACTTAAGCTGCAAACTTTCTTAAAATCTTTATTAATGGGTTAAACATGCGTGTCTAGATAAAATTTATCTCAACCCTAAAGTTTACTTTGTAATGTAAACAGGATGATATCTGGTATTTGGTGCCCCATATTCGGAGACTGAATATACTGTATTTTCGGATAATGCTACATCTTCGTTGTGGTTTGGTTTGAGTGTAACTGAGATTCGAATGATTTCGAATGAAAGTGTATTGTGATTAGAACGTCTGAGATAAAGTAAGACACACTTAGACAACCTTGAAGAAAAAAGGTTTCAATTTATTCACAAATGGGTTGCATTAAAACTTTTACTGAAATACTAAAGCAACTTATCACACACGCAATTTTAATATGCCAACAACAACTAGGTGGCGCTGATTTAAATCCACATTCCTACCACTATTCCAGATTACAACGTTAATAGTAGTATATAGGCCGAGGTAACACTTTTAAGTCTTGTAGAACTTATTGATAGACTCATTATATTGACAGTGCTCCATGTGTGACGATACAATGGAAAATTTCATCTTGTCTTCGAATCCGTACCTAGGCCACTACAGTGACACAGAAAGAATCCTTGGCCAAACGTTTAGTATGCTTGATAAGACTTCGAATCGTTAACACCCAACATTTTGGCGCTTAATTTGATCTTTCACGTGCCACAGAATCGAAAACCTTATTTACTTTTTTTCCCTTTCAGTTAAAAATCAAGTAATAGCAATGTTTGGTTTGGTTTGGATTATCGTCGCACTAGAGCTACACGAGGGGATAGCAATGTCAAATGAATTTGGAGTGAGGAAAAAAATTTCTCTACGCAAGCGTTTAAGGTAGGCGAATACCCAAAATTCTAAAATTTTTACTATTACTTTAATCTTTTCCAAATTTGGCATAGTGATTTCAAATATAATGAACAATGCTATTTAGGCATTTTTTTTATTTAAATATAATTGATTTATTTAAACGGTGTTTTTCAACTAAAAAAAAGGGGGTTATGCTAACACTTATCGTATAAAAAGTTTTACATTAATTTACCAGAATTTTTTTACAGATGTTATTTCAATATATATCTGTGCTATAAGTCTCTATCATCTGGTGTAAATATAGTAGGTTCTTTTTTAAATTTCCAAGTGTAAATTAATCGAAAAAAATTCCTTTTTTAGTTAATTCATAACATTTTTCTTAATAATTTCTTTTCTTGAAATTTGTATGTAACCTAGAAGGACATTGCATGTATCAGTTCAAAACGAAGAATTTAACATATAATTAATGTTTATAGGAGGACAATTCACAATGTGGTAGACTTGTTAGCGTAAACCTCTCTTTTTAGTTGAAAAACACCGTTTAAAATAAATCAATTATATTTAAATAAAAAAAAATGCCTAAATAGCATTGTTCATTATATTTGAAATCACTATGCCAAATTTGGAAAATATTGAAGTAATAATAAAAATTTTAGAATTGTGGGTATTCGCCTATATCTTGGTTTAAAACCGTTAGTAAAACAGCAAGAACAGTTTTCGCATTCGTCGCATATGTGAAAATTCCATTAACTTATCATTTGTTAATATGATCCTGGGCCGTAAATATTGTCGAAACAGTTACAAGTGGCTTTCTAGTCATGTTTAATAAAATCTTTTAAGTTACATCTTTTTCAAATTGACTTTTGGAGATGTTGATGCTAGTGAGACAGAAGAAGATAATTTAAAATAATGATGCAGTTTATTTATGTAAGAAAAGAATTGTGATTTCTTACGGGGATATCCTATTAACAAATGACATTGACCTATATTATACAAAGTCATTGAAGTGTAGTGTAGTGTATTTTTCTGGTGTAGTGATGAATTTAGAATTGAATATTGTGTGGTAGGTGGTACACTTTTAAAACGAACGAGCTATTTTTACTCAGTCTGAGTTAATTTTCACTCATCCAGTCTAGAAAGCGCACTTCCCCGAAAGGAGTGGATCCTTTGTGTGTTAAACCTTCGACAGGATCACTCCAAACGAGTGATTTTAACTCAGTCTGAGTAAATATTTACTCCTTTTCAGTGTCGAAAATGCACTTCTCCTACTGGAGTGGATTTCGCTCTTTTGTTTTAAGAGTGCAGGTACGGTACATATATATTCCAGCTTGTGTGCTTGCTCAGAGAACCGCTTATAAGCTTTCGTCAAGTGGGACAGACACAGAAAGAGTTTTTACAAGCATAGGAGACACAAAGAAAGGAAAACACAAACACATAGACAAATAACAACATTTATTGACGATCACAAACATCCTTGCCATACCGGGATTCGAGCCCTAGAAGCTCCAAATTTTTTTTTGGAAGACCACCGAAATCAGCTTGATGTCGTTGGTACTTAACAATTAATGAATGCTTCTGCTTCGGTATCGATATTTTTCGAAAGCTTGAACATTCTAGTTTATAATCGAAAAGTCATTATTTCGAAAATTGTAAAATTTAGTTGTGAAATGAATTTCACAAAGGTCCACATAACGCTGCGTACGATGTCGCCCTTAACGGTTACGTTGGGTGCCTATTCAGGTGTTGGCTCGTCACCTAACTGTGGTTCTAAAATACGACGCCCGTCGCCAATAGCCCTCGTGTAGCTCTAGTGCGACGATAATTCAAACCTGACCTAACAAAGGTCCACATACGTGTACACCAGGAGCGAAGTTGATAAGTACAGGGTGGTTATGAAGTAATGCTCGCTATTCGGAGTGGTCTGTAGCTTGAATGAGTAATCCAAATGCATAAAACATTGAGGCACTTACTAATCAAGAAGGGGGGAAAAGAGTGAAATCATAAAAAAGATACAATCTTAAAAAATAATCATAAAAAAAAGAATAATCATAAAAAACCAGCTCGTCTCTTGACAAGGGTTCTAAATCACGAGGCATAGCCAATTACGACCAACACAGCTAATTACGCCTCGTAATGTAAAACCCTGGTCAAGAGACGAGTTTCTTTTTTCGAAAAAGAATGGAATCATAAAAAAGAAACTCGTCTCTTGGCCAAGGTTCTAAATAACGAGGCATAAGCAATTATGGCTAATTACGGCCAACACTTCCAATTACGCCTCGTAGTTTAGAACCCTGGTCAAGAGACGAGTTTGTTTTTTACGATTCCATTCTTTTCCCCCTTTCTTGATTAGAAAGCGTCCGCAAAGTTTTTTGCATTTGGATTATTCATTAAAGCTACAGACCACTCCGAATAACGAGCGTTATTTAAAACCACCCTGTATAAGTGCATGTGCATTGTACACTATACCCCTAATAGCAGAAAATATAGGAATTCGGGGCCAATATATACCGACACTTACTGATAAGGACATGGATTAAAAACAGTGTAATCAAATTCATAATCTAAAATTGTTTTTATGATATCGATAAAACAGTTTTATTCATCCAACACTTCCGCGTTATGGTCTAAAAAGTCTCCAAAGCTTAAACTTAAATATCATTTACAAATAAGTAAAGTCGGCACAATCATAATGTTCCGGCATTGTTCTAAGTGCTTTGTCCGAATTATTTTATATCCTGTGATAATATAATAATGATTTTTATTATGGCATTGTTAAATCTTAAGATAATTATTTATAGCAGAGTAAATCGTAAACTGACACAAACTGAGCAGGACCAGTCTAACATATTCTGAAGCAATTTTATTATATAAATTTGCTCTAAATTTTTCATACTTTCATTTTTAACTACTTAAAAAAATGAATTTCCACTATTTTTAACAAAGAAAGTTTCGAAAAAATTATTGCTAAAATTTATTTAAAATTTTCCCCTAAATTTTTTTAAAAAAATTAACAGTTCCCCTTTGCTTTTTACCATTTCATTTTGAATGTATTAAGTCCATTTTATAAAATTTTAGGTTTTAAAAATAAAAAGTTGGGACTGGAAGGGTTAAAATATGCGTTTTTGCCAGTTACATCTTATAGATGCTCGTTTATCGCTTTATTTGAATACATAAAATCAACACATTTTTTTCACCAGGCATCTGTATATCTTATATCTAACCTCCATACAAACTACCCTGTTCACGCATATGTCGTACCAAACTTAAGATAGGCAAATTAACCTTGGAAATCGGATAATCTTCTGTCCTGTGGCAAATTACGTCGCAGGGATACGTGTCTTTTCGAAAAGAATGATAATAATAAGCAAATTATTCGAAAAAGAATTCAATTAACGAAGTGTGGAACGTGTATAAATAAGCTCCGTCATAGGAATGACGAGTACATGGCAAAAAAGAAATGCGAATCTGCAATTGACATTTAATGCATTTAAAAACTACTAATTAGCAAAAACAAGGTGATGTAATGCATTTAAAAACTACTAATTACCATAAACAAGGTGATATAATGCATTTAAATTTGTATATTTACATTATTTGAATACCATAAAGAATGAAAAAGTTTGTGATATCGGCTGCTTCGGCGGCCATTTTGTGTGCTTGACGAGTGTTTTTATGGTATGGACATCAGGCAATAATAAAAATGGCGCAGTTGATTGGAATGTTAATAGAATACTTTGGTTGTCACTCACAAATTACTTTTAACTATTTATTCCTGGATTTTAACCTTACAAGACGCACACAGCATTTCGTAAAAACCTATTCAAAAAGTTAAAATTTTATTTTTTAGTTTTATCCTGCGTGGCAACGGTTTGAAAGATGAGAGTTTTAAGAAAGAAAAGATAAAGTCGGTCATGTCGGTTTTTATGTTTTCCATTTTCAATGTGGAACATGATAAAATGGCCGGTCTCCATTTGGCGATTCGCGTTTCGTTAATTTAAATGTTTTAACTTGCCAAAATCACTAATGAACGGAGTAACGGACCTGCCATTATGTCATAGCTGTACCGGGAAATTCAATACTTAACTATTTCGAAAAAAAGTTAAGAGGATGGAGATATTAAAGCGCAAAAAAAGTGAAGCCATCAGACTATTTTTCAGTGTATTTGCGGTTTTAGTTAAGTTTTTTAATGTTTTTATGTGTTTTCTTTGCATTACTGTAATTTGATTAGTTTATCTGTAGAGTGTGTAAATTCTAAACAAATAAATAACTAAACTGAACTAAACTCCTCGGCGCAACAGTCCATTACTGTTCCAAGGCCTGCCTTGCCCATTTAAGCTTTCGAGACCTAGGACTCTGGGGGACTAGGCATATGTAACTGTAAGGTGATCAGCCTCGCGGAACCCCCTGTGTTTAGTTTCCAAGCATGCTTGGTGCCGATTTTATCGACACTCTCTAGGGATGAAAGGATGGGTAATAGGGTGGGCCGAAAAAAACTTTTTATTTTATTTCGAATTGCTATAGTGCGGAAAAGTTGCCATTGGTAAAGACATGAAAAATGCACTAATTTATTATTTTTTATTACCATATCTTCCGTTCGCGCAATGCCATCAAAGTTTGCAAAAAAACAACTTAAAACCCGAATTTTTTTATATATTTTTTTAAAACACGGTACATGTTTTTAATTACGCTCCTATATCATGAATTATAACTACTAAAAGTATATAAAATCCATGTATTATAGCACTTATTAATAATAAATGCTATAATATATTTAGTATAATAATTTATTATACAATTGTGCCACATCTTGCGGCCACTCAACGTAGTATAAAATTAGGAAAATTTGTATTTTTCGCTAAATTTCAAAGTTTTAACTATTTGTAAATTTTAATCGTACAACATGATATAGGAAAGCAATTAAAAACATATATCGTGTTTAAAAAAATATGAAAAATTACGGTTTTTGACAACTTTTGCCATTTTTGATGGCATTGCGCGAACGGAAGATATAGTAATAAAAAAATAATAATTAGTGCATTTTTCATGTCTTTACCAATGACAACTTTTCCGCACTATAGCGATCCGAAATAAAATGTAAAGTATTTTTCGGCCCACCCTAATGGGTAAACCTCGCCCAATCCGGGATTCGAACCTGTGGCGTGGCAATGCGATAAGCACAAGCTACTGCGAGCCCCAAATAAATATCTATTTCCCACAAATAACCCAAACTTCATTTTCGACAGTGATTCAAGATCAACTTCCTTGTCTGGGGCGGCGGCGCAGACGGGAAAATCGCGAAAAAGGAAATCAGATCGCATTGACCTGGAAATCCGCGGTGGAAATGGGGGGAAACCTCACTTTAGGTCATCGTTGACCATCTGCTGGTGGAAACTCGTTTTTGTAGACGAGTTTGTGGCCATATCCGTTAACTTTTTTGTTGTTTGATATGAATATGAATAAAAGAAGTAGGTTTGGGATGATAAACAGCGAGTTTAAAAACTGCTTCGAAAACTACAAATACAATTATCTATTACACAGCATATTATTATTACAAAAAACAATTATAAAGAAATTATATTCTTTTCATTCATTTATAACTAAACTATTTAGTGCAATAGATAATTAGAGGGCCAAAAGCCTGCCGCTGAATATTAGATGTATGGTTTGCTGATATATATATATTTTTAATTTTTAGAATACTGTGGTTCCTGGACTTCGGAATTTTCAAAAAAATATATTTATTCAATTTTTAAACCAGTATTTAAATCTATAAACATTTTGTACTTGTTGTTTTATTACTTTGTACATGATAAGTGCAAATAACCTTTGTGTAAAGAACAGCCTTGTTTTTCAGCTAACAACTTTATATGTTGAGAGAATGGCCTTTGCACGGGTAAAAACTTTTAGTAACTACTCTATATCACTCCTAACTTTAGTTAATGAGAATATTAATTAACAGTAGTAATAGTAATTAATTATTTCTATGTTTGTACTAAATATACCAATAATCACCTGTTAATCAGCATACATCCTTGAGAGACTTCCCCCAAACTAGTATACCATTTGCCATTCTAGACAAAAAAGCTACAACACCCATAGAGTTTGTAAGAGTATGGAGATGATGCTGCCCGGCAAAAAGTAATACAAAAACCGGTTTGCTGAGTGATGCCATCGTTCGCTTTGTAGTAAGTCCAAACAAACGCTCTTGGCGAAGTATTTGGCGCTATTCTGCAGTAGAGTTTGTATACACTCTTAAAACAAACGAGTGAAATCCAGTCCAGCAGGAGAAGTGGATCAGAAGGAGTTAAAATCACTCGTTTGGAGTGATCCTGTCGGAGGTTTAACACACAAAGGATCCACTCCTATACGAGAAGTGCATTTTCTAGACTGGAGGAGTGAAAATCACTCAGACCGAGTTAAAATCGCTCGTTCGTTTTAAGAGTGAGGCCTACTACATCGACTTCGCGATTTCTGACACTTTTTTTCTATAATGGGGCTGCAACATTGGCGGTCAAGCCTTTGCAGACTCAGCAAATCCCCCAGAACTGAGAGCCATTATGTGTGGCACCATCTTGGTGACTCTCGCTACCAATTTTGAAGCGCAGATTACAATGAATCTGAGCTCTCTGTGGATGTTAAAGTATAATGTTACCGACAGAACCCTAGCCAAATAGGCCCTGCAGGGATCTTTTACATGCCACATAATCATATGACATGACAGTCCACGATTTTTCCATCCAGAAAATCCGACAACTCAGCCGGGGCTCGGACCCGCGATCTTGGGTTTACGAGGCGGACGCGTTTAACCTCTCAGTCACTGAGCCACTCGACCCTCTAACAAAACAAAATTACAAAGCATACTTCTTACCTGTGAAAGAAATGAAAGCCATCTTGTACAAGTCCAGACATCGTGCTGCCGTCTACAACTGTATAAATAATATATATTTATATTTAACTAACGCTTTTTTTTTTTTTTAGGAATACAAGTGATGCGTTGAGTGGCTTGTTGGGCTTACTAAGGATACTTGGCGACTTTCTGGCACCTTCACTTTGTTCCTCGCCAAGCATCTCCATCTTCTACGATCTACGGTATAATGTCGAGGTTATGTTTGGTTAACGTTTGCGTTGGTAGGTTTCCAAGGCAACAGTCTTTTCTTGACCTTGAAAAACGTGTGTGTGATTCATCAGCTGGATAAACAAAGAGATGTAATACTCCGAACCGAATATACCCCAAAAAGCAAAATATAGCAAACATACCAGAAACGTCTAATTTTATCACGTCAAATTTGATCGGAAAACTGTGATACAGAAAGAAAATTCAATTTATCACATTTCAGAATTTTTTGGCGGATTTTGTGAGGTTTTGTATGTTTCAATATAAGTGCGCATTTTGGAGTGCACATTTGTGGGGGAATAGGATTTTGCATTAACTTATTTTATTTCAGCACGATAAAAATCAAATTGACTTATAAATGTTCCCCGATGTTAGACGTTATTTGATTAGTTAAAGCTTACTAATAGCTGTCCGGCGTGAATATCTTAATATTTTTATGAGAACACTTGTGTTGTCAAAAAACACTTGTGTCCAAAGGAATTTTTGTGTCTTTTGCAGGATTTTTTTCCACCTTTATTCGAGCCACAAAGTACACAAGCGTTTCGTAAGAAATTTGATAGGTTTTGAATGAAGTTTATTCTCTGAGTCATATTTTGCATTATAATATTTTATGTTTAATATTATATTTTAAGAATTTTAACTATCTTTTTTGTCCACTGCACTATAACGTAAGCTTTCTCAAGTTATATAGTGACTCCTAAGTATAGCTGCTATACGACACTTATGCCGAAAAATAAGTTAGAGTATACGCTTAATTAAAAAATATACCGCTTTTCCGTGCAACACTAGTGTAATTCATAATTTCAAAAAAAAAACAAAAACTTTACGTAAAGATAAATTTAGGGCATGAGTGTAAGGTTAGGTTTTGTTAACCCGGCAGCACTCGCGCTAACTTAGCATAGACTAAGAACCTTCTAGATCGGGAACTCAATCTGATGCCTAGCGCCTCCAAAGTGTCGAACGGAACTAATACTCTATTAATGATTGATTTGTGATTGGCATAATTAAACTTTCCGAGCTTTGTTTCTTCGCAATGTATTATAATACGTCAGATTTGAATGGATAATTAAAATTGTCGATCTTAGCGCTAACGTCGCTTACTAAACTGTCGCTAACTAAGCTGTCTACACGACAGCTAGTCTTAAAAGTACGAGGAACTGTTCCTGGCCTTTTCCGATCGGATAATTCATCAACTGTCACTAATCATTAAATTGAAAGCCAATAACCAGATTTGTTTCAGTGAATAACTTTTCGACTATAAAATCATCATTTAATTTTATAATTCATTTTTTTTGGGTTGTTTTTGTTTGAAAAGACTACAAAAAAAATAAAACATAGATTAGTTGCAATTTTTTTATAGCCAGATAGCTAAACCGCAACTGTGCTAAAGCTCCGAAAGGAGGCTAGAAAAAGGAAGCCATAAACCATTACATTAGTTCTCTTAGACACAATTGGGGGAGTTAGTGTCTGTATCAATTTCAATATAGAAAATCCTTATAATGGTAATCCAATCAGAGTTTCAGATCTTAGAGTGTATTTAATCTATTTGGGGTCCATTAGACCCCAGGCGAGTGCTGCCGGGTTAAACGCTTCCGGCAGTCTATTTCTGACAAGAGTATAATTTTTCAAATTTCAAACCAGACAGCACAAGCATTCATTTCAAGTTAACTATGTATAATCCATATCATGCATAATCACTTGACTATTTTTGTCACACAGCTTGAACTCTTCCTCGTTTTTAAACTCTAGTCTGATCGATAGCTCTTGGGCACGTTTTACCTGTCGATTTCTTATGGCAAAAAGTGCATGATTTACGGTTCGATTTACTTTGCAAATTGGGTTACAGATAGAATCTCGATCAATAAGCAAACGCTTCCTGGTTTTGGGTGCGGGCTTACGTTTAATCAATCAGAAAATGTGTTAAGGGCAATATTCCGAAAGTGGTTAATTTGCGTTCCGGCCATTTAGTTTAAAAAGTGTCTTAAATTATATTTCGTATGTAGTAACTTTTTTTTTTACTTTAAATATTAATAAAATTGTCATATTTCGTGTTTACTTCTAAGTAGGAAAGGGGGCTGAGGTAGCCTAGTGGTTAAGATCTCGGTATCGGGATCGGAAGGTCCCGCGATCGAGTCTTGGTACCACTGAAGACCCTCCGAGTATATGGGGAGTGCGTGCTCTCACGCAAAAAAATGGTGCTGGTCCTGCAACTCAACCAAGTTCGGTTGAAGGGTGTTTAATTGGCACAGCCAAACTGGTGGTTTCTTTCAAACCTACCAGTTTAGTTACCATAACTATACTCGTTCGATTGATCGAGTTTAGTTAACGGGACCAGACTGCCTCAATGAGTTCGGCTGAGACAACTAAACTCTATGTGAGAACTAAACTGCGCGGTATCAGTGTAGCTCTCTCAACCGAACTAGTCGTTTGCGCCAGCCGAACGCTTCTATAACCAAACGTGTTTGGTTCTTGCAACTAGACAGTCCTGTCAGTCCTATAGCAACCGAACAGTTTGGTTGGGAGAACTCAATTTTCGTTTGTACGTACCAGAGAGTTTTTTGCGTGCTTTGAATCTGTTTAGTCCGAAAGTCCCGTGGGTGGTCATTGCTCAGTTTCTCACGGGTACAGGTACCTGGAGACTATTTCCCTCTCCTTTATTGACATATCTAAATTGCGGAGGTGGCGATAGATGGCCGCATCTGTCACGTATGTGTGTGTTGTGTCGGTCTTACTTGACGGAAGGTTTATAAGCGGGTCTCTGACCAAGCACACAAGCCAGAAAATATATGTCTACCAACCAACGTACAAGTCGCAATCTAGGAGGATAGAAAGAACAGGAGTAGTCATGTGGCCTTCGGCGTGAAGCGAAAAAGCTTTCCCCTCCCTCTTGGGAGAAAGGGACCTTTATCTACCCCACTTTTACATGGTGTTCTATGGGAGAATTTACGATTTTTCATTTTAAATGAGAAAAATGTGATCACATTATGAAAAACGAATGCACATATGTATATTTCTAATATGCTCAGTAGATATACATGTATTATTTAAAATACAATAACAAATAAACACCCAAAACTAGGCGATATTAATATTGATTCTTCTGGAAATCTTAAAATTATTTTGTTATAACTTGATTTAAAAAAAAAATCTTTATTAACTTAAAAAAAACTACTGTTCATCATTAAACGTTTAATATTTTTGTTGAGAAGATTTTTTAACGAAGTGTATTAGAACTTTTATTTAAGTTGCATAATGAACATTCATCCATCTTCCATTACATCCGTCTAGGTGACTAACCATTATCTTCTCACTTTTGTTATTATTTTGTTTTACTTAATTATAATGTGAAATAGAAGTACAATTTTCTCTCTTTATAGCATATTTAAATATATTTTATTCATAAAATTAACATAGCTAATAAAAATATAAGGTATATAAAAAACAATAATTATATTTATGTTCCTGTTAATTAGTGTAAACATGTGAAATCTATTCATTAAGTAGATTTTGAGTACTTCAATTAGATACATTCTGTTAAATTTTTTATATTGTAAAAGTCCCTAATAAGAATCCCCTCTTGAAATTAAGTAAATATTTAAACTGTATTATAGATCTAGTATAGATTTAAAATCTAATGATTATTTTTTTATATACTTCAATTGTAAACATTGTATCATGGAATATTATTTTTTTTTTAAAGAAAAATCTTTATTAGTGGATTTTCTATTTTATTCATAAAAATAGTGACAAACATAATATAAAAACCAGGTAATTAAATTTATTTGTGCAACTTTAATTGTAAAAAATCCATTTAATGTATTTTTGATTAAAAAAATTATTATTTGATTTTTTTTATTTTATTCATAAAAATAGCTACAAGTATTAGTGATTTAGTAGCATAAGTATCGCAGCAATTATTTCAAATTAGTAAAAAAAATACTTAATACATTAGCTTTATTAATTAACAAGTAGACATAAAAAAAGTAATCAAATCAGTTTTAAGCATTTATTGGTTATCATTAATTAAAATTGTTTAATAAAAAGAATATATATGAAAGTTATATGAATCAAATATAATAATCAGATTACTTTATTTCGCATTTCATATGGAACTTAAATAAAATTTTGTTATATATTCGTTAAACAATCTGTTCGATCAAAAATAATAACTTGTAATGATGAACAGCAGATTTTTAAGATTTAATAAAAGATTTTTTTAAAAAAAAATCCAAGTTATAATTAAATAATTTTAAGATTCCCAGAGGAACCAATATTAATATCGCCTAGTTTTGAGTGTTTATCTGTAATTTGTATTTCAAATAATACATATATATCTATTGAGCATATTAGAAATATACATATATGTATTCGTTTTTCATAATGTGATCACATTTTTTTCATTTAAAACGAAAAATCGTAAATTCTCCCATAGAACCCCATGTTAACTAGGGTAGATAACGACAGCTGCCTTCCCCCGGTTCCCCTCCACCTCTGGCTTCACTCAGTTCCCGCACGTTTGAATCCGCGTGACTACTCCTGTTCTTTCCATCCTCCTAGGTCGCAATTAGCGATGCATATTTTGCAATGATATCTCTCTGGTTTCATATTTTTAAATGAAATCTGCATTAGAACGAAAATTCCTTTATTTAATGTCTTTTATCAATAATGTGCCCTATTTTTACAAAGAATTATACGATAAACGTTAACGAGTTTTACGTACCTGTTATGCGTTATAATATTATATATTCCATGTGCCATTTTCAAGAAAATTGTGCATGTGCATGTTGTAACTCCCATCACACTATTTAGGTTATAAAGTCATTGTGGTTACCTTACAAGGGGTATATAATTACTTGTAAATGTGTACATTGATTTGTTAAGCAGTAATTTAAATAAAAAAAAACTTTCAAAAATATTTTCCAGTTGCAACTTTATCTAACTGACGAATAGAGTTCACCAGTGTCACTGCCCAACAAATAAAATTGGAGCTAACAATGCTGCCACATCGCTACAATGATCTCTGTAAATACTGCTAACACAAAGCCACTTGGGTTTATTGAATTTGTGGAGGTTTTTGTCCGCAGGAAGTGGCAACGGAAAATGTCCGTGGCATTGTTAGGGCTATTTATTTATTGGGTCGATAAGTGGTGTATAATGGCCTGCTAGATGGGAACGGATGTGTGTGTAAAAAGTTTTATTTTCAATGTGGTTTTTGAAACACCAAAGGCGACTGCTTTGTTCCGATTAAGTACAGTTTATATGACGATTTTTTTTGTCCTATTTGGCGCCTAATCTAACAGAATATGTGCCAGGGTGTCGTCTAAAAGGTTAAATAATGACACATATATTATATACAATTATGCGTGCGTGTTTATTACAGATAAAAGATGAACGGAAATGGCAAATTAAATCAGTTCAGAAATACTAGTTTTATACGTCACCAGGTACGTAAAACTCGTTAACAAATTTGTTATCGCAAGCTTTTATTGTTCGAGCTGTAGAGTGGTTTCAGATAGATAGACAGAATGACAAACAAACAAATTTATCAGAATCAGTACCTTTTAAAATGTACCGAATCCATTCAAATCTCCATTTCGAATTTTAGACAACATCGTAATATTTTTCATTATTTTATATTTCATATTAGATAATTGAATGTAATAATTTCTAATAAAGGGGTTTTATTAAATAAATTAAAGCAAAACTACCTTAGAATGAAATGAAAAAGCTTTTTTGCCTACATTGGTATTGTATTGGGCATACATTTTCCTGCTACGATGTAAAAAAAATTTCAAGTTGAAAGAAATATAAAAGTTCACTTTTTTAACAATACAATCTTTTCAAACCAAGATAGTCCGCCATAGTGTGACGATATTGTTGCAAATAGTAGTTTTAAGGCTGGATATGTCCGTTCTGCTTTATTTTCATCAACAATTGTAGGAAATGAGTTTTATAATGGACAGGGTGGTGGAAATGGTTTGTCGAGTTTGCATTGTCCCTTGTGAAATATACCATGTGCTGAGATGCCATTTTGATAAGGGTGTCGGCTTCACGGGCAGGAGGTCAGAACCATGCAGAAGACAGGGAATTTGACACAATGGAAGTCATAAACCCCTGTGAAGCATTGGTACAACGTTACACCAGGTTCATGGAGTAACGTTGCAATGGAGTTGGTAGTTGGTTGGTATACATATATTTTCAGGGTTGTGTTTGCTCAGAGAGCCGCTTATAAACCTTCGTGAAGTAAGACAGTCACAACACACACACACACACACATGCACACATATACGTGATAGATGACATCTATCACGCGCCACCTCCACAATTTAGACATGTCCATGAAGGGGAGGGAAATAGTCTCCAGGAACCTGTACCCATGGGAAACTGCGCAATGACTGCCCTCAGGACTTTCGGACCCAACAGATTTACCGAACACGTACTCCGCATATACTCGGTGAGTTTTCAGCGACCAGGAGTTGCAATGGATTAGTGGAGTAAGGTTGCACAAACAAAAAATTAACCCCGTAAAATTGATGACAGCAGTTCTGCGTATAGTTTTGATGAGTAACGTTAAATACAATTTATGAATAAACGTTATACCGCAAGAAAAAAGAAGTAAACCTCTTCCCTTATGTAACGTTACTCGTTTAAAAATGTTATGCTTCCGTTATGTTAATGTTAAATACAATTTAATACAATAAATATTATGTTAACGTTAAATACAATTTATGAAGGAACGTTATACCACAAAATAGAAGTAAACCTCTTCTCTTATGTAACTTTACTCCGGCAAATTCAGTGCAAAGCGTTACTCCAATCCAACTTCTTAGAGTATCGTTACACCATTAAGGATTGGACCAGTAAGGATTGTTACACCAGTTAATTGGTGGCAGCAAGTGCAGCCTCCAGTATTACTGAGTACAACGTTCTACTAAATTTATGAAATAACATTACACCGTAACATTCTTCTCTTATGTAACGTTACTCCGGAATATTCAGTGGTGCAATGCGTTACTCCAACTTCTTAGTGTATCGTTACACCAGTAAGGATCGTTACACCAGTTAATTGGTGGCAGCAAGTGCATCCTCCAGTTTTACTGAGTACAACGTTCTACTAAATTTATGAAATAACATTACACCGTAACATTCTTCTCTTATGTAACGTTACTCCGGAATATTCAGTGGTGCAATGCGTTACTCCAACTTCTTAGTGTATCGTTACACCAGTAAGGATCGTTACACCAGTTAATTGGTGGCAGCAAGTGCAGCCTCCAGTATTACTGAGTACAACGTTCTACTAAATTTATGAAATAACATTACACCGTAACATTCTTCTCTTATGTAACGTTACTCCGGAATATTCAGTGGTGCAATGCGTTACTCCAACTTCTTAGTGTATCGTTACACCAGTAAGGATCGTTACACCAGTTAATTGGTGGCAGCAAGTGCATCCTCCAGTTTTACTGAGTACAACGTTCTACTAAATTTATGAAATAACATTACACCGTAACATTCTTCTCTTATGTAACGTTACTCCGGAATATTCAGTGGTGCAATGCGTTACTCCAACTTCTTAGTGTATCGTTACACCAGTAAGGATCGTTACACCAGTTAATTGGTGGCAGCAAGTGCAGCCTCCAGTATTACTGAGTACAACGTTCTACTAAATTTATGAAATAACATTACACCGTAACATTCTTCTCTTATGTAACGTTACTCCGGAATATTCAGTGGTGCAATGCGTTACTCCAACTTCTTAGTGTATCGTTACACCAGTAAGGATCGTTACACCAGTTAATTGGTGGCAGCAAGTGCATCCTCCAGTTTTACTGAGTACAACGTTCTACTAAATTTATGAAATAACATTACACCGTAACATTCTTCTCTTATGTAACGTTACTCCGGAATATTCAGTGGTGCAATGCGTTACTCCAACTTCTTAGTGTATCGTTACACCAGTAAGGATCGTTACACCAGTTAATTGGTGGCAGCAAGTGCAGCCTCCAGTATTACTGAGTACAACGTTCTACTAAATTTATGAAATAACATTACACCGTAACATTCTTCTCTTATGTAACGTTACTCCGGAATATTCAGTGGTGCAATGCGTTACTCCAACTTCTTAGTGTATCGTTACACCAGTAAGGATCGTTACACCAGTTAATTGGTGGCAGCAAGTGCATCCTCCAGTTTTACTGAGTACAACGTTCGACTCAATTTATGAAATAACATTACACCGTAACATTCTTCTCTTATGCAACGTTAATCCGAAAATTCGGTGTAACGTTAGTTCATAAAACTAGAGGGAGCAGGTTACCAGTTTTATGGAGTTGAATTAAGCAATTGATATAAATTCGTCGGCTTCACGGGCAGGGGGTTAGAACCATATTTATGATAAAGGCCAGAAAGTTGGTACAATGAAGGGGGGTATGCTTTCAAGCCTTGGTTGAACGTTACTCCAGATTCCCGAAGTAACGTTACAAGGGTTCAGTATACAATGGCTGGTATACAATGGTAGTTGTGTATACAATGGTTTAGTATGGAGCACGACTAAGGAGTTAAGGAGAATAATAGAGTTACAAATAAGGCATATTCTAGTCTCCTTTAGGAGCTTTAACACAGCCAATAACGCCTCGTAATTTAGAACCCAGGTCAAGTGACGAGGTCGACACCTGAGCGGCACCCAACGGAACTTCGAGCGACATCGTACGCTGACGCCGTCGGGACTTTGGACTCCACAGATTTAACGAGCACGTCTGTCCCGGTGTACTCGGGCCCATCCGTCACGAGTTGGATTTTCTAGTCTTTCCCAGAACAGAGATCCGATTTATAGGATAACTGGCAGTAGGTGGGATTCGAAACCCCGCACTCCTGAGAAGGCTGAATCCTGAAGCGGATGCCTTAACCACTCGGCCACGGACGGGCCAACTGTCGAGTACTTATATAGAATGAGCAATGCCCTATTCATATTAACATTGTTTTTTCACTCATCGAAAACTATCAAGAGGATAGTAGGATAATTTCCATTGCATAAGTTCGCTGATAAAACATTTTTTATGTCCCCTAATTTTGAGCAACAGATAAAGTAGCAGGTAATATTCTACTAAACTTTTCACACTTTTTTATTCCAGAGATTTCAAAATATTTTCGACACATCTATTGACCCATCCACATAGCTTTGATAACAAGTTTATTCACACTAGTTTAATTGTGTTACGTAAATTCAGCAAGTAAATCAAGCAATCTTAGCGTTCAAGGACGGAATGTTTGATCAAAAGGCAACGAACGACAAAAATTTATCTCGACACACATAAAATTCTTGTAGTTTTAAAGTTAGTTTAAAGTTCTTTTTTTTTAATTAAAAAAATTGAAGCAGATAGTTAAAGTAAATATTTCGACATTCTGCATTAAGATACTTCATTTTCTCGACTAGCGTGTCATGTTTTGATCAAATGTTGCACTGAGTTGCCAAACTTCTGCTGTTTTCTCTCGCAATTAAGACTGTGCATGGGAGCTGTAACGGGTGCGGGCTCGATTCCCGCCTTCACTGGGTGTTCTTCCTTTCTCTGTGACAGTGAAAAGTCTTTATGTGTCTTTCTTACTTGACGAAGGCTTATAAGCGGGTCTCTGATCAAGCACACAAGCCGGAATATATCTGTACCCTACCAAAATTAAGACTGTAAATTAAAATATACATATACTTGACTACAATACGGCTTCTCTATTTCATTTCATGCTAAGAATAAGAATTAATTTGCGAGAATTAGAATTTAATAAGTAATTAAATGAAGCCTTTCGAGCACAAAAATCAATTACAAGCCCAAACGCTTAAAAATATTTTCGGACGCCCACATAACACATAGCTGGCTTCAATTTTCTATTCATGTTGTTGTTTATGTTAGTAATTTTAATATTTCTTTCGACATTGAAGCTTAAAAAGTGAATCTTTCAAGTAATTTTAATTAGTTATTGAATAGAAATTTAATTAAATTTTAATAAGGGTTTAATTAAATATTCTGCTACAGTTAATTGGCATTGCTTTGCTGATTTCAAATTGTCGTATGAAAGTTGCTTTGTATAAATTGAACTAACTTAGCATGGAAACGTAACAAAAAAACTTACTTAAAACTGTGAAAGAAAAAAAAACATTTAAAAAAAAGTATTCTAAGCACGAAGAAAAAGCGAACAGCCAAATATTTTCTAAATGACATTTAAGATTTCTTCCCGGACAAAAGAAAGAAAGCTACTATTTATTTATTTAAAATAAACTATTCTTTGCTGAAAAAGTTTTAAATTGAATTTGATAAACTATGAAAAAATTGGCAAGAGCATTCACGAAGATGGCAATATTGCTTTTAAGGGAAAAAAATATGCAAAAGAAAATAAAGTTAAATAAATTCTTCATAATGTTATTCAGTGTAAAAAAAAGTCAAGATTAAGCGATTCTCTGAACAAGCACACAAGCTGGAATATATTTGTACCATACCATACCATAAGTCCAGATATTATTATTTTTTTTTTTTCAAAATCAGCTTTATATTAAAATTAACTTTACTAAAAATGCAAATTTATAGGAAATTAAATTTATGGTAATTTATAGCAAAATTAACTTCACTAAAAATGTAATAAATCACTAATAAGTCAGATTTCATAAACTAACCTAAAAATTCTTGAGAAGTTATTTTTATTGAGAAAGTTTTATTCGATAGCGCTAAATGAATAAATTAAGTTTGAAAAGAAAAGTTAATGTTTGAATTTCATTTTTTAAAGGCACCACTTTTTAAATAAAACAACTTTAATAACTAAAAAATTGTAAGGAATTCTTCATTCTTCTAAAAAAAAATGTAGTTACTTGGATTGTTCGCGGAAAAGTGGCAGTTCATGGAAAATTTCAGACCAAAAAATATTATTTGCAAAAACGATGTCATAGACTTTACATTGTACCAACCACATATTTCTCTTTTTTTTTTTTTTTTTTTGGTAAATCCGGGTTTTTGTTAAATAATACTTGCTATAAGCGAAGTGTCGATTGTTAAATAAAAAATTTATATCTTCATTTTCAAACAAAGAATTTCCATTAAAAAACAACAAACATTACCTTACAATCCACTAAAAAAAACAATGCAAACAAATGTCATTACATCTATTTTCGTACCCATAAAACAAAATGACATTAATCAAGCTGCAATCACAACTGTAACTGGCATCCGAAACAATAAAAGAACGATTGATTTCGATCGTGTTCTTAACTTAGAAACATGAACAAAGTAAATTAACGACAAAAAGGAACTGGATTTAGATGTCAAGGTTAAGACTAATTGTAGTTCCATTTAGGCTTAGCTGAAGAGGTTTATTCTTAAGAAATGTAGGTCAATGATTTGTTGCATTGTGATTGTTTCTTAATGTAGTATTTAGTAAATAAAATGTTATTTTTTTATGATGTGGTAATTAAGTTGTTGATTGACTTTTGTTGCTTTTGGAATTTGTGATTATTTGTTTTTGATGAACATGTTAAAAAAAAACTTGATGATGAATGTGTAAAGTGTCTTGGTATTTTCCGGATAAAATGGTAAATACCATTTAGAAAGCCTATTTCTTTTGAATATGTGTTACTATAAGTGATGTTCATTTCAAACGGTTAAAATGAATTTCATAAAATGCTGAATAAAACACACTTTATAATAGGAGAAAAATTTGCGATTTCAATAATTTTTATTGCAAATCTTTTGGTTAAAATTGTTTACCAATAGTGTAAACTGCAAACAACACGTCAAATTAATGTTCTATGATAAATTCTGTTGTAAAACCCAACCATTAGCGTACAGCTGTGGAAATAAAAAAGTACCCACTTGAGGTTATTTCATCCGTTAGTCACCCTACAGAATCGGACCTTTTTCAGATTGTGTACAATTAACATTCTGAGTTAATTGCACGATACAAAATTTGCATAAGGAGCCGTCTTCATATTAAAAATATTACGATCTTTGAAATTTCCAATAGCAACACCTAATTTTAATAACTTAGAAATGTTAAGCACCCTTGAAAACCCTTAAATCTAAGTTTTTGTTACATTTGGATGAATATTTGACGAGTTATTCAATCGAATCACTTGTGGACCTTTTGGGGTCCATCTCTATAATGACAAGCAGGCATGCATGCAAAGCCGTCTCTATTTATCAATTACACACGTAATCTTATACACAGTCCCCTGAAGGGGAATTATAAAGTATTTTGTGATTTACTCAGCAAATTATGAATAAACATTTTTAAAAATTGGGATTTCGTTTAAACTTCTTGCCTTGAATTTATTTCTTTAAAAATATTAAGGGGTTTCCATTCATATTTTTTTAAAAAATCAATATAATAATTATTTAAAAATATAAAAATTAGTTTAAATACCCCAATATTGAATGCATTTTGTTTGGGTTATTATAATTTCTTTTCAGTAAAAAATTCGTTTCATTATCTTAATTATTTATAGATCGGGATAGTTTTTTATGTGCAACTCATTTAACATTATGGGACCTAAACTTTGCAAGTCTGTAACTCCTCTAATAATGCCTAAAAACTAACAAAATTTGGCATTTCGTATTAACATAGGTCAGGGATTTGAAATATGGATTCAAAAAGGGGTGTTGCTATTGGAAATTTTAAAGTTAGTAACATTTTTAATATGAAGATGGCCCCTTATGCAAATTTTGTGTCATGCAATTAACTCAAAATGTTAATTGTTCACAATGTCAAAAAGGTCCGATTCTTTAGGATGAATAACGGAGGAAATAACCTCAAGTGGGTACTTTTTTATTTCCACAGCTGTACCATAGAATGGCTTCCTAGAAAATTGATAAAAGCTTTGCACTTAGCACTAACACTATAAACTGTCAAAATATTTAAACGGTAAATAGATAATTTCTCCAAACCAAATATGCTGAAATTGTTTTATTCATACATAAGTTTCAAGTCAAAATACCCAACAAGATGAAGCTTATCTGACTCAAAAATTCATATATTATCCGGAGAGGTTAGGTGGGTTAGCCAATGAGGCTGCATTATTAGAGGTCAAGCCTTTGCAGACTCAGCATATTCCCCAGAACTGAGAGCCAATTTTTTGAGCACCATTTAGGCGACTCTGTCTACCAATTGTGGCTCAGATTACAATGAATCTGAGCTCTCTGCGGATGCTGAAGTATGCCGAGATTTAATTTTTCCGAGAGAACCAAAGACAAAGGGATACTCCAGGGATCTTTTATATGCCACACAATCATATTACAGGCGGGCCCAATATTTTCCCATCCAGAAAATCCAACGACACAGCCGGGGCTCGACGCCGCAATCTTGGGCTTATGAGGCGGACACGACCTCTCAGCCACTGAGCCTCTATATATTATTCGGTTGAAATTGATAATTTTCACATTGATTAAAGCCTTGGTTTCCACGGAGTCTGTCGCCAGAAAAATGCGACCGCCATTATACGTGGATGACGTCCCTCTACCGGCCACCGCTTCATTGGAACGTTACGTTGACACGAAACTGGAAACCTAGCGAACTCACTCAACTAACTCTGTTGTTGTTTTGGTTTTTGTCTTTGCATGTCAAAAATGGAAAATTTAGGTTCTTCGTGATTTCTCACAAAATCAATTAGCATTTATTCTTCGGCAAGCGTAAAACAACTATCGCCTTCAGTCATTTCCTCAAATTTTTAATTTTGGGCAAGCACACCGGACAACAGCAAAAAGGTTGTCATCAGGATTTCCCCAACGCACTCAACAGCAACTCAATCTGGCGGTCGTGTTGAGTTGTCCGGCAACGCAAACCACTCTAGCGTAATCAATGTCAGTAGTTTGTATAACGTCACTCAACGCACTTGTCCGACCGCTTAAATCTGTTGACGGACTCCGAGGAAACCGAGGATCAACCGAAACTCACGGGTTTCTTTCCGAAAGCCCTTATCAACTCAAGCCATTTACAATCTGCCCGTTTCAATTATCATATTCCTATGACGAATAGGGATCTACAGAAACTTCATTTCATCCCACGTTTTAGAACAGTCATTGTTTTTCGTAGAATGAGAACGTGTGGTTTACCGCCGAAACTTTTTTTTTTTAACCTTGAACAAATTTTTCGCAGAATAATATTGTTCACAAACGACTCATTGAAATAAAAGTTTGAGAAAAGATAATATGAACTGAAGAAGGATGGGTGTCAGCGAAACAAAATATCATGTTTCCTACCGGGTGTTGCGGGAAAAATTTTCGTTTGTCGCACCAACCTGCGTTTTCAACCTGCCCTTTAAAAAATATCATATTACAATATAACGAAAAAGGATACTCACAAACTTTATCCTATGTTTCAATACACTGTTTTTTGGCAACTACAAGGACTTTTTGAACAAGTTTCCAAAATTTACTTATGTATAACACACTATTTTTTCACAACATTTTATTGCAACTTTGCCGCCCCGGTGGCGCAATCGTTAGAATGCTAGCCTGTGGAGCTGCTGGAGACGGGTTCGAATCCCGGTCAGGCAATTCAGGCATGGATGTTTGTGACCGTCAATAAATGCTGTTATTTGTCTATGTGTTATAATTTTCTTTGTGACTGCAAAAATTCTTTCTGTGTCTGTCCCACTTGACGAAAGCTTATAAGCGATTCTCTGAACAAGCACACACGCTGGAATATATATGTACCATACCATACTATCGGGTGTTGTGGTGAAAATTATTCGTTTGTCGCACACAATTTCCAACCTGCCCGTTTAAAAATATCATATTCCTATATAACGGATAAGGATCCCCACAAACTTTATAGGGAAGGATAGGGTAGATACCCGGCTTGTGTGCTTGATCAGAGACCCTCTTATAAGCCTTCGTCAAGTAAGACAGACACAGAAATAGTTTTTACTGTCAAAGAGAAAGGAAACTACACACAGGGCGAAGGCGGGAATCGAACCCGCACCCGTTACAGAGCGCAGACTGTTGGCCTGCGATGCTAACCACTCGACCCCAAAAACTTTATTTTATCCTACGTTTCATAATGCACTGTTTTTGGGCAACTACAGGGACTTTTTGAACAAGTTTCCAAAATTTACTTTTGTATAACACACCATTTTTTCGCACATTTTGACTTTCTTACCGAATACTTTAAGCTTATCTGAAAACTAAGATTTGAAAATGTTATAGAATATTTTGATTTTTTTAAAAAAAATATAATACTTATATAAAAATGTAGTATTTAAAAAAAAGTATGTAATATTGGGGAAACGTGCTCTTACAAATTCGATAATATTCTCATTCTAGATAATTGTAATATGAATTAAAAAAATACCCCAACTGATACAATTTTTTTATCGTTATAGTACAAAACAATAAATTTCCAAAAAAAAATTGAAGTTTGTTTCACCCAATTTCCACTTTCAACCTGATCGTTTTAAAAATATCAGATTCCTATGACGAATAAGGATCCCCAGAAACTTTATTTCACACACATTCTACGTTTCAGAATAGTCAATTGTTTTTCGTGGAAACTTGAGCAGTTCCAACTTCAGAACATCGTGTTTTTAACCTTGAATATATCTTTTTCGCAGAATAAACTAGTTCACGAATGACACATTCGTAATAAAAGTTTGACAAAAGATAAAGGAGGATGAACTGAAGAAGGATGGGTGTTAGCGGAACATTGTTTCCTGTTTCCTACCGGGTGGCATATTTCGAATCCTTACATTCAACCGACACTATGACAGTGACGTCAGGCTACTGGGCGGGGAAATGAAAAGTCTTTATGAAAGTGTCTCCTGAAGAGAATAAAGGGCAATCAAAAATTGTGATTACACTGCGAAAATTTACTTAAAGGTTAAATTAGCGATTGTCAAAGAAGACTGACAAATTTGTAAGGGTTCGTATTGATTTTTTTTAGCAATATGACTACTATTAACTATCATTCAATAGAACAGAACATTTATTATATCTAATAGACACATATAGCTAATTCATAGAAACATATATTCAGTAATTTTTAAATCATTAAATAGGAGAATGAGAAACAAGTGTTTTATATTATTAATATCAATAATATATTGTCAGTAAATAACTTCTATTTAAAAAAATATTTATTGAATCCCCAGTTAAGGGAGTGTAATTACATTATCACAGGCTTTGTGAAATATATAGGAATACATTCCGAATATAGGGATAGATTTCGAATCCGGTGTATTATTTGAGAACATGTTTTAGCAGGGTAAAAATGAAGCTTAACTATGTTTAGGTACATGATATTATTCGGAAGCCTTGAAACCTGTATATTAATTGCACATTCGATTAAAAAATTAAGTAAAAACATTTATTAAAAGAGGAGGGGAGTTCTTATTTAATTCCGATGTTTCCGGAAAAAGGAATATTTTTTAAAACTATTTTAGTAAAATTCAAGAATGCTTTTTTTTAATGTTTGCTATATTAGGTAGGATTGAGTTGCTGTACTGGAATATAGATGGCAGCACGAGCACAAAATTCGAGATCTAAAATCTGTCATTTGCGCTCAAAACATCTAAAATTATCTAGCTATAATAATCATCACTTCAATTTGCACATATAAACACCATTCAATATTTTTTCAGCTAATTTTAGTATTTTTTTGTGTGAATAATTAAAATCTCGAAATAATGATGAACCCTACAAAACAATAATTGCTTACAGAACGCTCATTGCACCAAGACGGCTGTAGTGACCGAATGACTGGGTTCAACAAACTTTCAAACAACAAATTTCTTTTCTTAACTATTTTATTTCGAACAACAAACTTTAAATTTAAAAGGCACAAATTCCATCAAACTAAGCATTTTCCATTTTCTACTACAACCAGACTGCCACCATCGCACACAAACTTATGCACAATCGCCTGCACGTGCTTAATTAATTATCAATTATTTATTTATCTGAGCGTGACCCTTACACCTCCCCCCTAAAATCATATTATATCCGAAGATTTAATATGTTAAGATATATAAAGGGTCACACTTTACATTACACTTACTATCGACACGCACCTAACTACTTTGTGCCATTAATGTCAAAAACAAATCCAACAGTCTGAACTCTGGCCCTGTACTCTCTCATCTTGTTTACATGGAGTAACCTTAAATTACCTTCAGGCATCTGCAGATAATACGAATTTGGTTTCGCCTTTCTTACCACTTTAACTGGACCTATCCACCTAGCATACAATTTATTGGTTGAATCAGGTACTAACACAAGCGCTTGATCTCCTGGTGCAAATTCTCGATGTTTCCTTCTGCTATTATAGTATTTGGCGTAATTACTTTGCTGTACTTCACTTGTTAATTTAGCATTTCGTGTTGCTACTTCTAACTTCTCTCTTAGTTCTTGCAAATAATTTTCTACTGAACCTTTCATATTCAGAGGTAATAATACTTCTCCCGTCCAAACTGATTTCAGTATAGACAATGGACCCTTTGGTTCTCTTCCATACATCAGCAGAAAAAGTTGTACGCTTGTAGTTGCATTTGGAACTTCTCTATAAGCCCACAATAAAAAAGGAATGTGCCTGTACCAACCTCTACCCTCTTCTCTAATAATATGGTGCAACATATTTTTCAAAGTCTGGTTCCATCTCTCAATTAAACCATTTCCTTCTGGATGATACGGTGTTGTAAATCGTGGACAAGCTCCTAAAATCTTCAGAAATTCTTGCGTCAAACTCGCTGTAAAATTTGTTGCATTGTCCATCACGATTACTTCTGGTACTCCTGTCCTACTAAATATTTCAAGCAATGCTTCACATGTACTTTTAGCCGTTAGAGATTTCAATGGAACAGCTTCTGGCCATCTTGAATGTTGATCCATCAAACAAAGAATGTACTTATGTCCTTGTGACGATACCGGATCTATGGGGCCAATTAGATCTACGTTCACCACTTGAAATGGTAGTTCAGGACGAGACACAGGTGTTATCGGGATCTTGTCAACAGAGCGAATTACCTTTCTGCACTGACACCCATGACAAGAACTACAATATGCTTTAATCTCCTTGATCATTCCAGGCCAATAAAAAGTAAACTTGATTCTTTGAATCGTTTTATGGGCTCCTAGATGTGCTCCGAATACTGACTCATGAGCTATCTCCAATATTTTGTTTCTTCTGCTTTCAGGAATCACTAACTGCCTTATTCTACTTCCATACATATTCTCTTCATGGTAAAGGATATTTTCTTCTACAATATACCCTCCTTTATTCTGCTTGGCCAATTTCCATGCCTCCTGAAGAGTAGTGCACGTTTGTTGTTGTTTCCTGAAACTCTCTGGTTTGCTCCCGTCGTCCTTAGCATCATGTTCTCTTATTGCTGGCTTATATTCTTCTGTTTCAGTATTCACATTATCATTCAACTCTTCCTTTTGAGTATCCGATCTTAATTTCATAGTAGCTGTGAAGCTAGGACTATAGATTCTCTCCTGCTCCAACAAGGCCTCATAAGTTTCCATGTCCAACAATATGTCAGCATTCAACCCGTCCACAGCTGCCACAACCGTTTTAATTACCGGTGTAATATACGAACTCGTCACTAAGCCAATTTCTACTTCTTTTAGTTCGGCTTTCAAACAATCACCAAACGCAGGCTGTAACATAATATGTCCTTTGTAGTCAACTTCTTTCCCTACTACACTGCTTTTAAACACACTAATCTGCGCACCAGAATCTACAACTGCCTCATATTCTGTTCCACCATATGAAATTTTAACTATTTTCAGATCAGACATTTTCGGTTGAACTGCATTCCCGTTCTTATTCTCCAGTACAACTTCACTGTTGCATTTAGCAATGACCACTTTGCCTTCGATCTCCTTTACTTCAACTACTTTGACTCCAGAGACATTGACTTCTGCAACCTTTACTTCAGAAACTTTAGCTTCAGGATTTTCTCTTCCTTCTTTATTCTTATCTCTGCAAAACCTTGCTAAGTGCCCCGATCTTCCACAATTGAAACATGTTACTTGCTTTTGGAAGGAATTTCTCTTATCAAATCCTCCACGGTTGTTATGCTCATATCTATTACCTTCATAAGATGAATTATTTCTGTTATTGGACGTGTTAGGTTTTCCCTGATAGTCATTCCTGTATGGTTGAAATGAAGGAGCTTTATTGCACTGGTTATATTGTCTCACATTTTCATATTCATCTAATTTCTCAGAAAGAGCATCAACTGTAATAACTTTACCCCATTCATCAATAAAGTGTTGCTGTATATCGCTTGATACTTGTTCCTTCATTTGCTCTGTAATGACAAGTTGTTTTAGACTTTCAAAATCATTGACTTTTAGTCCCATAATCCACTCATTAAAATAATTCGCCAACTCAAATCCAAAATCCCGCCAAGTGTTTTCAGATGACTTACAGTGCCTCTTAAACTTTATTTTAAACGCTTCCGGGCTCAATTTAAATCTCTTTAACAACATATTCTTCACATGATCATATTCATTAGCTTTTTCCTCTGGCTCCCTGGCAATCAAATTCGCCATTTCTAACGGCAATAGTCCAACAAGATTTGTCACCCAATCTTGTTCTTTAATCTGCACTCTTCTTGCTTGTCTTTCAAACAATATAAGAAAAAAACTAATATCACCTTCTTTAGGATCAAATTTACGCATTAATTTTTGCAATCCAACTTGAGCTTGTTCTCGCATTCCTCCATTCTGAGAGATCATTTCTCTTCCGTCACCACTTCTGGACATCGATGCTTCAATCTTCAACTTTTCTAATTCAAACTCATTTTCTTGGCGCTTCAATTCCATTTCCTTACTCAATTTTTCCAATAAAAACTCCTGTTCTTGGCGCTTACTCTCCTGTTCTTGGCGCTTAATCTCCTGTTCTTGGCGCTTAATCTCTAGCGTTTCTTCCTCTCTTTCACTAACTATTCTTTCTAATAGATCTTTCACAAATCCTTCTTCATACTCAGCACTCTTTAAAATTATATTTCTTAATTCAACCACTTTCATATCCTTCGTCACATTTTCACCTAATTCTTCCGCCAAACACTTCAAATCTACTTTCTTTGCTTTTGCTAAAAACGACATTTCTTATTCCGAAATTCTTCAAAATAACTTCTTTCAAACTCAAAACTTAAAACAACAACTTCCAAATTATTCAAAATAACCTTGTTAACTAAACTTTCACAACGGAATAACTTCTACAAATACTGTTCGAATATAAATTTCAAAATGATTCACTCACAATCAAGCCGTTGGCTATCTTCTCAATCTTCACGGTTCTTCAAAATAATTCGAAATCCATTGGGGTTTCCCCGCACATTATGTAGTGACCGAATGACTGGGTTCAACAAACTTTCAAACAACAAATTTCTTTTCTTAACTATTTTATTTCGAACAACAAACTTTAAATTTAAAAGGCACAAATTCCATCAAACTAAGCATTTTCCATTTTCTACTACAACCAGACTGCCACCATCGCACACAAACTTATGCACAATCGCCTGCACGTGCTTAATTAATTATCAATTATTTATTTATCTGAGCGTGACCCTTACAACGGCCAATGATTGGTTACATTTATTTCGTTCCCGCCCAGCAAGTCTGACGTCACTGTCATGGTGTCAGTTGAATGTAAGGATTCGAAATATGCTACCGGGTGTTGCGTTGGAAATTTTGCGGTTGTCTGTCTTATGTTATCAACTTTGTTAAAATTATAAGTTTAATTAGATGTTTTCTCTATATTACAGTAGTGGATCAAGGGGGAAAGAGGGGGTTAGAAGTTGAGAACTCCCCTCAAAACATTTGTTAAATTAAGTCGAATAAATATATGTATAATAAGCATTTCTTAGTTGCATGGTTATATTGAACATTTATGATAGTTTAAATAATTTTTTAAAAAAATAGCGGCTCAGTGGCTGAGAGGTTAAACGTGTCCGCCTCGTAAGCCCAAGATCGCGGGTTTGAGCCCCGGCTGAGTCGTCGGATAATCTGAATGGGAAAACCTTGGCACGCACGTCATATGATTATGTGGCATGTAAAAGATCCCTGGATTGTCCATTTGGACTGGGCTCTCTTGGCAAAATTAAAATCTCGGCATACTTTAACATCCACAGAGAGCTCGGATTAATTGGAATCTGTGCGTCAAAATTGGTAGCGAGAGTCGTCTAGATGGTGCTACAAAAAAATGGCTCTCATTTCTGGGGAATGTGCCGAGTCTTAAATGGCTTGACCGCCAATGTTGCAGCCCCATTAGAGGAAAAAAAAATAATTTTAAAAAATGAAAATAAAATATTAATAAATTTTAATCAATAAATTAATCAACCAAAACATACGTAAATCAATCGCGTTAGGTTCGCATTTCCAAACAGTAAACTTAACTTATTGTAGATTTAACTCGATGGTAGATTTATGGAAATGGACATTTAATACATAGAATAAAACTCTTTTTAAAGATCAAGCTTTTATTTCCATTCAACCACATTAAAATTAGTCGTTTTTGACTGAAAACACCTGTGTTAGCATACAATCGCTGAGTATATAATATTCAATTATGCGTATTTCTCTGAATTTTGTTTTTTTGAATGTGCGTGTATTTTGTAAGCACGAACTGCTTTAATTTACAAATCAATAAATTTTTGCCACATGACCGCGCCAACGCTTAAATTGTAATAAGTGTTTGAATACTCCATTGTTCTCTGTATCCACCTCTGGCGAAATAATTATGTTCATTCTCGCCAGCTGCATTGGAAATGAAAAAAAAAAATACTCCATTTCAGGAACATATTAATCATTTTTTTTTTTTTCAGAAGCCCCTCAAAACCATGAAACATAGTTTTTTCGAGAAATTAAATAAAAACATTCATTCGACCAATTTAATATTGGTTTCTTTAGACTAACTACACATCTGTTGTGTGGCATACAATATCTAAATACATATGATATTCTATTATGCGTATTTCTGTGAACTTTCTTTTTGTGCGCGTGCGTAGTGTACTATGTGGGAGGGAAAGACCGCTTTAAATCTAAATTCGTTAACTGTTTGCCACTTGCCCGCTCTAACACGCATATTGCATTTTGTGCTTGGTTCCTATGCATAAAAATAGCTTCAGAGCTGCGTGGTAAACCTAACTATAGTGGTATAATATTTGCACACATTTGTTTTCTTAATATTAGAGGACTGTATTATTGGTTGTATTCATGTAGTATTAAAGCTTAAAAATTATTCTTTTAAGTATATTTTCAAATGGTTCTTTTTTTTTCAATGATTACAACAGCATCTCAATTTACAAACCAATCTTCAGCAGAAATAAATGCTTAAAACTATATTTACTTATAAAGCAACTATATTAAGATGCTTTTTTTAAGAAAGACACTTTAAAATAACTTGAAATACTAATAAACAAATTTGTAAATAATATTTTGTAAGTAATTAATATTCAATTAAAAACTGGTACTAATAATAAAGTGTATATTTAAACCGGTACTATTTAATAAAATGTCTTGATATTGTAATTAATAAACCTTTAAAGGTTAAATGATTTGATCTGTATCCTGGACCACTCATCCTTCCTAGCACCTCCTCCACAAATAAATGCTTAAAACTATATTTACTTATAAAAGCAACTATATTAAGATGCTTTTTTAAGAATGAATTCATAATTGAAGCGGTTAACAATTATATGTAAATAATATTTTGTACGTAATTAATTTAAAATTAAAAACTGGTACTAATAATAAAGTGTATATTTAAACCGGTATTAATTTTGTTAAACAATATTTTGGTACGCTAAAATTTCTCTAAAAGTTAAGTGGTACGCAGGTACAAAAAGATTGGGAACCCCTGCTATGGTATGTTAAGTACATTTTTATTCCGGCTTGTGTGCATGTTCAGCGAGAACCGCTTATAAGCTTTCGTCAAGTGGGACAGACACAGAAAAAGTTTTTTACAAGCACAAGAGACACACAAAGAAAGGACAACACAATCACATAGACAAATAACAACATTTATTGATGGTCACAAACATCCATGCCTAACCGGGACTCGGGCCAGACCCCAGCAGCTCCAAAGGCTAGCTTCCTAACGATTGCGCCACCGTTGCGGCCCCTGCTGTGGGATTTACATGTAAAGGGTAATGTACGCGGGTTTCCAAACTAAAGTCCCCCTGTGTTAATCATATCGAAAAAATATGAGCTACATAACGCTGTATTGAAGGCAAACTGTTGACTTGGTTCACTTGTTTTCTGAACTCTCCAGTTATACTGTCTATCTACAGCTTGTTGATCCCACGTCTTGTTCATAAAAAAACAAAAATAGTGACTTTACCGAATTTTTTTTTAATTAACTACTGTAAGTTTAAAAAAAAAAAAAAAAACGTGAAAATTACCTATTAAAGAAAATACTTCTCAATTAAATGGAAAACACATCAAACTTCTATATGTAAACTCTATAAATACAAACATTTTTTTTTAATCTATAAGCTACAAACTGGGTAAATATTAACCACTAGGATTATTTTGCTTTTCGAATCACTTTGATAACAACAATTTGACTATTAAGAAAATGATATTTTTTATTTTGCGAAGATAATGTTGAGGAGCAAATTGAATAAAAATGAAGTAAAGGTTGGTTGGTTGGTTGACATATATTTTCTGGCTTGTGTGCTTGGTCGCAAGGACCCGCTTATTAACCATCGTCAAGTAGGACAACACAAGACACACACAAACACATATGACAGATGTTGCCATCTGTCGCCACCTACACAATTTAGACATGTCCCTGAAGGGGAGGGAAATTTTCTCCAGGAACCTGTACCCATGGTGAGCTGCGCAATGACCGACCACAGGACTTTCGGACCCAGCAGATTTTACGAGCACGTACTCCGCATATACTCGGTAAGTCTTCAGTGGCACCGGGTTTCGAACTCTCCACCTTCCGATCTCGAGTCCGAGATCCTGACCACTAGACTCCTTACAGCCCTGAAGTAAAGGTAATGTAATGTAATCGATTCCGGCTACATATTTCTAGCCTCGATCCTTTCGGAGCTTTAACACAGCCAATAACGCCTCGTAATTTAGAACCCTGTTCCAGTGACGATTTTGACACCTGAGCGGGCACCCAACACCCAACGGAACTTCGAGCGACATCGTACGCTAACGCCGTCACTTTGGACTCCACAGATTTAAAGAGCACGTCTATCCCAGTGTACTCGGGCCCATCCGTCACGAGTTGGATTTTTCTACTCTTTCCCAGTACAGATATCCGATTTATAGGATGACTGGCAGTAGGTGGGATTCGAACCTCCCGCATTCCTGAGAAGGCTGAATCCTGAGGCGGATGTCTTAACCACTCGGCCACGGACGGGCCTGAGACCGGAGAGACGCATATTGGCTTTATTTAATATCTATAAATAATAAGACCATTTCCTATTCGAATCAACCTGATGGGTATTGTTATTGTGTCCGATTGTCACGTGCTGATGAGTGCGTGTTGGTGACCATGGCAAACAGCTGAAAATCTTCTGCGAATCGTCGACCTTTTGTAACATGACCGTGGCAACACGCGAGCTAGAGTATGATATCGTCTGCAAATAAAACAGCAAGTTCAGCGAACTTAACTGCGATTTGGTGTTCCGAACTGCTTAGTGCGTAGGCATCATAAGCAAGTTGACATTAAACACGTGTGGTTGATATTAAGAGTATAATTTCAAGCACCTGCTTGTCATATTGGATTTTGGCGATTTTTGAATATACTGCAAAACAAGAACCATAAACGTTTTAAAAAGATTTAAAATGATTGATTTCGGCAAATAAAAACCGTTCCATTTTAGAATTTTGAACTTAGGATATTTTTTTTTTATCTAACTTACATATTACTTTCAATTTCCTAATATGAAATACAAGATGGTTAATTTATTGAGATGGGGGCGAAAATCCGAACTGAAGAGTGAAGAATTTGTGTTTTCTACACGCTTTGAAAGGTGTTGATTCATAATTTTTTTTTTTTAAACAATGGTCTGTCTGTCTGTCTGTCTGTCTGAAACCAATTTCTGTCTGGAAAGAGCTACGTACTTCAAATTTGGTCCTATTACGAGATCCTAGGACCTGTCGGCAGGGCCGGATTTCTAAATAGGCTGTAGCCTAAAGCGGCAAATTTTTGGAGGCGGCAAATTCAACATCCAAAAAAAGCGGCATTCGGCATTAAAAAATTATTATAAAGATACTAATATTTTTAATAAAATAAAACAAAGAATTTACATTAATGCGTAAATAGTAAACGTATATATAGTACTAATATTGTATTTAGTAGTTAACATATTAGCTGTAAGGACAATTGCAGATTCTCCACCGTATTTGGAAGTTGAAAGAAAAATTGTAGAACAGTTTAAAAAAATTCGCCTATTATTTCGCTTTTGATATGGAGTGTACATAAATGATTCTAATATGTAGAAAAAAAGAAGAAAAATAGCCGAGAAAACTATATTTGGCGGCAAATTGATCGTAGCCTACAGGCGGCAAATCTTTAAATCCGGCCCTGCCTGCCGGACTTCATAATAAGGTTTTCGAAAAAAAGTCCCCTTATGGGCAAAGGGAAATTATAGGGCAAATAATTTTTAAATATGCATTGATTTATTGCGTGGTAAATGCAATTCATGTAACGTTAAAACCCCTAGTTAGGAAAACAATATTATTTTGTCCCAAAGTACATAAGTATAGATAATATTCACAATTTCCATACAAAATAAGATTGTTAAATTGCCTTGATAGATAGGAAACAATAATATATTTCTTGATTTTTTTTTATTTTACGTTAATTTCAGATACACCTTGACCTTTATAACAGCCATTCAACTATAAACAAAAACAAGGAATTCATTAAACTCTCTCTTCATTACAAAAAAAAAAGAACAAAAACAACTCAACTCATCCCAAATATGTTCTGACTTTCGAACGAACTTTCGAACGAAACCGTTCTCTCGGAACAAAATTCGCGCCCTTTATTGTTCTGAGAAAAGTTCCCGTGTTCCAGCTAATTGTCAGGATGCTCCGGCGAACTTTCTCTCAAAAATAAAAAGTGGTAAAAGTTCACAGGAAGTGAATGAACCTTTGCGGTTCGTTCGTTCCACACTACAATACAGTTGATTTCTCCTTTGTTCTGAACGGATTTCGCGTGCTGCGAGATGATATTTTGGAAAATTCGGTTATATCGTGGTTTTGATGTTCAAAGGAAACGGAGTTTTTTGGAGGTTCAGTTTAATCAATTGATTTTTCAAAAAATTCGATTTGATTAAATATAATAGTATACATCAGTTTTGAGAAATTTTGTGATATAATAGTTTCGATGTCCATGAACTATCCTTTGATACTTAGGGGATCATAGGAGTCTTAAAACTCTGCCCCCACGAGATATGGTTTCACCTATTAATCGAATCTCAAGAAAGAGTTTATTTCCATTAAGGGGTCATAGGAGTCTTAAAAATGTGCAAAGAAGGTACTACAAAGTATAGTTTGATCTTTCACGTAATTTTTTAACTACTCAATATATAATTATAATTTTTAAAATGTAATTCTACAAGATTTATTTAATATAAAACAAATTTTAAAATTTATGAAACTTTAGCCAAGACTAAAGTAAATGATAACAAACATAAAACTATTTGAACACATTGGGATTAGGCTTGCTCGCCAAATTCTGAGGTCCAAATTGAAGATATGAACAAGAAAATGACTTTATACTGTACAAATATGTACAAACAAAGACTTATAACTAAATTCTCAGCTCAATTTTTATCAGAATTTATTTTAAGAACTTTTTTCTAAAAATAATTAATAATATTTTTAAAATTTTTATTTGAATTTTTTAAAAAAATTATTTCTAATTAAAATTGAGCTGAGAATTTAGATATATGTCTTTGTTTGTACACATTTGTACAATATGTATAAAGTCATTTTCTTAGTCATTTCTTCAATTTTGACCTCAAAATTTGGCGCTCAAGATTTATCCCAATGTTTTCAAATTCTGTAAATAATTTTATGTTTGTTATAGTTTATTTTAGTTTTGGCTAAAGTTTCATAAATTTTAAAATTTGTTTTATAATAAATAAATATTCTAGAATTACATATAAAAAATTATAATTATATATTGAGTAATTAAAACATTACATGAAAGATCAAACTATGCTTTGTAGTACCTTCTTTGCACATTTTTAAGACTCCTATGACCCTTTAAATAGCAAAAATAGAATCTGATCTTTACATTCCTTTTTAAATTAAATTATTGCCAAATAAAGAATGCATATTGATATGTATGTCAAGGTAAACTTTTAAAAAGTTGGAATCAATTGCATCCGTTTTTTTATATCCCGATTGTTTATTAATATGAAACTCATAAATTCATATCTTAAACAATGCCTTGATGCCATAAAACTTTTAGTAGAAATAAAGAGCTATCTATATCTCTTTCTGTACATTTGAAATAAGATATATTTGTTCTAATTTCAGAACAAAGGTACGCATTCCAAAACTTTGTTCGAAGTTTTCGATGGAATAGGCCCCTAAATCTATGGTGTTATTTTGTTGAAGTTGATTTAAATTTGGCACAAATCTATTTAAAACCCGCTGAGGCATACAGACGTATAAATCAGTCACCTGACTATCCGGGACCCGGATGCCCGAGTGGTTAAGATAGCTGCCTCCGCTAACAGTCTGCGCTCTGTAACGGGTGCGGTTTCGATTCCCGCCTTCGCCCTGGGTGTACTTTCCTTTCTATGTGACAGTAAAACTCTTTCTATGTCTGTCTTACTTGATGAAGGCTTATAAGCGGGTCTCTGATCAAGCACACAAGCTGGAATATGTATGTATCTACCCTACCAGTCACCTAACTTTCCTAAATCTGAAGTATTTACTCTAAGTATAAGTATGTTCCAATTTGGCACAAATCTTTTTTTTTACGCAAAAATCGACGTGAAAATGACTCAATTAAGATATAAAACATTCATGTCAGTAAGTGTTCTAAGAACTTACACTCTCCCAGTAAGCGTTTTGCCACCCAAATCGCTATTGTATGTAAAAAGTTGCAATTGCAGCAGTCGTAATTTATGTGTGCAAACTGAAAATGTCCGAAGATGCGATAAAATCTCTAAATGCTAACTTTTTTGTAAGACATACACTGGTATTTGGCATTTACAGACACGCATAATTTTGAATTAGTTTCCAAAATTTACTTTTTTTACATAAAACACTATTTTTGTCATTACATTTTTGTTGCAACCCTGACATCCTTACCGTATACTGAGCTTCTAAAAAAAAAAATTCAAACGATTTTGATTTGTGAAAAAGAGTTTCAAGTTGTGAAACGTGTTATTACTAATGCAATAATATTATTATTCTAAAAAGATAACTGTGATATGAATTCGGAAACTTCCCCTACTAACACAATTTTCTTATCGTCATGGTACAAATAATAAATTAGGGTTAATGTTTCTTATCTTTTGTAGAAAGATTCAGTTACGGAATATTTTCTTGAGACATTCTTCAAAGCTTATCTTTATAATTTTCGGAAAAATAAACTTTACCATAACATTTATTATTCATCTGTTAGACATCGGCACAAAATAAGCTTGAACTTTTATATATATATATTTGTCATAAATTGTTCAACATAATCTTTATCAATCAAAATCGAATATGTTAGTTAGTGCTTAAAATTGAAAATGTCAACTTCGTCAATATTTTTCCGCCGATAGAGCTACATAATGTATTTTTCAATAGATTGAAAGGTTATTCCTTTCTCTAAGACAACATAAGGAGTTGACTTCTCTTAAGAGTTATGCTTAAAAATATTGTTCCCAAAATATCATACTTTGATTGTGTAAGTGTGTGACTTTTCAGTTGTTAATATACTAAGTTATTTTCATTTAATTTCAAATATAATTTAATTTAACCGTATGCTTAACAATATCCTATAGTGATATGTAAGTGCCACTTAGGTTTTTTAACAGTACATTTTACTAGATGTTACCAATTTTAAGGGGACTATGTACCCATGAATCATCGCAAACATCACTTTTTTATATAGCTCTTATACTAAAAATCTTAGTAGAAAATTTGGTACAAATATTTAGCATTAAATTTGAATGTCGCATCTGAATACTTACAAATCACAAACATAGTTTAGTAAGCGATTTTTACTTAGATATTTTCTCATAAAAATTTCATTTTCCCATATTTTGAAAAATACGTATTCAAATGTTCTAAATTCTAGAATGATCTAATATTGTTATTCAGAAAATATTATCTCGAGATAAATAATTTATTAGATATTCCAGTAAAAAAACTTGTTTTTCTCTGAATTGTTTTAATAGCAATTTCATTAACTTTGAGAAGGTTTTGGAATGATTTGTTAGTGTACCGTGGATATAATTCTCAAAACACCACATGTTTACATTGAAATCACCAGTTCTTTTTATTACCACCATAAAATTTTCACATAAAAATCGAAAAATATCAAAATCTATCATTTAATGTAAATTCTTCAATTCGGCGCCACCGATCTTTGACACTGAAAACTTTTCTCGAAGTTACCAAAGGTCACTCTCGCCTTCACCTGCACTGTTGAAAAAACTCGGAATGGACATTCGAATTTAGAATAGAATGGTTTCGAATCTTCTATAACACTGTGCCGCGAATTTTTTTAATAGAATCTTATGAAACCATCAGAATATATTTTGGTTAATTTAAGGCAATTTTGTTGCGTTGGAAGTAGAAGTTTCGAAGCAATGTATACTCACATGTAAAGCCACGTGCAGACACTATTTTGAACTTGCTGTTAGCCTGATATTAAACTTGTTTATTAATTGCTATTCTTTTTTTGATGATTTAGTTGTTTTGTATTTTGGATTAAAAGTAAACTTGCTTTAATGGAGTTCTTATAATGCTATTGCATACAAAATAATGTATTTTGTGGTTATTCTTTTTTGCTATGGGGTAAGGTAGTATCATAATATTTTGTGGCAAGTGTATTAGAAACTTTATTTTTGTATTTAATATTGTTTTTATTTTTTTATTTTTTATAATGGGGCTGCAATATTGGCAGTCAAGCCTTTGCAGACTCGGCATATTCCCCAGAACTGAGAGCCATTCTTTTGTGGCACCATCTAGGCGACTCTCGCTACCAATTTTGACGCCCAGATTACAATGAATCTGAGCTCTCTGTGGGTGTTGAAGTATGCCGAGATTTAATTTTGCCGAGAGAATCCAAGCCAAATGGACCCTCCAGGGATCTTTTACATGCCACATAATCATATGACATGCACGCCCATGATTTTCCCATCCAGAAAATCCGACGACTCAGCCGGGGCTCGAACCCGCAATCTTGGGCTTATGAGGCGGACGCGTTAGACCTCTCAGCCACTGAGCCGGGTATTTAATATTGTAGTTTTTAATTACTGTATGTTAAAATACGTAAGAGTATCATAAGCCGGCCGCCTCCGCTTATCTGTTGTCTTCTTCCGTATGCCTTTGTTTCATGCACTAAATTCTTTGATATAACTGGAGAAATGGTTTGAGCCATTTATAGAAGAAGTTTCAAGCAAAGATTTCTAAAGCAGGGCAGAGACTGAACCTACCAACAGCACCATGGACGAACACGGAGACAATCAGGGCGGCATGTGGTGGCCGATGACCAAGTGGTTTGGATCGCAGACCATAACGCTAGCAGTCCGTGCGCTGTAACGGGTGCGGGTTCGATTCCCGACTTTGCCCTGGGTGTACTTCCCTTCTCAGTATCAAAATTATAAATTAACTAGCACTTTTGCCACACTATTCGGGCACCATAGTGAGTGCATGAGCCATGGCTGCCGATGGCAGCTCAGTACAAGTCGTTCCTCTACCCTACTATAGAACTCATGGGTTTCGAGGGAAGGATCTAAAACCCTATCCAAAACATCAACGAAATATCCAGATCCATCACCAATATACAACAAGCTCTCTCTAGCAATATAATCGCAGTAGATAAAAAAAACACGGACATAGAACAGGTACGATGTATTGCCATGCCATATATTTTAAAGCCGAACAATCACACCATGTATCTGGAGTTTGCGAGATTCCGACGGATTTTTGTATTGGGCCGCATAAGCGAGAGAAGTTTGTATCGCAACCATACGAGCAAGCGCACGATGCTTTGGGTGCCAGCTCAGGTGTGCTGTGGAGAAGATCCTCCCGCGCTTTATAAAGAGTTTCGTGAATTATTTGTGTATCCATCCAGAAAACAGGTTTAAAACATTAACTTCGTTTAAGGTCTAACATATTTGAATATTATTTGAGAAAATTTGGCAATTTTATCAGAATGAATAGTGTATTTTGGTTAAATTGTAATTAATTAAATTGTATTTTGGTTAAATTGTAATCTTTTTCGTACATAAAATCATTACCAATAAAAAAAAATACTAAAAAATTCCCAAACAACAATAATCCTAAGTTGTAGACATAAAAAAAAATCATTGACCTTCTTATTGCCCCAACATAGGTCCAAACATAGTAATGCATAATAAAATGTTTCTGCTTAAAAATTACATCAGACCTGCCCTTGAAAGTCCAAAATGAATTGTCAAATATTAATAAGAAATTTATGTCCGACATCCTAAGGACATAGGAAACAGTTTCTTAATAATGGTATTTAGAAGAATGGGCTGTTGCATTGCATAGTGGTGTTTCAGAATAAGTCTTGGAAAAAATTGCGATGTGAATTACTATTGAGAATATTTGAATAGTAATAAGATTGTAGAATCTATGTATAGGTTTATTCAAAGCTAAAATGGAATTTAGTTTTAAATTTTAATTATCGTGCTTAGTACCATTTAGAAAAAAATATTTTAAAATTAAAAATGTGTATAAAATTAATTCGAAAGAATAATTATAGTTATGATATAAAAGTAGTTCTAATGCAATAAAAATTTATCTTGAAAAAAAACGACGATTTACAAAAAAATAAATAATTTTCAATGTTTTTTTCCCAAAAAGCTGCCTAAATGCAAAAAGTTTTCACTGATAGAATGGTAATTAACTTGACTGGGTAGTCGATTATTTCTCTATTTTTAGGAATTCTTAGATCTATTTAATGGTTTCTTTGGCCGAAAAAAATCATTTATAATTTTTTCCGAATATTAATCTAATTCCGATCTTCGAAAAACCAATTTTATAGGCCAAAAGATTCAAAACAAAATACCGACATCCAATAAAACTTTTTGACGAAGCATATGGTGGCTGTGATAAAGCTCTATAATGAGTTTTGAAATAAGCAGCCGGAAGCTTTCTCAAACAAAAGAAAGGTTATCCCCGCCACTGGGATATAATGAAAAGTCGTCTGCACGCTACCGAATTCCAACTAAGGTCCATCTGCATTTTATGTTATTATTTAAGGAACAATGGACTTTACTTGTAAGTCAAATCAGTTTTTTTTTTTTTTTTGGGGGGGGGGGGGGAGCATGTTTTTTCAAAGAGTTATTTTCCATTTTCATTGTTCGGTAAAATTATTATTTCCAAACAAAATTATAAGAATTTCTACGCAAAAATTATAATGGAGTTGTTTGATTTCGCAGATAGCAACAGCTCCAACGGTTTGTTTTCTTTTGGTTTGAATTATCGTCGCACTGGAGCTACACGAGGGCTATTGGCGACGGGCGTCGTATTTTAGAACCACAGTCAGGTGACGAGCCAACACCTGAATAGGCACCCAACGCAACCGTTAAGGGCGACATCGTACGCAGCGTTAGGACTTTGAAGGATATTTAACGTGCACTCCCTCCATACGGGGTATTATTCGTCGGACATTTTTGGCTGCACGGGCCGTTTATAGGTCGGCAGCTATTTCGGCGATGCCCGGACCCGAGCCTGGGACCTTCCGCATGCTAAGCGAGTGCTTAACCGACTTCGCTCCCCAGCCCTCGGTTTGTTTCCATTTCTTGCCTGTAATTACTACTTTTGTTTTGGTATTCGAAAATGAGTTTTCTAACAAAGTTTTACTTATTAAATGTTCATTTTTTAAATACCAACTTCTTGCTGTGTTGTTGGTTGTTCAAAACATTTGTTAAAGAAAACTTGCATGGAAAAAATCTGTTTATCGGGTTATTTTGAACATGAAACCGAAGCAACCAACAAAATCGTTGTACAGCTGGGGAAAAAAAAAACGAATCACCCCTCGTTTCTCGGCTGGTATTGATCAAGGAATTTTGTGTAAGGTGTCAATTTTCAGGAAATAGCGTGAGAAATTGGGAACTGGCAACAAAAATTGTTATAGGGGTCGTCTACATATTAAAATGAGTACCAACTTTGAAAATTCCAATGGCAACACCCAATTTTTTTTACATAAAAATGTTCAGCACCTTCAAAATACCCCATGTATAAAAAAGAATTATTTATTTTGCATTATTTGCTGAGATATTAAAGCCTTAATTTTGAACTCGGTTAGGGGCAAATCTCCTAAGTGAAAAAAGGTAATATTTTGGTTGTGTCTTTTCAAAACGACAAGCTAAAAAAGGGTTAGCATAATCTCGCCAACGGATGCTAGAATTTAACTTTCTTCAGTAATATTGCGATTTTTCGATTTTTTATTTTTTTAATTTTGGATTTTAAAATTCAGAAATAAAATAAAGGCTAGAAGATGAAAAGTTTTAATTTGAAATTAAGTCGCATACACGGTTATTTATAACGAACAGATTTTCAAATGCTATTAGTTACAATCAGATTGAAAAACATGATTATTACACTTATACTTTAAACTTTTTATGCAAATTTTTGTTTCATTCGCAAACATTGTTGCAGAAATTTTGTTTAAAATTCGCCGCACTCTATCGGTAATATGGGCCCAGTGGCTTGGTGGTAGTGCTTATTTCGCATTGTCACGCCACAGGTCCGGGGATCGAATATCGGATTGGGCGAGATTGACCCATCCTTTCATCCCTTAAGTGGGTCGATAAATTGGGGACCAAGCATGCTTGGGGAACTAAATGCTGGGGGTTCCGCGTGAGGCTTTCCCCATTACCGGAACATATGCCTTGCACCCCAGAGCCCTTGTATCACGGAAGCTGAAATGGGCCCGTCAGGCCCTGGCCCACTAATGGACTGTTGCGCCGAGGAGTTCTAGTTTTTATCGGTAAACCACGTATTGCAAATTGAGGGTTACGACCTTAACACGATATTTAAGGAAGGCAAAATAAAAATATTCAGAATGATTTGGTAAAGAATTTTAACCAACGCAGTTGGCACTAATCATTTAAAAAAATTAATGTGGTAACAATCAAATGTATTTAAAACCGAATTCCAGTAATATTCTAGGGTATTTAATTCTTAATATTAAACACAGTTTTTGAAATTGTATTGGAAATAACATACATTTAAAAATATAGTAACCGATATCATTTAATGTTAGTCATACAAAAAAAATACATTGTATGCACTTGAAATATGAAAAGATTTTTAGACATTTGACAGAAATCGATAATTTGAATAAACATTTACCAACAAACGCTTTTTAATCACCAAACGATAATGCAATTTAGGATCAAATTTGCCGAGTAATTTTTACACGGTCCCTTAAATTCGTCTTTTTCAGTTTTTTTACAATAACTCGGCAAATAATTGTTATTGAATTAAAAATTTTGGGATTTTGGTTCTACTTGATCTACTTTATCGATTTATGCGAAAAAAAATTTGGGTTGCTATTCATGTTTTATTTTTTCTTATTTAAATTTAAATAAAAAATTATTAAAAATAAAAAATTGATGAAAAAACATGTGTGATTTGTTTTTGGAAAATTAAGAAGTATATAATGAAAAAAAAAATCTTTGTTAAATTCCTTTTATTTGTAGATGTATGAATAAAAGTTTGTGAAACTTTTTTAACATTATGGGCGTTCAACTTTGAATACTTATATCTCAGCAAATAATGCAGAAAAAAAAATTCTTTTTTATATATGGGGTATTTTGAAGGTGCTGAACATTTCTATGTAAAAAAAATTGGGTGTTGCCATTGGAATTTTCAAAGTTGGTACTCATTTTAATATGTAGACGACCCCTATTACTATTTTTGTTGCCAGTTCTCAATTCATCACGCTATTTCCTGAAAATTGACACCTTACACAAAATTCCTTGATCAATACCAGCCGAGAAACGAGGGGTGATTCGTTTTTTTTTTCCCCAGCTGTACAAAGAAAAATGAAAACAAAAGTGTTACGTCATCTGAAACATTCCCATTAGTAGAGTTCATCTTTTTGGTTATGGATCATTGATTAGAAAGGTTTTTTTTTCTTTTGTGATTGACGTGCAATGGATGCGAATTATCCCCACATAATGGTATCTTCAACTTTTAGATTTTTTTAAAGAGCATTGAACGAATACATGAAAAGAATATCTGCCAATCATGCCAATTAATATATAGAAAAAAAAATACTTAATCATTGGCCTCAATTCAATAATGGAGTACGATGTAGTAAGAGACACACATCTTTATATGTGCTAAAATAACTGAATTTCAGTCGGTTTCCGATGACAGTTTCACAATAACTTTACGTATTCATTCTCAAACATTTTGCCGATTCACTGTACTAGATTTATAGGTTAGCGGAACTTATACTTAAAAGAGTCTGTATGTTGCCAAAAAGGATTTTTTTTTTATGTTTAGACAAAGAATATATAGTTATCTTTCCGGATTTTACTACATTTGTAATTGTGTAACATTATGAATAAAAATTATTTCTTTCAATTATCAAATAAGAAATGCAATGTAATTTAAGTATTGCGATGTGGTCGTCGCAAATCCTAATTAAAGATTTTGTGTTTTCTACACGTTTTGGAGGGTGCTTTTTCTAGGAAAAGTAGTTGGTTAGTTGGTAGACATATATATTCAGGTTTTTGTGCTTGGTCAGAGACCTGCTTATAAATCTTCGTCAAGCAAGACAGACACAACACGCACATAACTGGATACATCTAATTTTTAGAGACAGAGTCCAACTAGAGGATCCCCAAAATTGACTTGTCCCCCAGAGGTATAATTTGGTATGGGAACTTGGAGAAATTTGTGACCCAGACGGATTTAACGTGCAATAGTCACCCTCATTAGAGTACACAGGGGTCTTCAGAACGAAAGGCAGCGATGTTCAAACTCGCAACCTCAGGAATGTAAATCCAAGACCTTTAGCAGGCTATATCCCGGCCTAAAAAAATATTTTTCGAACATTGGTCCGTCCGTCTGAAACCACTCTACAGCTCGAACTAAAAACTGCTGCGGACTTGGAATTCGGTGCACCAGTTCCAAGTACTTACACTCTTAAAACAAAAGAGTGAAATCCACTCCTATAGGAGAAGTGCATTTTCGACACTGGGATGTAGTGAAAATTAACTCCTAAATCACTCGTAATCACCGTAAATCGCTCCTAATCGCCTTTAAATCGCTCGTCTGTTGTTAAGATTGTTTGAGGTTTAATTAAAAAACAAAAGAGTGAAATCCACTCCTATGGGGGAAGTGCATTTTCGACACCGAAAAAAATTAAAATTAACTCAAACTGAGTTAAAATCGCTCGTTTGTTTTAAGAGTGTATGTCGGACGTCATATCATAAGGTCTTCGAAAATCACGCGCATGCAGAAAGGAAAGCGTAGGAAGCTACATTGGTTCGTCGGTCAGTCAGACGCAACCATTATTATATGTTTGAATAAAGAAAATTTACATGCCAAGATTCCTTTATCTTTTATGTCAAATAAAATCTCGTCACTACGCGACGGCCCTGACAAAACTTTTATATAAACTACATTTCATTTAAATCGCTCACTGTCCATAAAGAAAAGGTCCCCTTCCATCCTTTGTTCGCAGCGTGGAATAAGGCTGGGTCGAATTTATTGCAGAAGTGACCTACTACTCCGTCGGATATTGCGCGATTTCGCTGATAGATAGTTCCGCTTCGTAATTTTGGGTGAAGTCTCCCGGTACACACAGGGCCGGATTTAAAGATTTGCCGCCGGTAGGCTACGATTGATTTGCCGCCCCTACCACAATATTCTTCCCCTTCAGGAAAATTTAGCTGGTTTGCTGCAAATAAGGGTGGCATGTGTTGTTTAAAATAGATACATGTACGATAATTATTTATGTGCATTTGCACACTAAATCAAAAGCGAAAAAAGCAATTTTCTTTAACTGTTCGACTTTTTTTCTTTTAACTTCGAAATCCGGGAGAAGGGTTGCAATTGCTCTCGCAACCAGTGCTATGTTTACTACTAATATTATATATACTTTTGCGATTTAATAGGAACAATATTTAATTAACGCATTAATGTAAATTATTGGTTTTCTTTCCTAAAAATATTCATATCTTTATTTTTTTTTATGCCGACGGTTTGATTGGTTGTAAAATGTGCCGCCTCCAAAAATTCGCCGCTCCAGGCTACAGCCTACTTAGCCTATTTAGAAATCCGGCCTTGGGTACACAGGTACTTATTCTGAAGGGAATTATGTTGTTTCTACGTACTCAAGCCATGGCCGCCAATCGCTTATATAAGGGTAAAGGGGGTTCAGTATGTTGTATTTGTATATCGGTAATGTTAAATTGGCCATTTGCAATGTACTACCTTTTCACAATAACTACTGATCAGATCATCTTAAAATTTTCTCTGTGTGTGTTATACCAACCTAATATATTAATCTGAGGTTGAAAGTTTTTGGTAAATTACTGTTAGGATTTTTTAAAATAAAATAAGTTTTAAAGTTCCCAAAAAATCATGAAATGTTTCACTTTTTAGCCACACATTTTTTTATTTTCAATTTCGTTTTATTAAAATTTATAACCTCAGATTAATCTATACTATGTATTACATCATATAAAAAAATTTCACGAGAAAACATAGCATAGTTTTTGAGAAAGGGTACATCGAAGTTCAAAAAATCAAGTTCTGAGAAAAACGCGTTTAAAGTTTTTATTGTTAAACCATTTCCTTACGAAGCCATTGCATTAAAATGGCTTTTAATGTCAAAAATATTTTTCCAATCGTCTTGATACTTTGTTACATTATTAATAAAGGTTGTAATAGTATTTTAAGCCAATAATTTTTGTTGTTGATTTTTTCACCGATTTTAGGGTACTGAACCCCTTAACGGGATAACCATTTGCAAGAGACAAAATATATAGTGACTAGCTGGCTCGGACTTAAACATTTCTCTTAAAATAAAAATCTATAACGCAATAAATCTATACTACTTTATGGCAGTGAAACTTGGAAAATTACAAAACAACAGGAAAATAAACTCAACGCATTTCATACTAAATGTTTAAGAAAGATCCTAAAAATGTATTGGCCAGAATTTTTTTTAAACCATAATCTATATATTAAAACAGCTGCCAAACCCTTGACAATAGACATAAAGATAAAAAGATGGCATTGAGTCGGCCAAGTACTAAGAATGAGCCCCGATTCTAATGAACGGATATCTTTAATTTGGTCGCCAGACGGTAAAAGGAGGAGGGGACGACCAAGACTGAAGTGGCGAAGCAGCATCTTGAAGGAGCGAGACCATCTTGGTTGGCCAAGCTGGGCAGTTGCCAGGGAGGCCGAACTGAACCGGAGGACCTGGATTTCAACAATTGCGGCCTCGTGCGCTTATAGGGCGTGATGAGTCGCAAGCAAGCAAACATACTTGAAGTGCAGTGGCAGTCAAAAGTATTCGTATATCTGGGATATTTTAATTTATGTTATACGTACGAATACCTTTGATTACCTGCGTAAGTCCTTGAGATCACTTATTTCTCAGCAGCCAGTGAAAGGCCAAATTGGTGTACATTGAAATTTATCTGATTTTATATCAAATTCCATTTTATAGATTCCAGTAATACACAAATTGAAGTAGATAATAATTATAATTTAAAACAAATGATCAAGAAAAGTTTACTTTTATTATCCCTGCGAGGCATTAACCGCTATCGTAATACAAATATAATGTTAGTAATAGGGTATTCATTGTAATTTATTCCATTCGAAGTAAATTCCACGAATACAGCAAACGATATCTAATAATAATAGCAATCATTTCAAATCGAACAATTTTACTTTTATTTCACCTACAGGGGATTAACCGCAACCGTTATTCAAATATATTCCGATAATAGAACTTTTTTTTATCAATGCGGTTACAGTTTCTTCCGCCATCATTTATGAGATTTTTTTTCTGCGGACGAACAAAAAAAGGCCGATGACCTTGTAGCACAATATGATGCGCACAGATAAATCGAATGGAAAAAGAGAAGAAAAAAACCGAAGGCAAATAAGAACGAAAACGGGACGACATTTCCGGAAAACTCGGGGTCACGTGACTGTTTGTTTTGTTACGTCACAGATAGGAGGGTAGCGGAAGCGGTTCGTTCGAAAAGCAGACGGTTTTTTGAATCATACCTGAAAACGGGATCACCAGGTAAAGTGTTGTGTGTTCGGTGGATGACTCAAAATTGTTCGGGTTTTTGTTCGATTTTCTTTGGATTAGTGCCGTTGGAGCTTGGTTTTAGCCACTAAAGGAATATATAGGTGAGTTTGTGATGTTAATGTTTTTTTTTTTCAAAATTTCGGATTGTTTTTTTATTGCAGTGTTTCCGGCAATTTCAACCAGAGATTACTCCGTATAACTAAAAAAAAGAGTTATTGATTACTGCAAATATTTAAAATTCCATTAATCAAAATTTCAACTTGTATGTAGAAACATTTATTCAGTCACACGATTGGGTATGTGATGCTAACAAGACTGAATTCAATTGCATTTTAAAGAGAAAGATTAATTGCGAATAAGATATGTTTAAAAAGTTTTGCATTGGTATTATTGAAAGATTAGTGAAATAAATTTTTTATTTATTCAATATTAAAATATAGCAGCATTAATTTAAAAAATTGTAATTAAGGTATTTCATAAAGTTAAAGTCTATATGTATTCTATACACGGTGGCCCGGCGCTAAAGACTCCAGTAAAGATGCTCGTTATACGTTTGCGTAATGATACGATACGTTTTGTAAACTTTTCATGCCTATGCTTACTTTACATAGGTTAGTACTCTAAAAGAATTATAAAGTCATAGTTAATATGAATAAAATAAAAATGATTATTTCATGACGTTAATCAAACTACTATAGGGCAAACCGAAGAGCTATTTGATCAGCATGTCAATAATTAATTTTTTTGCTCAAAATTGTTTAAGAAAAACTAGATTCATTGGAGCCAAAAAATCGTCTTTTTTTAATGTTGGGAAGCCCAGTCGGATAGACATTCGCCTTGCATGCGGATGGTCCCAGGTTCGGGACCGGACATAGCCAAAATATCTGCCGACCTAAACGGCCCGTGCAGCCAAAAATATCCGACGAGTAATACCCCGTGTAGAGGGAGTGAACGTTGAATATGCTTCAAAGTCTCAACGCTGCGTACGGCGTCGCCCTTAACTGTTGAGTTGGATGCCAACTCAGGTGTCGGCTCGTCACCTGTCGGTCACCAATAGCCCTCGTGTAGCTCTAGGGCGACGATAATTCAAAACTAACCTAACCTACAGATTATTTTACTGTTATACAATCTACTGTTAATGTTATGCAATATACATGCACTTGCATTTGTAATGCACTCATTATTATAATTGAACCCTTTGTGACGCTCTGCTAAAAAATTTGTGCTTGGTCTTACCATAATAATTGTTTTTACCTTGTGCAGCGACCGTCGACCGTGTGGTGAAAAGCTTCACCATATTTTCCATTGAACCAATTTTCAGGTTTTGGAAACAAACATCTGAGAAATGGTTCAACCGAATACCGAATATATGGGGGAAATTTCACCACACATCCTTTGCAGGCTACCAGGAACCACATTTTTGGTGAAACCAAGCACCGAATTTTTTAACAGTATAATAGTTTTATAGATTAATATTTGATCTAATTAGCCCTCTTGTAGCAAAATAAGCAAACCACCCCGAATATTCTTCAATATTTTCCAACCACCCCGAATATTCATCATACGAAGCATATACTAATAAGGTTTATTGAAATGACGCGAAACATTTAAGTATGTATTTACTTACTATCCCATCTCATTAAGTTCAAATAGTGTTATACAGTTAACACATAATTTATTTCCTAGTGATATCATTAACTAACCAGCACAAAAACATATTTTATGACGATTATACAATTAAAAAAAAGCTTTATTCGTTAGTCTATTCTTTTCACGTAACAAGTACACCTTTCGTCATGAAATGAAAGTTGTGATAGGCTGTGTGGTGAGACTAAAGTATTTGTAGTAAAGAAACTCTTCTCGGGGATAAATACTTTTTAATTATAAACTAGTCCCACAACACAACTTCACAAAAGACAACAAAAAAATACAAAATCTTTGGCTAAACGCCGAATTGGTTAACATAGACATATGATCGAGACATGTTGAAAGTCCAAAAGTCTCTTCCTCTCTAAAGTTCCTACACTACGCACCAAAAGAATATGAAGCTTGGCCCCGCTGGCGTTGCAAGTCTGCCATAAAAGACAGTTATGGCCGTTATGGGGATAATGTTCGCGTTACAGTCTCCCCTCCTGAACACGACGACGTCCCGACGAGTGTTCGAGATGCGGAGCTTGTGTTTAGGACGCGCCGGTTGTAGGGCCTTGAGCTGGTGGGCGCTTCGGAGGTCGTCCACGCTTTCGTAATGGTGCAACAGGAGAAGTGCTTGTTTGTTCGCCATTGGCTTGATCACGGTACGGTGACAGCGCTGAAACGTGATATGTGGCGATTTCTTCAGTTGGATTTTCTATGCTGGCAACGACATAAGTAGTGGGTGAACGTTGTGTCAGAACTTTGTAAGGTCCATCGCGTTTTGGCATAAACTTCGATGTCTTTTTATTTCTTGCGTTGCTGCGCGGGTGCAAAGTGACCCACACCTTGTCACCTGGGCTGAAGAAAATTTGTCGTCTTCTCTTGTCAAATTGGAGCTTACGCTGATCTTGTTTCATTTCAATGCGTTCACGGATGACCTTCGTATTTTCCGCGAAGCGTTTTAGGTACGGCGTGATTTCGGCAACAAAGTTGTCGTTTTCAACTATTGATGTAAAGTCTTGCTGAACATCATCGACCGTTTTGAGTTCTTTTCCGAAAGTCAGGAAAGCAGGCGTATGACCTGTTGTGTCGCAGACAGCGGTATTCATTGCGAAACGTATCACTGGCAATTTTGCGGGCCAGTTGTCATGTTCGTCCTGGACGAGGATTGCAAGACGAGGTTTAAGATCGCGGTTTTTTCGTTCCACCGGATTGGCTTGCGGGCAATAGACTGGTATGAGGTTATGCTCGATATTAAGTAAGTGACAAATTTGTTGCAGCACTGCACCAACAAACTGTGGTCCGTTGTCACAAATAATGCGTCGTGGTATTCCAAAGCGCAAGAAAACTTCTTCAATTAATGTGATTGCACACGCACGTGCCGTGGCTGTAGGTAACGGGAATATTTCTACCCATCTTGTGGCACAGTCTTCTACAATGAAGATCCACTGCATTCCAGCATCACTGCGAGGCAAGGGACCAAAGAGGTCAATTGAGAGAGACTCAAATCGCTGTGATTGCACTGGAGTACGTAAAAGTCCAGCTGGTTTTAGATTTGTTGCTTTATACCTATTACACTCGGGACAACTTTTTACATAGTCCGATATATATCGCCGCATGCCAGTCCAGTAATAACGTTTGGCGATGCGCTGGTAGGTTCCTTCTTCGCCATAATGACCAGCCATTGGGTCATCGTGGTGTTTCTTCATGATCTTTTCTCGTTCATGAAGCGGTATGACTAATTGTGCTTCTTCAGTTTCCGACTCTGGAACATAGCGATATAGGACACCTTGGTTTAACAAAAATCCACGATCGGTCCAATTGGCGAAATCTTCAGTTTTTTCCAGAGATTCGAAACTTTCTATGATATTCTTTAAGTTATCGTCCTGAAGTTGCGAGTCACGCATATCTCTAGGACTTCCTGTTGGCATGTCCGCGAAAGCGATTGTTGAAAGTTCGCATTGGGGAACTTCTTCTGGACATACAGGACGGGAGAGCATATCGGCGATGACATTTGTCTTTCCCGTTATGTATTGAACCTTCAAGTTAAAGGATTGTATTTCCAATGCCCATCTGGCAAGGCGACCTGTTGGGGATTTAAGGGTGAGGAGCCATTTGAGAGGTTGGTGGTCTGAAGCCACTGTAACTTCTGATCCTTCTATATACCCACGGAACTTCTTGAGGGCCCACACAACAGCAAGGGCTTCCCTTTCCGTGGTGGAGTAGTTGCGTTCGGCTGGGCTAAGCAAGCGACTGGCATATTCGATCGGATGTTCTGTCGGTCCCTCTCCTTGAAGCAGAACAGCTCCGAGGGCAAAACCACTTGCATCAGTTCGAAGAACAAAAGGCTTCGATCCGTCAGCCTGTTGCAGCACGGGAGGTTCCATAAGGCAGTTTTTCAGCGTCTCAAATGCTCGTTGTTGGTCTTGTTCCCATTTCCATAGCGATTTCTTCTTTGTTAGCTCGCTGAGAGGTCGTGATATATCTGCGAAGTTTTCAATGTATCTCCGATACCAACTGCAAGTCTGAAGGAAACTTTGAACTTGCTTCACCGTTTTCGGGGGTGGTATCTGCATGATAGCACTTACTTTCTCGGGATCCACCTCGATTCCGTTGGGGGTGATGTAATGACCCAGATACTTGATTTTGGAGCAAACAAATTGACATTTGCTTCGATTGGCCTGGAGTTTGAATTTTTCAAGTCTTTCAAAGACTGCTTGCAAGTCCTGCAGATGTTGTTCAAATGTTGGCGACATAATGATAAGATCATCCAGGTATGCCAGAATGTTCACTTGCAGACCACGGCAGAAGAGATCCATCAGTCTTTGGAAGGTTGCAGGAGCTGTCTTGAGACCAAACGGCATTTTTGTGAAGCGAAACACTCCAAATTGGCATACGAATGCAGTCTTGTCTTTGTCTGGAGGATACATATTAATTTGATGATATCCCGACTTCAGGTCAATTGTGGACATGAAGGCTGTTTCCTTCGTGTTATGGAGTAGATCATCCATACGAGGCAGAGGATATGGATCTGATTTCGTTACCGCATTGAGTTTGCGATAGTCGATGCACAAACGGAATTCACCATTTGGTTTTGGAATAAGCACTACTGGTGCTGCGTAGGGGGAATCACATTCTTCAATGATACCAGCTTCATATAGGGCATCCAATTCTTTTTTCAAGATTTCTTGTCTGGCCGGTGACAGACGATATGGGACCGTGGCAACAGGAGGCGCACTTCCAGTATCGATATGATGCTCTATGAAGGGTGTTGGTTCTCCCCTCGGACGAAACGTAGTTTCATATTTCCGTAACAAATCATCTAGCTTTTTGCGCTGAGAGTTAGTTAATATGCTGGCCTCATCCGGCCGAAGACAGTAGTCGGATAATGGCTCTTTTCCTTGAAATGGACGGGAATCGAATGAAGATTCTTGATCTTGAAATGGACGGGAATCGAATGAAGATTCTTGATCTTGAAATGGACGGGAATCGAATGAAGATTCTTGATCTTGGAATGGACGGGAATCGAATGAAGATTCTTGATTCTGAAATGGACGGGAATCAAATGAAGATTCATGGTCTTGAAATGGTGGAGAATCGAATGAAGATTCTTGAACTTGAAATAAACGGGAATCGAATGAAGATTCTTGGTCTTGAAATGGCGCGGAATCGAATGAAGATTCTTGACCTTGAAATAGACGGGAATCGAATGAAGATTCTTGGTGTTGGGGTGTGCGTGATTGGATTCTCTGAGTTTCAACAAGGTTGAACTTTCTTTCTGGTTTCGTAGCGAAATGCCAGGAATTTTCTTTTAAGTTGGGAATTATTCCAGCCTTCTTGATAAAGTCAAAGCCTAGAAGCGTGTTGTTGTCCTTTGCATCTGGTAGGGCAACCATAGAAACTTTATATGTTCGTCCTTCGAGACAGAGTTTCACCTTTGCTGTGTGCACTTGTGTTTCACGACAGCTTCCATCGGCTAGGGTCACAGCAAGAACGGATGTCTGAAATGGTACTCCCTGCTGAAGAAGTGTGGCATATAACATTTCACCAGCGATTGTGTGACTTGCTCCGGTGTCAATCAAGGCTGTTACCTCGATTCCGTTGACAGCAATTGGAACCATGGCAGCCGAATCTTGGATATTCACACTTTTTAAGTGTATGTTTCGTAGCTTTGCGTTCGAAGACTTGCAATTCGAGCATTTCGTGATAGTGACTCCTGGTTCACCGCAACCGTAGCAGTATATGTGTGGCTGAACCCCTTGATGATTGTTGTGACGCATGGGCTCTCTTGTTCGGGAGTTATAGCTTCTTGCTGAAGGATGTTCATCTTTTGATTCATCCTTCTGGAATGGTGCCTTTCTGGAGTCGAAGTGTTTTGATGTTTGATGCTCATCTCTTTTTTGATAGTTGAACCGGAAATTCTTCTTTTGAAATTTTCCTGCAACGGGATTGGGAGAGGAATTCATCTTCTTTTGATTTCTCAAGTTTTCATAAGTATCCAGCTTTTCAACTAGTTCATTGGGATTGATTAATTCTGTCCATATGTCCAAAAAGTGTTCTTTGACATCTGAAGAACATTTTCTTTTTATTTGCTCGGAAATAATTAGATCCTTGAGGTTTTCAAACTTGTCAACTTTCAACTCCTGGAGCCATCCTTCGAAGTAATTTCTTATCTCGAAAAAAAAATCACGCCAAGTACTTTCTGTGTCTTTCTTGTGTGTAAAGAACAGTTGACGAAATTTTTCGGCGTTCAACTTGAATCTTTTTAGCAAGATATCACGGGCATCTGGGAACTTTGTAACCTCTTCAAGAGACTCTCTGGCAAATATTCTGGATATCTCACTCGGTAGCGATCCAATGAGGTAGGGAACCCACTGTTCCTCTGGAACTTGAAGAAAGTTTAGCTGTCTTTCAAATAATGTGAGGAAAACAGCAATGTCCTCATTAGTAGTGAAAGTTGGTAGCAACTTCTTCATGTCCGGTCGTTGGCTTTCGACAGCGACATCACTTGCATTGTGTTTGGATTGAGCTTGTAAGCGTAAGCGTTCTAGCTCATAGTCCATCTCTTGCTTTCGCTTTTGTTCTTCGGCAAGCTGTTTTTGCCTCTCGGTTTCTTCAATTCTTTCTTCTATTATAGTTGTTAGAAGTTCCTTCGTGTATTCAGGATCATAATCTGTAGAGGTAAGTATAAGATTTCTCAGTTCTGACACTGTGGTATCTTCAGAAAATTTATCACCCAAAGTCAGTTGTGTTGCCAGTTTTTGCAAATCACACTTTCTTCCTTTCGCAAAATATGCAGTCATGTTGCTAGCTTTCTGCACTGAGTTTGTAAAGAGTCACAATCAGTTGTACGCACAAGTTCGGAAGAAAAAGTTCAAAAGTGTAAAGTTTTTTTTTCTTTGTGCAAAGTTTATTAAAACTCGAAGAGAAAAAAAATTAATTAAAGAAAATTGTTAGTGTTAAACTGATATATCTGTGCAATATTAACTTTTCACAAATATGAATTTGTAAGTTTAGCATTTGACCTCTGTACTTGTACAGTAACAGGCTATTATGTACCTTATATCACAAAATCTTATTTATATCACAACACATTCCTGATACAAATAAAAGAAGGCAAAAGAATCAACTAAAATATATGCAATTCTACTAATATTAAGACTTTAAAAGTGTAAATTATTGGTTTTAAGGCTTAAATAATTCTAGTTTTCAGCACATTCTAGAAATTTTAATTTTAGCACTATTACCTTAACTATTTACATTTATCTTGAAACATTCAAATTGTATTCCTCGAAGACATAACTTTGTTTCAAAACAATTATTTCAAAAACAACTAATTCACTGTACAACTAATTCACTACAATGTACTAAAATATCTCAAAATAATTGCTCTTACTTATACCATTTTGTCAAAACAAAATCAATAACACTTCAAATAAAACACAAGAAAAAGGTTTCTACTCTTCAGAATAATGAATTCAATTGCAAATGCACAGAAAATAAAATATAAAAATCACTGACTATATTTTACAGCAACCCAGAAAATGATAAACAACATATAACTTCTGGTTATTTTTATACCAGTTTCCAAGAACACTTTGTTATTAAAATAATAATTAGTATTATTTTTATAATATCACTTTAAATTACTGTAATTAACACCTAGTAATAAGCAGATTCTTCAGTAATTGTCAATCAATACTTTGCATATGAGACAACTCTAATAGAATTCATTAACATGAATATTTTGTATACAAATACTGTTATATAAAAATAACGCGTGCGGAAAAATAATACTCTCCGTTTTTTATTTATGACTCGTATCAGTCGTACCTAGTCGTACCAGTTAGGAATAATGGCGTCTGCGCGCCTTTTAGCTCAACCGTTATAATATGCTTACACGGGCAGTTTCAATTGACTTATTTAGTACTAAAGTTTTAGTTAAAACTAAATAATTTTTGTAAGGCTTTTTAAAAAAATTATTATCTTTCAGCATGCAAAATCAAAGTGTAAATATTAAACAATTTTTATTTTACACATAAAACGAAACTGTTTCGTTTTACGAAAACATGCATTAATTTTAAGACAATAAGGAGCAATATTATTTCGTTTTACGAAAAAAGTTAGTAATTTTAAGGCAATAAAAAAAAGACTTATCTTTCGGTTGTCGTCTGCAGTAGACTTGGGTTAATAAAAATTCCCGATGCTTCTACCAAGGAATTTGGCACATTTGAAGTTTCACGGACTTGATCAATTTGAGTTGACTGGCTGGTCGAAACTCGTAAATCCTGAAAATTGGGCTGAGAGAGGAAGACACATATTTCGCGGCAGCTTGAATTTTTCAAATTTTGCCTAACATGCGAAATTTTTCCCAATATGCGGGTAAGAGATTTTGTTGGGCGCCATTGTGATAGGCTGTGTGGTGAGACTAAAGTATTTGTAGTAAAGAAACTCTTCTCGGGGATAAATACTTTTTAATTATAAACTAGTCCCACAACACAACTTCACAAAAGACAACAAAAAAATACAAAATCTTTGGCTAAACGCCGAATTGGTTAACATAGACATATGATCGAGACATGTTGAAAGTCCAAAAGTCTCTTCCTCTCTAAAGTTCCTACACTACGCACCAAAAGAATATGAAGCTTGGCCCCGCTGGCGTTGCAAGTCTGCCATAAAAGACAGTTATGGCCGTTATGGGGATAATGTTCGCGTTACAAAGTGCTTAAAACTCATCCTCGTATGTATTAGTAATTTTTTTTCGCTAGCTGATATTGAGGGCCAAGGCCAGAAGTCGGTGAAAGCGGAATTATAACTCGTTTTTATTTATGTCAGTGTTACGCACCCTTCTAGGGGGTATTAGAAGTGTTTTAATCATAGGAGCTGTGACAGGTTCTTCTTAGAGAGCTGTTTTTAGGGCGAATGAGACAGAAGAGTGGTGGGTATCTAAATAAAGTGCATCTGTGTTAATCCAACAGAAAAATCAATTCTTGGTCACATTTCTCCTGCTGTTTGAATACGTTTAGAAATTGTTTTTTCAATGAAAAAATGTAGGCGCTGGCGAGAGTCCAGTCGGTAAGGCACTCGCCTAGCATGCGAAAGGTCCCAAGTTCGGGTCCGGGCATCGCCAAAATTACTGCTGACCTATAAGCTCCCCGTGCAGCCAAAAATGTCCGACGAATAATACCCCTGTAAGGGAGTGCACGTTAAATATCCTTCAAAGTCCTAACGCTGCGAATGTCGCTCTTAATGGTTGCGTTGGGTGCGTATTGTGTCGGTTGGTAGACATATATTTTCCGGCATGCGTGCTCAGTCAAAAACTGCTTATAAACCTTCGTCAAGTAAGACAGACACAAAACTCTCACACAGATGCTGCCATCTGTCGCGTGATTTAGACACGTCCCTGAAGGGGAGGGGAAAAGTCTCCATTGACCTGTACCCGTGGGAAACTGCGCAATGACCGCCCACAGGACTTTCGGACCCTACAGATTTACCGGGCACGTTCTCCACATATACTCGGGACTAACACAAACATCCATGCCTTACCGAAATTCGAACCCATAAGCTCCAAAGGCTCCCTAACCGTTGCGCTGCTGGGTCGGCTAAATGTAACTACTCATAAGGCTCTGTAATTTCACTCTTTAGTATTGGTTTGAATAAATTTTAAAAAATAATTTTTCTGTAAATGTAGCTGACTCTTTTAGGTGGATGTTTATAATTCAACTTTTTAATATTTATTCGAATATATTTTTTTAATTTCCAATAAATAATTTTACATAAATATTCTAACCAATTTCAAAACGTGGGATTATAGAGCCCCATAAGTCAGCCACATTTTTCTTCTGCTATTTCCACACTACCACAATAAAAATGACAAGAAATTGCGCGCGCACATATCTCGAATAGTACAAATTGTATATGCATTCATTTTTATTGTCGTAGTGTGGACATAGCATTCTAAAAATACCGTTTGTAAAGGTTTTTTTTTGCGTGTTGAAGGGTTTTTTTTGCATGTTAATTTTGGTTTCTAAAAAAATGGGTCTTAATTATTATATGGTTTCTGACATTTTAATTCACCGACAAACTACATTTAAAAAATGCATTTATACATAACACTAAGAGGACGACGAATCTCCAAAAATATTTTTTTAGAAATATTTGAAGTTTACCTGGTTAATTTATTTTTAAAGGTTTTTAATTTTTAGACTGGTCAATACCTGTAGACAAACTTAAAAGAGTTGCAAACAATAATTAAATTACACCATATCACATTTTCTCTTTTTTATATTATTTTCTTACCAGTTTTTTAAAATTCTGCGATATATACTTGAATATTAGCCGCTTCGAATTTCCACTCAATTTCAAAACAAACACATACGCCATAAACACCAGCTGGTTCTTTTCGCCCACATCTGCCATATCCAAGACATCGTCTGGCGATGTCGGCGTTGCCACTAGCAGGAAGTAAAATCTGACCCTGAACTTGATTTTTGGGGTCGTCCCCTTTTGTTACGTTTCCCCCTGTCAGAAGTTTTATGTCGTGATTTTTGTATCGGGAACAGGATAGAACTGTTACGTCTCTTAAAAAGTGTTTTGTGTGTGTGTTGACGTTTTATGGAAGATTGTCCTCGTTTTTAATTCAAAAATTGTATAAGAGGTTCCTGCTCTTGATATATTATTATGGTCAGGGGTTAAAGTGGAGTGAATGCTCTGATTTTTAGATGCCACACTAAGTTTATAACGTAAAAAGCGGAAGGTATTATAATCTTTCAAGTCTGTCCGCCCGTCTGTCACCAACTTTTATAGCTCAAACTAGAAAAGAAAGAAACTAGGTACTCAAACTAGAAAATGTCATGGGTTGCAAAATTCAGCGCATCGAAATTAGAAGAAATTTGAAAATTTTCGAAAAAAATTCAAACTCGAAGTATTTACATTATCTTAAAAAGCAACAAAATTTAATGCTCATTAAAAAAGCATGAGAAGCCTTTTCTATTAGGATTAAATCACAATTGTCATTTACAACAATCGCTCGAGAAACTTTCTTTTAAGGGGTCATAGGAGTCTTAAAAATGTGCAAAGAAGGAACTACAAAACATAGTTTGATCTTTCATGTCATTTTTGAACTACTCAATGTATAAGTATAATTTTTTTATATGTAATTCTACAAGATTTATTAATTATAAAACAAGTTTTAAAATTTATGAAACTTTAGCCAAAACTAAAATAAATGATATTAAACATGAAGCTATTTGAACACATTGTGATTAGGCTTGCGCGGCAAATTGTGAGGACAAAATTGAAAAAATGACCAAGAAAATGATTTTATATTGTACAAATATGTACAAACAAGTACTTATACCTAAATTCTCAGCTCAAGTTTAATTAGTAATTATTTTAAGAACTTTTTTCTAAAAAAATTAATAGAAATTTAAAAATTTTGATTTTAAATTTTTTTAAAAATAATTTATAATTAAAATTGAGCTGAGAATTTAGGTATAAGTCTTTGTTTGTACATATTTGTACAATATAAAGTCATTTTCTTGGTCATTTTTTCAATTTTGACCTCACAATTTGCCGCGCAAGCCTAATCACAATGTGTTCAAATAGCTTCATGTTTAATATCATTTATTTTAGTTTTGGCTAAAGTTTCATAAATTTTAAAACTTGTTTTATAATAAATAAATCCTGTAGAATTACATATAAAAAAATTATACTCATTTATTGAGTAGTTAAAAAATGACATGAAAGATCAAACTATGCTTTGTAGTATCTTCTTTACACATTTTTAAGACTCCTGTGACCCCTTAAATAACAAACTTTTTGCGAAATTAATTAGTTTGAAATGACGTCTAATATATTTCACACGAGACTCCCTTATATTGTATTTTAATATAAAATGTTTGCTTACATTTAAAAACGAGGAATATTACATACTCATTCTTTGAAATCTAAATTAGCCAAGTTGGTTAGGCAATCGCCTAGCATGAGGAAGTCCCAGGTTCGGGTCCGGGTATCGTCAAAATAACTGCCGACCTATAAAACGGCCCGTGCAGCCAAAATGTCCGACGAATAATACCCCGTGTGGAGGGAGTGCACGTTAAATACCCCTCAAAGTCCTATGTGGTTCCAAAATATGACGCCAGCCGCCAATAACCTGCGTTTAGCTCTAGTGCGACGATTGTTCAAACTAAACTAAACATCCACAGGGAGCTCGCAATCATTGTAAACTGAGCGTCAATCTAACATCCCCGTTAGAAAAAAAAATGGGTGAAAAGTCCAAGTACCGTGTATAATATCAAAATAAGATTTTTTTGGGATGGCCCATCTTCACATTTGACCGCATTTCAAAATCACGTAGTACGCCATCATAGACTCGTTACTTAACCGTGCTTCATAAATGAAGAGTACACTGGAAAAAAACCGATTAATTTGGCAAAGAAGTTTCCTTAGCAGGCCACTTTAGCGATGATAGCGAGTGATCGCCTAAACTTGTGTAAGGAAACCAGTTTCTACCATAGATACCATAGTTAAAGTAATAGAGTGGCAGATCACGCGACCTCCAATGCTAACGACGGGACGCGCAAGAAGCTCCCAGGCGAGCCCCAATGAAGTCAGTGTTGTAGGTCACGTGATATGCCACGCTAATACTTTAACTACTATCTTTGTGGTTTCTACCTACCAAGATTCAGGTGATTGGCGATCCCAACGCTTGGACCAAGCAAAGAAGAAAGAGAGAAATCGGTCTTCTGCCGCCAAGCAGACAATTGCGGGCGTCCACCTAATAAATCAATCGGTTATTCCTGTGTACTCTTCAAATATGAATCCCGTTGATAAACTCCTTTTGTAGCTCTAGTGTGATGTTATGTAAACCAAACCGTCACCACATGGCTCTATTATGACGCATTTTTACTCATATTAAGCCAGCTAATATTTCTAAAACACTTAAAGATCCTAGTTAACTATAGTGACAAATAATTGCCATAGTTTTGAATTTTTGCCTACCAATATTTTTAATTTATAAATAGTTATATAAAATTCATTGGTCACTTCTCCCTCAAGAAGTATTCAGCTTCAACATAAGTAAAAAAATGTTTCCACTCGGAAACGTTTATTTGTAATGATAAAGCCAGGCTAAAAATTTGACTTTAGTCACATTTCACTGCATGATATACCACATTGGTATTTTTGAATGAGGGTAATCTCTATGGTTTCACGCTAAGAAGAAGCTTTTGTATCCGCTCCACTTTTTGCATTTCAAAAGGTATTGCTGAATAAAATAAATCCCCTTTAAGGGGGTTCAATATGTTGTATATCGGTAATGTTAAATTGGCCAATTTCAATGTACAGCTGCGGAAATAAAAAAAGTACCACTAGTGATTATTTCAGCCATTAGTCGCCCTATTGAATCGGACCTTTTTGAGATTGTGAACAATTATCGTTCTGAGTTAATTGCATGACACAAAATTTGCATAGGGGGTCGTCTTCATATTAAAAATGTCACGAACTTTGAAATTTCCAATAGCAACACCCAATTTTAATAATTTAGAAATGTTAAGCACTCTCGAAAACCCTTAAATCTAAGTTTTTGTTACATTTGAATGAATATTAGATGAGTTATTCAATCGAATCACTTGTGGATCTTTTGGGGATCATCTCTAAATGACAAGCAAGCATGCATGTATGGCCGTCTTTATTTATCAATCACACATGTAATCTTATACGCAGTCCCCTAAAGGGTAATTAAAAATTATTTTGGGATTTACTCAGCAAATTATGAATAAAAATTTTCAAAAATTGGGAATTCGCTTAAACTTCCTGTCATGAATTTATTTCTGTAAAAATATTAAGAGGTTTCTATTCATATTTTTTTAAAAAATTAATATAATAATTATTAAAAAATATAAAAAATGTTTTAAATACCCCAATATTGAATGTATTTTGTTTGGGTTATTATACAGGGTGTTCCAAAATTGACCGGAATTGTATAGGACGCAATTCCTAAATATTTACACGGCCCCCGCCAATGAAAAACGGCTAACTAATTGGCCGCCCTTTCGGTCGTGCATGAAATCTTGCACTTGTGCTACACAAGAATGTAGAACTTTTTGTTTGGTTTGGTTGAATTTACATTTGATAAAAATTACAGGTTCAACTAATTTTCAAATTTTTTTTTTAGGAGGCTGGTCATTTTGATAGGTTGCATTATTGTTAAAAAAACTTGATGTTGACCATCAGTCTATACATAACAATTATTGTATTTTGCTTATTTATGCTGGGTAGGTATGCACATATACAGGGTGGTTATAAAATAACGGTCTGTAGCTTTAATGAATAATCCAAATGCAGAAGACTTTGAGACACTTACTAATCAAGAAGGGGGAAAAGAATGGAATCATTAAAAAACAAACTCGTCTCTTGACCAGGGTTCTAATTTACGAGGCGTAATTGGATGCGTTGGCCGTAATAAGTCATAATTGGCTACGCCGCGTAATTTAGTACCTTGGTCAAGAGACGAATTTCGTTTTATTATTCCATTCTTTATCGAAGAAAAGAAACTCGTCTCTTGACCAGGGTTCAAAATTACGAGGCGTAATTAGCTGTGTTGGCCGTAATTGGCCATTATTGACTCGTAACTTAGAACCCTGGTCAAGAGACGAGTTTGTTTTTTATGATTATTCTTTGTGATTATTTTTTAAAATTCTATCTTTTTTATGATTCCATTCTTTTTCCCCCCTTCTTGATTAGTAAGTGTCTCAAATTTTGAAGCATTTGGACTATTCATTCAAGCTACAGACCACTCCGAAAAGCGAGCGTTATTTTATAACCACCCTGTATATTCCGGTGTGTGTGCATGATCAGAGACCCGCTTATAAGATTTCGTCAAGTAACACAGCCACAGAAGGATTTTTTACTGACAGAAAAAGGAAGTACACCCAGGGCAAAGGCGGGAATTGAACCCGCACTCATTACAGCGCGCGGACTGCTAGCGTTATGGCCTGCGATCCAAACCACTCGGCTATCGATCCCCACATGACACTCTAAATTGTCTCCGTGTTGGTAGATGGTGCGGTTGGTAGGTTCAGTCTCTACCCTACTATAGAACTATTTGGTCCCAACACATGCACATTTCGACAAACTGTACATTTCTATCGCAAAACGTTTAGCTCCTTCCAATTTTCAAACATCCAGCTCGAATTTGAAACACACCAAATTATTTAAATCGAAATCCAAGCACAAAAATTCCATTTTCGTAGTTACTAATCATTTTTAATAGTTTTAGAAACTGTGATGTAACAGAATCTGCAAATTGTAAAATTACTAGGCAATATGTCGATTCAATCAAACCAAACTCAAAACAAATGCATCCCTTCGTCAACACATTCTCGTGCTGCCCTAGTTCAAGTATGCAACCACGACCAAAACGCGTGATCAATTGGCTCTTTACTAGTTTTCGGAGGGGCCGGCTCAATATTTCGGAATTGCATCAATTCCTATTCCGGTCAATTTTGAAACACCCTGTAATTTCTTTTCAGTAAAAAATTCGTTTAATTATATTAAATATTTATAGATTGGGATAGTTTTTTATGTGCAACTCATTTAACATTATGGGACCTAAACTTTGCACGTCTTTAACTCCCCTAATAATGCTTAAAAACTAACAAAATTTGGCATTTCGTATTAACATAGGTCATAGATTTGAAATATGTACTCAAAAAGGGGTGTTACTATTGGAAATTTTAAAGTTAGTAACATTTTTAATATGAAGATGACCCCTTATGCAAAATTTGTATCATGCAATTAGCTCAGAATGTTAATTGCTTACAATTTCAAAAAGGTCCGATTCTATCGGGTGACTAACGGCAGAAATAATCACTAGTGGTACTTTTTTTATTTCCGCAGCTGTACCTTTTCACAATAACTACTGATCAGATAATCTTAAAAATTTCTGTGTGTATTATACCAACCTTAGATATTAATCTGAGGTTGAAATTAATTTTTTGAATAACTGTTAGATTTTTTATAAATAAAATAAGTTTAAAAGTACCCAAAAAAATCATGAAATTTTTCACTTTTTTGCCCCATAAAATTTTGTACACTTTAGTTTTATTAAAATTTATAACCTCAGATTAATCTATACTATGTATTACATCATATAAAAAAAGTTTACGAGAAAACATAGCATAGTTTTTGACATTGTTAATAAAGGTTGTAATAGTATTTTAAGCCAATAATTTTTGTTTTGATTTTTTCACCGATTTTGGGGTACTGAACCCCCTTAAATTAATTTGTGGGAAATTATTCAAGTTGAATCAAGACAAATATATATGGCATCAAACAATGCCGTGTCAGTGGAGATAGTGCAAAGAAAATCTGTCGCATAGTAGAAAACTCTAACGCCACATACGTTGCGTCGTGCTATTATGTCTCGTTCAGGTATAGGCCTCGTCACTTGACCACAGCTCGAATTTGTAAAACACGCAACCAATAGCTATTTGTATAAGGTATATTTGTATGGTAATTCAACGCACACTGAATATAAGTTGTCAGGGGTGTCCTTTAGAATGTTTTAGTTTTGTATTTTTATGTCTACCACTAATTTTTTTAACACGCAAAATATATGAATTTCTTATTTGACTGGTTAACTAAAAAACAAATTTCGATATAGATTTATATTATAAAGTTTCTTCAATAGAAACTTCAATCGTTAAAATAAGTTTTAATTAATTCAGGTAGATTATAGTGTGTCGAATAAATTTTGTTTTATACTTCACATTTGTTTTTTTTTATGTAATTTATCGACAAAGCTTTGGTTTGAATTATCGTCGCACTAAACCTACACGAGGGCTATTGAAGACGGGATTCGTATTACAAAGCTTTGGTAAATTTTCCCCTCTCACATTGCATACGTGTTGTTGCTGAAGGTAGGGAAGTCACTTTAAATATTTGAAAGGAATTCTTATGTGAAATTAAACAGTTGTCTAAGAAAAGCTAACGCCAATTTTTATAACTAGTACAGGGTGAGGCAAACAAAACCGGCCCCGATCTAGAGATGGGAATACGTTAAAATGCTTGGCGAGAAAAACTCTTGAAGCCGCCTGAAACCTGTTTTTGCATTGGTTGGATCGGATTAGCTTCACATTAGAGCTACTCATAGACTAGTGGCGAGTTCAGATCTTAGTTCGTATTGTATGAAGACATCCCATAATGCAAATTGTGTGTCTTGAAATCAATTTAGAATGTTTTTCATTACCAAAAACAAAAAGGTCCGATTCTCTAGGATAAATAACGACCGAAACAATCAAATAATCACTAGTGGGAACTTTTCTCGCATCGGCTCTACAAACCTTGTTTACATTCCATTTCTTCTAACTTTCGAAGCGTAGTTGCCGTAGCGTAGTCGCCAACGTTTGTTTGGGCTTAATATTGAAGCGATCAATAGCTTCAGTAAGTAAACCTGTTTTTGTATTAGTTTTTGACTTGGCAACATTTCTGTCGTATTCTTATCTCCACCTCGGGGACGGTTTTGTTTGCCTCACTCTGTATTTCCATACTTCAACGTATCAAATATAGTTTACACTCCGTGCCAACCAAACTTGGGTAAAAACAAAGAGTAAAAAGGGCAGACGGAAAAGCGCGGTTGGTCCGTTAGTTGGAAACTACTGTAAGGTAATATTTACATAAAAAATTATCCGAATACAACTTAACAAAAGTACACTATTCTGACAAAATTGCCAAATATTCTCAAATAATATTCAAATCTGTTAGACTTTAAACTTTAAACGAAATTAAATTAATTTTTTAAACATGTCTTCTTGATGGGTTCACAAGTAGTTTATGGAACTCTTTACATGCGCGGTAAGATCTTCTCCATAGCATATTTCTATTTACCCAACTTAGGTTGTCAAGGAGTGTAGTTTGAATTATCGTCACACCAGACCTACAAGGACTATTGGCGACGGACTTCGTATTTTAGAAACACAGTCAAGTGACGAGCCGACACCTGAGTAGGCACTGTTCAGGGCGACATCGTACGCAGCGTTAGGGCGTTGAAGGATATTTGTCGTGCTAGCCGACTGGGCCCCCCAGCCCCCCCCCCCCCCTCCAGTATCAAATATAAAGTGTCTACCTTGAAACGGTAATTGTATAATATGTTCTGTGTACGTTCCTCATTAGGGTGTATCGAAAAAACCAAGTTTTTGATATCAAATTTGTTATAGTGCGGAAAAGTTGCCTTATGTTATTGTTAGTACATGTGCAAAGTTTTATTGATCTGAGTTAATATCTTCAGTTGCTTCTGAGACCATTAATTATGCAAAATTCGCTAATTTCATTTTTTTTCTTAAAAATTATGAAATTGGAATATTTAATTTTAATAGTGCGGAAAAGTTACCTTATATTATTGTTAGTATGCGTGCAAAATTTTGTTGATATGAGTTAATATCTTTAGTTGCCTCTTGAGACCATTAATTATGTAAAATTCGCTAATTTTATCGTTTTTCAATGTATTTTTTTTTAAAAATTAATAAATTGAATTTTTAAGTCTTACCAGTGCCGAATAATTGCCACATTACTCCTTAGAGCGTGTGCAAATTTTTATTGATGTTGATTAATTTCTTCAGTTGCCTTTAGGGGAGCTTATCTGGCCAAATTCCAGAATACAGCCTCATGCTCCAGCACTGAAGCAGCATACGATGTGTTTTAAAAGTTGCGTTGGGTGCCTACTCAGGTGTCGTCTCGTCACTTGATTATGGTTCTAAATTATGACCCCCGTCGCCAATAGATCTAGTGCGACGATAATTCTAACTAACCCAGTTTAGAATGTCAAAACTTATTTATATGGATGGCTTATCTTCATTTGACCGCACATCAAAATTACGAAGTACGCCTCCACAGACTCGTTACTTGACCGCGGTTCACGATGCCCGTTGCCAAACTCCTTTCGTTGATCTAGTGACATTATTTTAACTAAGCCATCACCACATCGCTTTATAAAGCTATAATTTTTAATTCAGCTTAATCCAGCTATTATTTGTTAACAACTCTATAAAAATCCTAGCCAACTAATAATGGCAAATAATTTGCATAGTTTTGAATTTATGCCTACCAATATTTCTAACCCTTAAATAATTGTATAAAATTCATTACTGTTTGTCGCTTGGACTCCCTCGATTCTTATTTAAATTGCTACATAAAAAAAGTTTCTCTTTAGAAACGTTTATTTGTACTGATAGAGCAAGAACAATAATTTGTCATATTTCACTGCATGATATTCCACAATCGTAATTTAGTTTTAAAATGTTCTCTGTGATCAGACGGCTAGAAGAAGCTTTGGTAACCAGTTCCTTCCAGTTTTTGCATTTTAAAAATAATTGCCAAATAAAAAAAAACTGCAACATTAATTTTGGGAGCGGATGGCCGAGTGGTTTGGACCATTACACTAGCAGTCTAAGCGTTGTAAGGGGAGCGAGCTCGATTCCCGCCTTCGCCCAGGGTGTACTTTCCTTTCTCTATGACAGTAAAAATTCTTTCTGTGTCTGTCTTACTTGACGAGGGCTTATAAACGTGTCTCTGATCAAGCACAAAAGCCGTGTATGTGTAGATAGTTCATAGAAAATCTGAACCAGTCAAAAGCTCTAACGCCGCCGTGTGTTATTAATTGCCCCGCTCAGGTATTGGCCTCGTCACTTGACCGCGGCTCGAATTTGTGAAACAATAGCTATACGTGTGTGTTAATTCAGCACACGCGGAATATAATCTGACACGGGTGTTCTTTAGAGATTTTTAATTTGTATTGTTATATGTCTACCACTAATTTTTAAAGCGCACAGTGTTTTAAAATTTCTTTTATCATAAGTTTGAGAGTTCGATGATGTTTTGTGAAATTATATAATAAGGTTTCTTTCTCCGAGAAACTTCAATGATTAAAATAAGTTTTCATTAGTTCAGGTTGATTACCAAACCAAGTGACGAATTAATTTTGTTTGATATATCACAACCGTAAGTTTTTTTTAAGGATAGACAAAGCTTTGTTAAATTTTCCCCTTTCACGTTGCATACGTTTTGTTGCTGAAGGTAGGACGGTTATTTTTAATATTTGAAGGGAATTCTTATGTAAAACTAAAGTTGTCTAAGAAAATCCAACGCCATTTTTTGTAAATCATTATTTAAATGTCAACTTAAATTGTGTTTGAGGGCACCCTGTATTTAAAAAAAATTTTAATGTTTTCTCTACAGATGCCAGACTAGTCACTTGACCGTGATCTATAATAATAAACGAGTGTCTGTCTGTCTGTGGATCGCAAAAGACCTACTTAGACTGCTCTAAAAAATTCGAAATTTTTAATATAGATTCCTTTTCATACCTACGTGTGCACCTGAGGCTTAGTTTTTTCATATTTGATTGTGATTTTTAATAAATATAATTATATTCAAAAAACGTCATCCACGTGGGATTGTGGGATCATAACAGGGCTTGAAAATACATGGACCGGGCCGAAACGGGGGCTTGACGCCATCCTCTATTAGTTTGATTGAGTTTGGTTGAGATATGCGCTCGCCCTAAGGCTGCTTCATCCTCTATTAGTGTTTGCTTTTTTTAAGTGCCCATGCGCCAACACGAATTTAATTTTGTTTTGATTTTGAGTGTATTTTCACAAGTAAGCATGCCTCTAAAAGAAAGCAATTCGAAGTTAACGTTCTCAGTAAGGCGGGACCAAGTCACCAAACTGCTAGTTATAAATAGCAAGGACCGTTATCAATTGCTCTTGTGTTGTAGAGGGTGAGCTGTTTAATCAATTTACTTCACCTGACAGATTTTTTTTTTTGCCATGAAGCTTTTGTTATTTTACTACTATGGAGAAGAGTACTTCCATACTTCAACGTATCAAATATAGTTTAGTTTGAATTATCGTCACACTAGAGCTACACGAGGACTATTGGCGACGGTCGTCGTATTTTAGAAGCGAGGTCAAGTGACGAGCCGACACCTGAATAGGCATCCAACGCAACTGTTCAGGGCGACATCGTATGCAGCATTAGGGCGTTGAAGGATATTTATCGTACACCCCCTCTACAGGGGCTGGGGAGCCCAGACGGTTAGGCACTCGCCTAGCATGCGAAAGGTCCCAGGTTCGGGTTCGGGCATCGCCAAAATACCTGCCGACCTATACATATACACGGCCCGTGCAGCCAAAAATGTGCGACAAATAATACCCCGTGTCAGGAAGTGAACATTAAATATATATCCTTCAATTTCCTAACGCTGCTTACGATGTCGCAATTAACGGTTGTGTTGGTTCAGGTGCCTATTCAGGTGTGGCTTGTCACTTGAATATGGTTCTAAAATACGACGAACGTCGCCAATAGCCGTCGTGTAGCTCTAGTATAATTCTCTACGATAATTCAAACCAAACCAAAAACTGATCAAGCACACAAGCCTTATGTGTTAGCTATCCCTAAATTACTTTGTGGAAAATTATTCAAGTTTAATCAGGACAAGGAAATGACATAAAAAAAATGGCGTGTATGTGTAGATAGTTCTTAGAAAATCTGTCGCAGACGGAAGCTCTAACGCCGCTGTGTGTTATTAAGTGCCAAGCTCAGGTATTGGCCTCGTCACTTGACTGCAGCTCGAATTTGTGAAGCAATAGCTATTTGTATATATGTGTGTGTTAATTCAACACATACTCTCAATATAGTTTGACACGGGTGTTCTTTAGAGTTTTAATTTTGTCTTGTTATGTCTACCACTAATTTTTAAAACGCATAATATATTTAAAATTTCTATTTTACTAATCGTAAGTTAATGAAATACATGTTGCCAAATTATATTAAGTTTCTTCCATAGAAACAAATCGAAAAAATAAGTTTTTATTAGTTCAGGTAGTTAGTACCAAGTGACGAATAAATTTTTCTGATATTTCACAGTTGTAAGTTTTTTCAAGGACAAACAAAACTTGGGTAAATTTTTCCCTTTCACGTTGCATACGTATAGTTTCTAAAGGCAAGGACGGTCATTTTAAATACAGGGTGGTTATAAAATAACGCTCGCTATTCGGAGCGGTCTGTAGCTTGAATGAATAATCCAAATGCAACAAAAATTGATACACTTATTAATCAAGAAGGGGGAAAAAGAATGGAATCATAAAAAATAATAAAAAGAATCATAAAAAAAAACCTCGTCTCTTTACCAGGGTTCTTAATACGAGGCGTAGTCAATTATGGCCAATTTCGGCCAACACAGCTAATTACGCCTCGTAATTTAGAACACTGGTCAAGCGACGAGTTTCTTTTTTTTTTCCAAAAAATAATGGAATCATAGAACAGACTCGTCTCTTGACCAGTGTTCTAAATTACGAGGCGTACCCAATTATGGCCAATTACGGCTAACACATCCAATTACGCCTAGTAATTTAGAACCTTGGTCAAAAGACGAGTATATTTTTTATGATTCCATTCTCTGCCCCCCCCCCCCCCTTCCTTCTTGATTAGTAGGTTTCTCAATTTTTGATGCATTTGGATTATTCATTCAAGCTACAGACCACACCGAATAGTGAGCGTTATTTTATAGCCACCCTGTATTTGAAGGAATTTCTTTTGTAAAATTAAACTTTTGTCTAAGAAAAGCCAACACCATTTTTTTTATAATTTATTTAAATGCAAACGTAAATTGTTTTCGGATACCCTGTATTGTTTTAAATTTATTTGCAGATTGTTTTATCTACAGGTGCTTGGTGTCGGCCTCGTCACTTGACCATGATTATAAAAAACGAGGACCATTGTCAAATGCTTTTGTGTTGCTCTAACTAAAGTCCATAGAGGGGGAGAAGTTTAATTATTCAAAATCCTAACTATGACTAATATATTTTTTTGTTGCCTACCACTATTTTGTATTTCATTTTATGAATATAAAATTTATCTTAACTCTTTTCCATATTCATAGTTTTTCCATTTTATGGAATATATAAAGTTTCTGCCCAGAAACGTTAATTGGTAAAATAATTATGCGCAGTGTTCCTTCCTCACGTTCCCAATACCAACGCCTCATACGTAATCGCCTTTAAAAGTTGCGTTGCGTGCCCACTCAGGTGTCGGCTCCTTATTAGAATGTGGTTCTAAATCACATAGCCAATAGCCCGCTTGTAGCTGTAGCTCGTCGATGATTCCACCAAATGGTTTTATGCAAAGTGACTGATTGGACACTGTTCATCTTTGCTTGGTTTTTTACAAATACACTAGACTAACGGTTGCGTTGGGTGCCTATTCAGGTGTACGCTCGTCACCTGACTGTGGTTCTAAAATATGACCCCCGTCGAGAATAGCCCTCGTGTAGCTCTAGTTCGACGATAATTCAAACATAACATGACTTTTTAAATGAGTTCTAATTGGTTTACTTTGTCAATCACCTGTTTTACTCGTCACTTGATCGCGCTCTACGACGCCGTCATCTAGCTCTAGTCCGACGTTAATCGAACAAACTAAAACAACAAAAACCAGTCTAATTTCAAATTCATTTCTATTACTATTTTCAAACTTGTATACCTCTTTAATTTCAGGTTAAACTTCATCATCCAGCTTTTGTTTATCAAATTAATGCCACCTGTCATGGGTTGCATGCGAAAAGTCCTAGTTATGGGTACAAATAACTGCCGACCGATACACAACCCGTGTAGTCAAGAAATGTCCGACAAATAATACCCCGTGTAAGGGATGAACATTAAATATCCTTCAATTTCCTAACGATGTCGCAATTAACGGTTGCGTTGGGTGCCTATTCAGGTGTGGCTTGTCACTTGAATGTGGTTCTAAAATACGACGAACGTCGCCAATAGCCGTCGTGTAGCTCTAGTGCGACGATATTTCAAACCATACCAAAAACTGATCAAGCACACAAGCCTTAATATATGTGTTAGCTATCCCTAAATTACTTTGTGGAAAATTATTCAAGTTTAATCAGGACAAGGAAATGACATAAAAAAATTCAGTGTATGTGTAGATAGTTCTTAGAAAAATCTGTCCCAGACGGAAGCTCTAACGCCGCTGTGTTATAAAGTGCCAAGCTCAGGTGTTGGTCTCGTCACTTGACTGCAGCTCGAATTTGTGAAGAATTAGCTATTCGTATATATGTGTGTGTTAATTCAACACATACTCTCAATATAGTTTGACACGGGTGTTCTTTAGAGTTTTAATTTTGTCTTGTTATGTCTACCACTAATTTTTAAATCGCATAATGTATTTAAAATTTCTATTTTACTAAGTTAATAAAATACGTGTTGCCAAGTTATATTATTAAGTTTCTTCCATAGAAACAAATTAAAAAAATAAGTTTTTATTAGTTCATTTAGTAAGTACCAAGTGACGAATTAATTTTCTTTGATATTTCACAGTTGTAAGTTTTTTCAAGGACAAACAAAACTTTGGTAAATTTTTTTCCCTTTCACGTTGCATACGTATAGTTTCTAAGGGCAGGATGGTCATTTTAAATACAGGGTGGTTATAAAATAACGCTTGCTATTCGGAGCGGTCTGTAGCTTGAATGAATAATCCAAATGCAACAAAAATTGATACACTTATTAATCAAGAAGGGGGGAAAAAGAATTTAATCATAAAAAACTTAGAATCATAAAAAATAATAATAAAGAATCATAAAAATCTCGTCTCTTTACCAGAGTTCTTAATACGAGGCGTAGTCAATTATGGCCAATTTTGGCCAACACAGCTAATTACGCCTCGTAATTTAGAACACTGGTCAGAAGAGAAGAGTTTTTTTTTCAAAAAATAATGGAATCATAGAACAGAGACTCGTCTCTTGACCAGTGTTCTAAATTACGAGGCGTACCCAATTATGGCCAATTACGGCCAACACATCCAATTACGCCTAGTAATTTAGAACCTTGGTCAAAAGACGAGTATATTTTTTATGATTCCATTCTCTCTCTCTCCCCCCCCCCCCTTCTTGATTAGTAGGTTTCTCAATTTTTGATGCATTTGGATTATTCATTCAAGCTACAGACCACGCCGAATAGTGAGCGTTATTTTATAACCACCCTGTATCTGAAGGAATTTCTTTTGTAAAATTAAACAGCTGTCTAAGAAAAGCCAACACCATTTTTTTTTATAAGTAACTTATTTAAATGCTAACGTAAATTTTTTTCGGATACCCTGTATTGTTTTAAATTTATTTGCAAAATGTTTTATCGACAGGTGCTTGGTGTCGGCCTCGTCACTTGACCATGATTATAAAAAACGAGGACCATTGTCAAATGCTCTTGTGTTGCTCTAGCTAAAGCCCATAGAGGGAGAGAAGTTTAATTATTCAAAATCCTAACTATGACTAATATATTTTTATTGCCTACCACTATTTTGTATTTCATTTAATGAATATAAAATTTATATTAACTCTTTTCCATATTCATAATTTTTCCATTTTATGGAATATATAAAGTTTCTATCCAGAAACGGTAATTGGTAAAAGATTTCTGCGCAGCGTTCCTTCCTCACGTTCCCAATACCAACGCCTCATACGTAATCGCCTTTAAAAGTTGCGTTGCGTGCCCACTCAGGTGTCGACTCCTTATTAGAATGTGGTTCTTCGCTGGTTGAAGTAAGAAGTACTGAGTAGAGGGCGCTGTTAATCGGATGTTCGGTCTGTACTCCAAGGTACTTCCGGTCGTACAGTTGTTGTTATAGGGTAAGTGGGTCACCCCCCCTGGCATATCCCGAATTATGGACGTAAAAAAAATCTGTCACAATATTTTTACGTATTTACCCGGGCTGGGGAGCCCAGTCGGTTAAGCACTCGCTTAGCATGCGGAAGGTCCCAGGTTCGGGTCCGGGCATCGCCAAAATAGCTGCCGACCTATAAACGGCCCGTGCAGCCAAAAATGTCCGGCGAATAATACCCCGTGTTAGGGAGTGCACGTTAAATATCCTTCAAAGTCCTAACGCTGCGTACGATGTCGCCCTTAACGGTTGCGTTGGGTGCCTATTCAGGTGTTGGCTCGTCATCTGACTGTGGTTCTAAAATACGACGCCCGTCGCCAATAGCCCTCGTGTAGCTCTAGTGCGACGATAATTCAAACCAAACCAAACGTATTTACCCCAATAGATACTGGAAACATTATGGCATCATTTTCATTTAACCCGGCAGCACTCGCGCTAACTTAGCATGGACTAAGAGTCTTCTAGATCGGGAACTCAATCTGATGCCTAGCGCCTCCAAAGTGTCAAACGGAACTAATACATTATTAAAGATTGATTTGTGATTGGAATAATTAAACTTTCCGATTGCAGCTCTGTTTCTTCGAAATGTATAATACGTCAGATTTTAATGGATAATTAAATCTTTCGATCTTAGCGCTACCTAATTCTTGAGATAGAACTAAACGACGCTAATTTTTTTTTAGCTTGGTAAATTAGGAATTTCATTTAACAAGTTGGCTGCGACCATAGCGATTGAAAGCTTTCATCTAGATCTAGATCGTGTAGTTTGTTAACCACTAGACCACCATGTTTATCAAGTTTTCAAACAAACTTGAACTCTTAAGAACGGTTGGCGAAATGGTATACTATGAATTTTATCAGAATGTGCTGTTATCGGTGGATTGGAAACACGTCGCGCGCTGGCGCGTGATCTGCACGCGACGTGTTAAAAAAATTAGAATTTATTAAAATTGAACTGTTGCAGCAGACAGTGCATTTGTTACCATGAGTTGATATATGCATTACAGAATTCTAATTTGTTTGTTTCACTTTTGTTAATCTAATATTAATTTTTTGTCAATATTTTAATTCATTAAATTAAACCAAGAGAAAAATTCAACTAAAACTTCAACCCCCGTTTTAATTACAATTATATTATACCAAATCCTATGGCAACGATGCACTGTCGCCAAAAATAGTTTCTTTTCGTCACTTGACCATGGTTCTAAATTACGAGGCGTAATTGACTGTGCTAAAGCTTCGAAAGGAGGCTAGAAAAAAGCAGCCGTAAACCATTACATTAGTTCCCTTGGACACAATTGGGGGAGTTAATGTCTCTATCAATTTCAATATAGAAAATTTTATAATGGTAATCCAATCAGAGTTTCAGATCTAGAGTGTATTTAATCTATCTGGGGTCCATTAGACCCCAGCGCGAGTGCTGCCGGGTTAAGTATGTAACAAGGTACAATCCTTTTTGTGAAATTTTTTAAAATTGCATCTTTTTGTAATTCAATCCATCATACTATTTTTTTATTTATTTCCAAATTGTTCATGATACAAAACAAAATGTTATATATTTTGAAAGTGTATAAAACATAGTATCTTTTTGTAGTGTCATGTACTTGTGATGTTGATAAGGTTAAAAGAAAATTGGGGTGGCCCAGTTGCCCCGCGTTTGGGGTAAGTGGGCCACTACAATGGCGGGGTAAGTGGGCCAGGGGTGGCCCACTTGCCCCAACTCTTTAATATACTTTAAAAAAAGTCATATTCACTGATTCAAAGGGTTAGTCATATTCACTATTCATAGTCCTATTCATTGACATAGGCCAGTTTAAAATCTGTAGCCCTAACATTTTTTTACACTACATGCAAAAATGACATTAACGTATAAATGAAAATTAACGTATTTTTTGTTGTGCTAAGCTTGCATGCCAGAAAAAGTTGCTATGGGGGAACTATTAAAGATACATCATTATTTTTTTTTCAAACACTCAAAAAATCATATAGATTATTCCACTTGCCCCACCATATCTCTACCAGTTATGTGTAAAAATGTATTAGGGGGGTGGCCCACTTACCCCACCTTGCGGGGCAAGTGTGCCACTCAGATGACCAAAAAGAAAAACATATTTTTTAAATTTATTTTTTGCCAATTTGTGTTAAGGTTGTCATGTGTACAGTAATAACATATGAGAGAATGGACCACAAAAAAAAATAAGTTGTTAGGCCGATTATATCCAGTGGTAAGAGGGTCTAAAGTCGAATTATACCAAAAAGGTGGCCCACTTACCCCACCTTACCCTACAGCGTGTGTATGATCGGTTTCGTTCAAAGAAATTACAGCTTTTTATTTTTTAAAATTAGCAATTTATACAAATAAAAAAAGAGAGGAGTTGATGTTTTGTTCCACAATGTTCCATGCGATCTGGAACGAAGGATTTATCTAAACTTATCTAAACTTAGGGGGGGCTGGGGAGCCCAGTCGGTTAAGCACTCGCTTAGCATGCGGAAGGTCCCAGGTTCGGGTCCGGGCATCGCCAAAATAGCTGCCGACCTATAAACGGTCCGTGCAGCCAAAAATGTCCGACGAATAATACCCCGTGTAAGGGAGTGCACGTTAAATATCCTTCAAAGTCCTAACGCTGCGTACGATGTCGCCCTTAACGGTTGCGTTGGGTGCCTATTCAGGTGTGGCTCGTCACCTGACTGTGGTTCTAAAATACGACGCCCGTCGCCAATAGCCCTCGTGTAGCTCTAGTGCGACGATAATTCAAACCAAACCAAATCTAAACTTAGGGTATTAAGATCTCCCAAGATATGGTAAAACGAGCTGCATGGATTTCAGCGATTCGTAGAGAAATCTGGACATTTGTAGTCAGTGTTGGGCAAACTTTAATTGCAAAAAGAATTAATGATTAACAATTAATTAATTGTTCGTTACGACTGCAATTAGCCAATTGTAATTGTGGAAAACTCTAATTAACAGTTAATCAATTGTAATTCTGGAAACTGCAATTAACAATTAATTAATTGTTAATTGCACCTGAATAGGCACCTAACGCAACCGTTAAAGCTCAGTACGAGTCGTTCCTCTACCCTTCTATAGAACTCTTTGGTGGATTGAGATGTCAAGCTCTTAGTGGTTTATGTTTTGAATGTTTGATGTTAATGCCAAACCATGTTTTTTTTTTTTCTAAATGGGGCTGCTTTTGAGGGGATTTTGGAACATCAGGCCTTTTGAAAAATCTGCTGCTTGTTCCCCAGAGCTGAGAGCCATTTTTGGTGGCATCGCATCTAAGCAATGCCACCTAGATTAGATTTTCTAATCTAGGTGGTATTGATCTAAGCGGCTCTCGCTACTAATTTTGACCATGCTGATTACAATGAATCTGAGCTCTATGTGGATGTAAAGTATACCGAGATTTAATTTTGCTGAAAGAACCCAAGCCAAATGAGTATTCAGGGTATCTTTTAATTTCCCATAATTGCATGCCAAGGGTGTCGACGATTTTCACACCCTGAAAATATCCCGGCTCGAACCCGCGATCTTGGAAGAAAGAGGAGGACAAGTCATACAAAATAGTCACTGAGACCAGCCAATCTAAACTAAATATTTGTTTTTCTCTAATGGGGCCGCAATATTGGCGGTCAAGCCTTTTGCAGATTACTTTGTAGCACCATATAGCCGACTCTCTCTACCAATTTTGAAGCCCAGATTTCAATGAATCTGGAGGTATCTGTGGATGTTAAAGTATGCCGAGATTTAATTTTGCCGAGAGAACCCAAGCCAAAGGGATACCCTCCAGGGATCTTTTACACTCTTAAAACGAACGAGCGATTTTAACTCAGTCTGAGTTAATTTTCACTCCTCCAGTCTAGAAAATGCACTTCTCCTAATGGAGTGGATCCTTTGTGTGTTAAACCTCTGACAGGATCACTCCAAACGAGTGGTTTTAACCCTTTAACCTCGAAACCGGCCCAGGACGGCTCTACCAGCAAACATCGGGAAGGCCGTTTTCGGCCGTTTCGTTTCACAAATAGGGGTGTTGGGTATGTTAAAAATTGAGCGTGCTGTGGAAAAAAAAAGTATCCGCTAGTGATCATTTCGGTCGTTAGTCATCCTATATAATCGGACCTTTTTTACTTTGTATAAGAATAACATTTTGAGTTAATTGCATGACACAAAATTTGCATAAGGGGCCGTCTTCATATTAAAAATGTTACTAACTTTAAAATTTCCAATAGCAACACCCCTTTTTGAGTCCATATTTCTAATCTATGACGTATTTTAATACGAATTGCCAAATTTTGTTAGTTTTTAAGCATTATTAGGGGAGTTAGAGACGTGCAAAGTTTAGGTGCCATAATGTTAAATGAGTTGCACATAAAAAACTATCCCAATCTATAAATAATTTAGATAATGAAACGAATTTTTTACTGAAAAGAAATTATAACAACCCAAACAAAATGCATTCAATATTGGGGTACTTAAAACAATTTTTATATTTTAAAATAATTATTATTTTAATTTTTTTAAAAATTATGAATAGAAGCCCTTTAATATTTTTACAGAAATATATTTAAGACAGGAAGTTTAAGCGACATCCCAATTTTTAATTTCTTTTATTCATAATTTGCTGAGTAAATCACAAAATACTTTTTAATTGCTCTTCAGGGGACTGTGTATAAGATTATATATGAACTTGATAAACAAATACGGCTTTGGAAAGGAAGATAAACATCATTAAACCAACAACCTTGAGATGGTCCCCCATAGAACATCAAGTGATTCGATGGAATAACTCGTTAAATATTCATCCAAATGTAACAAAAACTAAGATTTAGGGGTTTTCGAAGATGCTTAACATTTCTAAATAATCAAATATGGGTGTTACTATTGGAAATTTCAAAGTTGTTAACATTTTTAATATGAAGACCTCCCCTTATGAAAATTTTGTCTCATGCAATTAACTTAGAATGTTATTTATTCACAAAGTCAAAAAGGTCCGATTCCATAGGATGACTAACGACCGAAATAATCACTTGGGTATTTTTTGATACAGGACGATTCCATTTCGCTTTTTTCCTGCCTAGAAAAACTCGTATTTCGGGGATGCGAAATTCTCCTACCTTGTGAGGTTAAAGGGTTAACTCAGTCTGAGTTAATATTCACTCCTTTTCAGTGTCGAAAATGCACTTCTCCTACTGGAGTGGATTTCACTATTTTGTTTTAAAAGTGTACACACCGCATAATCATATGACATGCGTGTTCAAGATTTCCAATCCAGGAAATCTGACGACTCAGCGGGGGCTCGAACCCGCGATCTTGGGCTTACTAGGCGGACAATCTAAACTAAATATGAAATGATAGAAATGCAAAACCAACACACAATTATATTTCAAAATAGTAAAACAAAGATTCAAATCCGGACCAATAAGCTTTTTTTCTTTCATCCACCCAAATCCAAGGCCGGTCATTCTTGAATAATTGTAGGAAGCCTACTTCCTCCTTTTGTTAGTATTTTCCATTCAAATGAGCAGACCTGACCGACTGATGACCGTAGTAAACAAAGACCGGCCAACCGGTTACGTGAAGAGAAAAAAAATATATTAATGAATGGATATTAGAATGAAGAGAAGGTTGTAGGGATTATCTGGGAACTGTTTACAAATTGTTGTGAACTAGTTTTTGAATGCGTTTTTCGGGTGCTGAGGAGCCCAGTCAGTTAGGCATTCGCCTGGCATGTGAAAGGTATCAGGTTCCGGTACGGACATCGCAAAAATAACTGCCGACCTTACAAACGGCCCGTCTAAATATATGCTCCTAAGTCCCAACGCTGCGTGCGATGTCGCTTTTAACTGTTGCGCTGGGTGCTTACTCGGGTGTCTGCTCGTCAATTGACTGTGGCTCTAAATTATGACGCCCATAGCCGTGTAGCTCTAGTGCTACGATAATTCAAACATAATTCGCTTTTCTAGTTTTAAAAAAAAAAAAAACATTTTTGAGGACTTTGTGAATTAAGTGTAATGTTGGTTAAAACAGTGGGTCCCATGAATTTTCGTGTAAAAATATAACTAAAGTTAATTTTTGCTAATAGTGTTCAGAAAATGATGTCAGCAGAGAATTAAAAAAAAATCTAAAATTTACAATAATTTATCCCATGAGGGATTTTTTGTGGTATTCGCTTTATACTTTCTGTCAAAAATGTATAGATTAAACAAGTTGGTTTGTTACAGAACCTGTCACTAAAACCGCTTCCACACCATATTTATGCTCACAGGAAACACATTTATTATACACATCAGAAAGAAATTCGCCTAACAAAGACTTCTAATTTAGAATTGTAAACGCCAAAATTAACTATTTTCATTAATATACTTCGTCAAATTAAAAATTACTCATTATCGTTTGCTAAATTTGTTTGGAATTCGTGGAATAATGATGCAAATTTTTAATAAATATAATTCTTTTAGTCGCCGAAATTTAGTTTATAGTTCGAAAAATATATAATTCGTAAAAATGATGCTTTAAAAATAAAAGAGAAACTTTGCATATATTTTATGCAAAATTAGAATTCTTGATACATCTTTTTTCATACATGTATAATGAACCATCAAAAGAAGTCTATTGTGATATTTCAACAATCCAAACCGAATTATATCACATAAATAAATTTTCTTTCAAAGGTTTTATTTTTTATTTTAAATAAAGTTTCTCGTACGTTTGACGAAATGGCAACAGTGAAAATATTGAGTGAAAATGGAATTCGCATGTTATTTCAATGTAGATTAAATTTTTAGTTATTTAAATTTTAAATATACTTCTAATTTAAATTTTTTAATGAAATTTGGGATGTAACCTAGCCCGATTTTTTGCTTTAAAATGACGTATCCCAATTGTTTGTGCGACTTTTGGTTCGCTCTGTGAAAGTGGGTGACGGACAGACGGACTGAACGATTATAAAACCTTCCACTTTTTACGTTATAAACGTAATGTGGAAGCTAAAAAATATCCGGAGGTCCACAACTAGTAGCTCTAGTGGGAGTCCAAAGCCGGATTTCTAAATAGGCTATACTAGCCGCCAACCAAATAAGAAACTGTAGGGATGGCGGTTTTTGAGGAATTAAAACGATTTCCGGTTTTTAACGCAGAAAACCGGTTTCCTGTTTAGTCCGGCTTTATGAAAAACCGGTTTTTCGATCAAAACCGAGGGCAAATAACCGGTTTCAGTTTTCCATCCCTAAAGTGTTTCAAACAAGGGTTGCGGGAACTATAGGTAGGCTGTAGCCTAGAGCAGCGAATTATTGGGAGCGTCAAATTTTACGACCATTTAAAGCGGCATTCGGCATAAAAAAAAATCATAACGATACGAATATTTTTAAGAAAGAAAACAAAAAATTTACATGAATGCGAAACCGTAAACATATACTTAGCACTAATTTGCGAGGGCAATTGCACCTCCTTCCGGCTTTCGATGTTGAAATTTTTTTTTTTTTTAAATTCGTTTATTTTGCTTTCGATTTAGTGTAAAAGTATATAGATGATTCTAATTAATTCTTTGTGTATATATTTTAAACAGCACACACCACCTGATTTCGCAGCTATCCAGCGACCTTTCCCAGTAGGAGGAGAGTATTATGACAGGGCGGCAAATCTTTAAATCCGGCCCTGGGTGCGACGTTTAAAAACCGAACCAAACTGTATTTAAATTAACTTATTGTTCCTTGATAACTCTTCAAAACTAACAAAATAACAAACCACTAATTTTCCTAACTTGGTCTTCATAACCTCCTCTTCAAAACATGCACGATTTTTTTTACCTGTCCGGTTTCTTTTATTGACACATTGGCCTTCCGAAAAAAGTTTTTTATTAACTTACTGCTTTATTCTTTAGACACAAGCTCGTTTTGTCGGGTTCATTTCTTGTATGGAATGAGTCATCATATGGGAATGAGGTTTTGGGGACTGGTAAATAGCCATATTGTTTTGGTACTTTTCCGCCCTTGAAATATTTGATGACCAGCGGCTCAGTGGCTGAGAGGTTTAACGTGTCCGCTACTAAGCCCAAGATAGTGGGTTCGAGCCCCGGCTGAGTCATCGGATTTTCTTGATGGGATAATCCTGGGCACGCATGTCATATGATTATGTGGCATGTAAAAGATCCCTGGAGGGCTCATTTGGCTTGGGTTCTCGTAATAATTAAATCTCGGCATACTTTAACATCCACAGAGAGCTCAGATTCATTGTAATCTGCGCGTCATAATTGGAAGCGAGAGCCTCTTTGATGGTGCCAAGTCACTTAAATGTGGTTCTAAAATACGACGCCCGTCGTCAATAGTCCTCGTGTAGCTCTAGTGCGACGATAATTCAAAACCTAGCCTAACCTAGATGGTGCCACAAAAATGGCTCTCAGTTCTGGGGAATATACAGAGTCTGCAAAGAAATGACCGCCAATATTGCACCCTAACTAACTCCCCGGCACTACAGTCCATGCTGGACCATGGCCTCTTTTACAATACGACTCCAAAGCCGCCTGTCTTTGGTCTTCGCTTTCCAGTTCTTAATTTTCATGTCCCTTAGATCTCTTTCCACATCTCAAAATTGTATCGTCTTCTCCAAACATCACCTTTGATTGGTCCAAATGACTCTTAAAATTTTTCTTTCCCAAGTTATTAACATTTTCTCTTGCTTTTGATTCAAGGTCCAGGCCTCCGACCCATATATAACTGCTGGTCTTATTACAGTTTTATAAATGCATGGTTTTGTTTTCCATGTAATAACTTTAGAACCAATATTGCACCCCCATTAGAGAAATAAAATGTATTTGATGACCATTGCTTTAATATATCTTTTACAAAACAAAAAACTTAAATCGGGGATTTAATTTCAATTTAATTAGATTTTTTACAGAGAAATCTATCCTAATATTAGGCTGCTAATCCTTGTATTTGAGCAAAATTCTTATGATTAGAAGGATTCATATTATGTTAGAAGTTCTGTAAAAAAAAATACGTGTTTAGTTATACACTTTTTAAATCATTCAAAACTACACGCAAGTTGCTGTTTCAAAAAATCGTGACGTAAACTCTCAACTTCGCCAACTTTCAACACTTTCAAAGAAAGTAACCGATAATTTATTTGCAAATCGAGACACTGTCTGCGTCTTTTATAGACTTCCGGTTTGAGATTTATTCCAAAACTATTATTAACATTCAAATTAATCTCGGAAGAATTCGGATTGTGAAAATGAGGGATTTTTTTTTTTACGATTAAGGACTTTATGCAGGCGATTTAAAGCAGGAGGGGGTGCTGTAATTGTTAATTTTGTCGAATTGTTATATTATGCATTTTAATAATAATTATTACTTTAATGTAGACGAGGTACTTAAGAAGGTTAGGTCGCTTGGTACGTCACGTGATCACAAACACGTCGATTTGTCCCGCCTCACTTGTAAATAAACAGGTGTCATGTTTTTTTTGCTTTGCAGTTAAGCTAAATTGAATCCAATTTACTCTTACAATAAAAATTATAATGGAATGAGGTCTAACAGAAGCAGATAGTTCAAATTTTCTTGAAGTAGATTCCAAAATGGTGTTTCAAAGTTTGTCTATTGTTACTAGTGACGTCACAGATACCACGTGACCGCCACAAAGCGTTTTCGGGCGTAATTTTCGTCCTAATTTTAAAATTCATTTTTTACCCTTTTTATGGGATATTTGAAAAGAAAAAGTACTGGTCTAATATTTTTGTCATAAGAATATTTTACGCCATTTTTTTTTAATTAAATACACTATTCGACAACGAATGTCTAATTCAACTACACTCTTAAAACATAGGAGTTAAATTCACTCCAGTAGGAGAAGTACATTTTCGACAATGGAAAGGAGTGAATATTAACTCAGACTGAGTTAAAATCACTCGTTTGGAGTGATCCTGTCGGAGGTTTAACCCACAAAGGATCCACTCCTCTAGGAGAAGTGCATTTTCTAGACTGGAGGAGTGAAATTAACTCAGACTGAGTTAAAATCGCTCGTTCGTTTTAAGAGTGTATTTCCTAAGATTACAAAAATAAGGAAATCTCGTTCATTAGGTTATCCCGATTCCTTCCTCTATAAGTAACCCTGTCACACTTATTAAAACATAAAGAATTTATTATCCTTACATTTATACTTTTGAAAAATAAACCTTCCCATAAACAACGCAAATAGCAGGAACTTAAGTTTCCGTGGCCGATTTTAATAAGTAGGCATGTCCGAACACAGTGACCTTCTAACATCTTGTTGTGCTAATTTAGGAGATAAGGAGAGTTTTTTTTTTTTTTTTGTTACTTTCTTATAAAATATTTGATACGTGTTTGATTTTTGGAGTAGGTTAAAGGGAGTTTTAAACTGAAAGTTACGTAAAAAGTGAGGTCAAATTTTGTGTTCGATAACATAAAGAATATTTAATTTGTTACCGATTTTTTAAAAAAATATTTTTAAATATAGTTACTATAGTAAAATAAGCATTAAGAAAGTATATTTTTTTCTAGAATTATGTAGAATATTTGTTATATTTCGTCTCGGAACTTGTGGGAAAATATAATTTTTTAAAATGTTATTATATTTTTGTACTTTTACTCCAATTTGGATTTGGTTGTTTTAGATGACGAAATTTCTTCTCGTGATCGGTTTTCTCCTATTGGTACTCTGCCCCCACGAGACATGGTATCCCCAAATAATGGAATCTCGAAAATAAGTCCATTAACATAACATTTCTGTTGTCACTCAAAAAACTTATTTGTATTTCTTACATATTCAATTATCACCTTCATCTATGGGATGGGGATCTCCAATCGGTACACTATATGACACTCTTAAAACAAGAGTGAAATCCACTCATATAGGATAAGTGCATTTTCATTTTTCGACACTGGAAATGAGTGAAAATAAACTCAGACCGAGTTAAAATCACTCGTTTGGAGTGATCCTGTCGGAGTTTTAACTAAACAAAAGAGTGAAATCCACTCCAATAGGATAAGTGCATTTTCGAGACTGAAAAGAGTGAAAATTAACTCAGACTGAGTTAAATTCACTCGTTTGTTTTAAGAGTGTAAGGCGCATGCTTTTCAACTTGAAAAGTAACAGGTTTGGACCCGGGCTAATCGACAAAAATAATTGCAAAACTATGAACGGTCTGTCCGCCAGAATGTCGACGAATAATAATCCATGTGGAGGTTGTGCACTTTAAATATGCTTCAAAGACTCAACGCTTCGTACGATGTAGCCCTTAAATGTTGCGTTGGTTATACCTACTCATTGTCAGCTCGCCACTTGACTTTGGTTCTAAATTACGAAGCCCGTCACCAATAGCCTTCGCGGAGATTTAGTGCGACGATAATTCAACTTATTCTTAAGGGGGAATGGGCGCGCTGGACCGGGGGTCCCCAAAGCAAAGGGCATCAGTGTTAATCCCATGGAGAAAAAAAATATTTTATCTGCCACATTTCTCTGGCTGTATTGAATATGTTTGCCAGAGGTTTTTTTTATGTGATAAATGTAGCTGACTTACAGGTCCCGACCTTCCCACTCTTTGCATTTGGTTCAAATATTTTTTTTTTTAAATTTTCAATGAATAATTTTAAACAAAATATTCGAAGCAATTTCTAAAAGTGGGAAGATGGGGACCTGTAAGTTATCTACATTTATTACTAAAAAAACCTGTTTGTTAAAATATTCAATACAGCCGGAGTAATGTGGCAGAGAAAATAGTTTTCCCCCCCCCATTGGATTAACACTGAGGCACTTGAGTTTGGAAACCCGCGGTCCAACGCGCCTATTCCCCCTTAACCCCTTCATAAAAAAAATAACCAAATACAATTTTTAAACAAAAGAAAATTAATGAACAGAAACCCACAACTACTATTTCTCTACCCTTTTTTATGAATACAATTACCCATTAGTTTAACAAAACACTTCCTGTAGCATTGGCTTTATTTGCTTCGGAGGTCGAACCAAAACAAAAACAAAGATTTGAAAGACTTCGTTGGCGTTGCCAGTTGACGCAGAGAAAAAGTCCCGTTCAGTCAGCCGGCGAACGCAGACGATAGCGGAGTTGAAATGTTTCACTGCTGTTTGGAATGTTTTACGAGATATTCGTGTTGATTCCGCGCTTGGTTGAATGTTTATGGATATAATATTTTCTGTTGAACAAAGATTGGAATTTTGTGTAGTTTTGTGGGATTTTCGTTCATTTTTAACAGGTGCAATTTGACATTGGATTACACAAAAAAAATGGTAAGATTTTAAAATGAGTTTTAATTAAGATGTACTGTATAAACACGTTTCACAAACTAATGATAATTTACCTGTGTTCTTTTACGAACTGACACTTTTTCAAAAAAGCTTGCATACCCCTACATAAAAAATTTCGTCTGAAAATTAATGTTTTCTACTTATGGGCTATCAATGATGTTGTTCCCCTTGGTTTATAAATATAATTAGGTCCCTGATCTTAGAACAAATAATATTATTACAATTTTAACGATATCATCATACAAAATTTACAAAAACTCGAAGCAAGATATTTCATTTTTGTTTTTAAATTTTAGGTAGAAAAAGCTTATATTTATTAAAAATATTCTTTACGTTCCTATCTTGCAAAAGAGCGCAAAGAAACTAACTTGGTCGAAACAAGAACCGTTTGACAAAACATCCATTTAAATCGATGTCAGATCTCAATAGGTTAGAAACGACATCAAAAACAGCTTTTGAATCCACTGAGCATCGATAATACTGTAATACGCGTTTATCTCTAGTACGTACAACTAAGGTTGGGTTTTTCCCGTGCAAAACTGTTTCCCATGCCAGTGGGAAAACTGGTAAATACAGGGAAAAATTAGTAAATACTTTTCTTTTTGGAATGTACCTCATCGAGGAAAATTCCTTTTAATTAAAGAATTTAAAAAATAAATAAACATTAGTTGAAGACGTTAAGTGCATTACAAGTTAAATCAATGTTTGGAAAAAATTGAGTTAGGTTAGCTTTTTATACAGATTATATACGTACTGATGAATTATATGAGTGATTATAATCGTATGTATATACTAGGGGGCAAAACCCCTGCTCTCTACCGCTCGCCAACCCCCGAGAATTTCTACGAATTCCTCTTTGTTTGCTCCGCAAACAAACATGCAAGACTAAGATATTTTAGTTAAGAGGTCCCGACCAGCGGGGAGAGTGCGCAAGACGAAAAATGGAAGATGCATCGGCTTCGGCTGTTTTTACGATGCGTGTCCGGAAACTCAAGACCGATGCCTACAGTTCAAAAATAAGCTAGTTTCCGTGGGACTGCTCCAAGACATCACGTAGCTCTAGCGCTAAGCAATGATCTCTACCAAAGCCACGGGACGCAACCTGAAGCAGGCCCGGCACAAAACAAACACACCACCACACTTTCAGCGTTTCTGATTGGCTGTGGCCGCGTAAGTCACGTGGCTTTCAACCATCCGACAATTTCAATTTTATATTATATAGAGATACATACGATTTAACTTTTTTTTGTGCAAATCAAAATGTTGGGTGGATCCCTTCCTACAATACCTGTATCCTGTATGTATCCAAACCCATGTCAGAAACGATATCGAACCGAAATTCATAGTCTAATCAATACAGGAAATAGTTCACTAATAATTTCCTCTAATTTAATGATCGACATAATTACCAAACCATTACGGAAATACCCGGCTATCGTGAATAATCATTCAAACTTGTTTGCCATTGGATTTCGTCGCGAAATATACATGAATCATTAAATGTTAAATGTGGTCAAGTTTATACAAAATTTTCCGCATTCGCTTATCATTTAGTAACAATTAATGTACTGAATTAACATTTAATTTTAATTTTGTGCGTATTTTAAAGCTATCTGGGCAGTTAATAATATATTACGGTAAAATTATTAGTTGGTCATATAATACACTTCATGATGAGTTTAGGTTTGTGTTTCAACCTTTTTGTTTGTAATTACTAAATTTCATTGACTTTAATTGCCCCAGAATCTTAGCATCAACAAACAAGACTAGAAAAAATCTCTATGGAGGGATGAGAATTCTTCTCGACAAAACTAGAACTTATCGGTGCAGTTCTTGTAGGGAATATGTCCAATTTACCCTAGATCACATTCGCGAGTGCTCGTTCCTTACCCCACAATTGAAGAGTACACGGGAAAAACCGATTGATTTTGTAGAGAAGTTTCCTCAGCAGGCCACTTTGGCGATGATAGCCAGTGGTCGCCTAAACTTGTGTGTAAGGAAACCAGTTCCTACAACAGAGATCGTAGGTAAAGTAATAGAGTGGCAGATCACGTGACCTTCAATGCTGACGACGGGACGCGCAAGGAGCTCACAGAAGAGCCCCAACAAAGTCAGTGTTGCAGGTCACGTGATCTGCCACTCTAATACTTTAACTGCGATCTCTGTGGTTCGTAGCTACCAAGATTCAGGCGATTGACGATCCCGACGCTTAGACCGCAAGCGAAGAAGAAAGAGAGAAACCGGTTTTCTGCCGCCAATGTCAGCCAAGCAGACAATGCGGGCGTCCGCCTAATAAATCAATCGGTTCTTCCCGTGTACTCTTCATATTTTACAACTAGATATACGGTGCCACTGGCTTCAGAAATTTGAGAGGTCTTCTTCAGAACATTACATCAGTATTGGCGCAGATGCAGTTTTAAATGCATACAAGGCCATATTAATTGCCCATGGGCTCGATAAAAAATGTACACTGAACAGCAACGAATTTTTTAAAAATGCGATTTTCCATTTCTATCTTTATAATGTTTTGAAAACTGAATAAAGTACCTGCAGTTCATAACGAAATGGCGCAGTCAACTAAAGTTAATTTTTTTGGAATTAGTAAAAAAATTTGAGCGTTAGAGAGAGACCTTTGATAATTTGAACTTTGTAGACTTTAATGTGCTAACACCGCACAATTCAATCAAAAAGTTCCACCTTGCCCCCAGTTACTCTAAATCAACATTGAAAAAAAAAATAAATAAAGACTTTATAAGTAATACTTATTAATATTGTCAGTACATAAAGGGTTGAAACGAAGAAGAGAAAGTAGGAAGTTTTTTAATAGTCTTGATATATAATTTAACAATTTGAAAGAAAAAATTCACCTGGCTATTTAATTATTAAGGAGTTTCTAAATGGTTAAATTTTTTAACAGATGTTGACACCATATATTTAAATTTCAGCAATTAATACAGTAATCAAATATTGTTTTCTTTTTTTTTTATTATTTTCAAACAAGGTGAAAAACCTCTCCTTTCACATAAGTATAGTTTTTTCTCTTCATCGTTGGGCTGGGGAGCCCAGTCGGTTAGACATTCGCCTAGCATGCGAAATGTCCCAGGTTTGGGTCCGGGTATCGCCATAATAACTGCCCGTGCAGCCAAAAATGTTCTACGAATAATTCCCATTGTGGAGGGAGCGCACGTCCTTCAAAGTTCTGACGCTGCTTACGATGTTACCCTTAACGGTTGCGTTGGGTGCCTACTCGGGTGTCTGCTCGTCTCTTGACTTTGGTTCTTAATTTTGACGCCCTTCACCAATAGCTCGTGTAGCTCTAGTGCGACGATAATTCTGACTAAACTAAAAACTTAAATTCTGTAACGAAATTCTTTTTTTTAACCGGTCGCTCTGAACGAATGTCTGTTTAAAATGTTACGAGAGCAGAAAGTGGAGATAGTTAGCTCGCATGCTGAAAAAGACAAAAGCGCCCTCAAATAAACAAAAAAAAAAAAAAAAAATGACGAATTTAACGAAGAAGTCAAATGCTATATTTTAAAATTAAAGTAGTAGATGGACACGGTATTAATTATAAAGTAAACTTTAAAAACATTATAATTATATGTGATAGATTTTCCTCAATAATACGAGTATGTGTTTCCTTTTTTATTTCTCAGCATGTTTTATTTTTTGAATGCATATTTTTAACCTTAAAGGAAAGTTTTTTTTAAAGAAGTTACCTTATAATCGAATGTGTTACTCTTATATTTTTGCCAAAATATAGCATATGTTTCAAATCCTGTATTTTTCGCATAATTTAACGCAGAACATAAAATTAAATTTTCACACAAAAAACAAATTCAAGCGTCCTAATTAATTTTTGTGCGTCCCAGCGCTGCGTACGAGGTCGTTCTTAACGGTTGCGTTGGATGCCTACTCGGGTGTCGGCTCGTCACTTCACTTTGGTTCTAAATTATGGACGCCCTTCGCCAATAGCCCTCGTGTAGCTCGAGTGCGACGATAATTCAAACTAAACTGAAAAAATAAATACTATGGGAAATTGTTTTTGTTTCTACCACATTCGAAAACAAGCTTATTAGATTATTTGCGTGTCGAAGTCAAATAATAATTTATTATACGCATTGTATTCTTGTCTCCGTTCTTTTAGAGAAAAATATTTCTTGGAGAGAAAGAGCTAATATTTGATGAGAATTATTTTTTAAAAAAATTACTGGGGGTGTTCTAGTGAAGTTGGATTTCATTTGAGAAAGGTAGCGTCAAAATTGTTAAGGTTCTTGAATTTCGCTTTAGCCGTTAGAAATATTTTACACGCGATTTTAGTGTAATAATAAATGGGTTGTTTCACGGAGGATCTGGCAACAGCTTCGCAGTCTTGTCTTCATTTTTCTCGAATTACTTTTGTTTTGATTGGTTGGTAGACATATATTCAGGTTTGTGTGCTTGGTCAGCACACAAACCTGAATAAATCTACCTACCAAAACAAAAGTAATTCGAGAAAAAGGAAAACAAGACTGCGAAGCTGTTGCCAGATACTCCGTGAAACAACCCCATTGTGATTCTACCATTAAAATTTTAAAAATATGAAATTTCAAAAATTAGAAATTAATAGTTAAAAACTACTTTTGGGTATTGTAATTATATGGCAGTACACACTTAAAACAAACGATTGATTTTAACTTAGTCTCTGTTAATTTTCACTCTTTTCATTGTCAAAAATGCACTTGACCTATTGGAGTGGATTTCACTCTTTTAGTTAAAACTCCGACAGAATCATTCCAAACGAGTGATTTAACTCGAGTCTGATTAATTTTCACTCCTTTCCAGTGTCGAAATGCACTTCCCCTATATATGAATGGATTTCAGTCTTTTGTTTTAAGAGTGTAAAAAACAGTCCAATTTATTTCAAGATATGGCAGTTGAACTACCCCCAAAACAGAAACTTTAAAAAAATTCACCGAGATTTTCCAAACGGAACACTGCGTATGTCAAGCTGTTTGTTATTTGACGTCTTAAGTATAACGTCCAAACAGAACGCTAGAATAAATACGGTCACTCAATTTTCTAACATTAGCTTCTGCATTGATCCGTCTTTTTTAACCTGTTGCTCATTACTTTTTTAGTAATTCACTTGAAGCTTAACTACATGACCGTCCTTGCTCAAGTGTGAAAATGAACATTTGTTTAACATTTTGTCTTATAATTAACTTCCATAATAGTAATTAGTGTTGTTTATTTTTTTAACTTAATAGTTTAATAGTTAAGTTGTTTTATTAGTTAATTAGCTCTGCTCCACGGCACGGGCACTGACTCTTCACCTTTTACGACCTGGCGTTCCCATTTGGGGACATTTTTTTAAAACCTCTCCACAATTAACACGTTTATTAGTTCCAAAATTGACTTGGTCCGATAAAAGGAGATTCAAATATCGGTTTTCAGCCTTTGATTACAGGCATCAGTCATTTATTTCTTAAAAAAAAAGTTGAATGTAAGTATTAAAAAGTATTTTTAGCAACAGTAGTAATAAAATATTAAACGAAAGCTATTCCGGACTTTTGCGTGCACAAGAATATTTTGTTATGTAACTTAAGTATACTTTTTTTAAAATTTGAATATTATGACATGTTCGTGTTGTAAAGCTGTGGTTCATGAATGTAATAAATTTATCAGATGCATTTAAAATTATTTTTAGCAACAATAGTAATAAAACGGTGTGGTAAAATTGTGGTAGCTGTATAACAATACTTTTAAAGCTGCGTGCACAAGCTTTAAAAGTATTTTACTATACATTACAAATAACAAAACATTGGTACATAAATATTACCAATTAATCAGAATATAGAGATAGTACATTTAAACTTATTTTTAGCAAAAATAGAAAAATACATTTAGCGAAAGTATTGTGAACGATTGCGTGCGCAAGCATATGAAGAATATTTTAAGTAATAACGAAACACCAAATTAAACCCGCACGCTAACACAACCTTGTACTATGACGTTTAATTGTTTATATTAACGTCACTATTTTAAATCCGATGTGGGTTCTACGTCACATACACTGTGATAGTTTCGACGTCATCTGTTTAATAAGCATTAGTGTGGTAGAAATAGTGTCTGTTTAAAGGCATTGGACATTTGTATAAATGAACATTGATATAGTTCGGGATAGTCAATCTAGTTTTAAATTGTGCTGCTGAAGAGTAGTTTAAAGCTTATTGGTGTTTGAAATAATTGGTATTTATTTATTAAATTTTGATGTGTTTAAACTTTAAAGTGTCGGAACTTTAAGTTTTAGGAATGACGTAACTAAGAGGTAATTAGAACTTTTGTTTATTTGAATTTCTATTGAACATTTCAATCCGAGGTTGATTGGAATGTACGCAATTTCCATATTCTCTCCATATTAATATACTAAAAAGAACAAAATTTAGCCCTTTCCTTACTCGCACTAAAGCGCCCCAAAATGCCTGAAAAACTAAGGATTCGATAATGTTATTCCTATCAAATATTACGAGGAAGCAAAAATCTTTCGTAGCGAAAGTGTTAAATTACAAATATACTCTTTAACTTTTAATTTAGGATTTTTATATAGTTTATTTTTATTCAAAGAATTAAAAAAAATTAAAATAGGGTGTTGACGTTAAGATTTTTTTCCGTGAGTCTTCATATACCCCAATTTAACCTATGTGACCGTCTGATTTTCAAAATTATTTTACCTATTTGTAAGGGATGTTAGTAAGACTACTACACTCCTTGCCAACCTAAGTTGGGTAAATAGAAATATGCTAAGGAGAAGATGCTTCCGCTCATGTAAAGAGTTCCATAAATTATTTGTGAATCCATCCAGAAAACATGTTTAAAACATTAATTTCGTTTAAGGTCTAACAGATTTCAATATTATTTGCGAAAATTTGGCAATTTTATCAGAATGAAAAGTGTATTTTGGTTAAATTGTATTCGGATCATTTTGTATGTAAATATTACCTTACATTAGAGTTACCAACTAACGGACCAATCGCGCTTTTCCCTCTTCCTTTTTACTCTTTGTTTTTACCCAAGTTAGGGGGCACGGAGTGTATCTTTATTGTTTTAGCCCGTCCGTCTGTCAGTACTGTATGACTTTCTGTTAGTGTCTGGAAATAAGTAATTTTAGTTACGTTCGAACTTTTTGCTTACTTTGAAACACTCATTTTATAAACGCATTCGAAAATTTTTACAGAAATAAATTATGGTTTTCCGAAAAAAAAATTACATAATAAGAATTCATTAGCATTGAATGTTGTCAACAAGAATATAAACTAAATGTTCCAGGTATATAAAAGTGTTAGAATGTAATTTGCACGTTGTTATACATGTGTGGAAAATTTGCATATCCACTTCATGAATTATTTAAATGGGTCTATTCTAAGTGATAACCTAGATAACCTTCGTTCTAAAAGAAAGTGTTAAATGTTTGAAATTTATTGGACGAAAAGTGTTTTTGCGTCGGAATTAGAAGTAATCTAGTTTAACCTTTAGCCTGCTATCTCGGGTTGAGTAAAATTTCCCTTGGCTACTAAGAATTTTCAGGATTCGCCCCCCTCTCTTTTTCTGGACACAATAGTAGACCCCACAGAAAGACCCCTTTCAACTGCCAAGCCCTGTTCAACCCCTTGACATGCGATCGTTAATTTTACTATCTAGTGATGTTTCGACTTCGTAAGGCTGCAATACTGCAACTGTTATTGCACATTTCGTGAAGAAAGAGAGTAATATTTATTGCGGCCTAAATTTAATTTACTTTAACTATTTAAAAAAGTCCAAGGCAAGTACAGCTTCCGTAATTTAAACCCTTTATGAATAAATCGCTGATTATCTGCTCAATTTCAAAGTTTCAGGGAAATAATGTAAATTTTATTTTAAATTGGGTTTCATAGATGAAACAACATGGTGTTAAATCAAAATAACGGCTCGTATCGTAATCTTTATAATTTCCGCTTTTCTAATGCGTTCATTCCTACACGCAATTACTGCAACTGTTTAAAGCTTGTTCATCAGACGAGCACACAAGCGTTAACAACCTTACGAAATTATTTTATTCAAAGTTTAAAAAAAATACTAAGTTATTTTAACTTCAATGAATGTTTTAGAAAATGACAAGAAAATGTTACAAATTATACAAACATCCACACCACGACAAATATGCATTCCTTGGAAACTATTTACTAAGTTTACGTATTGCTTCATTTTAAACTGTTTAGTAATTATATTGATGGATTGAAGGCGTTATGACAATTTCCAAAAGATGTCCTCGAAAGGTGCAAGCAACATACAAAGCCTATTCTTAGTGAGGAATTATTGTGCGTGACTAATTCACAAACGGCCACAGTAGTTTCAACTGAAACGGATTACTGATGATTTGAACCTGTCACCTATAACAAAAAGAGGTTCCTTCCCCCTAGCTTGAGCATTGAGCTTCAGAATAAACCCTATTGACCATACCTTCTTTGTCATCCCCTCTTTCCCCAAACACTCGAAATTCAAAGTTGCAAACATAAACTACAGTTGTATAGTTTTAGATTGATATTTGACAGAAATGAATAAAGGAATATTTACAAGAGGAGGTTCTCTTTTAGTTCAGCTGGCTTATTTTCAATAATTCTATAACAATGAAATAGAACACTACACAATTTTTAATTTTCAAAGTATTTTGGTTGCATCTAGCATTTTCTTCAGAATCGGCATACTTGTTGCTTAACAAGAAATTATCATTTAAACCTTAAAAAATATATTATAATTTAATTCAAATAATAAAAATACATTCAATGTTATGAAATGGGGCAGGATTAGCATTGAAAAGGTTTTTTTTTTTCTTTCAATCAAAATTTTAACATCGCGTGTCCCTTAGAAACTCCGATAGACTATTAAATACTAATTGAAACACATCATTTTTACATTTAATACATAAAATAACAATCAATCAATAATCTAATGTAATTAATAATAAAGTAATTATCTAATAGTGATTTATCAAAAAATATTCATTTTTATTTTTAATTTCCTTACCATAGTTAATTAAAACTAAGTGTTAGACAATTGCTTGAGTTTCCATCACATATAAAAATTCATCCAATAGATGATTTGCTCGAATGAAACTATGTTTTGAAACTTGTTTTAAAATTCAAGATCATCATACATAATGCTAACTAAAAGGAAACTGTTTCAAATTGTGAAAGGTTTTGTTAGTGTGTTATGTTATAATATATATATTTAAAATATTATTTTAAAATGATCAGTTTAAATAATTTTTTAAATAAGCTCAAACCAGTCATTACCCACTTACAATTTATACTAACAACTTAGCATTGGCGACAGGTTGGCAACAGTTCTTCAAAATTTTAGAGAACTCAACGCCAAGGCTTGTCCAGAACAGGACACACTCACCTTTCACAAAGACGGTATTGTCATGAATTCACGAAGGCGTTACTACAAATCGTCAAAATTGACAACTAGCTTGGCGAAAAAGGGGGTCGCAGCGAGTGGTACATACGTTGTACCAGGTCCGTTGTCAAAGGAATGTCCCTTGCTGGTACATATGTTGTACCAGTAGGGCTTAGAAGGTTAAGGATTGTATTTGGGCCTACGAGACGGAAAATTTTCTTCTCGGAGGCCCCGATTAAATTTTGAAGGAAAAATATAAATGTTGATTACTTCTGTTGCTAAACATACATTTAACCTCTTTCGACCTGGCTTCCTCATTTGGGCACATTTTTTAAAACCTTTGCACAAACAATTAACATGTTTAATAGTTCCGAAATAGACCTAGTCCGACAGAAGATGATCCAAATATCAGTTTTCAGCCTTTGATTACAGGTATCAGTCATTTATTTCTTTAAAAAATGAAGTTGAACGAGGGTCAAAACGATATTATAGAGTTCTTAAAAAAAATTGAATTTATATTTTTCTCAAACTTTTCAAAAAGTTCTTTTAGTAGTTAATTTTTAAAGGAATTTGTTTACTTTAAAAAACAATGCTGAAATAATGTGTTAACTACAAATAAGTGATAGTGTTTTTTTTTTTATTTATGGCACAAAATTTTTGTATTTTTAGAGTTTTAGAGCTTAAGGCGCATCTCTCAGTAACACATTTACATATCTTAGATAGGGTTTAAGTTTGAAACAAGCTGCAAGGGAATGGTTCTTTAAAATCAGGGAATCATGGAATTTGAGAAATTTCACATTTTCTCTAATCAATTAACGACGACATTGTGAATATACCATTAACACTTTGATTTCCAAATTAAAAGTTTTTAACATTTCTTTTCGTGAAACTTAATTTGCAAACATAAATTATTCGGAACTATGATCTTTATATTTATTAAATTTTGTTTCTTTAGATATACTTTGGGAGACAGTTCATTTTCGCATGGCACATTTCCTTACACAATCCTTATGAATAACCCTTTCAGTCCCAGTGCTTCCATTTGGCATCATCCTTTTTCTGATCATAATTTAAAAAAAATATAATAAGGCTGACATCTATTGGGATTAATAAAAAATATTTTCTAATTGAAAAAAGTTTAAAGAATCGAATGATATCTATATCTATAACTTTTTGATATCAGAAATGGAAATAGACGATCATATTTTTTTTCTAAAATGATGCCAAATTGTCATTGGGTCTGAAAGGGTTAATTGAGTCTGAATGCGGACGTTGTATATCTTTTAAGTACTGTATTTACACTGTTTAAAGTTGTTATCGATGTCTTATTATAAGATTAAATCTTGATTAATCAAGTGAAACTAACAACGATCTTTCATCATCCTTATCTAATTAATGCGTTTCAAGATACCGTGAAACATCATTGACTGATTTTAAGTAAAATTCCGTGAATTCTTAGTTTGACTTCTACGATTTCCGGTCGATATTGTATTTGGAAATAAGGTTTTGAAATGGTTCCAGAAGTTTCATATTTCTTCAAAAGTCAAATATTTGTAGATAATAACTTCAGAAAACCGAAGCAGAGCAATAAAATGTTAGCTTTACGTTCAATTCCCCAAAGAATCCAGTAAATATTTAATGGCCACTTTATAGAATCTTGCTATAGGAAATATAATCGATTGAAGACATAAATTTCAAGTTATTTTTATTAAAAGTTTGACGGTTTTTTTCATGATTACAATTAAATCATTATTACAATGATAATCAATCATTACAATTATTCCATCGGTTGAAATTATTGAATATTTTTATAGTAGCAGTTATTGGTAGTTTAAATTCTACCCTGTTAAAAATTTTGTGCTTGCTTTCACCATAATAATGGTTCCTAATAGCTGCAATGGCTGTGTGGTGAAATGTTTCACCATATTTCCGGTATTCAGTCGAACCATTTTTCAAGTTTTGGAAACAAAAACTTGAGAAACGGTTCAACCCAATACAGAGATGAATATGGTGAAACACTTCACCACATAGCCGTTACAGTTACTAGGAACCACAGTTATGGTAAAAGCAAGCACAAAATTTTTAATAGTGTAGCTGTAATAGCTATATTTAAAAGTTTTGAATTTTTAAAGTATTTTGCTCTGAAAAATCAGCTGTTGGTTTACTTTTTCATGTTTATTTCAGCTTAATTTCAGATTGTATTTTCATATTTTTTTTTCAGAATGTCCATCGTCTCAAAAGTTTGTTAATCTGAGTTTACATTTACCATAGAGGGAATGAACACGTTGTTATGCAAATTGTTTTCGTGTTTTGTTTTAAATATTTTTTCATTTAAAAGTTTAATACGATTTAAAATATATTAATCTTCAATGTCGTGATGTTGATCAGATTTTCGTATTGAAACTATGCATTAATTTTCGAGACGTAATTCTAGATTGAATAACCCCATTTTTTTTGCCCCGAAACCCCCTTTTTTTTTAAAGATATGAGTAGTTATTTCACTCTGCTTCCAAACACATCACTTTTTCTTTGTGTAATAAACCTTTTCAGCTGTTCAAATTACTGCGAAGCACAGAGAATCGGCCACGCTTGGTATCACACAGTGCGATTAGCGTTTCGAAACCTAACTGTCTTTTTGCTGAAATTGGGAATATACGGGCCATTGGCCTGGATTTCGATGGTATGACGGTTGCAGTTTTCTTCTTAGAATGAAATTGTCATGTTTTGTTTTTGATAAATATCTTAAAAATTCGAAATTACGCAGAAGACTATTGATTACAATTTATATGATATTCATATAAAATGTATACACAATTTCGTTCTATTTTAGGAAGTTTGAAGGAACTAATTTATTGTTGATAACAAGATTAAAGAATACTTTCGAAAGTTGTCCTTGATTTTAAGATAAAAAAAAAATTCCGAAACTTTTTGCCTGTAGGCAAAGGGAGAAATTAGAACGATAATGTACTTAAAAATTACTTAATACATAGTAGAATATCTATTCTAAGAAATGTATGATTTTGAACATTTGTTTCTAGCTAACTAATATTATATTTTTTCCATTGAAAAAAAATTCTTAATAAATCATTCGATATATTGATTTGTAATTTTAAAAAGATTCGAAGAGGAAGGGAAAGTGATTTGCAAGTAGCCGAACTGATAGATAACTGCTAAAAAAAAGTAGTCTTTAATATCCTTTGAAATAAATAATATAATAAAAACGTAAAATATATGCGACGTTATATTATGCACCCCCCCCCCCTCCCTAGTAGCGACCACACACTAATTTTCGAAGTCAAAAAACATATTTGTCTCATTTGAAAAATTGGGGAATCTATTGGAAAAAATCAAATTAAAGAATTTTGTATTTTACCTATTTCAAAAGCATATTTAACAGAAAACGAAAACAACTAATTTTGGCAACTTAACTCCTGTAATGTCTCCTACGTATCGTATGTTATGGAATTGTTATATATATTTTAATCGGATTATATTGATGCTGAGCAAAGAATAAAGTTTATAGAATTATACGAGGAGTTATTCGGCTGATTATTTGTTTAATGTTATATTATAGTAAGAACGTAATGGTCCTTCTGAGCTGCAATAAATTCTGGACTATGGGACTTGCATCATTTTGCTTGACAAGCCTCATAGTTACTTTTTATTTATATTTGCCTATTTTACTTTTTTTTTTAATTCGAAAGAATTAAGAAACAAAAATGGAAATTTGATTTTAAAATCGTATAGAATTTGTCTTCACTTGTCCGTATTCTCCTTTTCGAATTCCTTTCTTGATTTCGGTCAATTTAAAACATTAATTTTTTAAGTACGCATCTGATGTCATAGCTTTATATACCTATTAGTATTATAATTTTTGTCCATTAGTCTGCCTTTTTACGACCTGTTTTGCCTTTAGATATAATAGCCCGTTTTTAAGTGTTTTTTTGTTGGGTATCTGATTACTGATACCATTTATGCATTTCTATCTTTTATACTTTTGTCCGTCTGTCTCTATCCGCACTAGAAGAATATCTTATTAGTAACAAGAAATTAGGTTTCAGCTCTTTCATAATTCATATATATTTCAAAATTTTAAGGTTGCAAAAGCACGGATGGTTTAAATTTAAATTTAATTTTTGACAGTGCGGATGCTGTTTTGGCACACCCTTTTATTATAGTATTTGAAAACATGATGTCATTGTACCTAAAATAAAAATATCACATCAAACCGTAAAAAGTTATATTCTCTATGGTTCTATTGCATATCTAACTTTTGAAATTTTTATTTAAAAAAATTCAACCACAAAAATTTGACATGAAATTATGTAGCACAAGTTCTATTGTTAAAATTCAAACTGCGAAATAGACTTTTGCATTTTAATAATTTATCAACTCATTTATTCTCGGATATTTTATTCTATGTAAGATTCATGCCCATTAATAGTAATCGCATTGTAACAACACAATGAGAACGGAAGCTAGGCACAAAAAAAGTCCTTGAAATTTTCGACCTTGGCGAGGAATAAGTGTTAAAAAGGCGGTGCCGCCGCCTCTTTGTTTATTTTATTAGTGTCGCACGTTTTGTCTTAGCGGCGCGGCCTTGTTGTTTTTATCGTTTCTGGTGTTTTGGGAGGACATTTTTAAAACAACCTTCCGGTCTTTCGTGATGAGAAAAACGTGTGATTTGTTTATGTACGTTTTGGGATCGCCGGTTTCGAATTTGGAAATTTTATTTTTGTAGGAAGGAAGCGAAATGTCTTACAAAGGTTGAGGAATCTTCAATTGAATGACTAATATCTATGGGAATGAAATAAATTATTATATAGAGTATCGGAGGATCTCAGAAGAAAAGGAATGAAATCTGCAAGGAAATAAGCCAATTCATACTCAGATAAAGGGCATGTTTCACGTCAATTTTTCGTCAATTTGCAACAGTTTCATCGTTTTCAATAAAATGTTAAAAAATGTCGGAATTGGTAAATAATTTTGGACATCATGTTTTCATATGGATTTCATTTTTACCTAATTGTTCGTTTCGTCGTCTTTGTTGTTCCGAAAAAAAAAGATCCGCGGTTTTTACTGGGTATTGAGTGTGAAACGGAAAAAACCAATGAAATCGCGGAAATACACTAATGAAATCTCGAAAATGCGTCATGTAGTCTGAAATTACCTGACTGCTAAAGAAATTCTATTTCGCTTTCAATTTAGAAAACTATAATTTGAAATTCTAACAAAATGAAGGAGTTGCATATCGCCCAATTTAAATATCAGACAAATCAATCGCAATAATCTGTCTGCAAAAGAAGACGACTTTAGTTTTTTTTTGTGATTGATGTTTTCCAAAATTACTCTGCGTGTTTTGGCAACGTGATCAGCCCGGGGCTCCAAACACGCGCGTAAAGTCGAATGTAGCGAATTAAACGACATTAAACAGCTGTTCCATTGGATTTCAGGTTTGTTTTTTGATTTATCTGTGCTTTTTTGCAGAATTCGGTAGATTGTGATGAATCGAATATGTATGTTTTAGTCAAGTATTTCATTTTGAAATGCTTATAAACAATCGTATGTATGGCGTTTGTTTTGTTTTGAATTCGTATTGTGTAAAGTTGGTCGACAATTCTTGATTTTAAAAATGAAATATATAGTTTTATATTCTCAATTCCTAATACTGAGTTTATCAAAGGCATAAAACTTTATTGACAGTTTAAATGAAACCATTTATCTGCATAAGCAAACCCGAAATATATGTAAACAACTCATAGAACTAATCATTGAAAAACGTTATTTTTAAAATTATTTATTTTTTCAAATAATCTTTTATTCAGATGATAGATAACTATTGAACATACATATCATAGACTTATTGTAAAAAAAAGTGATTTTTTTTTACTTTATATTTAAACTTAATTTGTTTGTTGTGATTTCTTATTTCTGACATTTATGCAAATACAAAAATTGTCGACCAACAACTTTTAATCAGAACAAAGCTGAGTGTAGGTAATCCCATTTTGTATGCTCATGTGGGCTTTTGATTTGTTTTCCCAAGTAGTAAAACATTTAAGATATTTCAAACTTTCTTTCATGTTTATACTTCGATTGGTAATTTCTTAGCAACCCTTTAAGGGAAGTGTTTACTATTAACCCTCCTAACAAATTGATAAACCAATCAAATATATATGGGCTCAAATGTGATATCTAATATATATTCTAGAGATGTTTTTAAACTGTTGCAAATTTATTTTTTTTAGCTTTATGTTAAAAAATACATACTATATTGACTTGTTTAATGTCATTTTGTTAACATATGAATGTAATGTTATTCAAACAAATGCACTGGTTTCTGTGATATAAATTAGATGGACCAACTTAAAATCTCAGTTTGTAGTTTTGATAGTGTATAGGTAAGAAACCCAATTCATTGCAATGTTCTGAAGGTCTTAAAAGCCTATACTTCACTGACTAAACTCTTGTAAGGTCCTAAATCTAAAGATTGCCAAGTTATGATATTTATGTGACCAAATGGTATAACTTTGACTTTGCGCTACTACGTAAAGGTCAGGTTCGAATCCTTGTTAAGGCAAGGATCGCTTGCCTTTTCAACCCTTTAGTGGGTTGACAAAAACAGGACAAAACTATCTTAAGAACCAAAGATTTTTTTGTTGGTCTGACCATCTGAGCTGTCACTTGCCTGTGTTTCTATATTATATTGCCTATAGACCTTCTGCCTTGTAGTTCTAGTGTGACGATATTTTAACCTGACCATCTGATCAAAGCATGTGTTGAAATATCCCACATTGCCCATGGTCTCAGAGCTAAAATAGGCATCATAGTCCTTGTCTCTTCATAGGTTGTCACTGTTCATCGTTTTCAATAAAATGTTAAAAAATGTCGGAATTGGTAAATAATTTTGGACATCATGTTTTCATATGGATTTCATTTTTACCTAATTGTTCGTTTCGTCGTCTTTGTTGTTCCGAAAAAAAAAGATCCGCGGTTTTTACTGGGTATTGAGTGTGAAACGGAAAAAACCAATGAAATCGCGGAAATACACTAATGAAATCTCGAAAATGCGTCATGTAGTCTGAAATTACCTGACTGCTAAAGAAATTCTATTTCGCTTTCAATTTAGAAAACTATAATTTGAAATTCTAACAAAATGAAGGAGTTGCATATCGCCCAATTTAAATATCAGACAAATCAATCGCAATAATCTGTCTGCAAAAGAAGACGACTTTAGTTTTTTTTTGTGATTGATGTTTTCCAAAATTACTCTGCGTGTTTTGGCAACGTGATCAGCCCGGGGCTCCAAACACGCGCGTAAAGTCGAATGTAGCGAATTAAACGACATTAAACAGCTGTTCCATTGGATTTCAGGTTTGTTTTTTGATTTATCTGTGCTTTTTTGCAGAATTCGGTAGATTGTGATGAATCGAATATGTATGTTTTAGTCAAGTATTTCATTTTGAAATGCTTATAAACAATCGTATGTATGGCGTTTGTTTTGTTTTGAATTCGTATTGTGTAAAGTTGGTCGACAATTCTTGATTTTAAAAATGAAATATATAGTTTTATATTCTCAATTCCTAATACTGAGTTTATCAAAGGCATAAAACTTTATTGACAGTTTAAATGAAACCATTTATCTGCATAAGCAAACCCGAAATATATGTAAACAACTCATAGAACTAATCATTGAAAAACGTTATTTTTAAAATTATTTATTTTTTCAAATAATCTTTTATTCAGATGATAGATAACTATTGAACATACATATCATAGACTTATTGTAAAAAAAAGTGATTTTTTTTAACTTTATATTTAAACTTAATTTGTTTGTTGTGATTTCTTATTTCTGACATTTATGCAAATACAAAAATTGTCGACCAACAACTTTTAATCAGAACAAAGCTGAGTGTAGGTAATCCCATTTTGTATGCTCATGTGGGCTTTTGATTTGTTTTCCCAAGTAGTAAAACATTTAAGATATTTCAAACTTTCTTTCATGTTTATACTTCGATTGGTAATTTCTTAGCAACCCTTTAAGGGAAGTGTTTACTATTAACCCTCCTAACAAATTGATAAACCAATCAAATATATATGGGCTCAAATGTGATATCTAATATATATTCTAGAGATGTTTTTAAACTGTTGCAAATTTATTTTTTTTAGCTTTATGTTAAAAAATATATACTATATTGACTTGTTTAATGTCATTTTGTTAACATATGAATGTAATGTTATTCAAACAAATGCACTGGTTTCTGTGATATAAATTAGATGGACCAACTTAAAATCTCAGTTTGTAGTTTTGATAGTGTATAGGTAAGAAACCCAATTCATTGCAATGTTCTGAAGGTCTTAAAAGCCTATACTTCACTGACTAAACTCTTGTAAGGTCCTAAATCTAAAGATTGCCAAGTTATGATATTTATGTGACCAAATGGTATAACTTTGACTTTGCGCTACTACGTAAAGGTCAGGTTCGAATCCTTGTTAAGGCAAGGATCGCTTGCCTTTTCAACCCTTTAGTGGGTTGACAAAAACAGGACAAAACTATCTTAAGAACCAAAGATTTTTTTGTTGGTCTGACCATCTGAGCTGTCACTTGCCTGTGGTTCTATATTATATTGCCTATAGACCTTCTGCCTTGTAGTTCTAGTGTGACGATATTTTAACCTGACCATCTGATCAAAGCATGTGTTGAAATATCCCACATTGCCCATGGTCTCAGAGCTAAAATAGGCATCATAGTCCTTGTCTCTTCATAGGTTGTCACTGTTATTTAGTTATTTTTACATGATATATATGTATTCTCATTTAGGATTTTATTATTGAAAATACTAATATCCCATCAACTAATTCCTTCTTTTCCCTTGCAGCTTACCGCGCCCATCTCAACACCTTTATGCTCGGGTGGGATGTAGCCTACACATGGCCCCTCTTCGAAACCACCACCCAACCACCCCCTGACTCCCAGCCCCTCGTCATGGGCAACCCCAGAGGCGATGGACAAACCCCGAGCCCCCATGGAGAAACCTCCTCCGCGCAGCCAACCCGCCCTCAATCGGCACCCCGCTCTCCAATCATTGCACACCCTCCGCCCTATGAGAGTGTTGCCACGGAGGAAAGTCCTCCACCAAGATTCAATGTTACTGGGAGGCGTCCCAGGGCGCCAAGGCTTGTTTCAGCAACACAAAGGGTTAGGCCGGCGCGATGGCCGCATAAAGCCTCGAGTGCCTTTGCCTGCCTTGCGTGTGTGATAGGGGTGTCGAATGTGAGCCGGTTCTCTATGTTGGTGTATGTGTATAAAGGTGGGTTGTTTCATGTTATTGACTTTATGTTGAATACTGTTTCGATATTTTCTTATGCAGTTAAATGTTAAGCTAGCCTTAAGCTCATCTGTGCAAAGGTGCATATAAGATTAAATTTATAAAATTATCATATTGTAGTTAAGTAGCAAAATTTTTTAAGTTATATGTTTAGTGTTTACAGGTTTAAATCAAAGTACTTGTTGGACATCACTATGTCCTTGAGAAAATCATGCACATATAAAGGGTAAACTGCCATAGAATAGTTTCAGGTTTTAAAGTTATTAATAATAAAAGAAATTATAAAGTTACTACTGAGTAGTGATTGAAAGTCGTGTGTACAGTGACAGTTTAATGTTGTTTCAGTAAGTTCATGTCTTGTCCTCTAGTTTTTAATTATAAGTTAAACTTGTTTGTTTCCTAATAACTATTATCTCATTAAATAAGTGCTTCCTTCTGTTATTAGATAATTTTGCAATCTCTGTCATGACTTTTTTTTTTCAAAATTTAAAGTGTCCTCTTTCAAGGCACCCTAATGCTTCTAGATTGAAGCACTTTTAGTTATAACATGGCTTGGTTTTAACACTAATAATTAGATAATTCATAATTCTAACATATAGTTTTATTTTCCAGGATGTTTTATACTTCAGTTCCTAATTTTGTCAATTTTATTTGGCATCCCAGTCCTGTATATGCAGATGACACTAGGCCAATATCTAGGTGCAGGCATGCTAGATATGTGGTACATCTCACCAGCTTTCAAAGGTTAGTTATTTCTTTATAATGATGCATGAATATGTGGTTGATAATGTTTTTTTTTATATTGTGACAATGTTTTTGTTTCTTTACCTAAAAATAGACTTAAACTGACATCAATGTAACTAACAGAGTTTGGTTTTATAACGAACACATTTTAGTAAGAGCAGACTTTTTTAAGTTCATTCGAATCCTATGTATTTTTATTTTTAACTATCTACACTTTAAAATATAAGGCAACAAAAGTAACGCAATTGGAGTCGAACATTTGAAAGGGAGATTTTGTGTACTCTAAGCCTTCACATAATATACACATTTCATATATTAACCATATTTATTTGTAAATGAGGTGTCCATCTGCATTTTAAAAATGTGTTGTTGATCCTTGTGCCCAGCAGAGCTAGACCAGGTGTATGATACTGCACACTCTCAAGAAATCAATAACAAATAATGGTTGCTCCCGAAGATCTTCTTTATTGAGTCCCAAGCACTCAAGGGTGTGTTCCGGAGTGGCTTGGTCTTTGCTACACTTGGCACAATTTGGGAATTCCTTTTCTTTGTTGATATATGACAATGTTCTTTGGTGGCCACTACGAAATCGTGTTATCGTCTGTCTGCTGCACCAAAGGGATAGAGATCTGCTGGAACGATTACCCTGTGGGGCAGCCAGAATTCCTGAGTGTAACATATTCATAGGTTGGGGAAAGGGGCAGCTCCTGTTATCCAGAAAGACCGGAGCACCAAAGGTAGAAGTCTGACATAGCTCCATTGCCTACAGGCTTTAGCTGGGCATAACGGAATGGCCTTCATGGCTTCATGGTCCTACCAGGGACATACACTCCCGACGTACTCCCCATGATCCCCATACTCCCGATACACTCCCTGTGAGGCAGCATGCAAGACATGAGGGGGCAAAAATGTTAACCTAGCATGTTTCTGTTTACTTTACCTACTCAATACTGAATTTTTTTTGTACTAAAAAATACATGTCATTATTACAGTTCTTCTTGTCGTGTCCTTGAATGTGCATAGTTATATTGATTGAAAGCTATTGCTTCAGCTACTTCAACCTCCTTTTAAGAGTGAAGCAGATCCCCTGAATCTTCAAAAAAAAGCAAATCCCGAAAAGCCTGTCCTGAAAAGCTGGGCAGTTAAAATATGCTGTGGAAACGGTTGGACATCAGGACAGTTTGGGCAAAGTGTTGTATAGATTTTCTGTCCCTCGGTTGAGATTTTTAATCCTTTCAAGTTTCCTGTTCGTAATCTGGTTATTGCCAAAATTATTGTACGGCTACAATTTAGGGACTATTACAGTTGTGTGTCAAAAAATAATATTTTACAAGTTTCTTGTTTTTCTTTTAGGATTAGGATTCGCCATGCTGTATCTGTACATTTTATTAGGAGTTTACAACGCCCTTCCCCTGTCGTGGCTGTTCATCTACTTCAAGGATTCATTCATCACTTTAAAAGATTCATACAAATGGGGAAAATGTCATTCCAGCTTCGCCAGAAACGGTATACTTTAGGTTTCAGACTCTGTTAATAATTTAAATTGTACTGTATAGTCCGACCACGATAACTTGGCACCCAAAATATTTTGATTGTGGACCAGTCCACTTCGAAAAAAGGTAAGGAAGGTTTAGGGCAAGAGTTACTATGTTTGGGGATTTATTGCTTTTGGGCGCATATTTCTTTAAGGTTTAGAAACAGACTATCAATCGAAGGGTAGATCGAACTTGCATCGAGATTACTCTTATATTTCTCATTAATATTTAAGCTATAGCGTCCCTCAAAGTAATTCCTAGTCACAGTCATATTTTTAAGTTTTAAAACCCTTCATCAAAATGAAAAAAAAAATCAGAAGTATTACTGGGAAATATACTCAGTGGAACTTAGAACTTAACTACGAGTTTGTTTATTAATTTTGAATTTTTTTTTTAGCAATGGTTAATTAAATTTCTGTAAAATAATAATAGCCATAGTTATTTCACGATTGAAAATATCAAAGAAATACACGTGTAATTGTTAACCTCTACCAGCATTCAACAACAATCCTCTGTAGCCGATAACTGATATGCAGTTTTAGTAAGCTACATTATTTACAATTGCACTACACCAACAAACCCTATTCTTGCCAAACGCCCTGAGCCGGCAACCCTTCCTCCTTCGGTTTAAAACCTCAATTCAAAGTGGAATCTTCCACAATCAAAATATTTTGATTGCCAAGTTATCGTGGTCGGACTATACTGAATCTTTGTTACTTTAATTTCTTTTAACTATTTTTGTTTCAGCATACCATTTTAGAAAGTGAAGTGTTTGCACACAGTACTTATCTTTGCATCCCAAATCTTGTCCAATTATGAACTAAAGCCAATGTCAGAGTTTTCCGATAATCCCCGGAGTTTGTCTAGTGTAACATCGACTGGGTTTCCAATTTAAGTATTTATTTTCGAGGTTTCTTTAGTAAGGGATTTCTTGAGTTTTCTATTATTGCCTAGTGACACTTAATGGAAATTTCAGGCCTTTTAATGGGCTGCAACCCTAATATCCCAAAAATTAATTTCTTAAATAATTATTTTAGTATAGGTATGTAATTTATTAGCAATTAGCTGCCAATTATTCTGAAAATCTGATAACTTTTCTCGTGTTAAATTCATAAATTTTATTTATTCTTCCTTCGAGATTTTGCATTCTAACTTATGTATTTCTTTTATTTTTGGTCAATAACATTGCTGTATTAAATAATTTTAAATGTCAGTGGTTTTTAAAATGTGTAGTGCAATTGCGAATGTGTTAAGTTATTATTTCTTATTTTTTGGTGAAATAGGTGCTTGAAAAGTGCTTAAAGGTGCTTAATTTTCTCATCCAATTTTCCATCTCAATCTCATCCAATAGGGCAAATTCTAAATTATTCTTTTAACCTATCATTGCAGAATAAAGGCTAGTCTTTTGATGTCCTGAACATCAATATTTTCATTGTTAAGTAGTTAGTGCCTTCCCTAGTAGCAATTTTTCATCGACCGATAATCGAATACTCATCGTTCGCCGGTGAGCCGATGAGAATTCGAACATCGGATTTCCATCGAAAATTGCCCGTTTCCTCGATAACTGCTCGGTTATGTCCGCTCGATAGAGGATCTATCGATGAGATTCCGATCAAATGTCAATAAGAAATCGATAAGAATCCGATGAGCAGCAATCGAAATCTCATCGTCCGATGGAATTTCGAACACTTTCCGATAAAATTCCGATCAGTTTACGACATGTTAGTACAAAATTCTTAAACTAGAGGGCGACACTAAATTTTTTGTTGGTATTATTATTTGGAATATCGGATATCAGGGGGATCGAACCACCGATCTGATGCCCCGCGTTGATCTTGTATCGGGAAACCGTGCTCTAACCCACTCGGCCATTGAAGCTTGCAGTGGCATTGCGTGTTAATAATGAGGTGAAAAGGATGTTTGTTAATGAAGTTGTATGTTATTAAGAAATTTTAATTTTGATTTTTCTTTTGCAAGTTGCAAATTCTATTTAAATATTACTTTATTTAAGTCAACAACACTAATAGAAATATGTTAAATTTAAAAATAACTCTTGGTAACTTACGTATTTAAGTTTTTTGGTTCATAATATTTATTCAAAAATCTATTTTACTTTGTGTTAAATTTATCGAAAATTAATCATGGCAAAAAAAAAATTAAAAAATTAATTTCGAAGTAAATAAAAGAAATAAGTTCACAGTAAAAATATTTATCTATTTGCACGTAATTAAAAATGGTGTGTGTAAGTGAATGAAAAATAACTATTAGGGGAGAGTGTTGTACCTTAGGACGCTTGTACCTTGGGACACTGATAATTTCTAAGAATCGATTGGCAATATTCATACATTGTTTATTTCTAATAGTAGCCTTAACCAACAGACATCATCATAATAAAATTTAACACTAGCATCATTGAATTGATGAAATGGTGACAAAAATAATATTTCATTACCCCAAAGTAAATATTTTTCTCATTCTAATATAATTTTCTATCTTAGTACTCTCACAAAAAGTCAACTGCATTTTATTTTCTTCATAAAAGATAAGATTTTAAAATATTTTGGTTATGAGAAAATAATGATAATGCATTTGGATTGGCCACCATCTTGCTTTTATTTCAACCATGTAGTGTGTTGTACCTTGGGACAGTATTAATAATTTGATTATTTACTTAATAATTTGGATAAATAAAAATATCTTTATTATTTATTTTAAGAGCAATTCCACAAAACATGTAAAATACTACTCAGCTTTGTTTTGGATATATTTTATAATGATTGAAGTTTGAAAATATAATTCTGGCAACACCTGATAAATCTTTTTCCTTCCGTGTGATGAAATGTTCTAAAGAGCAAATTTCTGATGTATTTTGAAATAAAGCTTGTTTCCTGACACAAATTAGTTCAAGTGTATGACTATTGACTGAATTATAAAGCATGTCCCAAGGTACAACATCATGTTGTACCTTGGGACAGTTTATCCTCTCTACTTTAAATGAGTGGCAATTTTTTAATTTCAAGCTGCCAGAATTTATAAAAATATATTATAGAGGAATATATTGGTGTGTTGAAATGCTGCTTTGACATTTTTATTTTGACAATAATTATCGAAGAAAAAAATTAAAATGTAAAAATTGTCCCAAGGTACAACACTCTCCCCTACCAGTTGGAACATGATATTTTTCGGATGTGAAGTTTTTGAAATAATTTAACGCGATTTGTATGTACTAAAATAAAAAAAAAGTCTAATTTTTCGTATTCTTATCGTTGCGATATCGATTCGAAATAATTTTCCGATGAAACGTACGTTGATTGAATTTTCCCCTTTGACCGATATCGTATCGATGACTTTATTCGATGGGATTTCGATCACCGATTGCCGATCTCGTCTCGAGCACTTTTAGATAACGGGTGCGATCACCGGTGAGTTCTCGCTAAACCGATGATCGATCGATGACCGATCGAGCAAATTTCGAGAAGCAATGCTACTAGGGTTGGTTAGTGATATTAAGTGTCTTATAACCTTCTGATCATCATTTCTCGGTCACCACACCATAGTAATCACTTATGTATATGCAAAAGTTTTTTGATTTGATTTGTTTCAAAAAATAGTTTTATTGGAAATGTATTGCGGTTTACAACTTGTTTGATGATTGATTAAGTTTGTGTTTTAATCTTATCCTTATGTGTTTTATTTTATTCATATTAAAGTAAGTAGCTGTTTTAGTAATTTCTTTTAAAATATATCTAGTTTCTTAATACATCACTATTTAGCCCTGAATATAGGGTCTTGTATGTATTGTCAAAATTTGTTGCAACTATTAAACGACTCTATTAGTAATGTTTGTGGAACAGTGCAAATTAATCTTTGATCAGCTTTTTCATTTGTCTAAAATAACTATTGTTTTAATAGTCAAATGTTAGAAACTAAATTGGTATGGTCTAGTTTAAGTGTTAAAATTCGGTCTTGGATAAATTTATCGATAAAATATAATAAGGATATAAATAATATAGAGGGGATGGTGCATGTGAAATTTGTGGTGGTTTAATGTTTTGACACTGTATAATGTAATTTTAACTGCCCCTTTTTTATCAACCTCCCAACTGATTTTTGATTTAGAATTATGAATAATTTCTCTATCCTTAATCCTTTAAAAATGACCACATCAGACAGCTTTATGTTGAAAGCCATAAAGTTAATAAATATTTATAAAAAATGACTTTTTGTGATCAATGTTTTAACTTTTTACCTGAAGAAAAATTTCCTAAACTGTTTTGCATAACACTTTTATTTTAATAACAATCAGTTAAACTTATTTGCTTTCTAATAATTATTTTGTAAGCATCCAATTTCTTCTGAATTTTAATTTTAATCTTTTCAGGTTGTCTACGAGCTTTGAATAGTTCATCAGCAGACTTCTATGGATGGTCTGTTCCCTCATATTTCCAGTAAGTATGTTTGGTTGCTTCATTCTAAACGCTATTTTTAATGTACACTGTATATAATGAGTATTTTAAATTTTATTAAATTTTTGCGAATTCCATTTTTATTGCAAAATGCGAATTCCATTTTTATTCAATATTTTCACTGTTGCCATGACATCTAACGTGCGAGAAACTTTATTTAAAATAAAAATAAAATTCTTGAAAAAAATATTTATTTTTGTGTAATAATTCAATTTGGATTGTTGTAATAGCACAATAAAGTTATTTTGATGGTTCATTATATTTTTGGGAAGAAAGATGCATAAAAAATTCGAAATTTGCATAAAAAATATGCAAATTTTTGCTTTTATTTTTAAAGCATTAATTTTACTAATTTTTTTAAATGTAAACTTGTGACTGCAAAAAGATATTTATTAAAAAAATTCATCATTATTCTTCTAAGTTAAAAAAAATTAGCAAACAATAAAGATTGATTATCAAATCTGCAAAAGAAGATTAAAGAAAGTTATTAGTTTTTGCTTATAAAAGTTTGAATTAGAACTAGCCAAAGGCCCTGTTTGTCGAATTTCTTTTTGAGGTGTTAGTGTGTTTCCTGTTGAGCGTAAAATGCTGTGTGGAAGCGGTGTAAGTGACAGATTCTGTAACAAACCAACTTGTTTCTCTTTAATTTTTCAGCGGTCGGGTGCTAGGTCGCAAGCCCGGTGACTACCAGATGGGAGAGCTGAAGTTTGAAGTGGCATTTAACCTGTGCTTAGTCTGGATCATCGTGTTTCTATGTCTAAGTCGGGGGCCAAAGGCTTTCGGGAAAGTGAGAATCGTTATTTCTTCTTGTGATCTACAATTTTTAAGTAATCAATGTATGCGAAGATGTCGCAAATGATCCTTACTAACATACTGTCTTGATTTGTGTATGAAATGTGGAAGTCCTGTTGGTAGGGATAGGCTTCCAGAACTTTCAGCTTTTTCCATACTTTTTCAACAATGCCATTCTGAAGGCAGATTTTATGAAAGAAAAGTTAAACTATGTGTGTAACACTACTCAACAATGAATTGTGCGACCTAACAAGTTGTAGGGCTGTTACTCTTTGTGAATGTACAGTTTTCTTGGAAACCTTATTATGGCGTCCTTTAGTGTGTACCTAGTTTGAAGTCCGTAGATCTTTTGGATCAAGTTGTAGAGTGGTTTCAGTCAGACTGTTGATTAAAAACCACTTTTTTTTAGAATCAGCACCCTCCTAAACATATATTTGTGATATATCGTACAGATCTCTACAATGTTCTAACATTCAGTTCTTTCTTAATAACTCTCAGTTAATTTCTTGCCGATACATCAAACAGTTCCCACGTTTAATAAGCGTCATTCCCAGAGAAACTGCAGCCGAATTTGTTTTGACTTCTGATCCACTCTTCTGAAAACTAATAAAAGTAGTGTCACTTCTTAATTAGACCTTGAGATGTAAGGTGTGTGCTTTTTGGCTGTCAAGCTATGGCTTCAGCCCCCGTAATTTAAAAACTCTAAAATATGCTTTCTTTACAATAGACCGCTTTTGGACATTCAAACTATCTCCTTTATTAGAAAAACTTAAATAATAAGCATGCTCTTCTTTGAAATAGATGTTAGTTTATTCATATTTCTTACACAATCTGCCTTTCGGATTTTTGACACCATCACAATAGTTTTATTTCCTTTTATTTTTCATGTTAGTTTTTGAAAGGTTAAAAAATATGTAAAGTCACTGATGGACCTTAAGTTTGCTATGGTGTATAATAACTCTATTGAAATGCCTGCTAGAGTATTTTGTACTTTGACTGCAGTTTCAAACTTGCATGAGTCTCTAGTGCCATTTTAACTAAACAATATTTCTTAATCATACTTTTATTAGGTTAATGACATTTCCCCATTCCTCTTAATTTTATTGATTTTCTATCTGTAGGACACAATAAAGGTAGTGATTTAAATAGAAGGTAAATTATTAAGTTTATGACAGGGGTAGTTAAAAAAGCTAATTCTCCTAAGTATGATCTAGATATAGATGCCGACTAATTTATTGGCAACTTTTGGTAATGGTAAATTCATTTGGACAAAGTCCCCAATGTGAAAGGGCCGCCCCCTGTATCTTATAAATTCAAAAATTTAAGTATTGCAAATACATCTTTCATATAATTGCTTTAAAAAAATCATCTAAAGAAAATACGTATAACTTTAAACCAGAACAAAGCTTATTTAGCAAGACATTTCAGAAGTTACAGTTGTTAAAATTTAAGATGTCATAGGAGTCTTAAAAATGTGCAAAGAAGGTACTACAAAGCATAGTTTGATCTTTCATGTAATTTTTTAACTACTCAATATACAAGTATAATTTTTTTATATGTAATTCTATAAGATTTATTTATTATAAAACAAATTTTAAAATTTATGAAACTTTATCCAAAACTAAAATAAATGATATTAAACATAAAGCTATTTGAACACATTGGGATTAGGCTTGCGCGGCAAATTTTGAGGTCAAAATAGAAAAAATGACCAAGAAAATGACTTTTTATGCTGTACAAATATGTACAAACTAACTTATACCTAAATTCTCAGCTCAATTTTAATTAGAAATTATTTTAAGAACTTTTTTCTAAAAAAAATCATAAAAAATTAAAATTTTGATTAAATTTTTTTTAAAAAATAATTTCTAATTAAAATTGAGCTGAGAATTTAGGTATAAGTCTTTGTTTGTACATATTTGTACAATATAAAGTCATTTTCTTGGTCATTTTTTCTATTTTGACCTCAAAATTTGCCGCCTAATCCCAATGTGTTCAAATAGCTTTATGTTTAATATCATTTTAGTTTTGGCTAAAGTTTCATAAGTTTTAAAATTTGTTTTATATTAAATAAATCTCATAGAATTACACATAAAAAAATTATACTTATATATTGAGTAGTTAAAAAATTACATGAAAGCTCAAACTGTGCTTTGCAGTACCTTCTTTGCACATTTTTAAGACTCCTATGACCCCTTAAGAAAGCTTATTATTTATATCACGTTATTAATGTTTAATTTTCTTTACATTTTTGTTGTCAGGTTGTCTATGTGTTTGGTATGCTGCCCATTGCTCTTTTAATGATGGTCACCATGAGAATGGGGCAACAATGGAGCGATGGCATTCTCGAAATATTTGCTTCTCCTTGGAAGCCTGTTTTCCTCGATCCTTCTGTAAGTAGTTCTGAAATGCGTGTTGACATAAAACATTTTTTAACTAATGTGTTATCAAATTAAACTTAATGCTTGCAAATTCTAAAATTAAAAATATAACAATTGATCTTTTTGAATGAAGAGGTTATTTAAAACAAACATTCACAATTTTGTGTGTAGGAATTTCTTGATATTTAAGGGTCATTGATAAAATTCAATGGAACCCCAAAAGGTCCCGTGGTAAAATTTAATGTGAAACCAAATTGTCCTTTAAAATATAATTAACTAAATTTTGAAAAAAATATGTGCGTGCACCATCCTTTACCAAAACATCAATTAAAGCACTTTTAAAAAAGAATTTGTAGAGTTAAAATGTTTAGCATCAGGCTATTACCTATTTAATTATTGATACTTTATTTTATCAATACACAATCTAGTTAATTATGCTTTATACCACCCTTTTACATTTCAAAAGCTGTTAAAAGACTGACATTTTTCATAAAATAATTTTATAATGTTATTCACACACATACACAGAAAAATAAAACTTGACAAACCCCTACACATTCAATTTTAAAGAAACTTTAGATTCTAATAATAAAATTTAAACAGAATGCATGAACAGATTGGGTTCATAAGCCTGTAATGTTATTCTGGAATATTTGTAAGTGTTAGTAAAACCAATTAAAAAAATTCTCCTTTGAGCTTTATAACTTATTCTTCAATTATTTATAATTAAATATCAATTATCTGAAAATGACCCTTCTCAAAATTATTATGCATATTATAAATGATTTAAAATAAACTTAATTTTTACTATAATAATTATATTATGCCACAATTGATGAGTATTATGAGCTTTGATATTGTTACAATTTATATTGTGCCACATTAATAAGTATTGTGAGCTTTGATAGTTATTATTTAAAGTAAAACAATATTTTATTTTGTCTTCATTTAGGATTGGTGACTGTTCAGTTCATTATAAGTTCATTTTTACATGTAATCCACAATCATGTTGTACAACCTTCATAAGTATTGTGAGTTTTGATACTCCCATTACTTAAAGCAATTAATTTCCGTGTCTTGCTTTAGGCCTGGTGGCTGGCCGCCAGAGAAGCTTTTATCACGTGGGGTCTGATGGGTGCAGTTGCTTTACACATCTGCAGTCACAACAAGACATCCACAAATATCACTAAGTAAGAGCCTACATAATTATCACAACCATTAAAAATTTAATGTAGGTCTTATTACTCCTCCCGATTACAATGCAAGCTTCAAAAGCACTTCTCTTGCCCTACCTTTTCAGGGTGGTTTTTCAGGATATGGCTGGAGAATCTTTGTTTCAAACCTACCTTGTTAGAGGCTCTACTTTGAGCACGGCCTTTATGAATTTCAATCTTTTCTTTTAAGGACCCTTATAACTCCTGAAATTTGTGTCTGATCTCCTGATATTGTTCCCCTCTCCCGAAAGAATTGAAGACTTTAAACTTTATACGAATACTTTATGTTATTCGGAATAAGTGGAATAATCGGTCACAGTCGAAAAATAGTTCAGGCATTGTGATGATAGTTAATGTCCCGGAATACTCTGCACAACTCTTCAGAGGAATTTTCTTCTGTTCTGTCATTTGAAGTGCTGTGAAGTCACTAGACTAATGCAATAATAAACAAACATATTCAATTTTATTCTATTTTACTTCCTGAATTTGCATTGTGCAAATCTGGAATCTGGATTTCACTATAATAGAGTACGAATCCTGTTTGAGGATAATTGCAATTGCTTTCCAAATCCAAAAGGTTGGGGAATAAAAGAAAAGCTGACGTTCATGTTTTCCTTAAAAAACATACAAGGGGTAGGGCGAGAAAGCTGTTCCGAAGCTTGCGTTATGATTGAGTGGACTATATCTCAATGACACATTGTTTTTAGTGACCTATGTATCTGAAGTAAACTGGCAATTGTGCACTTATACTTATTTAAAAAAAAAACTCCTATAAATATTAATGTTGGTGTGTGCACCATACCTTGTCTAGCCAGTTTGCAAGCTTCAAAAGCATTTTCCTCCCCATCCCCGCATGCGATTTTCTTCGAAACAGCGTAAGCCTGTTTTCCCCCACCCTATTTGGTTACCACTAACTGTTTTGATTGTTAATCTTAAACGCCCTAGGTTTAGAAAAGCAATGTTCCTCCGTTTCCTAGAAAACCCAGCAAAGGGATGGGGGAAGGAAGTCTTGTCGAAGCTTACATTCTGGCTAGACATGGCATAATAGGAAAAATATAATTTATAAGCATTGTGGCTTACATATTAGAGTGTGAAAGGTTTAACTTTAGTAAAATAGTTTGGAAAATGAAATTGTCTCTTAGCATAATTGAAAAATTCATTGTAAATTATTTGTGATGATCCATGTAAGTGTAAAGACTAGTTTAAAGACATGTCTTCTGATGCATTTAAAATAAATAATTTAAGGTGTCTTGTTATATATTTTTGTTGGTAGTTTTTGTTGTTGTTTCAATATAGAGTATAAAATGTTATAAGTTTGCATCATGAATAGTTTAAAAGTCCATCTTCACATTGTAATGAATTTCAGTATTTAATAGCTTATTTCATTAGTATTTTTCTATTGTATTTGGTTGTATAGATTGTAGTTGTTGGTTGTTTTGCTGATTGTGACTGTTCTTTTAATGATTCCCTGATATAAAACACATGTAATGTTTGTTTTATCTGCTTATTATGTTAAAGATGCAGAGTAAACCTAAAGATGCAGAGAAACACCTATTTATGTTTATCTTTTTCTAGGAATCTAATTGCTATAGCTGTCACTGCAATATTAGTCTTGATAATGTCGTCTTTCCTATTTGCTTCTGCTGGGAATGTCTTTCACAAGCGGAATCTTTCATTAGCATTTTCATCTTATGGTAATGTATATAGAAATTGTATTAATTTTCTTTGTAAATATATTTTTAAATGGGAAATATCTGAAAGTAATTGTTACATATTTATAATAATATTAAGTAGCATAAGTTTATAATATGAAATAATATTGATTTTTAGCCCATAACAGAGAAATAATCAGAAATCTAAAATTAAATTATGATATAATTTAAACCAATCCCCCTAATTTAGATGCTTGTTTTAATATTTGTATTTTTCAAAATTTAAAATGGTGTAAACCCTCTGAAAGGATACAAATGTATAAACTGTAATGTTTTGAGGCAACTCACATTTATAACTTTTACTAAATTTCCGTTAAGGAGTCATTTATAATCATCTGCTTTAAAAATATTATTAAAAAATATTGTAAATTAAATTTTCATCTAAAAATTTAAATTTTAATCTTGTGCAGTTAAAACAAATTTACACTTCAGCCTAATAGATCTTCTCTCGAAGGGTGAAAGAGAATAAAAAAAATTATAACTTGTTAGTTAGAAATGTTTATTTAATTACAAGCACTTTCTTCAAAGTATTGTTTTTAACTTGAAGGTTATCTTTGTTTAGTTTTTACATATTTCAGTTGAACTGGCTTAGAGCTGATGAGTGCTTTAAGATTTTTTTGTTTCTATAATTTTATATTGAGTAACTTACGAGATTAAAGTTTTAAGAAAGTTTGTCTTGTGAGAAAAAAGTGCTTATTTCCAAATTTAGTATTTGGATTCACTAGGACTTTTAACATGATTTTTCAGAAATGTACAGTTTAAAATTAATTATATTTGCATTTTTAGTATTATATTTAAAACACACACTTTTATTTTGTTGCCACATTTGTATCAAGTTTTTATTTTTTTCTTCTGAAACTTGTCTTTTAAAGTAATTTTTGTAATTACAAAAAGTTATTACAATAAAGCTAATGTTCAGCTAATAGCATTTCTTAAAATACATTGACAAATGACAATGAATGTGCCCTCTAGAAAGGAGGAACATAGGCTTTATAGCCTGTTACCCTACTTGCCAGAAGTGACACAGTCACAGGAGATACACAAAGAAAGGACAACACAAACACATAGACAAACAACATTTATTGATAAACAAACATCCATGCCTTACCGGGATTCGAACCCAGAAGCTCCAAAGGCAGTTAACTCCTAACAGTTGTGCTGCCAGGTCCGCTAAAATACAAAGTACATTTGCATTTGATTTCGTATCTAATTTAATCATGGATACCATAACAGCTTTTGCAAATAAAATTTGATTATTAAGCAGCCTGTTAATCCTAACATTCTATTTCCAGAGGAAGAATCTTCAGTCAAAGTCCTTATACCAGGAATCTGGCAACACTCCAATGTCACAATTACCAGTCTTGTATTTGGCGTCAGCGCCATCCCCAAAGAGAGCTTTGTCTATCAGAGTGGCTACCAGGTGCTAAGGTTGGCGACAGAAGCTTTTCCGGCAGCCCTAGCTGTGGAAGGGGTCAGAAGCATATCATCATTTTGGTCCATTTGCTTTTATACGTCCATGATTTTATTTGGATTCGGACAACAGGTAATTTATTGTTATTAAGTAGTGTAGCTTTATATCCTAACTGTGCTGAATTGACATATTTTATTGTATTTGTTTAGTAATTTAACCCTTCAGTCCCAATGAGCAATTTGGCATCGCCATTTTTTTTAAAAAAATTCTGATCGTCTGTAGCCATTTACAATATCAAAAAGCGCAACATTTGATTCTTAACTTTTTTTTTTGTATTAGAAAATATTTTTTTATTAATCCAAATAGATGTCAGCCCTGATATTTAAAAAAAATAAGATCAGAAAAATTATGCCAAATAGCCTCACTGGGACTGAAAGGGTTAAATGTTATTGTTGGATTATAAACTGAAATCTTGGCTTTAATAGTAAAAGTGTTATCCCTCATTAGTTGAATAGTTATCAGTAGTAATGTATTAAAACTAACAATTGAAAATTGTATTGTTATTAGTGATGCCCAGGCATTTATATGTTGGAGCAGGTGCCCAGTTAAAATGCCACAATAATTGTTACTTTGTTTATAATTTACTAGTATCTTTTATATTTATTAAAACATAAATTGGTGTCATTGCAAAACTAAGATAATAAAGAATAACCTCTTGAGACCCGAGTAAAATCTTAACATTTATTCCGAATCTAAACATACTTTTCATACAAATAAATGGTGAAAAGTATGTTTTTCAAAAGAAATTAAAAAATATCTTTAATAGTTACTTAGGAATATGCCTAAAATTCTAAAAATACACATTTTTTGTGCTATAAATGCAACAAAAGCCGCATAACTTATTTGTAGTTAACAGTATTTTAACGTTATTTTTTAAAAAAAATGCCTTTAAAACTAACTACTAAAAAAACTTTTTGAAAAGTTTGAAAAAAATTAAATAATTTTTTCAAGAAATTTAATATCGCATTGACCCTTGTTCAACTTCATTTTATTATAAAAATAAATGACTGATACCTGTAATCAAAGGCTGAAAACTGATATTTGGATCTTTTTCTATCCGACCATGTCAATTTCGGAACTAATTAACATATTAATTGTTTGTAGAGAGGTTTAAAAAAATGTCCCCAAATGGGGACGCCAGGCCGCTAGAGGTTAAATAAATACCCTTCTTTTGGGCATTTAAAAATGCTTTGAAGAAATGCCCAGAACATTGCACAGTTTATAAATGCTTACCCAATTGGGCATTTTCCCAGCCATATTACTAACTACTGTATGTCTTTTTAAAAGAACTTTTATATGTTTAGAAATATTAATCTGTTAAATTTAATCTTATTGACTTATTACTTGAATACCCATTTGGCTTGGATTCTCTCTGATAAATTAAATCTCTGCGTACTAATTAAATTTTTGCGAACCTTCACAGAGAGTTCTCGGATTCATTGTAATATGAGCATTGACATTGGTAGCTATTCTTACTAGCTGGTCTAAAAAATAAAAAAATTGGCTCTCGTTTCAAGGAAATATGTAGAATTTGCGAAGGGCTTAATCCCTCAAAAAAGCTGCCTCATTTCCTTTAGGACAAGTCTGGCATGTTTTCAATATAAGTAGTTTTTGAATTGGAATAAAAAAATACATTAAACTTAATGCTCCCAGGTCAAATACGCAGAATTTTACGTCTATTTAAGATATTGTTACCAAAAATCGTTTTAAGGCGGATCAGTACCATGTTATTTTAAAAAAACAATCTATTTAATTTTTTAACTTTAAATCTCATTTTTCTCAGAATGGTGTTTTTTCAAGTTTATGTACCTTTTTCATAAAAACTATTTCATGTATGGAAATAGACCTAAAATTTTTACAGGAAAACTGTTTTTGGGTTTTTTGCTTACTGAAAGGAGCATTTCTCAATATTTGAAGGAGTAAAAAAAAATATGGTTACTTTTGTGATGTAAAAATGCTTTTTTTTTTCAATGCATACTCTTTAAGTAATATATTTAAAAAAAAAAAAAACCACGTTATATATCGATAAAATCGCATTTCAGTGTATTGTTCAAAGTGAATATAATTTTTTTTGGTGTTTTGTATGTTAATTTCAAAGAAAAAATAACAAGGTCAATTTAACATTAACTGTATACAAGGTTACAACCTGCCTTAAGCCACAAAATCTGATATCATAAACCAAGTTTCTACATATTTGTTATATTGATAGAAAAATACCAATGATTATCGAAACTTTTTGCAGATTGTGATGTGGTACTGTGTTGTGGAGTCCATAATCGCTGTGAACTATAAAGTCTTCAAAGCGTGGCATACCACATTTACTTTTGTCACTTGCAACCTGGCCTTTCTTTTAGGGCTACCTCTTACCTCAAATGTAAGTATTCTTCACTGAAATGATCAAAGCAATTTTTACTTAAATATTATTCAGAGTTATCGGATAAAATCTTTATTCTATCCATTTCAAGATTTTGGAAAATGAATAAAGATAAGATTTATTTTATTAAAATGGATTGTGTTTTTGTAATAAAAAGTAAGTGGGCATGTAACACTACTCGATTTCCAATTACTACTTAATTAATTATTAGTTAAAGGTTATTTTATACTCTAAGAGTTCCATACCATTTGCACATGCACGATTTTCTTGAACAATATTATGGCGTTCGACAGGTACTGGGAACTTTTGTACCAAATTTTAAGTGTTTCATATTTATTTTATTTCAATACCTTTAAAACCCAAAAACTGCCGTGGGGGCTACCCTATATTTATGCCATATTTTTAAAAACCTTATTACAACATCTGACGGGAAATATGAACTTGTGTATCAAATTTGAAGTCCTTAGTTCTTTTAATTTGAGTTGTAAAGTGGCTTCAGACAAGCATACACAATAACCACTTTTTTAGTATTGCCACCCTCCAAAACATATAGCAAACACAAAATCTAAGTTTTAGATTTTTGACCCCATCAAAATACTTTCATTATCTTATGTTTCATAATAGATAATTGAAAGTAAATTCAAATTCAGTATTCACTTTAGTATAGGGTTTATGTACCAAGCAGAACAATGTTTCCACCAAAGCTATTTTTTTTTATAAAGTACATGTAGCTTTGCTAATACTAATTTTTATTGTTTTCATTGTTTTTTTTTCCCTACACTCCTTGCCAACCTAAGTTGGGTAAATAGAAATATGCTATGGAGAAGATCCTTCCGTGGATGTAAAGAGTTCCATAAATTATTTGTGAATCCATCCAGAAAACATGTTTAAAACATTAATTTCGTTTAAGGTCTAGCGATTGAATATTATTTGAGAAAATTTGTCAATTTTATCAGAATGAAAAGTGTAGTTTGGTTAAATTGTATTCAGCTTATTTTGTATGTAAATATTACCTTGCAAGAGTTTCCAACTAACAGACCAACCACGTTTTTCCCTCTGCCTTTTTACTCCTTGTTTCTTAATGATAAGTTTTTGTTATTCCAGATTGGCATGTACATTGTGTTCTATCTGGATTTCATTATTGGCTCATTGTGGTGGATTGTACTGATATACTTCATCATGTTGTTTGCAATATTATTTATTAGAGGTAAGCTCTGCTCTTTTGAAAAGTTTCTCCATTATTAGTATACTGTTCATTCGTATGCATTTTATGTAAAATAAATATTCATGTATATTTTATATTAAATATTCATATATATTTTATATAAAATACTAGTATACACTTTGTATCAAATATTCGTACATATTTTATATCAAATATTCTATATTTTATCTAAAATTTTCATGTAAATTTATTAAAAAAACCAGTTAAATGAAATAGCAATTTGAGTTTTGAATATTAACCTTCTGCGGAACAGAACTCTGGGTAACAGAAGTATAAATCTGTCACCTGACTGTCAGCTTTTCCAGCAACAAATAAAAATTCCTGACTGCAAATTATAAATGTTATAATTTTACTAAGGTTTAAAATCTAGACGATAAATTATGGTCAGTTATCAGTTTAAAAGTTGTATAAGTATCATTCATTAAAGGTCAAAAAAAGTTTATTCTCAATGAAGTTCCATTATAGTTATATAAAAATGACAGCTAAGCATTATTTTAAGTATTTGTTTTCTGGTATCCTAATTTTATTAGTCGCAAATCATACTAATGAAATAGTTGTCTTTATTTTTTTGGTATTTAAGTAAAGTTTAAAAATATGTTATCAAGTCTTGCAGATCACCAAATGAATAGACATCCCTTATTTGTATTTTTAAAGTTCAAACTTAGATTATGTAATATTGATATTTTTGAAATATTAACAAATGTATATTTACTGAACCTTATTTAGAGATGAATTTTTATGTATTTGTTTTCTTGTTGCAGGCCGACCATATGGCACTGATCAACTAGTCACTATCATTAGTCAAAACCCCATAAAAAGAGCAAAAATCATGCCATTATTTATGTTGATGTGGAATATAATTCTACCAGTATCGTTCTTGGTAAGATTTTTTTGTTTATAATTTTTATCTGTTTATAAATATTCAAAAACAACTATTGAATTTGTTTTTTAAACATAAAAGAAAACTCGTATGCTATTGTACAATTCAATTTTTGTACTTGATATATTGAAATAAAGTTCTATTAAGAGTTATTCTACAATCTTTGATAAATTATTGTTGAAAACTTAATGCTGTTCTTACATAATTTTTGTTACAGAAGAGGTACACTGTGCACTTTTGTAGAATACATTCACAAATTAATTTTGCAAATTATTTTAATACTAACTTTTCTATTAGAAACTAGAATATTATAAATATCCAAAAATTTAAGTGTGGAAGTAGCTGTTTTATTAAATGTACTAAACAAAAGACGTAAGATCAAGCAGATCAGCTTTTTCTTATGGTAAATGTATGAAATTTTGCATTCAAGCAAATGTTAAAATGGACGATCAATTACACAAAAAACTGGCAGCTTGTTTATTCATAAAACACACAAAAAAATGTGTCCCAAATGCTATTTAATTTATGATCCTGTCAGCAAATGCTAAATGTTTTTTTTTCTCAAAATTTTCTTGCAAAATTTACTTTTATGTATATAATTGTTGAGAAAATATATTTAAATAGATAAAATCTGCATAAGATTTTTATGGAGTGAGGAGGTTATAGATTTTAATGAGACAACAAGTATTTATGGTATCGTTTTAATCGTTGATTTTACTCTTATCCAAACAAAATATAATTTTCCTTAGCAATATCTATATCAACAATCATGCAAAAACCATAGTAAGTTCTAATAATCTCTAGAGGGCTGGGGATCTCAGTCGGTTAAAGCGTTCACCTTGCATGCGGAAGGTTCCAGGTTTGGGTGCAGGCATTGCTAGAGTAACTGCCAACCAATAAATAATCTGCGAAAAAGTCTGAAAAATAACACTTTGTGTATAAGTGCCTGTTAATTTTGCTCAAAAAGTTCTGAATCTGTTTGCAATATGGTCCTTAAATGATGCTTTGAGTTCCTACTCAAGTGTTGTCACTTGTCTTTGGTTTATAATCGCCACATCCATTAAATATTGGCCTTGTGTAGGCTGTAGTTGGATAATAATAATAACCTAAACCTAATCCTAACGTATTAAGGCGAGGTGACCTGTGTTTTTGTTGAGGAATAACGGTGAAGATGATCAGAAGGTTTTTTAAGACATTTAATTTGACTAACCACAGCACAAACTACACATAACAATCAATAAGAGGTAAATCATGACTCGCGACATCACAGGCCCTTTTGGACTGAGATTATGAGCAAAAGTGAAGTCTTGTTCAATTCGAATCTCACTGGGAATGAATTTGTCCTGCCTATATGATGCAGGGATTGGTTAAAAGAACATTTGAGCATTTATACTATTGGGTGAGAAATTTGATTGGCAGAACTTTTATAGGGTGGTAACGGAACCTGGAAATCAGGGAATTCTCAGGAAACTTTTTAATTCTGGAAATATCAGGGAATTCTCATGAAATTTTTCAAATTTGGCAAAATATCAGGGAATTTTTTCCATTTTGGATTACTTGAATAGCAGGTTTTAGGTTCTCGTGATCACTTGACTTGATCTCGTGACACTTGATCAAAATATTCTGGTTGGTCCGATTTGCCTGAAAGACCAATCTTGGAGGAAGGATCAATCTCTCTCGCGAATCATGTTATTACATGATTCTTTGATCACGTGATTCCTCTAAACTTATTCAGATTTTCGGAAATGTAGAAAAGTTGAGTAGGCTAACCCATAATCCGGAAAGTCTTAATTCCTGCAATGTATGGATTAAATTTTCTGTACTGCATTGAATTGTATGTATTGCGTGTTTTCTAAGTAATTGTAAAATCAGGGAATTTTTTGTGAAAGTATCAGGGAAATCATGGAAATATCAGGGAACTTTTTTTCTAGGATTTTGTAACCACCCTGTTTTAGTTTGTAATTTTGATGGATTGGGGTGCAAAGATAAGTACCGTGTGCAAAAGTTTTACTTCCCAAAATGGGGTGCCAGCCAAAACAAAGAAAGCTAATAGAAATTGAAGTAAATGAGATTCACCACAGTATAAACAGAACCTAACATTTCATTTTAACCTTTCCACAGCTGATGACTGCTTCATTCCTCCGTACAAGCTCCATCGACCCAACCTCTCCTATGGGTGAGCTGATGGACAACTACGCGTACTGGCGTGAGTGGGCTCGGGTGTTGTGCCTGTGTGCCCAGGTGTTTCCACTCTGCCTGGTTGTCTCGGTTGGTGCTTACCAGGCGGCAAGGGTGCTCCTGCCCAAGAGTGATAAGCCGTTTGTGGAGGTAATTAAACTAGTTTTTGTTGCATATCCGTATCTGGAAAAAAAGTCCTATCTGACTTACTCACGTTTAAATGCCCATCAAAACTGGTATTACAAATATCAAAAGCTTATTCCTTTTGTACTGAAAGGGTCATTTAAGAAGTGATTTTTCAAAATTTTAGCCCAAACGTGTCTAAAGAGCCCATTTTTCATAGCCTTGTACATTGTTGTAAGTCTTGCTTAAAATATCCTAACCTGATATGGGCCAATCCTCTCCTATGGGCGAACTGATGGACAACTACGTGTACTGGTGCGAGTGGGCACGGGTGTTGTGCCTGTGTGCCCAGGTGTTTCCACTCTGCCTGGTTGTCTTGGTTGGTGCTTACCAGGCGGCAAGGGTGCTCTTGCCCAAGAGTGATAAGCCGTTTGTGGAGGTAATTAAACTGGTTTTCGTTGCATATCTGTATCTAGAATTACGGAGTCCTATCTGACTGACTCGTGTTTGATTGCCAAGGAAAAATGGAGGTACAGAATCCGAATATTAGGAGATTATTCCTTTTGTACTAAAAGGGTCGGTTAAGAAGCGATTTTTCAAAATTTGAGCCCAAATGGGTCTAAAAGTCCCATTTCTCCATCGGAATAGCATTCTATATTGTTGCAACCCTGGCTTAAAATATCCTATCCTGATATGGGCCAATTGATGGACAGCTATGCATACTGGCACGAGTTGGATAGGCTGTTGTGCATGTGTGTTCAGGTGTCCTCTCTCTGTCTTGTTGTCGATTCAAGAAGTGATAAGATGTTTATGGAGGTATCTTAAAATTGGTATTTGTTGTATCTTGTAGGATTAACCCTTTAATAGATATGGACATATAAACCCGTTAGTTGGCTGTGAGGTTTCCCAGAAAAGCACTTAATTTTTAAAAATGTATAGTTTAATTAAAATTTTAAATATAAAGCATGAGATCCATTTATGAACATATATTACATAAATATATTTTTAAAAAGATTTAACAAAATTAAATTTTCAGTTTAAAATTTGAATTTAAACCTCAGTGAAAACATGGTTTAAATACTTATGTAGTACTTATCTCTCAGAATTTTCAAAGAGACTGCAAATTGTTCCTTTACCTTTTAATCGTTTAAAATAGAAGCTAGTAGACAAAATGAATTAAAAGCCTACCCAAAATATCACACAATATAATATTTTTCTTCTTCTAAAGAAAATATGGCCAGCTAAAATAACATTTAATAATCATAAATTAAGATTCTTAGTCCAAATTACACATAAATTATGAATTTAGTATTATATATTAGTTGTGAGGCCGAGTGGCTTACCGGCTTACTGGGGATCGAATCCCGGACTGGGCAAGGTTGACCCATCCGTTCATCCCTTTATTGGGTCGATAAAATGGGGACCAAGCATGCTTTGGAACTAAACACTGGGGTTCTGCGTGAGGCTGTCCACCTTACCAGGACCCCAGAGCCCTAGGTCACGAAAGCACGATTTATTTTCTGGAACTATATTTAAAAATTTTTTTGAATAGATTTTTTTATGCGATACTTGTTAATTATTGATCCATTCCTGAAATTCTATTCCTTACCAATTGGTCTGCAGTATATAGACTAATGGCTTGGACCATTGTTGCAAACACTCAATTACTCTAATGTATGGGAAAGTATACTGAAAAACTGATTTGTTCCTAGCAAAAAAGGAGCAATGACCAATTCATTGCTGATTACTACAGTTTACCTAGACACAGAAGATAAGTTCTAAGCATTTTTAATATCTGCTGTGGGCTAACAACAATGAATGTTATCATTGTTGCTCTGAAATGATCAGTCTCTCAGTATACTTTCTACTATAGACTAATCTGGGTTTATTCACTATCTCCTCATTCCAATAACCTAAATTCCTTTGTATTCCAGAGACTGAAACTACTCTGCTGTCCGTCTGTCCTCCCTCCATCCTCGGGCTCCAGATCTTCTCTCAACTCCATATCCTCCATCAGCCAGGGATCCACCAATGGAGGGTTTTTGGACGACCCTCCTCCGAAATACACCCCTCCACCCTCCTATTCCACGGCTACGTCTCGGATGTTGGCCAAACAACTGGCCACACAGAACTCGTGTACGCTGAACTTTTCAAATATCATGCCTGAGAGGACTGCAAGTACAGTCAATAATTCTGTGAACTCTCTGGAGCAGATTTTGTCTGTGCCAGACCAGAGGACAATTGTCGTAAGTTGAGATCTTGAATGTTTGGGAACCATCCTATTTCAAAGCTATGTCTCAGATGTTGTCGAAACAGTTACACAGAACTCATGTACACTGAACTTTTCCAATATCATGCTGAGAGGACGGCAAGTACCGTTAATAATTCTGTGAACTCTCTGGAGCAGATTTTTTCTGTGCCAGACCAGAGGACTATTGGCCTAAGTTGAGATCTTGAATGCTTGTGAACCATCCTATTTCAAAGCTATGTTTTGGGATGTTGGCCAAACAGTTAGCTACGCTCAACTTTTTAAATATCATGCCTGAGAGGACGGCAAGTACAGTTAATAATTCTGTGAACTCTCTGGAACAGATGTTGTCTGTGCCAAACCAGAGAACAATTGTTATAAGCTGAGCTTGGATTTAGATCTTGGAATGTTTGTGAACCCTCCTCTTCTACAGCTATGTCTAAGATGTTGGCCATTCAGAATTGCTTTAAGCTGCACTTTTCAAATATTATATCTGACAGGACAGCAAGTTTGGTCAGTAATTCTGTGGCATTGCATACTTCTGCCAGACCAGTGGACAATTGTTGTGACTTGAGCTTGGAATTTTTTTTGAAAGTTAGTAAGACATATGGGTACTGAACTTTGTGAATACATTGTCTGAAAGTTCAACATCTGATATTTTTAAATATTTTGTTGGCTCAGATTTTGTCGGGGACAGATTTCAGCGGAAATGTTGAAGGGAATCTCTGATGTTTACTCAACAGCTAGCTACAAAAATCGTGTGCTCTTAACTTCTTGAACGTTATACCAGGATGTCCAGCAAGTACATATAATCTGTGAATTTTGAAGATTTTGTTTCACAGGTCAACGGTTGCTCCAAGTTGTTGGTCAACTGTGGCTAGGTGATCCTCGACCAAATAAGGTGAAATGAAAGATTGTGTTAAGAGATAAACTTAACTTCCGGTGTGCATAGTTGACCTATGTAAGTTGGAAATCATTCATGATCACCAATAAGTTGCATGATAGAAGTGAAAAGTTGCTAATAAGCAAACTGGATAACATATGTGACCATAGTCCAAGAAGATAATATCATACAAGCTAATAAATTTTTTTACTCGATTGTCAAGGGATCTATTTAAGCTAATGTAACGATAGAAATTGGTCCACAAATGAGATGTCTTATTCTTATACTATTGAAAACTGTTTCCCATAAATACTTGCTTTTAACAATTATGATCATTATTTTTAAATCGATTTGGACAGAGGTGCTGAACCTTCACAAACTTTGCAGGTGCAAGTCTAAATCTGTAACATTGAAATTGTCTGCATTTTTATCAATATTATTGAACCAATTTATTAACATCAGCTAGTCTATGTATTTAATAAATGGCCTTGAAAGAAATATATAAAACTATTCTCAGGTTTGGCTGTTAGTAAATGTATGTTTGATGTTTTTAATGTATTTTTAAACGAGCCTTCTACTGGCAAACATAGCAAAGCTTTTATGAATAAGTTTTATTTATTACTTTACCCTTTCAGTCCCAGTGTGAGGCCATTTGGTATTATGTTTTTGATTAAAAAATAATAGGGAGACATCTATAGGGATTATTAAAAAATATTTTCTAATAGAAAAAAAGTTTGAAGAATCGAAAAATAATTTGCTTTTTGATATCATAAATGGCTATAGGCGATCAAATAAAAATTTCTAAAATGATGATGCTTAATTGTCATTGGGACTGAAAGGGTTAAAAATAGGATTTTGCAGAATAAGCTATGAAAGTCCTTGCCATATATGAATTAGAAATGTCGATGTTTCACAGTGGTCTCCGTATTTTAATGACAAATTCAGTGAAAAGGATATTTTAAATGATTGAAACTGGAATGTTAAACCTAGCATTTAAATAGAATATGAACTATCACGCAATACAAATATTTTGATTTTCTAAATATTTATTATGATGTATCTGTAAAAAACCCTTATAAGTATAATTATTTTGTTCAAATTCTCTAAACCAAAATCAAAACTAATTTTTTACTACTTAAATTAACAGGGCTTTTTATTGAGCTTATATATAAGTTTTACTAAATGTATAATTGTGTACAAATTTATACATAATCGTACTGACCAATCTAATGTTCAACTAGTCATAAAACATATTTTAAAATCTGTTTTAAATCAGAAATGTTGTACAGAAATTCTAATGAACATATTTTATACTAATGAAACTAATATACCGTGTCGCTGCTGGTCAGTTAAAATGGCACTGCCTTTATTTAAATTCCTATAGTTTACTTGTATAACTATAACTATGTGTTTTAAATGTGACACATAATTCAATGGTAATGAATTGAGCAGTCTGGTTCTGAAATTTCTTGGGAGTAAAGATTGTCTGATTTATTTGGTTTGACTGCTTCTGTTTCTCTATGAGACTTATATTGGAGTAAATTTGTATTTTGTACAGTTAAATGAGGTTTTTGTACATTTGTGAGATACTTGATTTTGTACACATTATGTTATGTGGTGTATAGTCAATAAAAACATGAATTTAAAGAAGTCTTATTTTTTTTAAAAAATTGTTTTATTTGAAAGTGTTTTTATCATTATAAGAAACACTGCTTTCGTTGAATACAATACAATTTTTTCTGAAAAGTTAAGCTTGTTGGCTGGAGAGCCCAGTCGGTTAGGCACTCGCCTAGCATGCGAAAGGTTACAGGTTCGGATCCGGGCATCGCCAAAATAGTTGCCGACCTATAAACAGCCTGTGCTGCCAAAAATTTTCGACGAATAATACTCCGTGTGGAAGGAGTGCACGTTAAATATCCTTCAAAGGCCTAACGCTGCGTACGATGTCAGCCTTAACGGATGCGTTGGGTGCTTATTCATTATTCAGGTGTCGGATCGTCACTTGAATGTAGCTCTAAAATACGACGCCCGTCGCCAATAGCCCTCGTGTAGCCATAGTGCCACTATAATTCAAACCTAACCTACGCTTCTTATCTGATTTTACATGTTAAATATTTTCAAGAATTGAATCGTAGCAAAAAATTAAAAGAGTTTTAGGTATCCATACACATTAAGAAATTGATCAAAATAATGTGTTCTGATACTTTCGCATTAAAATATTGTCTGTTTCTTTATCTTTCAAATGGTACAAGTAGATTTCTTATTTTGTAAATAGCTTTTAATTTACAGGGCTGTCTTTTAAAGGCAACTCTATGGTCATCCAGTCTTGCAATGAAAACCTTGAACTCGGTTTCTGAAGAACGATTTTTTTCATAATATGGATTCCGAGCAAGATATTTCAATTATGTTTCGATTAAAATTTTTTTTAAGTGTATGAATAAGGGCATGTGGCCATACTTTTTATAGCAATTGTAAAAAGCATTAAATATTTTACACTTAAAAAAATTGTATGAAAATATATATTTTAAAACTTAGCCATTTCAAACAATCATAATTAAATAGCTACTTAGCTTAGAATTTATATGATCACACCTTATAGTTTGTTTGGTGTAAGAAGACAATTTTTAGAGTAGACAATGCCTGATGTATTGAAAATAAGGTGAAACATTTCACCCCACAAGATCAATGCAGTCAAGGTTACATTAATATAGTGAAACAAAATAAAAGTTTTACAAACGTACATGAGCTTGGCTTCTACTCTACAATTGTATAACCCTTTAAAATACTATTTTCTGTTAAAGTTAATCCAATATATCTCCATTTGAAATAAAAGTAAGCCTACTGTACACACATTCATAAAACATGAACTAATAGTTATTTTTATAACAACGTGCAAAAAAGTTCACTTTTTTATATCATATTCATTCATAAATCGTTGCGAAAATGACACTTTACGTGCTTGCGTCACAGACAGTGAGCGAAAGTTTCATTTTCGGCACAGTGTGGTAAAGTAAATAAGAGTATCTGATTGGTAGAAAAGCAAAATGATGTCATGAATATCTCCATGGAAACTAAATGGTCACGAAACTCAGTTAATTCTATTGGTTCATTACTTTTGCATTTTCTAATCTCCATGGAAACTAAAAGTATTACAAAAATTGTTAAAGGAAATGAAATAAGATAAAAGTAAGAACACAAATTTCACTCCAAACAATACTTTTCTGGAATAAGATTCGACCAAACTTGATTAGCTGCTTTGTTAATTTAATCTGGAAGTTGGTCGAACATCATTTCAAATTCATTTTCACCTATGTTCGGTAGCACTAATTAATCTAAATACTATTTTGATTCAAAATAGAAAAGTATTTTGCAACTTTTCTTTCACTACTTTGCATTTTCGAATATCTCCATGGAAACTAAAGGATGTCATGAAAATCACTCATTGGTAGAAATACTTTTTTGCACGTCATTATAAAAAATATTGTAAGCAAGCACGTTCCGAATAATACTTTATTAAGCTCGTGTCATAATTTCACTCGCTCGTACCTCGCTCGTGAAATAAAAAGCCACTCGCTTAATAAAGTATCATTTTCGGAACTAGTTGCTTAAATAACTATTAAGCAACTAGTTCCGAAAATGATACTTTATTAAGCGAGTGGCTTTATTTCACGAGACCGTTAGGTCGAGTGAAATAATGAAAAGAGCTTAATAAAGTATTATTTGGAACGTGCTTGCTTACAAAATTTTTTATAAACGTGCAAAAGTATTTTTACCAATGAGTGATTTTCATGACATCACTTAGTTTCCGATATTCGAAAATGCAAAGTAGTGAAAGAAAAGTTGTAAAATAATTTTCCATTTTGAATCAAAATAGTATTTACATTAATTAGTGCTACCGAACATGGGTGAATATGAATTTGAAATGATGATCGACCAACTTCCAGATTAAATGGAAAAAGCAGCTAAGGAAGCTTCGTTGAATCTTCTTATAGAAAAGTATTGTTTGGAGTGAAATTTGTGTTCTTACTTTTATCTTATTTCATTTCTTTTAATAATTTTTGTAATACTTGTAGTTTCCATGGAGATATTAGAAAATGAAAAGGAATGAACCAATATAATTGAGTTTCATGACCATTTAGTTTCCACGGAGATATTCATGACATCATTTTGTTTTTCTACCAATCAGATACTCTTATTTACTTTACCGCACTAGTGCCGAAAACCTCATTTTCGCCACTGTCTGTGACGCAAGCACGTAAAGTGTCATTTTCGCAACGATTTATGAATGAATATGGTATAAAAAAGTGAACTTTTTTGCACGCTCTTATAAAAAGATTTGTATAGTATCTAAATAAGGAATATAAATATACAAGTAATATTTTACGTCTATTTAACTTGAGATTAACCTAACACTTTTTTGGTTTCAAAAAATAGTTTTTAATATTTCGCTTTGATATATACCTACTTGATTCGATCTTCTAAGTTAAATATTAAGGCGGCGTTCTGGTTAGAAAGACGCTAGAAATGATGAAGAGTACATTTAAATTCGTAAGAAGAAATTAAATTTAAGAAATTTTTATATTATTATCTTAGCTGGTACAAATGTTAAAAGCCTTTAAGCACTTAATTTCTAGTAGCCAACATTTGAGTTTTTGTATTTTATTCGAACAGAGCGTTGCTTTTTGGCACGTTAAATTTGCTCCAAAGTCACAACGCCGCGTTTGATGTCGGCCTTTAAATTTGCGTTGGGTGCCTATACTTAGGTGTCGGCTGGTCAATTGACTTACGACCTGTCGTCCATAGCCCTCATTCAACTGTAGTGCAACGATAATTTAACCTAACCCTTACCAAAACGTATGTCCGTTTATTAGAGGTGAATGATTCCGAATGGCCCGGTGTACAACTTTTATACAAATGTATAACGCTTCTTCACTACAATGATATAACACGTACAACTTCTATTTATGCAAAACCAATATACTTCTATTTAACCCTTTCAGTCCCAATGATGCCATTTGGCATCATCACTTTCAATATTTTTTTCGAAATTTTTATGTACCGTTACGACATCCAAACACACATCATTCGATTCTTCACACTTTGTTCTATCAGACAATATTTTACATTAATCTCAATAGAAGTCAGAACTACTATTTTTTTTATTTAGAAAATAGTAAACAGGCGTTTCTCCTGATTTTTGATAAGTTCCCAGTAAACAGTGAACTGCTGGCCCAGCAGTTGATTAACTGCTGGAAGTGATGGTTTAGTGCTGGTGCATGCATATTTCTGCTGGAAAGGGCACCTTTACGTTGCCGGCATCCGTGTGGTGATTATCTGAAGACAAAATGCTGGTGGGCCGCTGCTGGTCTACTAAATGCTGGATTAGTGCTGTCGTATTTCTGCTGGAAAGGGCACCATTACGTTGCCGGCATACGTGTGGTGATTATTAGTTGACAAAATGTTGGTGTGCCGCTGCCGATCTACATATGCTGGATCGGTGCTGTCGGTTTGTCGTTCCAAAACAAAATTATCTGTATTTTCAGAAGCCTTTAATTAGCAAAAGTAGGTATATGCATCTTGAGCCGCGGTAGCTTAGTCGTGTGAAGCGTCGTGTTCGCATCGGAAGGGTTGTGGGATCTGTCCTCGGCGGTGCTGGGTTGGTTCTGGGTCTAATTGTTGTAGGGTTGGCACTTGTATTCGGTCTAAAGACCACCGTGTTGACTAATGATGGCTGGGTAACGTTAAATATGTAGTGGTCAAAAAGTTCTCCATGTTCTCATACCACATCAATACCTCTGGAAGTACTAGATCAGGGGGTTATCGGCCTTTGATCCGGATAAAAATCCCGATATGTGAGTGAGTCTGGATGTAGGTATTATTAAACAATCATTTTTTTATTCAATTAATTCTGTTTTATTATTATTCAATGTACAGTTTTGTAGAGGATCCAAAGGCATAAAATCCTTGGTCGGCTATTGATATTTGCTGTGGCACCTCTGGGCACCCCGAATGAGGGGTGACTTTATTCTCCCTTAGGGTGCTATCATTTCATTTCCTGGGTCACTCTGGACTAGGGGTGCCATCCCTTCACCCTAGTTAAGGGTGCCGTATGACGCCTGTTGAGGTGTCGCTGACGGGACACGTCCTTTCACCCCTACAGGTGCCAAATGCCACCTTTAGTTTTAACAGTGCGGGGGGGGGGGGGACTCCTGTAATATTGATGCTATCATTTGGAAGCGTTCTAAAAAGGTTGCAGGAAAATTACTGCTGAAATACTGCATTATTGCTGCTGTTATATTGCAGTTTTCCGTTAAGGGTGTTGGAAGAAATAGCTGCTGAATTACCACCATATTGCTGTCGTCAATACAGCAGCATACTGCTGGGCGGCTTACTAGAAAAGTGCTGGCAAATCGGCACTTGCTGTTGGCCCGCTGCTAAATTGCCGCTGGAAAACAGCAGTAACTGTTGGGCGGCTTACTAGAAAAGTGCTGGAGAAACCGCAGCTGTCTGCGAAAAATTGATGGATCGCTGCTGGCCAGCACTGCTGGACCAGCATTTTTCCCGCGGACACTTTATTGACTTTTAAGGGTACAGTGGACCTTGAAAAACTTTTTTTTTAGTTTTAATGCAAATGCTATAAAATTTTTACTGGTTGTTTATGATGCTTCAATATAACAGTAAAAAAAGTTTCATTTGAAAATAATAAAAACTTTTCAATTTATTCAAAAAATTTAATTTTTTAAATAAAAAACTTAAAACGTTCCATGCGCAACAATTTGTTTTAAAAATTAATAATTTTTGCATTTTTAGGAGCGTAATATAAATCTTTATAACATTTTGCATATATAAAATTAGTAACAAATAATTTTTTTCAAAAAAATTGGATATATTTGCATTTTCGTTTAAAAAAATTCAAAAATACTCATATTCCCAAGCAATAGTTATAATATCAAAAATACTATTCAACTTGCATATATAAAACATGCAAAAATGAGTTTCAATAAGTATAACGACCAGTTACAGAAAGTTTCAAGGATCTAACTGAAAAACTAATGCGCATGGAACCTTTTGAATTATAGTCCACAACTAAAAATAACAAACTGAGAAAAACGCACTTTTGTTAGAGAGGTGTTTATTATAGCTTTTGGTGTGAATAAAATGAATTTAACAGGCTAAAATTGGATAATAAATTGTTACCTTATGAATGCAAATGTATGTATAGGTTGACATATATAAACCATATAAAAATTTGAAAAAAGTATCAGTTGCCGACAAAAGTGTAGAATATTTTTTAGTACTGGAGAAAATGGCATTTTTATGATTCCAATGGAAATTAGTTTATTGACACATAGCAAATATGGTGAGCAAATATGGTGTGAAATATAAAATATTGTCAGTATTTGGTGTTCAGTAACTATTATATAAATAATTATATAAAAGAATAAGTTATAAACAAACTAAAAAGTTTTTTACCAAAAAAGGTTTCAATTTCAAAACAAACAAAAAAAATCATAGATGAGCAGATAAAAGTTATTGAATTGTTTTTAGTATTGACACCAAATTATTTATCCATTTTATGCAAATTAAAGAAATAATAACTACAGTAAACTCTTGACAGACTGTTTTTAATCAGAGTAAAACTTGCACCACTTTCTGAAGTTATGTAACCAGAGTTTTCATTCGTAGTTACACTATTGGCTTCTTAGAAGACTAACACCTTGTTCTAGCATTTGCAGCTATTAATTATTATTCGGACGACCTGTCGGCTTCCGAACAATTGCATCCATAAGAAGACAAAAGTGCACATTTTGAAAACAAAAACCAGACAACGAAAATCAAAACACTAAGCAAAATTCTTCAAAAATATTGTTGAAAAAAGACACGTTCGAATTGCGAAAACAAACAAAACATAACACGAATGTTAAGTTGAAGTAGAAGTACATTTAACCTAATCTATCTTATCAAATAAATGAATGTGTGGCTGTAAGCTAGCAGACAAATTCCGAAACTATTACGTCGGTAGCAGACGCTTTGTATGTGAAATGGGCGTGAATGTACGACCCTTGATACTAAAAATAACCATAACTCACTTAAGAATCAACCGAATTTAATTCTGTTTTCAGATTATTGTAGAAGAGTTTCTAGACTATTATTTAGTTTAAAAATAAAAAAAAGTTTATTTTTAGCCATTTTGACTGATTTGAAGGTCCACTGTACCCTTAAGTACACTTTCTCCCGGCACTGAATCAGCAGTTCGGCTGCTGGAAGCCAGCAGTTTCCTGTTGCTGTCCCAGCAGATTTTTCCTTATTGGGTTTACTTCAGTTCCACATATTTAAAACACAATTTAAACTATTTCGGTTAAAATAATTAATAAATTTTTTTTTAATAATATGGTCAGAAGCCTTAAAATATATAACTCGAAGTGTTTTTAGGTAATATATATTTTTTTATTTTGTTGTTTTCCACAGTTAAAAATTTTTGGCATTGTTTCAAAAACCATATAAAAAATTTAAATGATTTTTTTCTCTTATGGAATTCGTATATTTGGCCTAAAATAAGCTTATTTTGTGAATATCAGATGTTTCTGTTGTGTAGTAAATTTTTGGGACTGAAAGGGTTAAAACAAGTACAAGACAGTTGCACACTCTTCTAAAGACTTCCAATTGCTTAATTAATTTTTCAAAGCCAAACGTCTAGTTGGGAAAATCTAAGGGTGACCAGGAATTATGCGTTCGCTATGCCAGTTTACTTTCTTATTCAACTCTCTAGCTCAACAAATCGTGCAAATAGTTTTTGGTTTCTTTTTCAATCGTTTTTCAACCAAAAGCAACATAATTAAATTATAATTTATGAAAATTTATTTATGATTTCATCATGGTTTCAAATCTGATCAGGCTATAAATACTGCGATTTTGCGGTTTCGAAACTAAGTGTCTGTAACTTTTACAACGCAAGCGATCACTTACATTTCTAACCAGCGGTACACATCACAAAAAACAATTAAAAACGCAACGAAGCCTGTAAACCGCAGCGAACTATATAAAAAGGGCTGTTTCAGTAGCAAAGGTTCTTTTAATCAAAAACGACTCTGCTTTTACCACCTTGAGTGGATAATAGAACGCAATAGACTTAAGTCAATCAAATGTAATAAGCAAATACGTACTCATTTAAGTAATGGACTAATGATTTAAATACTCTTATTGACTATAATGTATACAAATTATATTTCACAGCTATTTCCTGACTTACCTACCAATTTGTTGGTTTAAAAAAAATATATTTAAAATTTTTTTAGTATTACTATTGTCCTTCAAATATCAGCGACGTTTTAGCTAAAAAACAAAAATTGAGTGTTAAGTCCCTCTGAAGGATACAAATGTATAAACTGTAAATTTTTGAAGAAAACACACATTTATTACTTTTACTAAATTTTAAATTTAAGTTAAAAAGTCATTTATAATCATCCCCTTCAAAATACTATTAAAAAATAATAGAAATTAATTTTCATCTTGACATTAAAATTGTAATCTTGTGCAGTTAAAACAAATTTACACTTCAGCCTATTAGATCTTCTCTCGGAGGGTTAAAGAGAATTGCAAAAATTATAGCTAATTAGTTTGAGGAAAGTGCTTGTAATTAAATAAACATTTCAAAGTATTGTTTTTAACTTGAAATATACCCTTGTTTAGTTTTTACATAATTCTGTTGAACTGGCTTATAGCTGATGAGTGCTTTAAAATTTTTTGTTTCTATAATTTTGTATTGAGTAAATTACATGTCTAAAGTTATTTATCTTATGAGAAAAAGTGCTTATTTCCAAATTTAGTAGGTGGTTTCAGTATAACTCTGTTTACATGATTTTTCGACAATGTACAGTATAAAATTAATGATATTTGCATTTTGATGCTAATGTTATATTTTAGACACACACTAATTTTGTTGCAACATTTGTATCCAGTTTTTTTTACTGAAATTTGTCTTTTAAAGTACTATTTGTAATTACAGAAAGTTATTAAAATAAAGCTAATTTTTAGCTACTAGCATTTCTTAAAATACAATGACAAATGACAATGAATGTGCCCTCTAGAAGGGAGGAACAAAGGCTTTATACCCTGTTACCCTACTCGGCAGAAGTAACACAGTCCAGGAGACACACAAAGAAAGTACAACACAAACACAAATAACATTTATCGACAAATAACAACATTTATTGATAAACATAAACATTTATTGATAAACATAAACATCCATGCCTTACCGGGATTGGAACTTGAGCCCAGAAGCTCTAAAGGCTAGCTCCCTAACCGTTGTGCTCTCGGGTCTGCTAAAATATAAAGTACACTTGCATAATTTAATTATGAATACCATAACAGCTTTATAAATAAAATTTGATTATTTATTAGGCAGCCTATTAATCCTAACATTCTCTTTCCAGAGGAAGAATCTTCAGTCAAAGTTCTTAAACCGGGAATCTGGCAACACTCAAACGTCACAATTACCAGTCTGGTATTTGGCGTCAGCGCCATCCCCAAAGAGAGCTTTGTCTATCAGAGTGGCTACCAGGTGCTAAGGTTGGCGACGGAAGCTTTTCCGGCAGCCCTAGCGGTGGAAGGGGTCAGAAGCATATCATCCTTTTGGTCCATTTGCTTTTATACGTCCATGATTTTATTTGGATTCGGACAACAGGTAATTTATTGTTTTTTATTGTAGCTTTATGTCCTAATTGTGCTGAATTGACATATTTTATTGTATTTGTTTAGTAATTTAACCCTTCAGTCCCAATGAGCGATTTGGCATCGCCATTTTTTTAAACGCACTGACTTATCACCCGCCAGGAAGTGGAAGTTAGCTTCTTCGACGCATGCGCATCAGCCTTCAATACTCGGCACCGAAGTTGGCGACATCAAAGTAGTTGGCGATGGCGATTTATTTTTCGCAACAACCCATGTCGGCCGCCTTGAAGCTCGTTACGTTATATTTTTTTGTTGAGTTTTTCGAACGTATTATGCAGATTTAGTGCCACAACTAATAAAAATATAAATAATTATTGTGTTTATATTTTAAGGAGTCTAAGGTATGTACTTACTTTTATTAGTTTGAAAAATTGAATCTTCTACCTGTATGCACGTGGTGAGTAATGAATGAAATTTGTGTAACTTCTTTTGCTTAACTATGTTTTACGATTAAATTAATTGCCGTAGAAATTAATGCTGTTCACTATTAATCTTGAACGTTTGTTTTTCTTGTCAAAAGAAACGTCTAAAATTCCTCAGCTACAACTAACGCTGGTCTGAAGTATTGTGTGAAAATATGTAAATAACAATTTCACAATATGCCGATGTAATATAGATTTCGCCAACTGTATATTGTAAAATGCTTGTAAATTGAAATTGTATTAAATTATTCCATAGCATGCGTTGCAAGTTTAATAATTGACAAAAGTGCAAGTTAAATAAGATTCTCTTTTTGTAGGATGCTGCTCAAATCGGTTTTATATCAAATATATGGGCAGTAGTAATGAAAATATAAGTAAATACAGTCATTTAAATTTTTTTTCTTTGTGATTCTGTATTGTCTGATGCGAAAATTTTCTAAATTAAATGCTTAAATCTCTCAACTAAAAGTAAATTTTTTTTTATTTGATCAAAATAACTTTCTTGAAGAAAAACCTATGCCTAGAGTTAGAGAACTGCATGAAGGATTTGCAAAAACTTTTCAATTCTTAATTCTTCTTCCCCCCATTCTTTGTATGATGAATTTTGGGATGTTAGTTCTTGTATTTATTGATATAAAATGACCTTAACAATGACGTATGTAAGTAAAAAAAGCCGCACTGTCTTAACAGACAAAAGAATGTAGCTTAAATTGGAAGTGTCGTCATCGATGCATGTGCAATCAGCCTACCATGAAGAGCACAAGGTCGGTATATTCTTCTTTTAGATTTCTAATTATTAAGTGTTCTGAAAACTGCGAATAAATCTTCTGATAGTATGCACATGGTGAGTAAAACATGCATTTTGATGGTTTAAAGAATAATAGCATTATTTCCACAGGTTACTACTAAGCTGGATTATTACGTCAAATTGAAAGTGTAAGTAAAAGAGTTACAAAATACAGCTATTATATGTTCATGTGGGTTTTCTATGATAAATAATGGATATATCCTAATGACCATCCTCTTTGATTTGTCCCAAATTAAAAGATAGTGGCATCTCATTGCAGTTTGGTTTTTCGGAATCCATTGTGGTGAGTAACACACTAAGCATTTATTATTGATAATGGAAAAATCAAGATAATAAAATATCTGTGTATAAATTTGAGAGGTAGATTCGTCATGTCGTCATCGATGCATGTGCAATCAGCCAACATGAAGAGCACAAGGTCAGTATATTCTTCTTTTAGATTTCTAATTAATAAGTGTTCTGAAAGCTGCGAATAAATCTTCTGATAGTATGCACATGGTGAGTAAAACATGCATTTTGATGGTTTAAAGAATAATAGCATAATCTCCACAGGTTACCACTAAGCTGGATTATTATGTCAAATTGAAAGTGTAAGTAAAAGAGTTACGAAATATAGCTATTATATGTTCATGTGGGTTTTCTATGATTAATAATGGATATATCCTAATGACCATCCTCTTTGATTTGTCCCAAATTAAAAGATAGTGGCATCTCATTGCAGTTTGGTTTTTCGGAATCCATTGTGGTGAGTAAGTAACACACTAAGCATGCATTATTGATAATGGAAAAATCAAGATAATAAAATATCTGTGTATAAATTTGAGAGGTAGATTCGAGCAAATTTCCTTGACACTAAAGTTGCTGTTTTTTGCATTGCAAATTATAAGTTGCGAGTAGAAAAGATGTCATTTATAGATTTAATAGTTGTGTCCCAATTTTTTTTTTATCGCACTCTCTTATCCACCAGGAAGCGGAAATTGGCCTTCCAGGATGCGGTTGTTAATTTAAATAGTTCAGATTGTAGAACTAAAAAAGGCGACAAGTAAAAAAATCGGTAATCAAATTCCCAAGAATATGCAAGATAGTATGCAATTATTGCTTTAACAAATTTTAAACTTATGTGCATTAATGCAATGCGTCTAAATTTTTCGAGATATTTGATGGCAGTATTATTACTTGTACTTGTTCTCTTTAAATTAACAGGAATTTTTCATCGGTTTTAAAAGTTTTGACAGTAGAATATTATTTAAACAATGTATTTACATCATTATTATTTGTATTAAATCACAACTGCTACTTCATTATTATTGAGTTCAATATTGTTAAGTCTAGGAATTATTCAGTTGAAAGTTTTTAAATGTATAATTCTGCTTAGCTAGTTTCTATAAAATTGCAGCTGTTTTGTTCATATTATGTGTAATATATACAATAAATATTTGTTTGCATAATAAAGTGAAATTTTTAAAATGTTTCTTATCTGTGTGAACAAAATAAAAAATGTTTTATTGTAAACTTTGATGAAAAATAAAGTCAAGCTAATATAAAATTTTATATTTGTCAGTTCATTACCATTAGGAAGAATGTATTTTATGCATTCAAATTTATAAATGGATTTTTTTTTAATCTTAACTTGATTGTAATAATATCTTACAAATGATTTAACTTAACTGTCAAATGATAATAAATTGAAACAAAATTTTTCGATAATTTGCAAGAAATTGATTTCCATTGTAATTTTTGTACTTTTTAATTAGCCAGTTTCAGTGGTGCCTATAAGTACTGGTTGAGGGGGTTAAAAAAATAAAACATTTTTTCGTGCTAATTGATAGTAGATAGTCATCTTTGTAATCAGTGGATTAAGAAGCTGCTATCATACCCTGTTTTCTTAATACTTCATATGTTTCATTCCTGAATTATCGCAGAAAGGTATAAAGAAATTATTACAAAACACAATATGAGCTTGGAATAAAGATTAAAATTAGTGTTTTCCCAAGTAGAACATTGTCCTTTTTTAAAACTCTTAGCATCACTAGCTGTATTTCTGCTTATCTTCAATTGATGAATTAAGGAGATTTTGAAAAATTATGGCAATTCAATAATTTTTTGTCAACAAAATGCATGAATGAAATACGAAAATGATATTTTAAGTTTTTATTGCTTGTTGGAGCAGTGGCGTAGCTAGGTAACCAAGGGCCCTGGGGCAAATCAAAAAATGGGGCCCCACTGCTAGGTTAGATTAGGTTTGTATTATCGTAGCACTAGAGCTACACAAGTGCTGTTGGTGACAGGCGTCGTATTTTAGAACCACAGTCAAGTGAAGAGCCGACACCTGAATAGGCACCCAACGCAACCATTAAGGGCGACATCGTACGCAGCGTTAGGACTTGGAAAGATATTTAACGTGCGCTCCCTTAAACGGGGACATTTTTGGCTGCGTGGGCCATTTACAGGTCGGCAGTTATTTTGGCGATGCCCGGACCCGAACCTCTGACCTTTAGCATGCTAGGCGAGTGCCTAACCGACTGGGCTCCCCAGCCTTTACCCCACTGCTAAGTAAATTGATTAGGTTTCGCTAAATAAAAATATGAAATATACAAATACTGAAAAAATGCTAAGCTACTTATCCTCCATTTTTGTGCACTGCAGGGCAGGTATCAAAAATATTAAACAGTAACAACATAGATTACATTAATTAATAGGTACTTAGTGTAGGTTTGGCTAATAAAACGAAATAGAAAAGGTTCAAGGGTTTATTATATAAGAGGTCGGGGCCTACCAACTTATTAAAAAACAATTATATTTACAATTTTTTCCTAGCTTTATTTTTCGCAAAAGTATCAATGACTTCGTTTAAATCAGGCTTGAGGTGGTTTTGTTTTCAATTGCTATTAGTAATAAATGTCGGAGTCGAGTTTGGCCCATATTATTTTTTAAACAAATCTTTGTTATTTTTAATTTGCTAAATGACCTTTCGCTTCTGCAGAAATGACAGGAATTGTAAAGAATAATAACATTGCTGTAAATCCTTCCGTTAGGTCGCATTCTAGCACTCCTAAACTAATCTCCAACACGACCAGCGCAACAGCCCATTGCTGGGCTGAGGCCTGCCGTGCCCATTTCAGCTTTCGTGACTTAATCTGGGTTGCTAGGCATACGCAGAACCTAGCATCACGCAGAACCACCAGTGTTTAGTTCCCAAGCATGCTTGGTACACATTTTATCGACCCACTCAAGGGATGAAAGGATGGGTCAACCTCGCCCTATCCGGGATTCAATCCCCGGACCTGTGGTGTGGTAATGCGAAGCACTACCACTAAGCCACTGGGCCTCATTCTAGCATTCATATTTGCTCATTATTTCCTTACATAATTGGTGAACAGTCCATGCTTGAGTGAGTTGAGATAAAACTAGGTGGTAACTTAAAGTGAAAAACTAGGGCTTATTATATATGAATATTTTCTTTGGAATTCGTCACACTTTTGTAACAAAGTTGCTTCATCAACATGTAATTAAAATGTTGGTGTTAGAAAATCGAATATATGGCAAACTGAACTGATACCAATAAAACGTGTATATAATTGAGAAAATACTGGTGTCCAGTACGTTATTGAAAGTCTTAATTTTAAATATTAAAAAAAAAAACATTTCTAAATGTAAATTCGGGCTCAACAAGGCCTAATTCGAGGGGGCCCCTGGAGCTTGAGGGCCCCGGGGCACTGCCCCACCTAGCCCCTATGTAGCTACGCCACTGTGTTGGAGTATGTCAGCTTATGCTGTGCTGGATATGAAACCTTAAATATTAGTTCAGTATTGAAATAAATGAATTATAACAAAAGAGATTTTTCAATAAAGCAGTTGCTTTCCCTTATATTCTAAGATTTTAACTTATCAGAATATAAATTGTTAATGTTTATAATTATCTTTAAAATCTTGTGCCTTAAGCTAATGTGACAAAATTTCTAAATCAAAACATTATATTTCCTATAACTCTCATAATAAACAACAAATAATTGAGAAATAATCGTAATTATTATCTTTATGGTAATAAAGGTATAAAAACTATTTAGTATTTTAGTGTCATATTAATATTTAAAAAAAAAAATTATATAGCAAAATTTTTGTCAAATCAACCTGTATAATTTGTAAATCGGATTTATAAAAACAATATCTTCATATACGATATACATGGTGAAGATGCATTTTGTGAACCTCATTTATTCAAAAACAAAAAAGTTCACTTTGCAACAGATAGTTTACGTTAGAACGTCGCAACATGATGAAGCAATAAATGATAAGCAGGGCCTGATTTCCGGCAGGGCAAACGGGGCACGTGCCCAGGGCCCCCACTTTAAGGGGGCCCCAAAATTTTCTTCATAAACATTTATGCTTAATACAACTGTTCTATACTTTTAATCTGAAGTAAACAAAAAATTAAATTCATGGACCAAAGTTTACCATGAAATTGTGTTTAAACTCTGTCCTCTGAATCAATCAATTTACAAAAATATTTATTTTGGGAGGATTAAGCATGCTTTCCAAGCACTGGAAGGTAGGAAAATACAAACAAATGTTTTAACGAGGTATGTTCGGGGCCCCCAAATTTGCTCGTGCCCTAGGCCCCTAAAGTTGTAAGTCGGGCCCTGATGATAAGGAATGCATTACATAATTTACTTAGAGGGGGCAAAGAATTATACAGGGGGGGATGATCATGTTTGTGAATTTTTCTTTTTCGGCAAAGGTATTGGCGTATTGGGTTTGAAATACACTGCAATAAATAAAATTAACCAAAGGTAAAATAAAATTAACTCTAAGACAGTTTTAGAAAATAAATTGACCCTAAATTTTTTAGGGTCAATTTAGGGTGTTCTTGCATTTTTTAGATGTTTAAAAATAGATTTCAACTTCTTTTTTTAACAAATAAAGTTTTGAAAAGATTGCTGTTCTAATTTAGAAGTTTTTTCTCCTGTTTTTTACTATTTCTTTCCGGATGTATTATGAACCTAATTTCACAAATTCTAGATTTTTAGAATGAAAATTAAAAAGTTGGGAGTGAAGTAAAAGTTGGAAGTAAAACGTGCTCGCTAATTGCGTTGATCAGTGTATATTAATTAATGCTAAGGAGGGGTTTTTCACGTTCAAGATTTACCCACACAAAAGGTAACCTAGTTTGTAACAGACTTTTTATACTTGAGTACCTGTAACACCAGGTAATTTTACTAGGCCCAGATGTAAGGAATATATAATTTGATATAAGTAGAGTGAGACTAAGCGAATCCGTTACATAAAAAAAAACCCCAAAAGCATAGAAAATACGTTAAGTTTTTTTTTATAGGAAGTTCTTTGGTTTGTATAGCGATACCTTGATCCTAACCTATAGCAAGCAAAATGATTCTACTAAATTTATTAATAAATTAATTAAATCAATTGTTATTTGTTGAAGGGAACATCAGTTTTCAAGAAACACCAAAAACGTATTAAAAAAACTAATTATTCATGATTTTTTTTAATTTGCATAAAAAACTAATTTATATAATTTTGCATAAAAAAACTAATTATTTATCAACAAATGTTTAAATTTGCATAAAAACTTATTTATAATTCGTATAAAAGTTAAAAAACATATTTATGTATTCAGAAAATAACAGTACCACACTGCAACCGCTTGGAAATTTCCAATTTCGTAAACATTGTAGAAATTAATACATTAATACAAGTGGCGATATAATGCCAAATCTGGTTTCCTTCTGGACACCAGTTTCTAAAGCTACGACAGTCGGACGAGGTTACGACTGTCGTATACGGCAGGCGGAACCGATATGATTGGTTGCTATTTGACTTCCTGGCGGCCGTGTAGCAACGGCCTTTTTTAAAAAAAATTCTGATCGTCTGTAGCCATTTACAATATCAAAAAGCGCATCATTTGATTCTTAACTTTTTTTTTGTATTAGAAAATATTTTTTTATTAATCCCAATAGATGTCAGCCCTGATATTTTAAAAAAATATGATCAGAAAAATAATGCCAAATAGCCTCACTGGGACTGAAAGGGTTAAATGTTATTGTTGGATTATAAACTGAAATCTTGGCTTTAATAGTAAAAGTGTTCTCTCATTAGTTGAATAGTTATCAGTAGTAATGTATTAAATCTAACAATTGAAAATTGTATTGTTATTAGTGATGCCCAGGCATTTATATGTTGGAGCAGGTGCCCAGTTAAAATGCCACAATAATTATTACTTTGTTTATAATTTATTAGTATCTTTTCTATTTATTAAAACATAAATTGGTGTCATTGCAAAACTAAGGTAATAAAGTATAACCTCTTGAGACCCGAGTAAAATCTTACATGTTTATTCCTAATCTAAACATACTTTTCACCATTTATTTGTATGTTTTTTCAAAGAAATTAAAAATATGTTTAATAGTTACTTAGGAATATGCCTTAAATTCTAAATATACACATTTTTTGTGCAATAAATGCGACAGCCGCATCACTTATTTGTAGTTAACAGTATTTTAACGTTATTTTTAAGTAAAAATGCCTTTAAAATTAACTACTTAAAGAACTGTTTGAATAAAATTCAATAATTTTTTTAAGAAATTTAATATCACATTGACCCTTGTTCAACTTCATTTTTTTATGGAAATAAATGGCTGATACCTCTAATCAAAAGCTGAAAACTGATACTTGGATCTTTTTCTATCGGACCATGTCAATTTCGGAACTAATTAACATGTTAATTGTTTGTATAGAAGTTTAAAAAAATGTCCCCAAACGAGGCCTCTAGGCCGCTAGTGGTTAAATAAATACCTTTATTTTGGGCATTTAAAAATGCTTTGAAGAAATGCCAAGATCATTGCACAGTTTATAAATGGGCATTTTCCCTGCCATATTACTAACTACTGTATGTCTTTTTTAAAGGAACTTTTATCTGTTTAGAAATATTAATCTGTTAGATTTATTCTTATTGACTTATTACCGGAGTACCTATTTGGCTTTGGTTCTCTCTGATAAATTAAATCTCTGCGTATTAATAAAAATTTTGTGAACGTTCAGGGAGTTCTCAGATTCATTGTAATATGAGCCTTGAAATTGGTAGCCAGTCTGACTAAATAAAATATGAAAATAAAACATGTGCGGATGGCATATAGGGCAGCATTGAAATATTTTTAATGTTTTTGTTTATAATTGAAATATTATTGTTAGGTAATGAACTGTAAACCTTTTAGCTTTGACAATAAAAGAAAAATATATAATTTTTATTATTTGAATCCCGGCTGTATTAAAGCTAACCATTGAAACTAATCAAGTCATGTTTTTTATAATTTGAGTATCGAAATTGCTAGCCAGAGCTGCCTAGCTTGTGTAGCTGTCTGGTATGTCTTCATTATATATAGTTTTTTAATTAAGGAATAAAACATACATTAAATTTAATGCTTCCAAGGGAAATATGCATAATTTTACATCATTTCAAGGTATTGTTACCAAAAATAGTGATTAAATCTATTATCCAAAACAAAGATCCAGACATGTTTGCTAAACTGAAATACAAATATATATATTTGTTAATACTTCTTACAGATTGTGATGTGGTACTGTGTTGTGGAGTCTATAATCGCTGTGAACTACAAAGTCTTTAAAGCTTGGCACACCACATTTACTTTTGTCACTTGCAATCTGGCCTTTCTTCTAGGGCTACCTCTTACCTCAAATGTAAGTATTCTTTACTGAAATGATCAAAGCAATTTTTACTTAAATATTATTCAGAGTTATCGGATAAAATCTTTATTCTATCCATTTCAAGATTTTGGAAAATAAAGATAAGATTTATTTTATTAAAAGGGATTTAGTGTTTTTGTAATAAAAAAAAGTAAGAGGGTGTGTAACACTAAACTCGATTGCCACTTAATTAATCAATGCTCATTTAGCCCTTTAAGTCCCAGTGATGCTATTTGGCATCATCATGTTTCTGATCAAAATTTAAAAAAAAAAAACAGTATCCATCTATTTCGATTAGTAAAAAATATTTTTTAAATAGAAAAAAAAAGTTTGAAGATTCGAATGATGTGCTTTTTGATATCATAAATGGCTATGGATGATTGGAAAAAAAAACTTATAAAATGATGACGCCAAATTGTCATTGGGACTGAAAGGGTTAAAGGTAATTTTATGCTCTAAAAGTTCTATAACAACTATCATTTGCACATGCACAATTTTCTTAAACTATATTATTGAATTCGACAGGTACTGGGAACTTGTGTACCAAATTTTAAGTTTGTATTTCATATTTATTTTATTTCAATGCCTTTAAAACCCAAAAAGTGCCGTGGGGGCTACCCTATATCTATGCCATATTTTAAAAAACCTTATTACAACATCTGACCGGGATATTGGCTTGTGTATCAAATTTGAAGTCCTTAGTTCTTTTAATTTGAGCTGTAAAGTGGCTTCAGACAAGCATACACAATAACCACTTTTTTAGTATGGCCACCCTCCAAAATATAAGTTTTAGATTTTTGACCCCATCACAATACTTTCATTACCTTATGATTCATAATAGATAATTGAAAGTAAATTCAAATTCAATATTCACTTTAGTATAGGGTTTATTTAACAAGCAGAAAAATATTTCCACCAAAGCTATTTTGTTTTTATAAAACACATGTTAATGCATGCTGCCTGGCTAATACTAATTTTTATTGTTTTCATTGTGTTTTTTTCCTACACTCCTCGCCAACCTAAGTTGAGTAAATAGAAATACGCTATGGAGAAGATCCTTCCGCAGATGTAAAGAGTTCCATAAATTATTTATGATCCATTCAGAAAAAATATTTAAAAGATTAATTTTGTTTAAGGTCTAACAGATTTTAATATTGTTTGAGAAAATTTTGCAATTTTATCAGAATGAAAGTGTATTTTGGTTAAATTGTATTAAGATCATTTTGTATGTAAATAAAGAGTTTCCAACTAATGGACCAACCACGCTTTTCCTTCTACCTTTTTACTCTGTTTTTACCCAAGTTAGGTTGGCATTTAGTGTAGCAGTTTTTTAATGATAACTTTTTTTTATTCCAGATTGGCATGTACATTGTGTTTTATCTGGATTTCATTATTGGTTCATTGTGGTGGATTGTACTGATATACTTCATCATGTTGTTTGCAATATTATTTATTAGAGGTAAGCTCTGCTTTTTTGAAAAGTTTCTTTATTATTAGTATACCGTTCATTCATTTACATTTTATGTAAAATAAATATTCATGTATATTTTTTATTAAATATTCACATATATTTTATTAGTATACATTTATATCACATTATATATTAGTATACATTTTATATCAAATATTTGTATACATTTTGTATCAAATATTAGTATATATTTTATATCAAATATTCTATATTTTATCTAAAATTTTCATGTAAATTTATTAAAAAAACCAGTTAAATGAAATAGCAATTTGAGTTTTGAATATTAACCTTCTGCGGAACAGAACTCTGGGTAACAGATGTATAAATCTGTCACCTGACTGTCAGCTTTTCCAGCAACAAATAAAAATTCCTGACTGCAAATTATAAATGTTATAATTTTACTAAAGTTTAAAATCCAGACGGTAAATTATGGTCAGTTATCAGTTTAAAAGTTGTATAAGTATCATTCATTAAAGGTCAAAAAAAGTTTATTCTCAATCAAGTTCCATTATAGTTATTCAGAAATGACAGCTAAGCATTATTTTAAGTATTTGTTTTCTGGTATGCTAATTTTATTAGTCACAAATCATACTAATGAAATAGTTGTCTTTATTTTTTTGGTGTTTAAGTAAAGTTTAAGTTTAAAAATATGTTATCAAGTTTTGCAGATCGCCAAATGAATAGACATCCCTTGTTTGTATTTTTTAAGTTCAAACTTAGATTATGTAATCTTGATATTTTTTGAAATATTAACATGTATGTTTTCTGAACCTTATTTAGAGATGAATTTTTATGTATTTGTTTCTTTTTTCAGGCCGCCCATATGGCACTGATCAACTAGTCACTATCATTAGTCAAAACCCTATAAAAAGAGCAAAAATTATGCCGTTATTTATGTTGATGTGGAATATAATTCTACCAGTATCTTTCTTGGTAAGATTGTTTTTGTTTGATGCAATTTTTATCTGTTTATGAATATTCAAAAATAGCTAGTGAATTAGGTTTTTAAACTTAAAAGAAAACTCGTATGCTACTGTACAATTCATTTTTTTTTTTGCACTTGATAGAACTTTATATCAATATATCAAGTTTTATTCTACACAATCTTTGATGAATTATTGTTGAAAACTAAATGTTCTTGTATAAACTTAGTTACAAAGGTACACAGTGTTCTTTTGTAGAATACATTTCAAAACTTCATTTTACAATTTATCTTAATACTAACTTTTCTATTAGAAACTAGAATTTACTTAGTAAGATCAAGCAGATCAGTGTTTTCCTATAACAAATCTAAGCTATTTTGCATTCAAGCAATTGTTAGTCTACTATCAATTACACAAAACACTGACTGCTTGTTTATTCATAAAACACAAAAAAACATGTGTATTTTTACCACTCTTCCCAAATGCTGTTAAATTTATCTGCATGTCAGCAATGTTAAATGTTGATTTCTTCAAAATTTTCTTGCAAATCATACTTTTATGTATATAATTGTTGGAAAAATATATTGAAATAAAGAATGTGCGTAAGATTTCTTTTGGATAGAAGGGGCTATAGATTTCAAGGAGGACAACAAGTATTAATGGTATCGTTTCAATCGTTGATTTCACTCTTATCTAAAAAAATATAATTTTCCTTGTCAATATCTATATCAACAATCATGTAAAAACCATAGCAAGTTCTAATCATCTCTAGAGGGCTGGGGAGCCCAGTCGGTTAAGGCGTTCGCCTTGCATGTGGAAGGTCCCAGTTTGGGTCCAGGCATTGCCAGAATAATTGCCAACCAATAAATGATCTGTGCAACCAAAAAGTCCTGAAGTTGTCTGTAATGTGGTCCCTTAAAGGTTGCTTTGAGTTCCTACTTGGGTGTCGTTATTTGAGGCAGAATAAAATTTAAAAATTCAATTTTAATTATTTTCGTAAAAGTTTATTTTAAATTTTTTCAGCTGATGGCAACTGGAAAGAGAAAAAAATTATTGAATTTGAGCAAAAGTGGTGTACTTTTTTCAGAAAATTATAATTTTCTTTAAAAATAGAACAAATATGAAAAAATTAAGCACCAGGTGCACATGTTTGTATTGAAGGGAATCTATGTTGAAAATTTTGAATTTCTGAGGGCAGTGTAAGTAGGTCTTTCACGATCCACAGACGCACACTCTTTCTTATAGATTACTTATTCAGTAGAGAAATGTTCATTGTAACGAAAACATCTTTAATTAAAATTTTTTGTAATTGACTTACTAATTTTTATGCGAAGTAAATTTATTCTTTTAACTTGAATATTTATAAACGAAGTCAGTATAGAAATAATTCTGTGGTTCTCAATCACGGCACCCATTGAATACTGGCATTGTGTAGCTGTAGTGGGATGATAATAACCTAATCCTAACCTATGAACAGAACCTAACATTTCATTTTAACCTTTCCCACAGCTGATGACTGCTTCATTCCTCCGTACAAGCTCCATTGACCCAACCTCTCCTATGGGCGAATTGATGGACAACTACGCGTACTGGCGTGAGTGGGCTCGGGTGTTGTGCCTGTGTGCCCAGGTGTTCCCTCTCTGCCTGGTTGTCTCGGTTGGTGCTTACCAGGCGGCAAGGGTGCTCTTGCCCAAGAGTGATAAGCCGTTTGTGGAGGTAGTTAAACTGGTTTTCTTGTACAGGGTGAGGCAAACAAAAGTGGCCCCGATCTCGAGATAGGAATACGACAGAAATGTTGCCAAGTCTAAAAAAGAGGTTTGCTAACTGAAGCTATTGATCGCTTCAATATTAAGCCCAAACAAGCGCTTGGCAACTTATTTGCCGGCAACTACGCTACGGTTTTAGAAGCTAGTTGAAATGAAATAGAAACAAGTTTTGTAGAGCTGATCAAGAAAAGTTCCCCCTAGTGATAATTTGATTGTTTCGATCGTTATTTACCCTAGAGAATATAACGTTTTGTTTTTGGTAACACAAAACATTCTAAATTGATTGCAAGACACAGAATTTGCATTATGGGACGTCTTCATACAATACGAACTAAGATCTAAACTCGCCACTATAGTCTATGAGTAGCTATAATGTTAAACTAATCCTATACAACCAATGCAAAAACAGGTTTCAGGCGGCTTCAAGAGTTTTTCTCACCAAGCATTTCAACGTATTCCTATCTTTAGACCTGGGCCACTTTTATTTACCTCACCCTGTATATCTATATCTGGAAAATAAGTCCTATCTGAGAGAGTCGTATTTGAATGCCTGGCTAAAAGGGATGTACAGAATCCAAATATTAGGAGCTTATTCCTTTTGTTCTTGAAAGGGTCATTTAATAAGCTATTTTTCAAAATTTGAGCCCAAACAAGTCTAAAGGGTCCATATCCAACAAAATAGCAGTGTACTTTGTGGTAAATCTTGCTTAAAATATCCTATCCTGATATGGGCTAATCCTCTTCTATGGGCGAATTGCTGGACAGCTATGCGTACTGGCATTAGTGGGCTCATCTTTTGTGTCTGTGAGCTCAGGTGTTCCCTCTCTGTCTGGTTGTGGTACGGTGGTATGCGTGAAATTTTCAAGTGGTACGCATGAGTGATGTGAGCAAGATGCTTTTTACGGTTTCTGTAAGCATGAGCAGTGAGCACGCAAACATAATTACATATTACTTATTATTTTAAAGAGAAATCTTTAACAAGCTTCTGGATCGGATATAAAATTACCCTTTGATCTTCCTTTTTTGCTGCCATTTGTCACTAGTTACTTGTGTGAGAGTAGATTTTCTGAACTCTAGTACTTAAAAAATAAACATAGAAGCAGAATAAGTGATGAAGGATACTTAGGGTGAAGATAAGTTCAACTAATCCTAATGATAATATTTTAATTACAGGTAAACAACAACAAGTTTTGCACAAAAGACTATCAAAGTTTATTTTGTATGACGATTAATTCTTTGTTGAGTTTGTGCTATTTTTTATTTGTATGGTTTTAAACCTCTAGGTAATAAACAAAACTGTAAATTAATACCATTTTAATATTTTTATTTCTCCTCTATTATAAGCGTGTTCTAAGTAAACAAATATATAACCATTAAATATGAAGTTTTCTCAGCAATTCAATAAAAAAAACTTTAAACACTTTTAGAAGAGTAAATATTATACGTTAATTAAAATATTTCGGCCTGAGGGTATGGCAAAATTTCTCAAAAAGTCAAGTGGTATGCAGGTTAAAAAAGGTTGGGAACCTCTGATGTGGGCCAATGACTTGAGCCATTGTTTCAAGCTCTCAATTACTCCAATGTTTAAGAAAGTATAGTGAAAGACTTATTATTTCCTAGCAAAAAAGGTCCCATGACCAATTCATTGCTGACTACTGCAGTTTACCTAGACACAGCAGATAAGTTCTAAGTATTTTTAATATCTGCTGTAGGCTAACAACAATGAATGTTATCATTGTTGCTCTGAAATGATCAGTCTCTCAGTATACTTTCTACTATAAGCTAATCTGGATTTATTCACTATCTCAGTGGTTCCCAACCTTTTTTGAACCATCGCCCCTCACTTTAGGTTGATTGACACCCATTGCCCCCTTCTAATTTTCATGTTATGTACATGTACAATAATTATAATTTGAGCTAAAATGTAAATAATAAAGCAGTTTTATTATTTTAAACACTTACTACTAAAACAACCAAAGCAGCTTCATTTGGCAACTGTTAAATTTAAAATAATAAAATGTAGATTTTCAACAGATTTTTTAAAGAACAAAAGTGAAATAACTAAGATCTTTAAACTGAAATCTAGATAATTTAAGATAGTTGATAGTAAAAATTGATTGGTTGGATTGGGGTTAGAGAATGGTTCTACTGTACAGTATTATTTTAAATTTCTCCCTTTGAATACTCATCGCCCCCTTACTATTTATTGCCCCCTTGATAGCACAAATCGCCCACTTTGGGGCGATCGCCCCCAGGTTGGGAACCACTGCACTATCTCCTCATTCCAATAACCTAAATTCCTTTGTATTCCAGAGACTGAAACTTCTCTGCTGTCCGTCTGTCCTCCCTCCATCCTCAGGCTCCAGATCTTCTCTCAACTCCATATCCTCCATCAGCCAGGGATCCACCAATGGAGGGTTTCTGGACGACCCTCCTCCGAAATACACCCCTCCACCCTCCTATTCCACGGCTACGTCTCGGATGTTGGCCAAACAACTGGCCACCCAGAACTCGTGTACGCTGAACTTTTCCAATATCATGCCTGAGAGGACAGCAAGTACAGTTAATAATTCCGTGAACTCTCTGGAGCAGATTTTGTCTGTGCCAGACCAGAGGACAATCGTCGTAAGTTGAGATCTTGAATGTTTGTGAACCATCCTATTTCAAATCTATGTCTCGGATGTTGTCGAAACAGTTACACAGAACTCATGTACACTGAACTTTTCCAATATCATGCCTGAGAGGACGGCAAGTACCGTTAATAATTCTGTGAACTCTCTTTAGCAGATTTTTTCTGTGCCAGACCAGAGGACTATTGGCCTAAGTTGAGATCTTGAATGTTTGTGAACCATCCTATTTCAAAGCTATGACTCGGATGTTGGCCAAACAACTGGCCACCCAGAACTCATGTGCGCTGAACTTTTCCAGTATCATGCCTGTCTGGGACAGCAAGTACAGTTGTCAAGTAGTTGAGATCTTGAATGTTTGTGAACCATCCTATTCCAAAGCTATGCTCAGATGTTGGCCAAACAGTTAGCTACACAGAACTTGTGTATGCTGAACTTTTCGAATATCATGCATTATAGGACAGCAAGTACCGTTAATAATTCTGTCAACTCTCTGGAGCAGATTTTGTCTGTGCCAACCAGACCACAATCGTCGTAAGTTGAGATCTTGAATTTGTGAACCATCCTATTTCAAACCTATGTTTTGGGATGTTGGAAAACAATTAGCTACGCTATGTTTTCAAATGTTCAATCATGCCTGAGAGGACGCAAGTACAGTTTTCAATAATTCTGTGAGAGAACAAATTGTTGTGCCAAGCTAATTTGTGAACTCTTTGGACAATTGTTATTGATCTTGGAAGAACACAATACATTATAATTAGATCTTGGAATTTGTGAGCTGCACCGCAAGTTTGGTCAATAATTCTGTGTTGGGCCTCAGAATTCTGCCACTTTTCAGATGTTTTGAGTATTTCTGAGCTTGGAGTTTCAATAATTCTGTTTGAAAGTTAGTTGAAGACTTTGTAAATATGCTGAACTTTGTAAATATGCTGTCTGAGAGTTCAATATCAGATATTGAATTATTTTGTTGGCTCAGAATGTGTCCGGGACAGATTTCTTAGGGATAGTTAAAAGGGAATATCTGATGCTTACCAAACTACTAGCGACAAAAATCATGTTCTCTAAACTTATTGAACCTTATACCATGGAGTCCAGCAAGTACATATAATCTGTGAATTTTGAAGATTTTGTTTTACAGGTCAACGGTTGCTCCAAGTTGTTGGTCAACTGTGGCTAGGTGATCTTCGACCAAATAAGGTGAAATGAAAGATTGTGTTAAGAGATAAACTTAACTTCCGGTGTGCATAGTTGACCTATGTAAGTTGGAAATCATTCATGATCACCAATTAGTTTCATGATAGAAGTGAAAGTTGCTAATTAGCAAACTGGATAACATATGTGACCATAGTCCAAGAAGATAATATCTTATAAGCTAATGGATTTTTTTACTCCATTGTCAAGGGATCTATTTAAGTTAATGTAACGATGGAAATTGGTCCACAAATAGATATCTTATTCTTATACTATTGAAAAATGTTTCCCATAAATACTTGCTGTTAACAATTCTGATCATTATTTTTAAATCGATTTGGACAGAGGTGCTGAACCTTCACAAACTTTGCAGATGCAAGTCTAAATCTGTAACATTGAAATTGCCTGCATTTTTATCAATATTATTGAACCAATTTATTAACTTCAGCTAGTCTATGTATTTGATAAATGGCCTTGAAAGAAATATATAGAACTATTCTCAGGTTTGGCTTTTAGTAAATGTATGTTTGATGTTTTTAATGTATTTTTAAACGAGCCTTCTACTGGCAAACATAGCAAAGCTTTTATGAAAAAGTTTTATTTATAATCTTAAAAATTTGATTTTTCAGAACAAGCTATGAAAGTCCTTGCCATATACAAATTAGAAATGTCAATGTTTCACAGTGGTCTGCTTATTTTAATGACAAATTCAGTGAAAAGGATATTTTAAATGATTGAAACTGGAATATTAAACATAGCATTTAAATAAAATATGAACTATCACGCCATAAAAATATTTTGATTTTGTATGATGATGTATCTGTAAAAAAACCTTATAAGTATAATTATTTTGTTTAAATTCTCTAAACCAAAATCAAAACTAATTTTTTACTACTTAAATTAACAGGGCTTTTTATTGAGCTTATATATAAGTTTTACTAAATGTATAATTGTGTACAAATTTATACATAATCGTACTGACCAATCTAATGTTCAACTAGTCATAAAACATATTTTAAAATCTGTTTTAAATCAGAAATGTTGTACAGAAATTCTAATGAACATATTTTATACTAATGAAACTAATATACCATGTCACTGCTGGTCAGTTAAAATGGCACTGCCTTTATTTAAATTCCTATAGTTTACTTGTGTAGCTATAACTATGTGTTTTAAATGTGACACATACATAATGGTAATGAATTGAGGCGTCTGGTTCTGAAATTTCTTAGGAGTAAAGATTATCTGATTTATTTGGTTTGACTGCTTCTATTTCTCTATGAGACTTATATTGGAGTAAATTTGTATTTTGTACAGTTAAATGAGGTTTTTGTACATTTGTGAGATACTTGATTTTGTACACATTATGTTATGTGGTGTATAGTCAATAAAAACATTAATTTAAAGAAGTCTTATTTTTTAAAAAAATTGTTTTATTTAAAAGTGTTTTTATCATTATGAGAAACACTGCTTTCGTTGAATACAATACAATTTTTTCTGAAAAGTTAAGCTTCTTACCTGGGGGCTGGAGATCCCAGTCGGTTAGGCACTCGCCTAGCATGCGAAAGGTTACAGGTTCGGATCTGGGCGTTGCCAAAATAGTTGCCGACCTATAAACAGCCTGTGCTGCCAAAAATTTTCGACGGATAATACTCCGTGTGGAAGGAGTGCACGTTAAATATCCTTCAAAGGCCTAACGCTGCGTACGATGTCGGCCTTAACGGATGCGTTGGGTGCTTATTCATTATTCGGGTGTCGGATCGTCACTTGAATGTAGTTCTAAAATACGACGCCCGTCGCCAATAGCCCTCGTCTAGTTTAGTGCCACTATAATTAAAATCTAACCTGAGCTTCTTATCTGATTTTACATATAGTTAAATATTTTCAAGAATTGAATCGTAGCAAAAAATTAAGAGTTTTATGTATCCATACACATTAAGAAATTGATCAAAATAATGTGTTCTGATACTTTCGCATTAAAATATTGTCTGTTTCTTTATCTTTCAAATGGTACAAGTAGATTTCTTATTTTGTAAATAGCTTTTAACAGGACTGTCTTTTAAAGGCAATTCTATGGTCATCAAGTCTTGCAATGAAAACCTTGAACTCGGTTTCTGAAGAACGATTTTTTTCATAATATGGATTCCGAGCAAGATATTTCAATTTTGTTTCGATTAAAATTTTTTTAAGTGTATGAATAAGGGCATGTGGCCATACTTTTTATAACAGTTGTAAAACGCATTAAATATTTTACACTTTAAAAAATTATATGAAAATATATATATTTTAAAACTTAGCCATTTCAAACAATCATAATTAAATAGCTACTTAGCTTATAATTTATATGATCACACCTTATAGTTTGTTTGGTGTAAGAAGACAATTTTTAGAGTAGACAATGCCTGATGTATTGAAAATAAGGTGAAACATTTCACCCCACAAGATCACTGCAGTCAAGGTTACATTAATATAGTGAAACAAAATAAAAGTTTTACAAACGTACATGAGCTTGGCTTCTACTCTACAATGGTATAACCCTTTAAAATACTATTTTCTGTTAAAGTTAATCCAATATATTTCCATTTGAAATAAAAGTAAGCCTACTGTACACACATTCATAAAACATGAACTAATAGTTATTTAAGGGGTCATAGGACTCTTAAAAATGTGCAAAGAAGGAACTACAAAATTTAGTTTGATCTTTCATGTCATTTTTGAACTACTCAATATACAAGTATAATTTTTTTATATGTAATTCTACAAGATTTATTTATTATAAAACAAATTTTAAAATTTATGAAACTTTAGCCAAAACTAAAATAAATGATATTAAACATAAAGCTATTTTAACACATTGTGATTAGGCTTGCGCGGCAAATTTTGAGGTCAAAATTGAAAAAATGACCAAGAAAATGACTTTATATTGTACAAATATGTACAAACTAGGACTTATACCTAAATTCTCAGCTCAATTTTAATTAGAAATTATTTAAAAATAAATTTAAAATCAAAATTATAAATTTTTTATTAATTTTTTTAGAAAAAAAGTTCTTAAAAAAATTTCTAATTAAAATTGAGCTGAGAATTTAGGTATAAGTCCTAGTTTGTACATATTTTTACAATATAAAGTCATTTTCTTGGTAATTTTTTCAATTTTGACCTCAAAATTTGCCGCGCAAGCCTAATCACAATGTGTTAAAATAGCTTTATGTTTAATATCATTTATTTTAGTTTTGGCTAAAGTTTCATAAATTTTAAAATTTGTTTTATAATAAATAAATCTTGTAGAATTACATATAAAAAAATTATACTTGTATATTGAGTAGTTAAAAAATTACATGACAGATCAAACTATACTTTGTAGTTCCTTATTTGCACATTTTTAAGACTCCTTAGACCCCTTAAGCGAGCGGCTTTTATTTCACGAGACCGTTAGGTCGAGTGAAATAATGAAAAGAGCTTAATAAAGTATTATTTGGAACGTGCTTGCTTACAAAATTTTTTATAAACGTGCAAAAGTATTTTTACCAATGAGTGATTTTCATGACATCACTTAGTTTCCGATATTCGAAAATGCAAAGTAGTGAAAGAAAAGTTGTAAAATAATTTTCCATTTTGAATCAAAATAGTATTTACATTAATTAGTGCTACCGAACATGGGTAAATATATGAATTTGAAATGATGATCGACCAACTTCCACATTAAATTGAAAAAGCAGCTAAGGAAGCTTCGTTGAATCTTCTTATAGAAAAGTATTGTTTGGAGTGAAATTTGTGTTCTTACTTTTATCGTATTTCATTTCTTTTAATAATTTTTGTAATACTTGTAGTTTCCATGGAGATATTAGAAAATGAAAAAGGAATGATCCAATATAATTGAGTTTCATGACCATTTAGTTTCCACGGAGATATTCATGACATCATTTTGTTTTTCTACCAATCAGATACTCTTATTTACTTTACCGCACTAGTGCCGAAAACCTCATTTTCGCCACTGTCTGTGACGCAAGCACGTAAAGTGTCATTTTCGCAACGATTTATGAATGAATATGGTATAAAAAAGTGAACTTTTTTTGCACGCTGTTATAAAAAGATTTGTATAGTATCTAAAGGAATATAAATATACAAGTAATATTTTACGTCTATTTAATTTGAGATTTACCTACCACTTTTTTGGTTTCAAAAAATAGTTTTTAATATTTCGCTTTGATATATAACTACTTGATTTAGATCTTCTTATTAAATATTAAGGCGGCGTTCTGGTTAGAAAGACGCTAGAAATGATGAAGAGTACATTTATATTCGTAAAAGAAATTAAATTTAAGAAAATATTATATTATTATCTTAGCTGGTACAAATGTTAAAAGCCTTTTGAGCACTTTATTTCTAGTAGCCAACATTTGAGTTTTTGTATTTTATTCGAACAGAGCGTTGTTTTGGGCACGTTAAATTTGCTCCAAAGTCACAACGCCGCGTTTGATGTCGGCATTTAAATTTGCGTTGGGTGCCTACTTAGGTGTCGGCTGGTCAATTGACTTACGACCTGTCGTTCATAGCCCTCATTCAACTGTAGTGCAACGATAATTTAACCTAACCCTTACCAAAACGTATGTCCGTTTATTAAAGGTGAATGAATCCGAATGGCCCGGTGTACAACTTTTATACAAATGTATAACGCTTCTTCACTACAATGATATAACACGTACAACTTCTATTGATGCAAAACCAATATACTTCTATTTAAAACAAGTACAAGACAGTTGCACACTCTTCTAAAGACTTCCAATTGCTTAATTAATTTTTCAAAGCCAAACGTCTAGTTGGGAAAATCTAAGGGTGACCAGGAATTATGCGTTCGCTATGCCAGTTTACTTTCTTATTCAACTCTCTAGCTCAACAAATCGTGCAAATAGTTTTTGGTTTCTTTTTCAAACGTTTTTCAACCAAAAGCAACATAATTAAATTATAATTTATGAAAATTTATTTATGATTTCATCATGGTTTCAAATCTGATCAGGCTATAAATACGGCGATTTTGCGGTTTCGAAACTAAGTGTCTGTAACTTTTACAACGCAAGCGATCACTTACATTTCTAACCAGCGGTACACATCACAAAAAAACAATTAAAAACGCAAACGAAGCCTGTAGTCACATAAAACACAGACCAAAACGAACAGATCCCGAAAAGCAAGTCCACTACCCATGTTAAAAGGCTGCTAAGTAATAAACAAGAAAAACCGCAGCGAACTATATAAAAAGGGCTGTTTCAGTAGCAAAGGTTCTTTTAATCAAAAACGAATCTGCTTTTACCACCTTGAGTGGATAATAGAACGCAATAGACTTAAGGGGTCTAAGGAGTCTTAAAAATGTGCAAAGAAGATGCTACAAAGCCTAGTCTGATCTTTCATGTCATTTTTGAACTACTCAATGTATAAGTATAATTTTTTATATGTAATTCTACAAGCTTTATTTATTATAAAACAAGTTTTAAAATTTATGAAACTTTATCAAAAACTAAAATGAATGATATTAAACATGAAGGTACTTGAACACACTGTGATTAGGCTTGCGCGGCAAATTGTGAGGTCAAAATTGAAAAAATGAATAAGAAAATGACTTTATATTGTACAAATATGTACAAACAAAGACTTATACCTAAATTCTCAGCTCAATTTTAATTAGAAATTATTTTTTAAAAAATTTAAAATCACAATTTTTAAATTTTTATTAATTTTTTTAGAAAAAAGTTCTTAAAATAATTTCTAATTAAAATTGAGCTGAGAATTTAGGTATAAGTCCTAGTTTGTACATATTTGTACAATATAAAGTCATTTTCTTGGTCATGTGTTCAATTTTGACCTCACAATTTGCCGCGCAAGCCTAATCACAGTGTGTTCAAGTACCTTCATGTTTAATATCATTTATTTTAGTTTTGGCTAAAGTTTCATAAATTTTAAAACTTGTTTTATAATAAATAAATCTTGTAGAATTACATATAAAAAAATTATACTCATTTATTGAGTAGTTAAAAAATTACAAGAGAGATCAAACTATGCTATGTAGTATCTTCTTTGCACATTTTTAAGACTCCTGTGACCCCTTAAGTCAATCAAATGTAATAAGCAAATACGTACTCATTTAAGTAATGGACTAATGATTTAAATACTCTTATTGACTATAATGTATACAAATTATATTTCACAGCTATTTCCTGACTTACCTACCAATTTGTTGGTTAAAAAAATTATATTTAAAATTTTTTTAGTATTACTATTGTACTTCAAATATCAGCGACGTTTTAGCTAAAAAAACAAAAATTTGAGTGTTAATTCAAATTTGATTCACCTACCACTTTTTTGGTTTCAAAAGTTTATATTTAATAATTCTTTTAGATTTCTACTACTGGAAGACTCTCACTTTACTGTCTATCTATTTATCACAGCGGCTCTCTGATCAGAATGCTGCTAGAAATGCTAAAATTTAATTTCGCAGATAGGTAGTCTAATAAAGAGGACTTGGTTTGGTACCTCCTCAACTTTATTTTATTTATAGAATTTCGTTCAAAAATTTCCTTGCTTTATCTGAATTAACACATAAAAAATAATGCATTAAAAAAAACTTCGATTATTTTTAGAGTTTTTTTAAATTTAATTTTTTCTTAAATAATTGCACTTTTAAATACGCTAATTTTTTTTAAATACAAATATTTTACCACCAAACTTTTTCCCCAGATACTTTAAACTTGAACTATGATACACACAAAATAGCTCCCACAATTGATGAACCCACATGTTATATTTTTGTAAAAAATAATTGTTTGAAAAAATCTTGAAAAGTTTCTAAAAATTAAGATGTTCTCACTTTAACATTAAAAAAATAACCATAACTCAAAAATATAATTGGAAAACTAGTTTTCAATAAACACATACATTTTAAAATACTCACAAAAAATATTTTACTGATTAAATAACTGAAAAAGTTTAAGCGTTTTATAAAACTTAGCATCTAGGCGAATCAAATTTAATTCACCTAGATGCTAACGTTGTGCGTTGCAAGAAGCTAATGAGAAAATTGTGCTTGTCGGAACTTTTCAATTCGGAACTTTTCGGAACTTATAAATTCGTAACATAAATGGAAGTTTTCAAAATTAGATTTCTTAACTTAAGCAGCATAAACATTCAGTTTCTTTAAGAATCCATTAATTTTTGTCTTGGGTTTTGATTATTGTTATATTTCGACCTTGTGTAGTTCGGTATTTAGCTCATTTAGGTGCATGAATATGTTTGCAAAATATGAAAGTTGAAACAACCAAGTTAAGGGAGCTAAAAAAATTCGGCCCACTATGGTTTAGCATCTTGTAAAAATATCAGCATTTCAGAGCGCAGCTCAAATAACTTGTTCAAAACACCTTCCCACGGGACAGCATTCGTAAAATAAAAAAAATAAATGCCAAATTATTTTGTGGCATTAGGAAGTCGTCACCTACAAAAGGTTGAGAACCACTGAATTCTAGAGTGACCAGGAATTATACACTTCTCAGTATATACCAGTTAAGTTTTTGTTATTCAACTATCTAGCTGTAAAAATCGTGCACATACTTTCCGTTTTATTTTTAAACATTTTTTTTTTCAGATAAAAACAACAAAATGAAATCTAATTTATGGAAAGTCTATATTGCTGCTTTCCTGGTCGTTAAGTTTAAAAATGAAAAAAAAAATAATGTCAGTCAATAAATGAGGTTAATTTACCAATTTTAAAAACTAATGATCTTAAGGGGGTTCAGTACCCCAAAATCGGTGAAAAAATCAAAACAAAAATTATTGGCTTAAAATACTATTACAACCTTTATTAATAATGTCACAAAGTATCAAGACGATTGGAAAAATATTTTTGACATTAAAAGCCATTTTAATGTCATGGCTTCGTAAGGAAATCGGTTAACAATAAAAACTTTAAACGCGTTTTTCTCAGAACTTGATTTTTTGAGCTTCGATGTACCTTTTCTCAAAAACTATGCTATGTTTTCTCATAAAATTTTTTTATATGATGCAATACATAGTATAAATTAATCTGTGGTTATAAATTTTAATAAAACTTAAGTGAAAAAAATTATATGGGGCAAAAAAGTGAAAAATTTCATGATTTTATGGGTACTTTAAAACTTATTTTATTTTAAAAAAATCGAACAGTTATTTAACGAAAACTTTTGACCTCAGATTAATATATAAAGTTGGTATAACACACAGAGAAAATTGTAAGATGATCTGATCAGTAGTTATTGTGAAAAGGTACATTGCAATTGGCCAATTTATTATTACCGATATACAACATACCAAACCCCCTTAAACCTTTTAAATACAAGACAATCATTTACAGACCAAACCAGCAGTACAAATTAAAAAAAAAGTAAAAATACAACGGAGCATGCAATCACATAAAAGACATACCACACTATATCAACAGATCCTTTAAAACAAGTCCACAACCCATGTTAAAAAGGAGCCTGCTAAGTAATAAAAAAGAAAAACAGCAGCGAACCATTTAAAAAGCCCTGTTTTATTAGTATTGGTTCTTTTAATCAAATCAACTGCATTTATAGCCTTGAGAGGATATTCGAGCGCAATAATTCAATCAAAGTTAATGAACAGCTATTCATTTAACCATTTCAGTCCCAAAAATTTACTACACTACAGAAACATCAGATATTCACAAAATAAGCTTATTTTAGGTCAAATATATGAATTCCAAAAGAAAAAAAAATCCATTTAAATTTTTTATATGGTTTTTGAAACAATGCCAAAATTCTTTAACTGTGGAAAACAACAAAATAAAAATATATATATTACCTAAAAACATTTCGAGTTATATATTTTAAGGTATCTGACCATATTATTAAAAAAAAATTCGTAATTATTTTAACCGAAATAGTTTAAATTGTGTTTTACATATGTGGAACTGAAGTGAACCTATCAAAAATCAGGAGAAACGCTTGTTGACTATTTTCTAAATAAAAAAAAAATTGTAGTTCTGACCTCTATTGAGTTAAAAGTAAATATTTGTCTGATAGAACAAAGTAGGAAGAATCGAATGATGTGTGTTTGGATGTCATAGCGGGACATAAACATTTTGAAAAAAAAAAAAAAATATTGAAAGTGATGATGCCGAATGGCATCACTGGGACTGAAAGGGTTAAGTAATGAACCAATCATTTAAATACTATCTAAAACGCTACAACGTATACAAATAATATTCAACGGCTATTTACTGATTTACTTATCAATTTTTTGGCTTGAAAAATTTACATTTACAATTTCTTTTTGTCATACTTTATACATCCTATTGCCTTTCATATATTATAAACAGTGTTCTGGCAATAATTCAAAAAAGATTACTATGTTAATCTAAATTTGTGTGATTTACCTACCACTTTTTTGGTTTCAAAAGTTTATATTTAATATTTCTTTTAGATTTCTTAACTTCTTCCGGAAGTATTATTTTTTTCCATTATCACAGCGGCATTCTTATTTGAATGCTGCCAGAAATGTTTAAATTTAAATTCGTCGAAAGGTAGTCTACTAAAGATTACTTTATACAACTCACACCACATCAGCTTTATTTCCTGAGAAAAATGCATTTTAATTTTCATTTACGTAAATACAAACTATAAAATCATATACATCCATATATAAATATAATTGACATACGTCGATTTCAAGTTGAATTACTACAAATTTAACTATATTGCTAAAAAGAAAACATCTAAAACTTAACATTAAAATAACATCAATTCATACGTAGTTTTTATATAAATTTCATTTAATATTGAGCAGTTTATTTAGATTTTTGACATAATTACTTTCAATTTATAAGTATAAATAGAAATAAATTAATAAGCGGATAGAACACCAAATAATTTTCTTGAAATCGTAAAAAAAAAAAACAGAATATAATCTCCTGAAATCGTCTATAAACACGTTTGTTGGGTATATAATCGTTTCCTGCTGTCTATTTCTACCTCCTTAAAAATGTTTATTGAAATAAAAATACAGCATTCAAATAGAAATGTTTTGTGAGGTCATATCTACAAGCACCAGCCGACTGTAAAGGAAAATGGGGCTAAACTGATAATTTCATTTTTGTTTTTTGAGAACAATACTAAAGAACAATACCAAATTAAAAAATATTTAATTTTTACATTTTTTGGAATATAGATATTTTGCTTGGGTAAAAGTTACTCCTATAATATTATTATAAATTATTCACAATAGTGGGTAATGGTAATTTAAAACAAATTGGCAACCCTGCCTCTTTTAGGTTCTCTACCTTTTTTCAAAGTGTCTCTTCCACAATCAAAACATTTGGAATGCTAAGAAGTGACAGCCGGACTATGCCAAATTTGAAGTCCGTAGGTTTAGTTAATTAAACAAATATAATGCACTGTTAACGCAGATGCGGAATGCGATTTTCTTTTTTATGGAGGCATAAAAAAAAAAGAATTTCTTGAAATTTTGCACACCACTATCTTGTAAAAAATAAAAAATATTTAATTTTTACTTTTTTGGAATAGATATTTAACTTGGGTAAAAGTTACTCTTATAATATAATTATAAATTATTCACAATAGTGGGTAATGGTAATTTTAAAACAAGTACTCAAATCTTAATCGTGTTTACCAAAAGTTAATTACCGAGAAATCATTCGAAAAGAACAAGGACTCAACAGCAGTCCAATTGTCTGGAGTAATTTATCTTTGAATAATATTATAATAACAACCAATAATATGCATATAGAATTGTAAGGCATAACGGGGTGATGGACCATTCTCTGTAGGACATAGCCCTCACTCAATTCTAGTGCAAAGATAATCAACCTAACCATTATGTCCGTTTATCAAAGGTGAATGAATCCGAATTATCCGGTGTACAACTTTTACAAATGTATAACGCTTTTTATCTGCAATGATATAACACCAGTACAACTTCTATTGATGCAAAACCAATATACTTCTATTTAAAACAAGTACAAGGCAATTGCATACTATTCTGAAGAGTAGAAGCTGCTCAATTTTTAGAAGTCAAACATCTAGTTGGTATAATTTTAAGTGACCGGGAATTATGCATTTTTCAGTAAATACCAGTTTAGTTTGTTATTCAACATCTAGCTAATCGTGCACATAGTTTCCATTTTATCTTTAAACGTTTTTTTTTTCAAACAAAGACAAAAAATAAATGTAATTAATGGGAGTCTATTACTGAGCCGGCCCGCAGGCACAATGGTTAGTGTACTAGCCTTTGGAGCTACTGGACTCGGGTTCGAATCCCGGTAAAGGCATGGATGTTTGTGCTTGTCAATAAATGTTGTTATTTGTCTATGTGTTTGTGTCTTGCTTCTTTGTGTGTCTCTTGTGACTGTCTCTTCAGTCTAATCTATCTATTACTGATTTTATGGTCATTAAGTTTATAACTGAAAAAAAAAATCATGTCAGTCAATATATACGGGGATTTTACAAAATTTCAAAACTAAGTCTCTAAAACCTTTTAAATACAAGCCAATCATTTACAGATTAACCAACCGGTACACATAAAAAAACAAGTAAAAATGCAACGAAGCATGCAATCACATATAACACAGACCACACTACATAAACAGATCCTGCAAAACAAGTCCACTACCCATGTTAAAAAGGAGCCTGCTAAGTATTAAAAAAAATGCGCAGCGAACTACGAGGCAAACTAAAGTGGACCCGGTTTAGAGATAAGAATACGACAGAAATGTTGCCAAGTCCAAAACCAATACGAAAACTGGTTTGCTAACTGAAGCTATTGATCGCTTCAATATTAAGCCCAAACAAACGCTTGGCGACTTACTTGCCGGCAACTACGTTTTAGAAGATAGTTGAAATGAAATATAAACAATGTTTGTGAGCTGATCAAGAAAAATTCCCACTAGGGATTATTTGATTGTTTTGGTCGTTATTTATCCTTGCAAATCGGACCTTTTCGATTTTTGGTAATACAAAACATTCTGAATTGAATGCAAGACACAAAATTTGCATTATGGGACGTCTTCATACAATACGAACTAAGATCAGAACTCGCCACTAGTTATAGTAGGTCTAATGGGAAGCAAAATCCGATCCAACAAAAGCAAAAACAGGTTTCAGGCGGCTTCAAGAGTTTTTCTCGCCAAGCATTTTTCAACGTATTCCTATCTCTAGACCGGGTTCACTTTTGTTTGCCTCACCCTGTATTTAAAAAGCGCTATTTCATTAGTAGAGGTTCTTTGAGTTAAAAGCGACTGTATTCACCGACTTGAGTAGATATTCAAGCACAAACCAGTCGTGGAAATAGTTTTTGGTTCCTTTTCCAACCGAAATCAACATAAATTAAATATAATTTATGAAAATATATTGATGATTTCATGGTTTTTAACCTAAACAAATCTAGTCAGGCTATAAATACAGCGAAGTTTCGAAAACCAGTATCTGTAACTGTACAACGCAAGCGATCACTTACATTTCTTTCCAGCGGTAGATATTTAAAAAAAAAAAGCACAACAAAAACTAAGCCTGCAGTCCCCTAAGACACAGATCTATACAAACAGATCACAAAAAGCTATTCCTCAACCCATGTTAAAAGGCTTCTGCTGAAAAACAGCAGCGATAGATTTAAATCATTAGTTAAGGTTGTTTTAATCAAAATCAACTGCATTTATAGCTTTCTCCACTTAAGTGGATATCCGAGAGCAATGGAGTCTTTAGTCAATCAAAGTTAATGAACAACTATTCATTTAAGTATTGAACTAATGATTTAAATACTATCTGAAATACTACAATGTATACAAATAATATTCCACGGCTATATACTGATTCACTTATAAATTTTCGTTTGAAAAAAAAATCATGTTTAAAATTTCTTTTGGTTATACTTTATACATCTATTGTCTAACGACGTTCTGGCTATAATTCAAATAAGTTAGGGTGTTAATTGAAATATGTTTTACTTACCACTTTTTGGGTTTCAAAAAGTTTTCATTTAATATTTATTTTATATTCTTCTTTAAGAATCTCTTTATGTCCATTATCACAGCGACATTCTGATTAGAATGCTGCTAGAAATGTTGAAATTCAAATTCGCAGAAAGGTACTTTACTTAAGGGGGGTTCACCACATCAACTTTGTTATATTTATGGCTAATTGATTAAAATGTCCTCGTATTATGTGAATAAACATACAATGTGTTAAAAAAACTTCGAATATTTATAAAGATTTATTTAATTTAATTTTTTTTCTTAGAACATTACATTTTTAAACTGCTAAAACTTTTTTAAACACTACAAATATTTTATCACCAAACTTTTTCCCCAGATACTTTAAACTACGATAACCCCCTTAAATTTTTTGGTTGAAATAAAAATAAAGCATCCAAAATAAATGTTTTGTGAAGTCATCAACCAGCATCAGCAGACTGCCAAGGAAAATGGGGCTAAACTTGGTAATTTCTTTTTTGATTTGAGTACTACCATCCCACATAAAAATACAAATAACTAAAAAAAAAGAGCAGTTACACATTAGAAATTTTGCAAACAAGTGTAGGAGATTTCATAAATTAATTTCAGCCGATAAAAAAATCGCAAATATTGCTATTTATATCGTACCGAGTCCCTTTAAAAGTTTAAATGTTTTTTATTTCTCTATTTTAAAAGTAAAATTCTTCTGCGACATTCGTTTAATTTAAGTGACCAGCATTTGAATTTCATCCCCACAAAACACTCCAATATAGAATAACTAAGCTAATGTTAAATATTTTATGTTGGATTCGAACGAGCTGAGGAGCTTATATAGTTTGCTTGGTGGAAGAAGATAATTTTTGAAGTAGACAATGTTTAATGTTCTGGAAAAAAGGTGAAATATTCACAACACAGACGTTGTAGCTACAAGAAAAAACTATTACGGTGAAACAGAATACGAAATGAAATTTTTTTTTACAAATACAGGGTGGTTATAAAATAACGCTCCCTATTCGGAGTGGTCTGTAGCTTGAATAAATAATCCGAATGCATCAAAAATTGAGACACTTTACTAATCATGAAGGGGAAAAGAGAATGGTATCATAAAAAAGACAGAATTCTAAAAAAGAATCATAAAAAAGAATAATCATAAAAAACAAACTCGTCTCTTGACCAGAATCTAAATTACGAGGCGTCGTCAATTATGGCAATTACGGCCAACACAGCTAATTACGCCTCTTAATTTAGAACCCTGGTCAAGAGACGAGTTTCTTTTTTACGAAAAAAGAATGGAATCATAAAACAGAAACTCGTCTCTTGACCAAGGTTCTAATTACGAGGCGTAGACAATTATAGCTTATAACGGCGAACACATCCAATTACGCCTCGTAATTTAGAACCCTGGTCAAGAGACGAGTTTGTTTTTTATGATTCCATCCCCCCCCCCCCCCCTTCTTGATTAGTAAGTGTCTCAAAGTTTTTTGCATTTGGATTATTCATTCAAGCTACAGACCACTCCGAATAGGAAGCGTTATTTTATAACCACCCTGTATATAATTCACAATACAGCTGTAAATAACAAGGTTGACCCCCCCCCCCTCCTCCATTGTCGTTGGAAGTAAGCATATTTTATTATTTTTTTTAATACTGGGTTGACTGTCTTGCTGTAGGTTGAAAAGGGAATCTTCAAATGTACTATTTGTCGATTTGATAAGTTAATCAATATGATGAAACTCACAGTAACTACGATATTTAATTTAGAAAAGTTTTATTTGTTGTACAACTAGCTTGTTCTGTCAAAATTGAAAAGCATCAATTTTACACAGTTAGTGTGATATAAATTTGACATGCTTCCGGTAATATATATATTTCTGAATATTTTACAACTTAATCATAACAATCATAACCCAACACTCCTTGGTAAATAATTGAAATATTAAAACCAGACCGCTCCCCATTCAAGGGTAAAATTTAATCATGTCCCCCCCCCCCCCCCCTTTCAATCCTCCGCGCTCCATCTAACTAAATAATGCACCTGCCCATATTATATAAAGAAATACAATAGGGGAAGGTGCTGAGGTTTGGGACAGATTTAGATTTTTAATTTTAATATTTTTTTTATAAACCGATTATTTAAAAGTTTTTAGGTATTCTTCTTTAACAAAATCTTGCCTACACTAAGGTATTTTTTAAAGATTTTTTTCGTTAATATTTAACCCCACAGGTACGATGTCTCCAGGTACATTCACTGTCCACAGGTACAGCTGGGGAAAAAAAAAACGCTCCACCCCACGTTTCTCAGCTGCTATTGGGCAAGGAACTTTGTGAAAGGTGTCATTTTTCAGGAAATAGCGTAAGGAACTGAGAACTGGCAACAAAAATTGTATAAGGGGTCGTCTACATATTAAAATGTGTACCAACTTTTAAAATTCCAATGGCAACACCCAATTTTTTTTACATAAAAATGTTCAGCACCTTCAAAATACCCCATCTGTAAAAAAGAATTATTTACTTTGCATTATTTGCTGAGCTATAAGCATTCAAAGTTGAACGCCCATAATGTTAAAAAAGTTTCATAAACTTTTATTCATATCTCCACAAATAAAAGGAATTAAAGAAAGTTTTTTTTTCTTTATATACTTCTTATTCTTCCAAAAACAAATAACACAAGTTTTTTCATCAATTTTTCAGTTTTAATAATTTTTTATTTAAATTTAAATAATAAAAAATAAAACATGAATAGCAACCCCAAATTTTTTTTACATAAATCGATAAAGTAGATCAAGTAGAACCAAAATCCCAAGTTTTTTTAATTCAAAAACAATTATTTGCCGAGTTATTGTAAAAAAACTGAAAAAGACGAATTTTAGGGATCGTGTAAAAAATTACTTGGCGAATTCGATCCGAACTTGCATTATCGTTTGGTGATTGAAAAGCATTTGTTGATAAATGTTTATTCAAATTATTGATGTCTGAAAAAATCTAAAAATCTTTTCTTATTTCAAGTGCATGCAATGTATTTTGTTTGTCGAATTAACTTTAAATTATATCGATTACTATGTTTTTAAATATGTGTTATTTTCAATACAATTTCAAGAAGTGAGTATCAAAAATAAATATGCTAAAATATAATTGGAATTCGGTTTTCAGTACATTTTATTGTTACCGCATTGCTTATTTAAAATTATTAGTGCCCACTTTCTTTGATTATAAATCATTGCCCAATCATTCTGAATAATTTTATTTTGCTTTCCTTAAATATCGTGTTAAGGTTGTAACCCTCGTTTTGAAATACGTGGTTTATATTACCGATAAAGGGCTACAAATTTTTAACTAACTTTTTGCAGCAATATTAATGAAACAAAAATTTGCATAAAAATGTGAAACATTAATGCAATAATCATGTTAGTCAATGTGATTATAACTAATCGCATTTGAAAATCTGTTTGTTATAAATAACCGTATATGCGACTTAAATAAAAATTAAATTTTTTTATCTTCTAGTCTTTGTTTTATTTCTGAATTTATAATTTCAAAATAAAAAAAAACATTAGAAAAATCACAATATTAGTGAAGAAAGTTAAATTCTAGCATCCGTTGGCGAGATTATGTTAACCCAGTTAGTTTGTTGTTTTGAAAAGACGCAACCCAAATATTACTGTTTTCACTTTAGAGATGTCCCCCTAAACGAGTTCAAAATTAATGCTGTAATATCTCAGCTAATAATGCGAACTAGATCATAATTTTTTATACATGGGGTATTTTGAAGGTGCTGAACATTTTTATGTAAAAAAAATTGGGTGTTGCCATTGGAATTTTCAAAAAGTTGGTACTCATTTTAATATGTAGACGACCCCTTATGCAATTTTTGTTGCCAGTTCTGAATTACTTACGCTATTTCCTGAAAAATGACACCTTTCATAAAGTTCCTTGACCAATAGCAGCCGAGAAACGAAGGGTGGAGCGTTTTTTTTTTTCCCCAGCTGTACAACTTCAGTGATGTACCTGGGGACAGGGCACGATGTACCTGAGGACATTGTTCCAAATTGGTTAGAACGCAATTCTGTGGTACAAATAAGAAGTCAAATATATTTTTGGACTTCGTATGGAATTTCTTTACATTTTTCTTTAAAAAAATATCGAACTGTTCCTTTTTCTTAATTTAAAATTTATTTATAAATACGTTTTATATACAATTAACGAATACGCTTCCCAAATGCTTTTTTATTTATAAAAAAACTAATAAATGTATTACCCAAGACTTGGAAATAGAGTAAGTTTGTTGTAGTTTAAATTATAGCTTTATATTGCAATAACATAATTTGCAAATTTGTAAGATAACTTATAAGCCAAAAAATATAATAATAATAATTAAATCTACCAAAGATTGTAACCATCCAAAAGACGTAGGAAAAGAACTGCCGTCCTCTTCTTGTGGCTTGACTAACAACATTTGGTGCTGGAAGTTTTGGAATTGTATCACATCTAACGAGTTCAAATTTTTCAGTATATATTTCAGTTTTAGTAAATTTATTCGAATTTTCAATATTTGTTAAATTTTCTATATTAAATCGTCAGTTAAGTTCCCACATATGCTATCTAACTTAGCAAAACGCTAAGATTCACTGAAGAGTAACTCTTGGCGAACTTTCCGAAATCGCTCCAAAATTCGGCCAAAAACCAAACCGAAATGATACGATAGGTTTGAAATATCGTCGCATTAGAGCTACGCGATGGAGAGCCGAAAAACTTGTTAGTTCATTTAAGGGGTCATAGGAGTCTTAAAAATGTGCAAAGGAGGCACTACAAAACATAGTTTGATCTTTCATGTCATTTTTGAACTACTCAATGTATAAGTATAATTTTTTTATATGTAATTATACAAGATTTATTTAATATAAAACAAGTTTTAAAATTTATGAAACTTTAGCCAAAACTAAAATAAATGATATTAAACATGAAGCTATTTGAACACATTGTGATTAGGCTTGCGCGGCAAATTTTGAGGTCAAAATTGAAAAAATGACCTAGAAAATGACTTTATATTGTACAAATATGTACAAACAAAGACTTAAACCTAAATTCTCAGCTCAATTTTAATTGGAAATTATTTTAAGAACTTTTTCTAAAAAAAAATAATAAAAATTTTAAAATTTTGATTTTAATTTTTTTAAAAATAATTTCTAATTAAAATTGAGCTGAGAATTTAGGTATAAGTCTTTGTTTATACATATTTGTACAATATAAAGTCATTTTCTTGGTCATTTTTTCAATTTTGACCTCAAAATTTGCCGCGCAAGCCTAATCCCAATGTGTTCAAATAGCTTTACGCTTAATGTCATTTATTTTAGTTTTGGCTAAAGTTTGATAAAATTAAAAATTTGGGTATGTTAAATAATCTTTAATTAATCTTTATATTAACATTTTTAAAATGCTAAAACTTTTTTAAATACAAATATTTTATCACCAATTTTTTTCCCAGATACTTTAAACTATGATAACCTCCTTAAATGTTTTTTGTTGAAATAAAAATAAAGCATTCAAAAGAAATGTTTTGTGAAGTCATCAACCAGCATCAGCAGACTGTAAAGGAAAATGGGGCTAAACTTGATAATTTCTTTTTTGATTTAAGTACTACCATCCCACATAAAAATACAAATAACTTAAAAAAAAAAACAGTTACACATTAGAAATTTTGCAAACAAGTGTAGGAAATTTCATAAATTAATTTCAGCTGATAAAAAAATTGCAAATTTTGCTATTTATGTCGTACCGAGTCCCCTTAATAGTTTAAATGTTTTTTATTACTCTATTTTAAAAGTAAAATTGTTCTGCGACATTCGTTTAATTTAAGTGACCAGCATTTGAATTTTATCCCCACAAAACACTCCAATATATAATAACTAAGCTAATGTTAAATATTTTATGTTGGATTCGAACGAGCTGGGGAGCTTATATAGTTTGCTTGGTGGAAGAAGATAATTTTTGAAGTAGACAATGTTTAATGTTCTGGAAAAAAGGTGAAATATTCACAACACAGCCGTTGTAGCTACAAGAAAAAACTATTACGGTGAAACAGAATACGAAATGAAATTTTTTTTTACAAATACAGGGTGGTTATAAAATAACGCTCCCTATTCGGAGTGGTCTGTAGCTTGAATAAATAATCCGAATGCATCAAAAATTGAGACACTTTACTAATCATGAAGGGGAAAAAAGAATGGTATCATAAAAAAGACAGAATTCTAAAAAAGAATCATAAAAAAGAATAATCATAAAAAACAAACTCGTCTCTTGACCAGAATCTAAATTACGAGGCGTCGTCAATTATGGCAATTACGGCCAACACAGCTAATTACGCCTCTTAATTTAGAACCCTGGTCAAGAGAGGAGTTTCTTTTTTACGAAAAAGAATGGAATCATAAAAAACAAACTCGTCTCTTGACCAAGGTTCTAATTACGAGGCGTAGGCAATTATAGCTTATAATGGCGAACACATCCAATTACGTCTCGTAATTTAGAACCCTGGTCAAGAGACGAGTTTGTTTTTTATGATTCCATTCCCCTCCTTCTTGATTAGTAAGTGTCTGAAAGTTTTTTTTGCATTTGGATTATTTATTCAAGCTACAGACCACTCCGAATAGGGAGCGTTATTTTATAACCACCCTGTATATAATTCACAATACAGCTTTAATAACAAGGTTGACCCCCCCCCCCCCCCCCAATTGTCGTTGGAGGTAAGTATATTTTATTATTTTTTTTACCACCTGGTTTGACTGTCTTGCTGTAGGTTGAAAAGGGAATCTTCAAATGTACTATTTGTCGATTTGATAAGTTAATCAATATGATGCAGCTCACAGTAACTACGATATTTAATTTAGAAAAGTTTTAATATAAATTTGACATGCTTCCGGTAATATATATTTTTCTGAATATTTTACAACTTAATCATAACAATCATAACCCAACACTCCTTGGTAAATAATTGAAATATTAAAACCAGACATCATGACCCCCCCCCCCCCTTTCAATCCTCCGCGCTCCATCTAACTAAATAATGCACCTGCCCATATTATATAAAGAAATACAATAGGGGACTGCGCTGAAGTTTGGGACAGATTTAGATTTTTAATTTTAATATTTTTTTATAAACCGATTATTTAAAAGTTTTTAGGTATTCTTCTTTAACAAAATCTTGCCTATACTAAGGTATTTTTTAAAGATTTTTTTCGTTAATATTTAACCCCACAGGTACGATGTCTCCAGGTACATCCACTGTCCACAGGTACAACTTCAGTGTGTACCTGGGGACAGGGCACGATGTACCTGAGGACATTGTTCCAAATTGGTTAGAACGCAATTCAGTGGTACAAATAAGAAGTCAAATATATTTTTGGACTTCGTATGGAATTTCTTTACATTTTTCTTAAAAAAAATATCGAACTGTTCCTTTTTCTTAATTTAAAATTTATTTATAAATACGTTTTATATACAATTAACGAATACGCTTCCCAAATGCTTTTTTATTTATAAAAAACTAATAAATGTATTACCCAAGACTTGAAAATAGAGTAAGTTTGTTGTAATTTAAATTATAGCTTTATATTGCAATAACATAATTTGCAAGATAACTTATAAGCCAAAAAAATATAATAATAATAATTAAATCTACCAAAGATTGTAACCATGAAAAAGACGTAGGAAAAGAACTGCCGTCCTCTTCTTGTGGCTTGACTAACAACATTTGGTGCTGGAAGTTTTGGAATTGTATCACATCTAACGAGTTCAAATTTTTCAGTATATATTTCAGTTTTAGTAAATTTATTCGAATTTTCAATATTTTTTAAATTTTCTATATTAAATTCATTACCCTGTGTTTCAATAATATTGGCCAAGTTATATTTGACAGCTGTTTTCCCCAGAAACCTCACTAAAACAAAGTCCCCTACTTGAAGTTCATCATTATTTGTTGATTAATTATGCAAATTTAGTGTCAAATCGTTTTCAAATATTTATGTTTGAATTAAGGGTTGAGTTCCATCCTTCCATTCAACATCCTTCAAACTCATATTTGCTTTATTTTTACTTGGAGCAGACTTTTTGCTTTTGGTCGTTTTCTGTTTTACTTCTGTATTATCGGTTAAAATGAGATTTTCCTTTCTGCCTCTCTTGGTTTGTTTTCGTAGTAGGCGTTTTGAAAGTGGCCAAATTTCTTCGAGATATACAGAAGAGCAGGTCTGTGGCCTCTGATCGGAATTTAACCCGGCAGCACTCGCCTGGGGTCTAATAGACCCCAGATAGATTAAATACACTTCTAGATCTGAAACTCTTATTGGATTACCATTATAAGGATTTCCTATATTAAAATTGACTTAGACACTAACTCACCCCAATTGTGTCTAAGAGAACTAATGTAATGTTTCACGGCTGCCTTTTTCTAGCCTCCTTTAGGAGCTTTAGCACAGTCAATTGCGCCTTGTAATTTAGAACCATGGTCAAGAGACAAGTTCCTTTTTTTCTAAAAAATAATGGAATCATAAAACGAAACTCGTTTCTTGACCAAGGTTTTAAATTACGAGGCATAGCCAATTATGGCTAATTACGGCCAACACATCCAATTATTATATTGCGTGATTTTATAACCACTCTGTACATTTCGAAGAAACAGTAGATTTGCAATCGGAAAGTCCAATTATGCCAATCACAAATCAATCATTAATAGTGTATTAGTTCCGTTCGACACTTTGGGGGCGCTAGGCATCAGATTGAGTTTTCGGTTTAGAAGATTCTTAGTCTATGGTAAGTTAGCGCGAGTGCTGCCGGGTTAAGGACATTTGAAAAATCAGAGAAACAGTAATAGTCACAGTACACATCAATTTACAGTGCAGCAGAAAAATTTGTTGTACCTATTGACGTCCCTAGGTACAACCTAAATACTGTCCCAAGGAACAACACATCGGGTATTTTTTTAAAACGCATTGTAATAAGAAAGTGTTAAGTTTTGAAAAACACAAATAGGATTAAAAATTACTTCAAACATGGCTTATTAAGTAATACTAAGAAGAGCCGTCAAGAAGATTAAACCGACACGTAATACAAAATATAAAACGATAGTAAAAGTTACTCGAGATGTGTGAAATCAATAAATCCTATTTATTATAACCCCAGAAGCTTTCGGTGACAGTTCTTTAACAAGAGAAGATGAAGTTCAGTTAGTAGTGTTGCCACTAAAAATAAAGGATTTTTTCGATTTCCCTAAAACGAGTTATTCACCATGTCCCCAGGTACAACTGTCCCAAAGCTGAGCACTTTCCCCTACATACAAGTAGTATTTTATGTCTATTTACTTATGATGTACCTACCACTTTTTTGCTTTCAAAAAATACCTTTTAAAATTTCGTTTTGTTAACTTCTTTGATGTTTTGCATATATTTATTTTAAATATATTAAGGCGACGTTTTGGTTAGAATGACGCTAAAAAAGCTAAAGAGTAAGAGTACAATTAAAGATAATATTGTACTATTATCTTGGCTAGCACAAACGTTAAAAGCATTTGGAGCCCTTTGTTTATTTCTAGTATAACCAATATTTGAGTTTTTATATTTTACACCAACTCAGCGTAGTTTGGCATGTTAAATTTGCTCCAAAGTCACCACGCCGTGTTTTGCGCCGTTTTAAGATTTGCATTGGGTGCCAACTTATATGTCGGCTTGTCAATTGACTCACGACCTGTCACCCATAGCCCTCATTCAACTGTAGTGCAACGATAATTTAACTTAACCCTTACCACAGACGTATGTCCGTTTATTAAAGGAGAATTATCCGGTGTACCACTTTTACAAATGTATAACGCTTCTTCTCTACAATGATATAACGTCAGTACAACTTCTATTGATGCAAAACCAATATATACTTCTATTTAAAACAAGTACAAGGCAGTTGCACACTATTCTGAAGAGCACCAACTGCTCAATTTAAGTCAAACATCTAGTTGTGATAATCTAAGACTGACCGGGAATTATGCATTTCTCAGTATGTACCAGTTTAGTTTGTTATTCAACTAACTAGCTGTAAAAATCGTGCACATAATTTCCTTTTTATTTTTAAAGTTTTTTTCAGACAAAAACAACACAAATAAAATCTCATTTATGGAAGTTTATTACTGCTTTCACGGTCGTTAACTTTAAAACTTAAAAAAAAAAAAAATCATGTCAGCCAATATTTTCGGGGATTTTACAAATTTTCAAAACTTAGTCTCTTAAACCTTTTAATTGGCTCGTCCGTGGCCGAGGGGTTAAAGCATCCGCTTCAGGATTCAGCCTCTTCAGGATTGCGAGGGTTTGAATCTCATTTACTGCCATAATTTCCGTTTTATTTAAAAGCTTTTTTTTCAGACAAAAACAACACAAATAAATCTCATTTATGGAAGTCTATTACTGCTTTCGTTAACTTTAAAACTGAAAAAAAAAAAAAAAAGAATCATGTCAGCCAATATTTTCGGGGATTTTACAAATTTTCTAAACTAAAGTCTCTTAAACCTTTTAATTGGCTCGTCCGTGGCCGAGTTGTTAAGGCAACCACCTCAGGAGTCAGCCACCACAGGAGTTCGAGGGTTCGAATCCCACCTACTGCCAGTCATCCGGATATTTGTGCTGGGAAAGAGTAGAAAATCCAACTCGTGACGGATTAACCCGAGTACACTGAGACAGACGTGCTCGTTAAATCTGTCCAAAGTCCCGACGGCGCGTCAGCGTATGATGTCGCTCGAAGTTCCGTTGGGTGCCCGCTCAGGTGTCGACCTCGTCACTTGATCAGGGTTCTAAATTACGAGGAGTTATTGGTTGTGTTAAAGCTCCCAAAGGTGGCTAGGAATAAGCAGTCGGAAACGATTACACGACCTTTTAAATACAAGCCAATCATTTACAGAGAACTATTTAAAAAAGGCTATTTCATTAGCAGACGTTTTTTTAATTAAAAGCGACCTCATTCACAGACTTGAGTGGATATTCAAGCACAAACGAGTCGTGCAAATAGATTTTGGTTCCTTTTTCTATCGTTTTTTCAACCGAAATCCACATAAATTAAATATAAGTTCATAAAAATATATTGATGATTTCACGGTTTTTAACCTAAACAAATCTAGTCATTCTATAAGTACGGCGAAGTTTCGAAAACAAATATCTATAACTTCACAACGCAAGATCACTTACATTTCATACCAGCGGTAGATATTTTTAAAAAAAAGCACAACAAAAACTAAGCCTGCAGTCACCTAAGACACAGATCTATACAAACAGATCACAAAAAGCAACTCCTCTCAACCCATGTTAAAAAGGCTCCTGCTGAAAAAACGCAGCGAACTATTTAAAAAGGGCTGTTTCATTGACAATGACAAATGACAGTGATTGCGCCCTCTAGAAGGGAAGGGCGTAGGCTATAAAGCCCATTACCCCGCTCGCCAGAAGAGACAGTCACAAGAGACACACAAAGAAGGACGCCACAAACACATAGACAAATAACAACATTTACTGACAAACACAAACATCCATGCCTTTACCGGGATGGGCTGTTTCATTAGTAAAGATTCTTTTAATTAAAATCAACTGCATTTATAGCCTTGAGTGGATATTCGAGCGCAATACAGACTTAGTCAATCAAAGTTAATGAGCAACTATTCATCTAAGTAATGAACTAATGATTTTAATACTACTATCTAAAATACAACAATGTATACAAATCATATTCCACGGCTATTTACTGATTTACTTACGAATTTTTTGGCTTGAAAAATTTATATTTAAAATCTTTCTTGTCATACTTTATACATCTAGGTATGGTATGATATGATATTCCAGCTTGTGTGCTTGTTCGGAGAACCGCTTATAAGCTTTCGTCAAGTGGGACAGACACAGAAAGAATATTAACAGTCACAAAGAAAGGAATAACACATAGACAAGTAACAACATTTATTGGACGATCACATACATCCATGCCTGACCGGCATTCGAACCCGACCCCATCATGCTCCAAAGGTTAGCGTCCTAACGATTGCGCCACCTCGGCGGCCTTTATACATGTATTGTCTTTCATATATTATCAACGGCATTCTATCTATAATGCAAAAAAAGTTATGGTGCAATATGGCTGTTTTATTAATAAAAAGGTTTTTTTATTAATAACTTATTATATTAAGCAATTGTATTTACCGCTTTGAGTGGATATTCGAGAGCAATCGAGAATTAAGTCAATTAAAGTTAATATACAAATATTCATTTAAGTAAAGGACTAATGATTTAAATACTCTTATTGACTACAATGCATACAAATAATATTCCACGGTTATTTACTGACTTTCTTACCAATTTGTTGGTTTTAAAAATTTATATTTAAAATTTCTTTTTGTCATACTTAGTACATCCATCTCTATCATTCCACAAACTATTTTTTGGATTTTTTTTCCATTATCACAGCGGCATTCTGATTAGAAAGCTGCTACAAATGCTAAAAATTTAAATTAACAGAAAGGTACTCTACTTAAGGGGACTTGGTACCGCTTCAACATTATTATATTTATAGCTATTTGATAAAAATTTTGTTTATTAAGAATTGACAAATAAAAACAATGTAAACATATCACAAATAGCAACTCCTGAACCCATGTTTAAAAGGCTAAATTTGATTTACCTACCACTTTTTTGGTTTCAAAAATTTACACTTAATATTTCTTTTAGATTCGCTAAAAATGCATATGTTTATACCGGTCTGATGGCCACTTTATCCTCCTTGAACCGTTTCACCCCTTCTAGGGATATTTTCGATGTTTAGTAAGGACGCTTCGCGTTGATACTACTATTGCTATTTTCGATCTCCGCTAAAAATGCTAAAATTTAAATTCTCAGAAAGGTACTCTGCATTCAAAAGAAATGTTTTGTGAAGTCATCAACCAGCATCGTAACAGCGTTTTGAAAAACTTAGCATCCAAGAAAACTGATCCCTGAGGAAATGCATTTTAAGTTTTCATTTACGTATGAGAAATGACAGTGAATGCGCCCTCTAGAAGGGAGAGTGTAGGCTTTATAGCCCATTACTCAGCTCGCCAGATGAGACAGTCACAAGAGACACACAAAGAAGGACGACACAATTACATAGACAAATAACAACATTTACTGACATGCACAAACATCCATGCCTTTACCGGGATTCGAACCCGAGCCCAGCAGCTCCAAAGGCTAGTTCACTAAACATTGTGCCAGTGGGCCGGCTTTCATTTACGTAAATACAAACTATAAAATCATATACATACATCCATATAACTTAAATATAATTGACATACATCTATTAAAAAGTTGAATTCTACAAATTTAGCTTGAAACAAACATCAAACTTTATTAAAATAGCAAAAGCTTATACGTAGTTATTGTATAAATTTCATTTAATATTGGGCAGTTTATTTAGCATTTTTGCCATATTGACATTAATTATTTTCAATAACATGAAGAATTAATAACTATAAATAGAAATAAATTAATAAGTGGATAAAACACCAAATAATTATCTCGAAATTGTAAAAAAGCTGAATAATCTCCTGAAATTGTCTTTAAATACGTATGTTGGGTTGTAATCGTTTCCGGCTGTCTATTTCTAGCCTCCTTAAAATGTTTGTTGAAATAAAAATGCAGCATTCAAATAGAAATGTTTTGTGAGGTCATATCTACAAGCACCAAGACGACTGTAAAAGAAAATTAGGCTAAACTTGATAATTTCATTTTTGATTTGAGTACTGACGAATGACAGTGAGTGCTCCCTCTAGAAGGGAAGAGCATAGGCTTTTATAGCCCGTTACCCCACTCGCCAGAAGAGACAGTTGCAAGAGACAAGCAAAGAAGGACGACCCAAACACATAGACAAAAAAAACATTTATTGACAAACACCAACATCCATGCCTTGCCGGGATTCGAACCCGAACCCAGCAGTTCCAAAGACTAGAACCCTAACCATTGCGTTGCCAGGTCGGCTGATTTGAGTAATACTATCCCTCATAAAATACAAATAACTTTTTAAAAAAGCAGTTACACATTGGAAATTTTACAAACAAGTTTATTAGATTTCCCCAGAAATTAATTTCAGCCGATAAAAAATATAGCTTCTGCTACATTCGGAAAATTGTTTATGTTCTTAAAGTTAAAAGGAACAGAATATATACAAGAAATACTTTATGTCGATTTACTTCTGATGTACATACCAATTTTTTGGTTTCAAAAAATAATTTATTTAATTTCGTTTTATTATATTTCTCGTGTTTTTCTGTCTTTCGTTGTACATATAAAGCGACGTTCTGGTTAGAATGACGCTAGATAAGTCAAAAAGTAAGAGTACATTTAAATTCGAGGAAAGGAATGAAACTGAAGAAAATTGTGCACCATTATATTGGCTAATACAAACGTTGAAGCCTTTTGCGCCCTTTGTTTATTTCAAGTGACCAGCATTTGAGTTTTTATAGTTTTTACCAACGGAGCGTAATTACATTTGCTCCAAAGTCACCAAGCCGCTTTCGATGTCGGCTTCAAAACTTGCGTTGGGTGCCTACTTAGGTGTCGGCAGGTCAATTGACTTACGACCTGTGGGCCCATAGCCCTCATTCAACTCTAAAGCAACGATAATTTAACTTAACCCTTACCAGACGTATGTCCGTTCATTAAAGGTGAATGATTCAGTGTCGTACATCATTAATAAATGTATAACGCTTCTTCTCTACAATGATATAACACCAGTACAACTTTTATTGATGCAAAACCAATTACTTCTATTTAAAGCAAGTACAAGACAGTTGCACACTATTCTGAAGAGTACCAACTGCTCAATTTTTAGAAGTCAAACATCTAGTTGAGATAATCTAGATTGACTAGGAATTATGTATTTCTCAGTATGTACCAGTTTAGTTTGTTATTCCAATATCTAGCTGTTAGTCCAGGCAACGAAGGCTGAAAAAAGGGTCTAGAGGGAAAGTTTTGGAACACAATTTTTGACTTCATAACTTTGTTTAGACTAGTTAGGAGGTAAACATATCAAAAGTCCCCGCCTCTAGCCCTGGTGCTGAAGGGGGGAGGGGGGGTGGAATGTCCCATTTTTCGGTTTTTCGCCTATATCTCGAAAACTATGAGTTCTAGCTACGTAATTGTAATACACAAAATGAAAGCTGATTAAATTTTCTACAAGCTGCACCCCTCAAGTGTTTTAATATCTTGTATAGTTTTCGAGATATCCGCTCTTGAAAGTCAGTAATTTTGGAGAAAACACTTCTCCCCCCACATTTTCCCTCTTTTATGACCGGATAACTCTTCAATAATGCTCCGAAACACTAAATTTTGGCCCTAGATTTGTAGAGAATTTAATTCTTTTCAATAACATATCTTATTTTACGATTTTATCTATTTTCCTTCAAATTTTAAAGCGGTTTCAGTGTTGAGTGAAGATTGTACTGAAAGTCCCATAGAGCTAATGCATAAGTTTTGAAATCGCAACTTTTGGAAAACAATTTATTTGAAATGTTATTCCATTTTCACAAGGTATTAGAATCATCATATCAACAATTTAACACAAAATTGAAAAGAAAATAACATCCGGTTATTTAATTATTAATTAATAAAGTTTTAAAATAGTGGCGCCATCTGCTGTATATGTTTGAAATTTTAAACTTCAAAAATATATAATTAAATAACTAGATAATATTTTTGTTTCAAATTTGTTTCATTTCGATGTTATGTTGATTCCCGTACCTGGATAAAAAGGGCTAACATGGCAAAGCAATACATCTGTGGAAGTTGTTATTCCAAAACTAGTGCATTAGCTCCATCGGACTGACAACCCCTCTTAAGTACACTTATTCTATACTGAACGTCTAAATAACACTGATACTCATTTTGTAGGCACGTTGTTACTTTAAATATTTTATCTATTTTATTTCATTCGTCAAACACCAGTGGGAAAACTGTCAGATGCTATTCATGTTCTTCATCTTCGGAGTCAATTTGAAGGACCCCATTGATGCTGTTCCATTCTTAAGTTTGGCATGCTCCAGGACCTTTGAGGCTTGCTATTTTTGCTGCTACACTTGAGCTGGCACAGTCTATCTTACATCATCTAAACATAATTTTCAGAACATCGTCAGGTGCTGCTGCTAACTCACTGTGCACTGGGACCAGCAGAAGAGCTATCGACTCAAGAAGTCGCAGTCGGTTGATATCCTTTTCACTGAAGACACCAAGATAAACGTCAAACAAGATGATTTTCTGTTGAACAATTTAAATAAAATGGTCTCATCAACATACTTAAGGTGTAGCTTGAGGACAATTGAATGTAGGACCCTTCGAGCAGAAAGGGATGTGGACGTTCTGATAGTGGATACGGCATACGGCTGTGATAATGTCGGAAATGACACAGATACTTATTTTGCTGGCACGTTGTTATACTTTAATATTTTGTGTCGACCTTAAAGTCCTCTTGATGGCTACAGCTGATGTGCATAAGGACATCGGTTTCATAAAGCCTGGACGCGGGAAGACAAAGGATTTTTTATTCTCATCCCAAGAGTTACAGCAACTGGGTTTAGGACGTGCTATTTTTGCAAACGCAATTGCCGGATGCGACACTACATCTTTCACATTTCGAAAAAGCGGGATCGCATTTGTGAAGTTGTGTACGAAGTCGTCAGAAGTCCAGAAAGCAGCAGCGGTCTTTTCATACCCTTCCTTAACCACATATCAGGTACAAAAGGCAGGCAATACCTGCATCTTGAGGTGTTATGGGGCTCCAACGAAAGAGGCCTTCCCCAATGCCACAGGTATAATTCACTCTTGAAATCCGGAGCCGCCATCAAGCCAGATATATCGTCTTCTTCCCACCGAGAAAGCAGTAAAACTATTTCCTCTGAATATTACACCAAGATGAGTTGTGGCTGGGAAATGATCTGCCTCCTCTTGTGTATGATTGGAAGAGTGAGAAAAACTGCCTGATGGTCAAAGTGCACAGTGAGTTAGCAGCAGTACCTGACAATATTATGAAAATAATTTTCTGCAGAAACATGAAAGTCTGTGCCAGCTCAAACTGTAGCTGTAAAAATCAAGTCTCAAATGTTCCTCAGAATGCCAAAATTCCCAGGGGACTAGCCTCAAAAGTGTCTCTCAAGTTGACTCCGAAGATAAAGAACAGGGGGATCATCTGACCGTTTTCCCACTGGAGTTTGAGGAATGAAATAAAATAGATAAAATATTAAAGTAACAACGTGCCTACAAAATGAGTATCAGTGTTATTTAGACGTTCAGTATAGAATAAGTGTACTTAAGAGGGGTTGTCAGTCCGATGGAGCTAATGCATTAGTTTTGGAATAACAACTTCCACAGATGTATTGATTTGCCATGTTAGCCCTTTTTATCCATGTACGGGAATCAACATAACATCGAAATGAAACGAATTTGAAACAAAAATATTATCTAGTTATTTAGTTATATATTTTTGAAGTTTTAAAATTTCAAACATATACAGCAGATGGCGCCACTATTTTAAAATTTTATTAATTAATAATTAAATAACCGGATGTTATTTTCTTTTCAATTTTGTGTTAAATTGACGTTATGATGATTCTAATACCTTGTGGAAATGGAATAACATGGCAAATAAATTGTTTTCCAAAAGTTACGATTTCAAAACTTATGCATTAGCTCTATGGGACTTTCAGTATAATCTTCACTCAACACTGAAACCGCTTTAAAATTTGAAGGAAAATAGATAAAATAGTAAAATAAGATATATTATTGAAAAGAATTAATTTATCTACCAATCTAGGGCCAAAATTTAGTGTTTCGGTGCATTATTGAAGAGTTATCCAGTCAAAAAAGAGGGAAAATATGGGGGGAGAAGTGTTTTCTCCAAAATTACTGACTTTCAAGAGCGGATATCTCAAAAACTATACAAGATATTAAAACACTTGAGGGGTGCAGCTTGTAGCAAATTTAATCAGCTTTCATTTTGTGTATTACAATTATATAGCTAGAACTCATAGTTTTCGAGATATAAGCGAAAAACCGAATAATGGGACATTCAACCCCCCCTCCCCCCTTCAGCACAAGGGCTAGGGGCGGGGACTTTTGATATGTTTCCCTCCTAACTAGTCTAAACAAAGTTATGAAGTCAAAAATTGTGTTCCAAAACTTTCCCTCTAGAACTCTTCGTTGCCTGGACTAAAGGCTTTTTTAATATTATATAAGTACATTCATATTTTTTCTTTCATAGACAAATGAACATATATTTTAAACAGAAGTACGCATTTGGATTTCTGATATCTGTCACACAAATTTTTTTTTCAAATTCTTAAATTTGAAATTTCTTTTTTTTTCCAGCAATTTTTTTTAAAATCAAAATTACTACACATATATTTTTTTTAAAGTTGTTCATTTCAATAGAAATCTAAATGCATTCTTGGGTTTGAATTATTTTCCAAATGTTTTATAAAAATTTGTGTTTAAAAATATTGAAAAATAAAAAAGGAGTAAAGATTTGAAAATTGTTAAAAATTTAACAAAAATTTAATTAAAAAAACCAACAGACTTATATAAAGTTTTAATAGCTGAATTGTGTTTTTGATACATGCTTAAAAAGTGAAAAAAATTAATCTGTAAGTACAAAACTAAAAAAAAAAAAAAATTCTGAGGTATCGAACCCCCTTAAATAATACATACTACATATGCAAAGCTATTGAAAATCAAGACAAGATAGAAAAGAAATGCATGTGCAATTGATGACGACCATCAGCAATTAACTATAATTCCCCTTTCACCAATAACCTATGAGTAGTTTTAGTATGACACATTATTCCCAACCAAACTAAATCTGTGTTCGCCAAACGCCATGGGATTGGCAACCCTGCCTCTTTTAGGTTCTCTACCTTTTTTCAAAGTGGAATCTTCCACAATCAAAACATTTGTGATGCTAAGAAGTGACAGCCGGACTATGCCAAATTTGAAGTCCGCAGGTTTATTTAATTTTAAAAAATATTATTACACTGTTAACACAGACACGGAATGTGATTTTTGGTTTTATGGAGGAAAAAAAAAGAATTCCTTGAAATTTTGCACACCACTATATTGTAAAAAATAAAAAATATTTAATTCTTACTTTTTTGGAATAGATATATTTGGATCACTTGACGGCTGAGTTTTGAGACGGTGCAGATCAGACGTCAGAATGTCGGTCGCTCCTAAAGACAAATCAGAACAGAACTATGCTAATAATGAGGCATTTCCACATAACGTTAAGCAATTCTATATTGACAACACTATTCCACTCTTCTCTCTTCTACAAATCTAAGAACTATTCTACGGCCCGTGAATATCTTCGAAGAATGAGGTTATTTGTGCCGGAATTACCCAAGGAATTTTTGATGGAGTTGGTCAATAATAGCACGTTTGAATGGTCGCCCAAACTTTTAGAAGATATTGAGATTGGCTTCAACGACGAGCCTATGGAGACAACTGTTGAGCATCGGCACGTTGCCAACATCCCAACCTCCAACCAATTCGATGTACTTACAGAACCTGATTGCAAAAAAGTCAAACCTAACCCGGCCGCATATTTCTATTCCTTACATTCAAGCGACACTATGTCAGTGACATCAGGCTGCTGGGCGGGAACGAAATAAATGTAACCAATCATTGTCCGTCTTGGTGCAATGAGCTTGCTGAGTAAGAATTATTCTCGCGTATTACCATTATTTCGAGATTTTAATTACTCACACAAAAAATACAAAAATTAACTGAAAAAATATTGAATGGTGTTTAATCTGTAAAAATAGAAGTGATGATTATTATAGCTAGATAATTTTAGATGTTCTGAGCGAATGACAGATTTTGGATTTCGAATTTTAGCGCTCGTGCTGCCACCTATATTCAAGTACAGCAACTAAATCCTACAGTAATCATTTAAAAAAAACATTCTTGAATTTTACTAAAATAGCTTTAAAAAATATTCCTTTTTCCGAATACACCGGAATTAAATAAGAACTCCCCTCCTATTTTAATAAATGTTTTTTATCTAATTTTTGAATGCGAATGTGCAATTAATATACAGATTGCAAGGCTTCCGCCTAATATTTAGCTAAATATAGTTAAGCTTCATTATTTCCCTGCTCTTCATTTTTACCCTACTAAAACAATAACATGCTCACAAATAATACACCGGATTCGAAATCTATAACTATATTCGAAATCTCTTCCTATATATTTCAAAAGCCAGTGATAATGTAATTACATTCCCTTAACTGGGGATTCAATAAATATTTTTTTAAATAGAAATTATTTTGTGTGCAATATATTATTGATATTAATAATATATAAAAAAAACTTTGTTTCTGATTCCACTATTTAATGATTTAAAAATTACTGAATACATGTTTCATTGAATTAGCTATATGTGTCTATGAGATATAATTAATGTTCTGTTCTATTGAATGAGTAGTTAATAGTAGTCATGTTGTTAAAAAAAATCAATACGAATCCTTACGAATTTTTTAGTCTTATTTGTTTTGACAATATCTAATTTAACCTTTATGTAAATTTTCGCAGTGCAATCACATTTTTTTGATTGCCCGTTATTCTCTTCAGGAGACACTTTCATTAAGACTTTTCATTTCCCCGCCCAGTAGCCTGACGTCACTGACATAGTGTCGCTTGAATGTAAGGAATAGAAATATGCGACCAGGACCCCCCTCCCATACCTTCAAGGTCTGATCGTAAGGACGGGGCAATTCAAAGCAGCACTTAAGGGGTCTAAGGAGTCTTAAAAATGTGCAAAGAAGATACTACAAAGAATTGTTTGATCTTTCGTGTCATTTTTTAACTATTCAATGTATAAGTATAATTTTTTTATATGTAATTCTACAAGATTTATTTACTATAAAACAAGTTTTAAAATTTATGAAACTTTAGCCAAAACTAAAATAAATGATATTAAACATGAAGCTATTTGAACACATTGGGATTAGGCTTGCGCGGCAAATTGTGAGGTCAACATTGAAAAAATGACCACGAAAATGATTTTATATTGTACAAATATGTACAAACAAAGACTTATACCTAAATTCTCAGCTCAATTTTAATTAGAAATTATTTTAAGAACTTTTTTCTAAAAAATTAATAAAAATTTTAAAATTTTGATTTTAAATTATTTTTTAAATAATTTCTAATTAAAATTGAGCTGAGAATTTAGGTATAAGTCTTTGTTTGCACATATTTGTACAATATAAAATCATTTTCTTGGTCATTTTTTCAATTTTGACCTCACACCCAAGTACTCGTGTCACGTCAAATATGACGTGAAAATTAGGTCATATTTTTAGGAATGACGTCAACAAGTAAAAAATCACGAAAAAATTGACGTCAATATTTCGTCAGTTCAGTTAACGTCTATTAATGACGCCATCGTCGACGTCATTTTCTTGTCAGCCAAATGACGTGATGCAAAAGACGCCATGTAGTTTGTCGCAAATCGACCAAACTGACTATTGTGACGCCAATTTCACGTCGAGTTGTCGTGAACGAAATACGAACTACCGATGACGTCACTTCCGTCTCTGTAGCGCGGGAGGCGGGAGCATTCAAGACGCCGCCATTTTTAGAAGGAGAATATATTAGCCGCTTACTTGTATCTGCGCTTGCTTGCGATGCGTTTGGTGTCTCCGAAGTAAGTTTTCATTATCTTTTTACAAATTTGTTATCATATATGATATTTTTCATAGATTTAGCCGTAATTCTTAGTGTTTATAGTTTATGTGTTAGATTCTGATTCTGTTGTTAGTCTATGCGTTTTAACAAGGCCTAATTGAATGCGCATTAGGCATATAGATATTCAAATCATTGCATTTAAATACTTGTATTTTACTGTGTTTGAGGTATGTAATCTTTTTAGAAAGAATTGTTATAATCGATAAACAGTTTAAAAAATGTGTGTGATTTTTGTTGTGTTAATACGAGATGTATGTTTACATATTGGTTCAGTGTAGTAAGCACTAAACGAAAACACTTTATGCTATTGTCTTGGAATCTCGATAAAAAGTCTAGTTACCTTGTTTTGGTAAAGAAGAAATAAAAATAACTGTTGCTATAGTTCGTAGAAAATAAAAACAATTTCAGTTGATGTCTGATTTAAATGGTTAACGCTTAAGAAGTATTTATACATTTGATACAGGATACAGTCCATTCAAATATTGCATATACGTAAAAATCTGTTACTGCTTTAGTGCTTTCTACTTCCATATTCTTTAAGACAGGGGTTCCCAACCTTTTTGCATCGGCTTACCACTTGACTTTTTGAAAAATTTTGGCGTAATACCAGACCAATATATTTTAATAAACGTAAATATTTACTTTTCTAAAAGTGTTCAAAGGTTTTTTTTAGTAAAATTCCTGAAACAACTTCGTTGTTTCAGAATGTATTTAATTTTTAATTAATTTCATTTTTATTATAACATGCTTATAATAATGGAATCATAAAAAGATTAAAATGGTATTAATTTATAGTTTTGTTTATTACTCATAGGGATATAAACATGCGAATACAGAATTGTACAAACTCGGCAAAATCCGAACCACAAGTTAATTAAAGATTATATTTCCTCTTTTTTTTGTAATGTTTAAAATAACGAGTAGTTTATTTGCGGGATCACTGCATATGCTTACAGAAGCTATTTATAGCATCATGCTGCTCACACCACCAGTGGTACTCGTATACCGGTTAGGAACCCCTGCTTTAGGCGATCTGCTCCTGTTGAAACTCGCAATTTTAGAACCTCATACTTATTTCCCGCCACCGATTCAAAACATATTTTAACATGATAAGCTGTTGTACCAGTGAACAGGTACTAGTAGCAATTAGTACCTGCTCACTGGTAGTTAGCACTTGACTTGCTGTCACTTTGTTTAAAAAGGGCTGGTGTTTAATATGTCATTGTAGGTACAACTTTCTAATGTTGCTTGGCAGCCGAGCGGCTGCTTGACCTTGCTTCAAGATGACAATTTTTGCCCATAGCTTGTCTGTAACTATAATAGGGCGACACATCAACAAAAATTTCAGAATGAAATATTTTGTTGCTGCATTTACCAGAATTACTCTTTCCACTAGCAGTTTTCCTTGTGTTTAAAATTCATTTTTTTTATGTAGTTGGATATGCTGAGGCTAAAAGGACCTTCATGAGGCCATGACTTCTTTCGATAAAATGTAAGTTGGATTTTTATTCTATTTTAAATATATCAATTATCAATAACTAGTTTTTTTACATCGCAGACTCAAGTAAATAAGTATAATTTTCTTTATAGATTTGCAGTGAGATTTTGTGTTATTCAAAATTTTTATTTCTAGTAATTTTTGTGTAATTAAAAATATTTATTAAAGCTATAGTATAAATTGACTCTTGACATGCATCTTGAAGTACATATTGTTTAACTAGTACAATTAACCAACATGTATACGATTTCATTTTTTTTTTACCGATTCTTAGTTTTTGAATAAATGACTTTAAATATGGAAATAAAATCATTGTAGATTTTGGTTTGGTTAAATTTTCTTGCTGGAATTGGAGTAACGCATTTCTTGTAAAGCTTATAACAGTCGGCTGTTTTTTAGAATTTATGAAAATTTTCGTTACTTTCCAAGTGATGGTGAATACTAATTTTGAAATGCAACTCCTTTAAAATAATTTTAAAAGTTTTTAAGTATCAACTGCAGTGTTTTGTTTATGCTTATGTTTGTTTAATTTTAGTTATATTTAAAGAACAGTTAGATGGTTAAATTGCAATTTTTATGACTTAAAATTTCTGAAAGTTACCATAACAATTACTTTTTAAAAATAACTTTCATTCCACTAACATAAAGCAGCTGTGAGCCAAATTTATTTTACCTTAAGTTTATTGCAAAACCAAAGTATTCATTTTGTTAAAGTAAAATCTAATTTACCCTCCTCCAGAATTTATTCGAAATCTTAACTATTTGTTAGACTTACTTTAAAAGCAGCCCTGGTAAAAAAAAAAGTAAAGCTAGCTCATTTCAGACTTCTAATCTCCAATGTACGTCTTTTTCCATGTCCCGAACTTATTATTTAATACTCATTTACTGTTTATAATGGTTCCTTAAAATAAGTTATAATGTGAAAACCATCACGACTCTTATTAGTTATTTGGAAAAATCTTGGGTGTAAATTTGGTTTTGTTATAGATCAGTTAAAAGTTAACTTCTAACTTTATTTAGTATGATACATGCATGCTTATTAAATCAAAACAAATTCCAGCAATGATAACTGACATGGATCCCCGGTGGAAAAAGAAAGAGAACGTCCCAAATTAACACAGAGGAAAACGGTTGACGACAAGAGGAGGCGAGCTGGTCAGAAGCAATAATAAACAAGTATCTAACCATTAAATATGAATTTTTCTCACGAATTTTAATTCAATAAGAGTAAATATTATATGTTTATTAAGATCAGGTGGTATGACAACATTTCTCAAAGTCAAGTGGTATGCATGTGCAAAAAGGTTGAACTCCAGACCTAAAACATAGAAATGGACCATAATTCAAATGGGGGGGGGGGGGGATATGGGGGTAAAATCAAGCATTTTCTAAATCATTACATTAAACTAATTTTTATGGAGCTTTTTTTGATAACATTTGAACTGTTTATATTTCAAATATATAGATATTTTTAATTTTTTCGAATTGTGTGTTTTAATATCTGGCAATTAAGGGAGCTCAGTTTCATACCCTCATTTTCCACCACCCTGGTGGAAAATGATCTCAAATTTAAAAATATTATGACATCAAAAATTCAAAGATCAAATTGAAACAAAATCATTTCTTATTTTCCTCTTCACTTTTGTTGAAAAAAAGCTAACTTTTAAAGATAATAATAGTAGAAAAATAGAATATTTATTCAAAAGAGTATAGTCCTCTTGAAACTCCTGTAAAATGGAGACTCCTTGTAAAACTATACTGTATATATTGCACTGGAACTTTACAAAATAATCTTTATTGTATATTTCTGGAAATGATTAATAGTTTTACAGCTTTGATTCGGTTAAGTACTTTACAACATGAAAAGTTCTATAAGTTATAAATATTACATATGGCATGTCTTCTGGGCATATTCTTAAATGTTTCATCGTTAAACTTAATATATTACACCAACTTGAGGTGCAGGTTTATATTACGCCAATGCACTATGTCTAGTTTTAAGTAACTTTTTTTTCTGAAAAATTATATTGTTGCCAAATTAAGTTTTTTTTTTTTAATTTTTAATAAAATATGTATATGAAAGAATTGTGTATCAAAATACGTTTTTTAAAATGTTTTTTTTTAAAGTTATATTTTCTTTTCTTTTGAATTTACTTTGATCTAGATAGTCATAAACAAGAATTCTTTAATACTTATATTTGCGTTAAAAATTTAATTAGTTTTAATTTAGCCCTCCTTGCTTGATTTTAAAATCTGCAAGTTATTTCAGTGAAACATATTTACATGGATTACTATTGATCCTTATGTTTCTTGAATAACTGATAACTATTTAAAATAAATTTGTTCTTAATATATTTATATATATTTAAAATAAATTTATTTTCAAGTAAATTTAATTTTACTGGCAATATCAATCGTTTCATATGATAGCTGGTGTTGCAATTTGTTAATTTAAGTTTTAGTTTTAAATTTTTGGCACGATTTAGCATTTTAACTTCTCCTCGCTTCTGTGAAATGACAGGCTTTTTCTAGATTAATGTTGGTTTTTTCTTCGATTTTTTTTTAAGTCAAGCTAAAACAAATGAAAAATTTTAAATATATTGCCCGTACGCATATATAATATATTTTTGGAGGATAAAAAAAGGCAGTTTTATGACTGTTTCTCAAAAATTATCCAATTGTTAACAAAATGTTTTTTTTTTAATTTTTATGTAATTTGCTAATTAAATTCAAATACAAATAAGTATAGATTTGAAGTATTTTCCCCTAATTTATGTTCTCTAACAATTATATATAAATTGGTTTAATAATTTAACATGAAATTTTCTGTTGCAATACATCCGAAAAACTTTGGCAGTTTTATCGATAATTTCAATTGAGTGCTATGCTACAATTCTTAGGTTTGCACTAATACAAGTCTTAATTTTTAGTTTTTTAGTTTGTGCATCGAAGCACATTAAGCTAATATATCACTTTTTTTGGAAAATTTATGTAATCGCTGATGACATTCAATGCAAATATTTTTGAAGAAATTACTTATTATATTATCTAACTATTAAAAGTTGTTTATTTAGTAAGATAAAAGAGGATACTATTTTGGCTACGATTTTTTAACATCTGAGGCTACTAAAGCAACTATTTTCAAAGCTTTCTGACACTGGCAGCCCTGACTGCCGGGTCCCCAAACGAGTATTTTGACTTTCAATGGGCCCTACATTACTTACGCAATTTTTCTTGTGACTAAACATTTCTTAAAGTAACCATAACAGTTACTTTTTAAAAATAACTTTCCTTCCACTAGCATTAAAGCAGCTGTAAGCCAAAATTATTTTACCTTAAGTTTATTGCAAAACCTTAAGTATTCATTTTGTAAAAGTCAAGTCTAATCTACTCTCCTTTAGAATTTATTCGAAATCTTAACTATTTGTTTCGACTTAACAAGCAGCTCTGGTTTAAAAAAAAGTAAAGCTAGTTAATCTCAAACTTTCTCCAATGTATGTCTTTTCCCCCTCCAAAACTATGCCCCCCCCCCCTTGCAATTTTTCTTGTGTGTGTTCTAAAATTCTTTTTTTTTTTTACATAGCTCAACCGCCTGCTATAGGGTGCCATAGCGGACCTGTGCTGAATGAAAGTTTCCTTCCAGCACAGATAAGATGTGAGTTCTATTTTTAATGTAAACCAAATAAATCATTTTCGCTCTTTGCAATCACATGTCTGACTTTGTGGTTAGTGCGAACAAAAAGTTAGTATCTTGCTAAAAATTTTTACAGATAAAGATATCTTTTAAAATTAAATATTGGAATTAATTAATTGGATTTGACATGCAGTTAATATATAAGATAATTAACCATTTAAAAATTAAAATAAGACAGTAAAATTTTACTCATGTTTGTGAAATATTTTTTTATATTACATACTTTAAGTTTTTGAGATAGTTAAAATGACCATATTACTTAATTTTATTACCTGTTTTAAGAGGGAAGGTTTAAAAAAGATTTACATGACTTAAGGAAGATACCTTAAAAACACAAATTTCATCAAATTAAAATTTTTAACGGCCTATTTCAATGCCCTAAATAACGCTTGTATTCTTACAAGCATTTATTGGCAAAGACATTTTCAAGTTGTTAAAATTATGGATATATTTTCCTTTTATAATAAAATCATTGACAATAAGTTGAAATTTGGTCATTATTGTTATTTGTATTGTAATGTTATTCTACTATACAATGTAAATGTTAAGTTAAAATGTTATAAGCCATTTTTAATATCTTATTATAGAAGAGTTTTTCATTCACTTTCCTTTCGAATTATTTTTTTTAAAGATAATATAGTTTAAGTCATCTATCAATTTAGTTAATTGGGCATGCAATCATTCTATTGAGTATTAACCATTGCAAATTAAAAGAGTTAAATTCTTCTTGAAGTTTTAATGGAGTTTATGTTGGTTGTTAATAATTTTTTCCTAAAAATTGATACTTATTGACTTTTTTTTCGATTGTTAAAATAAAGTAAAAATGTCTGTTTTATTTTTGTTGGCCATTTGATGGAAAAATTTAAAAAATGTTTCAATTCAATTTTTTTTATAAAAAGATGTCCTTTTTTTTTTATAAAAGAAACAATGTGAGGGATGAACAATTACATCAAATTTGCATTAGATGTTATGCTTCTTTTGTGTCCTTTATTAGAAGTTAATATATATTTAATATCAACTTTAAAACATTTTCACAATTCTATTCCTTGAATTTTATGTCAGTTGAATTGTAAATTTTGCAAACTAAGTCAGTCTAGTATTTTTATTTATTTTGTGTTATCTTTACTTTGTGGGGAAGATAATAAACCTTTCCATTTTCATTTTTTAAAACTTAAATTTAAAGTTATTGAATCCATTTATGGAAATATTAAATATATATATTTATATTATATGTAATATTAAGGTTCATACTCCTCCTGGAAACTCCTGAATTCGAAATATTTTGTCTAAGTGCTCCTATAAGTCCTAAAATTTATGTATTAGAAATCCTTATTTGAAGTATTAGCTTCATAAAAAAAATATCTAGTTTTCATAATGAAAATAGTTTTCAGTATATTGAAGGATCCAGTTTTTAAAAAACTTGACGTCTTGCATTCATTTTTGCTTAGAAATAATAGAAATTGTCAGTTAATTTTTTGAGATTTTTTAAAGTTTCACATTTTTTAATTGAGTTTGGATTTTTTTTGGTTTACTTTTAAGTTCATGACGCACATTGTCGCTATAAGCACTTTTTTTTTTTTCCTGAATTTATGTTTTTGTAAAATAATTCCTTAAAATTCCTGAATTTCACTATTTAAAAAAATATGAACCCTGATACATAGATGGACAAGGTTATACTTTTTGAAAAAAAGAATTAAGGCCCCTTTAGGGTACCATTTTTTTAAACTTTTAAATTAGCTAGTTTTTTTCTTGGTAATGATGTTAAATAGAATGATGATAATAATGTTAAATGGAAATTTTTAAGAAATTCGCCTTAAATATTAGGCAGTCTTCCTCCAAAAGGGAGGTTGGCTTTTACACCGAAGCCTCAAATTTTCCACAACATTTTTAACACCCCTTGTTTCCTTCATTCTCGGTCTAAGTCCCTAGACCAATACAATAATAAACACACATATTCAAATTTATTTCGCGATATCTCCTGAAGTTACATTGCTGTACTCCTTAGAAACTCCTGAATGTTTACTTACTAGAGTTTAGAAAATCCACTTTCACACAAGTAACTCCTAACAAATGGCATAAAAAATAACGGCGCTTGAGGAGCTCAAGGAGAACCCTGCATTACATCCGATCCAGAATTTAATTAAAGATATATCTTTAAAATAATTAATATTATCATGGTTTATACAATATCTATGATAGTGAACTATCATAGATATAGTATGAACCCTGATAGTATTAATTATTTTAAAGATATATCTTTAATTAAATTCTGGATCGGATGTAATACAGGGTTCCCTTTGAGCTCCTCAAGCTCCGTTATTTTTTTATGCCATTTGTTAGGAGTTACTTGTGTGAAAGTGGATTTTCTAAACTCTTGTAAATAAACATCAAAGCATAATAAGTGTTGAAGATAAATTCCACATTACTCCTAATGTTGATATTTTAATCAAAGGCAAACAACAATTTTCGCACTAAGGATTATAAAAGTATATTTTATATGATGATTAATTTTTTGCTGAGTTTGCACTAACTTTTTATTTGTATGGTTGTAGACCTATAGGCAATAAATAAAACTGTAAATTAATACCATTTTCATCTTTTTACTTCTCTTTTATTAAAAGCATGTTATAAATAAACAAGTATCTAACCATTAATTATGAATTTTTCTCCGGAATTTGATTCAAAAAGAGTAAATATTATATGTTTATTAAAATATTAAGATCAGGTGGTACGCCGAAATTTCTCAAAGTGGTACGCATGTGCAAAAAAGTTGGGAACTCCTGATCAACATAAAAATGGACCATAAATCAAATACTTAACACATTTTATCGGTTCAATTCCTCGAATATTCATTGAATTTTATGTTAGCAGTTAATAATAGCAGTTAAATAGTATTCTATTATTTTTTTATTTATTTTGTGTAATCTATACTTTGCAGTGATAAAAATCTTTTCCATTTTTAAAATGTAAAGACAAAGTTATTGAATCTTTTTATGGAAATATAGAAAACATTTAAAAAAAACTAAATTTATAATCCTTTAAATATTTGATTATACATATATTTTAGATGGACAAAGTTATTATGTTAAAAAAAATTATGCTGGGAATATATATTTACAGTTTTTACAATATATTTACGTATTTTTTTCTTTTTCAGTTTCTCCTTGAAAGTCTGGTTATGGAAGCAGTTATGTCAATTGTTTATTTTGTTTATTATTGTTTTTTTTTTTCAAATAAAAATGTGTTGCTTCTAAATGATTTTGTATTTATTAAAAATATCAAGATTTAAAATTGCCAACCTGTAGTTCTAAATGTTCAGGTGACACTTAAATAATTAGGCAAGTTTTATATTACTATAAAGGCTTTATAATAATACTATCCAAAATATCTTTTGAAGTAAAAATGAATATAATTTTAAAATTCTTAATTATGTACTAAATAGTTTTTGAATTTCAGTTTTCTTTTCTCATCTTATTTCTATGCAATCTCAATCATGGTGTAAAATACAAATTTGTTTCAATGTTTATGGAATATTTTGAAGTAATGAAGAATATCTTTTTCAAAATAAGTAGTAAAAGAATTTTTTTAATTAATGACTTATGAATAGTATGTTAACAGTCATTAATTTAGAAATTTCTTTTTAAGGACAATATATTTTGAAATGATATATATCTGTAATTCAAAATATTGTATAATATTTTAAACAAATTTTTTCTTTACATAATGACTGAAATTACATAGAAAAAAAATCGCGTCATATGGTAACGTGAAGTAAATGTCATTTGATCACGTGAAAATAGCGTCATATGATCCCGTAAAATTAACGTCATTTGATCACGTGAAAAGCGCGACATATGGTCACGTAAAATTAACGCCAATTGATCACGTGAAAATCGTGTCGTATTGTCACGTGAAATTCACGTCCACTTTTCACGTGAAATTCACGTCCACTTTTCACGTGAAATTCACGTCCACTTTTCACGTGAAATTTACGTCCACTTTTCGCGTGAAATTCACGTCCACCTTTCACGTGAAATTTACGTCCACTTTTCGCGTGAAATTCACGTCCACTTTTCGCGTGAAATTCACGTCCACCTTTCACGTGAAATTCACGTTATTTGTTAACGAAAAGTTCACGTCATCTGGTCACAAAAGAGTCATTCATTCACGTCAGATTAACGTCATTATTTGACGTCGAATATCACGTCTTCAAAATGGACATTGTCACCAAAAAATGACGTCAATTTATGGGCATTTTATGACCAAAAAATCACGTCATATTCGACGTCACACGAGTACTTGGGCAATTTGCCGCGCAAGCCTAATCACAATGTGTTCAAATAGCTTCATGTTTAATATCATTTATTTTAGTTTTGGCTAAAGTTTCATAAATTTTAAAACTTGTTTTATAATAAATAAATCGTGTAGAATTACATATAAAAAAATTATACTTATACATTGAGTAGTTCAAAAATGACATGAAAGATCAAACTATGTTTTGTAGTGCCTTCTTTGCACATTTTTAAGACTCCTTAGACCCCTTAACATCCGTCGCTTGCTTGATTTCACTGTTTCATTCCAGCCATTCAGAAAAATCTCGAGAGTACCCCAGTGCTACTCATGCCAACACTTCGGCCATACTGCCCACCACTGTTCGATGGGTCCCCGGTGCCGTTATTGTGGCCAAGGCCATGATTCCCGTACCTGTCCCACCAAGCAAGACACTACCATAAGACACTGCGCAAATTGCAACGGAGCGCATTGGAGCTCTAGCTCAGCATGTCCCTATCGACCACGATCCAAGAAGAGGGTGGAGCCATCGAATGCCGCCAGGTGGCAGCATCTCCCGGACTCCCAAAAGTTTCCAGATGAAACTGCCTCCCCATTGGACAATCTACGTGCCGTCAGTGACGCAATTCGTGACGTCTTCGGCAATTTGGAACTTTTCCGCAAGAAAGTAGCAGTCCTTGCTAATTGCTCTTCGAAGGCTGACAAGACGTCAGCTCTCCTTCATATCTTCTGCAACTAATTTTTGCACAGCCATTGCCTCGGCTGCAAGCCCATTTTTATTTCGCTATCCCTAATTTCCCAGCTATACTGGAGGTGGAGGCAGCTTCGCTGCCAGGTCCTCCGCAAATGTTTAAACGTTGTTGTTTTTCTTAATATCTTCTACCATAACGTAACTTTATCCATTATCACAGCGGCATTCTGATTTGAATGCTACTAGAAATGTTAAAATATAAATTCGTAGAAAGGTGATCTACTAAAGATTACTTTACACAACTAACACCACATCAACTTTATTTATAGCATTTCGTGAAAAAATGTCCTTGCTTTATGTGAATTAACACATAAGCAATGCATTAAAAAAAAAATTTGTTTTGAATTTTACAACTAAAAAATGTAATTGGAATACTGGTTTTCAGCAAACAAATGTATTTTAAAATACTCACACTAAGTATTTTACTGATTACATTTAAAAAGTTTTAGCGTTTTGAAAAACTTAGCATCCAGGAAAACTGATCCCTTAGGAAATGCATTTTAAGTTTTCATTTACGTATGGCTATGTCCAGACGGCGACAATTAAAACAAAAACTTGGCGACCGCCAAACGAGGCAATAGCGAACGGTTTTTTCGCCAAATCGTAGGTTTTTTTTCAAACGTATGCGTCTGGAGGATCTGTTTGGTCTGCAAAATGCCGGTGTTGTGCTAGAAAAGTGGAATGGGATGAAAATCGCTTGTTTTAAACTTTAAAGAGTTACCTTGATTTCAATATTAATACGAAAACATTAAATTTGGTTTGTAATATTAAAACGTAACAAATTTAATTGTTGGTTTATAACATAGATTTTTAACTTTTATAACATAATTAAATTGGATACTATCTGAGATTTTTTAATTAATTTATCTGGACCCGTATACGATCTCGGGTCTACGGAATAAGATCTAGAAGAGCTGACCACTAAGCCAGAGAGATAGGGTATAATACATTTATATTAAGAGTTAAATAAAAAAAATCATTTTAGTTAAAATTTAGATACATTATAATATAAGTGCTAGATTCGTAAATAGCTTCATGGGGCCAGTAGGTTCAGTTAGATCTTAAATTAACTCATAAGCTAAAAGTATTGGAGAGAAGGATATTTAACGAAGAATTATTGAAGGATATTTAACGTGCACTCCCGCCACACGGGGTATTATTCGTCGGACATTTTTGGCTGCACGTGTCGCTTATAGACCGGCAGTTATTTTGGCGATGCCCGGACCCGAACCTGGGACCTTCCGCATGCTAGGCGAATGCCTAATCGACTGGGCTATCCCCAGCCCCTAGACACTTTCAAGTCTTTAAATATTTACATTTATCCACCATTATTTTATTTCGCTTTATATAACATTTTGACAAACCAGTATCAAAATCATCAATCATATCAAACCAGTTTCATATCATATTGGACAAACGTTTTTGTCATAATGCATAAAAAACGCAGGAAAAAAAATTAAACACATCAATTTAAATGGACACATTTAAGGTTCTCAAAATGTAATTTAAATTCAATTGATTAAAAATAGTTTTATGCACTTCTACTTCAATTACCCTTTTTTTATTTTTTCACTTTTATTTTTTTTATTGACAATAGCAACCCTACAAAAAATTATATGGCTTTAAATAGGAAAAGTTGTCGGGATTTTCGATTGTCTCAGACAACTTTTTTCCGGGTTACTTGGCGAGAGTGGAATTTTTAATTGCTTTTTTGGCTTTCGATTTGATTATTTGAAAATTTCCAATGATGAATTCGGTTTTTCTCTCAGAAGTTACCAAAGCGCAAGACGCACCGAATCAGAGTACTCTCGTAGACATTTAAGGCATGCGTTAATAGCTAAAACACCGTGCGTCACAATTGAGGTGCAGTCACCGTGCGTCAATGTTTTCGTTGACGCACGGTGTATGAATTGCGGTTGTTTCATCCTCTTGCGCTATGGTAACTTCTGAGAGAAAAACCGAATTCATCATTGGAAATTTTCAAATAATCAAATCGAAAGCCAAAAAAGCAATTAAAAATTCCACTCTCGCCAAGTAACACGGAAAAAAGTTGTCAGAGACAATCGAAAATCCCGACAACTTTTCCTATTTAAAGCCATGTTAATTTGTTGTAGGGTTGCTATTGTCAATAAAAAAAATAAAAGGGAAAAAATAAAAAAGGGTAATTGAAGTAGAAGTGCATAAAACTATTTTTAATCAATTGAAATTAAATTACATTTTGAGAACCTTAAATGTCTCCATTTAAATTGATGTGTTTAATTCTTTTTCTTGTGTTTTTTATGCATTATAACAAAAACGTTTGGTCCAATATGATATGAAACTGGTTTGATATGATTGATGATTTTGATACTGGTTTGCCAAAATGTTATATAAAGCGAAATAAAATAATGGTGGATAAATGTAAATATTTAAAGACTTGAAAGTGTCGAGGGGCTGGGGAGCCCAGTCGATTAGGCATTCGCCTAGCATGCGGAAGGTCCCAGGTTCGGGTCCGGGCATCGCCAAAATAACTGCCGGTCTATAAGCGACACGTGCAGCCAAAAATGTCCGACGAATAATACCCCGTGTGGCGGGAGTGCACGTTAAATATCCTTCAATAATTCTTCGTTAAATATCCTTCTCTCCAATACTTTTAGCTTATGAGTTAATTTAAAATCTTACTGAACCTACTGGCCCCATGAAGCTATTTACGAATCTAGCACTTATATTATAATGTATCTAAATTTTAACTAAAATGATTTTTTTTATTTAACTCTTAATATAAATGTATTGTACCCTATCTCTCTGGCTTAGTGGTCAGCTCTTCTTGATCTTATTCCGTAGACCCGAGATCGTATACGGGTCCAGATAAATTAATTAAAAAATCTCGGATAGTATCCAATTTAATTATGTTATAAAAGTTAAAAATCTATGTTATAAACCAACAATTAAATTTGTTACGTTTTAATATTACTAACCAAATTTAATGTTTTCGTATCAATATTGAAATCAAGGTCACGCTTTAAAGTTTAAAACAAGCGATTTTCATAACATTCCACTTTTCTAGCACAACACCGGCATTGGGCAGACCAAACAGATCCTCCAGACGCATGCGTTTGAAAAAAACCTACGATTTGGCGAAAAAACCGTTCGCTATTGCCTCGTTTGGAGGTCGCCAAGTTTTTGTTTTAATTGTCGCCGTCTGGACATAGCCTATGACAAATGACAGTGATTGCGCCCTCTAGAAGGGAGAGTGTAGGCTTTATAGCCCATTACTCAGCTCGCCAGATGAGACAGTCACAAGAGACACACAAAGAAGGACGACACAAACACATAGACAAATAATAACATTTATTGACATGCACAAACATCCATGCCTTTACCGGGATTCGAGCCCGAGCCTAGCAGCTCCAAAGGCTAGTTCACTAAACATTGTGCCAGTGGGCCGGCTTTCATTTACGTAAATACAAACTATAAAATCATATACGTACATCCATATAACTTAAATATAATTGACATACATCTATTAAAAAGTTGAATTCTACAAATTTAGCTTGAAACAAACATCAAACTTTATTAAAATAGCAAAAGCTTATACGTAGTTAATGTATAAATTTCATTTAATATTGGGCAGTTTATTTAGCATTTTTGCCATATTGACATTAATTATTTTCAATAACATGAAGAATTAATAACTATAAATAGAAATAAATTAATAAGTGGATAAAACACCAAATAATTATCTCGAAATTGTAAAAAAGCTGAATAATCTCCTGAAATTGTCTTTAAATACGTATGTTGAGTTGTAATCGTTTCCGGCTGTCCATTTCTAGCCTCCTTAAAATGTTTGTTGAAATAAAAATACAGCATTCAAATAGAAATGTTTTGTGAGGTCATATCTACAAGCACCAGTCGACTGTAAAAGAAAATGGGGCTAAACTTGATAATTTCATTTTTGATTTGAGTACTGACGAATGACAGTGAGTGCTCCCTCTAGAAGGGAAGAGCATAGGCTTTTATAGCCCGTTACCCCACTCGCCAGAAGAGACAGTCACAAGAGACAAACAAAGAAGGACGACCCAAACACATAGACAAAAAAAAACATTTATTGACAAACACCAACATCCATGCCTTGCCGGGATTCGAACCCGAACCCAGCAGTTCCAAAGACTAGAACCCTAACCATTGCGCTGCCACGTCGGCTGATTTGAGTAATACTATCCCTCATAAAATACAAATAACTTTTTAAAAAAGCAGTTACACATTGGAAATTTTACAAACAAGTTTATTAGATTTCCCCAGAAATTAATTTCCGCCGATAAAAAAAATAGCTTCTGCTACATTCGGAAAATTGTTTATGTTCTTAAAGTTAAAAGGAACAGAATATATACAAGAAATACTTTATGTCGATTTACTTATGATGTACATACCAATTTTTTGGTTTAAAAAAATAATTTATTATATTTCGTTTTATTATATCTCTCGAGTATTTTTGTCTTTCAATGTACATATAAGGCGACGTTCTGGTTAGAATGACGCTAGATAAGTTAAAAAGTAAGAGTACATTTAAATTCGAGGAAAGGAATGAAACTGAAGAAAATTGTGCACCATTATATTGGCTAATACAAACGTTGAAGCCTTTTGCGCCCTTTGTTTATTTCAAGTGACCAGCATTTGAGTTTTTACCAACGGAGCGTAGTTACATTTGCTCCAAAGTCACCAAGCCGCTTTCGAGGTCGGCTTCAAAACTTGCGTTGGGTGCCTACTTAGGTGTCGGCAGGTCAATTGACTACGACCTGTGGGCCCATAGCCCTCATTCAACTCTAAAGCAACGATAATTTAACTTAACCCTTACCAGACGTATGTCCGTTCATTAAAGGTGAATGATTCAGTGTCGTACAACATTAATAAATGTATAACGCTTCTTCTCTGCAATGATATAACATCAGTACAACTTTCATTGATGCAAAACCAATATACTTCTATTTAAAACAAGTACAAGACAGTTGCACACTATTCTGAAGAGTACCAACTGCTAAATTAAAGTCAAACATCTAGTTGTGATAATCTAAGACTGACCGGGAATTATGCATTTCTCAGTATGTACCAGTTTAGTTTGTTATTCAACTATCTAGCTGTAAAAATCGTGCACATAATTTCCTTTTTATTTTTAAGCATTTTTTCAGACAAAAACAACACAAACAAAATCTCATTTATGGAAGTTTATTACTGCTTTCACGGTCGTTAACTTTAAAACTAAAAAGATAAAAAAATCATGCCAGCCAATATTTTCGGGGATTTTACAAATTTTCAAAACTAAGTCTCTAAACCTTTTAATTGGCTCGTCCGTGGCCGAGGGGTTAAAGCATCCACTTCAGGATTCAGCCTCCTCTTGATTGCGAGGGTTCGAATCCCACCTACTGCCAGTCATCCTATAAGTCGGATATTTGTACTGGGAAAGAGTAGAAAATCCAACTCGTGACGGATGAACCCGAGTACACTGGGACAGACGTGCTCGTTAAATCTGTCCAAAGTCCCTAGTCCAAAGTCCCGACGGCGCGTCGGCGTATGATGTCGCTCGTTCCGTTGGGTGCCCGCTCAGGTGTCGACATCGTCACTTGACCAGGGTTCTAAATTACGAGGCGTTATTGGCTGTGTTAAAGCTCCCAATGGTGGCTAGGAATAAGCAGTCGGAAACGATTACACTACCACTACATTTTAAATACAAGCCAATCATTTCAGAGAACTCCGCAGAGAACAATTTAAAAAAGGCTATTTCATTAGTAGAGGTTCTTTTAATTAAAAGCGACTGCATTCACCGACTTGAGTGGATATTCAAGCACAAACGAGTCGTGCAAATAGATTTTGGATCCTTTTTCTATCGTTTTTTCAACCGAAATCCACATAAATTAAATATAAGTTCATAAAAATATATTGATGATTTCACGGTTTTTAACCTAAACAAATGTAGTCATTCTATAAGTACGGCGAAGTTTCGAAAACAAATATCTATAACTTTACAACGCAAGATCACTTACATTTCATACCAGCGGTAGATATTTTTTAAAAAAAAGCACAACAAAAACGAAGTCTGCAGTCACCTAAGACACAGATCTATACAAACAGATCACAAAAAGCAACTCCTCTCAACCCATGTTAAAAAGGCTCCTGCTGAAAAAACGCAACGAACTATTTAAAAAAGGCTGTTTCATTGACAATGACAAATGACAGTGATTGCGCCCTCTAGAAGGGAAGGGCGTAGGCTATATAGCCCATCACCCCGCTAGATAGAAGAGACAGTCACAAGAGACACACAAAGAAAGACGCCGCAAACACATAGACAAATAACAACATTTATTGACAAACACAAACACCCATGCCTTTACCGGGATGGGCTGTTTCATTAGTAAAGGTTCTTTTTATTAAAATCAACTGCATTTATAGCCTTGAGTGGATATTCGAGCGCAATAGAGACTTAGTCAATCAAAGTTAATGAACAACTATTCATTTAAGTAATGAACTAATGATTTAAATACTACTATCTAAAATACAACAATGTATACAAATCATATTCCACGGCTATTTACTGATTTACTTACGAATTTTTTGGCTTGAAAAATTTATATTTAAAATCTTTTTTTGTCATACTTTATACATCTAGGTATGGTATGATATGATATTCCAGCTTGTGTGCTTGTTCGGAGAACCGCTTCTAAGCTTTCGTCAAGTGGGACAGACCCAGAAAGAATATTAACAGTCACAAAAAAGGAATAACACATAGACAAGTAACAACATTTATTGACGATCACATACATCCATGCCTGACCGGGATTCGAACCCGACCCCATCATGCTCCAAAGGCTAGCGTCCTAACGATTGCGCCACCGGGGCGGCCTTTATACATGTATTGTCTTTCATATATTATCAACGGCGTTCTATCTATAATGCAAAAAAGTTATGGTGCAATATGGCTGTTTTATTAATAAAAAGGTTTTTTTATTAATAACTTACTTTATTAAGCAATTGTATTTACCGCTTTGAGTGGATATTCGAGAGCAATCGAGAATTAAGTCAATTAAAGTTAATGGACAAATATTCATTTAAGTAAAGGACTAATGATTTAAATACTCTTATTGACTACAATGCATATAAATAATATTCCACGGTTATTTACTGACTTTCTTACCAATTTGTTGGTTTTAAGAATTTATATTTAAAATTTTTTTTTGTCATACTTAGTACATCCATATTTTTTTTTCCATTATCACAGCGGCATTCTGATTAGAAAGCTGCTACAAATGTTAAAAATTTAAATTCTCAGAAAGGTACTCTGCTTAAGGGGACTTTTTAAGACATTTATTTATTAATGGCTAACTTTATTATATTTATGGCTAATTGATAAAAATTCCCTCGTTTTATGTGAATTTTCATATAAAAACAATGTATTAAAAACTCCGAATATTTACAAAGTTTTATTTAATTAAATTTTTTTCTTAGAAAATTGCATTTTTAAAATGCTAAAACTTTTTTAAATACAAATATTTTATCACCAAACTTTGTCCCCAGATACTTTAAACTACGATAACCTCCTTAAACTTTTTTTGTTGAAATAAAAATAAAGCATTCGAAAGAAATGTTTTGTGAAGTCATCAATCACCATCAGCAAACTGTCAAAGAAAATGGGGCTAAACTTGGTAATTTAATTTTTGATTTGAGTACTACTATCACACACAAAAATACAAATAACTTAAAAAAAAAAGCCGTTACACATTAGAAACTTTGCAAACAAGTTTAGGATATTTCATAAATTAATTTCAGCCGATAAAAAAAATCGCAAATTTTTCTATTTATGTCGTCGAGTCCCTTTAATAGTTTAAATATTCTTTATTACTCTATTTTAAAAGTAAAATTCTTCTGCGACATTCGTTTAATTTAAGTGACCAGCATTTGAATTTCATCCCCACAAAACACTCCAACATAGAATAACTAAGCTAACGTTAAATATACGGTCAAGTGGGGTAAGTGTGATAGGGTTTCTGCATTTTTCATTAAGAAAATTCGTTCTCTGCTTCAAGTAAATTCCAAATCCTAAAATTGGTAGTGAAATATTATTAGAAACATACATATGTAGAAAAAAAAATTATATGTTTGAATTCCAATTTTAAGTGTACAAAATTTGCATTTCAAAATCCATTGCTGTTTTATCACACTTACCCCACATAGGGGTAAGTGTGTAAAAAAGAAGACAGTTGCACTTAAATTCAAAAGCTCAAAATTTTCTTTAAACAAAAAATAAGGTCAATATTTCTTTTTAGTTTAATTATAAGTGGTATAATGTTATATATTGCAAACTTTCAGATTTTTAGAATGATTTCCAAAGTTACAAGAGCTGTTTATCACACTTACCCCCAAACACACTTACCCCACTTGACCCTATTATGTTGGATTCGAACAAGGTGGGGAGCTTATATAGTTTGCTTGGTGGAAGAAGATAATTTTTGAAGTAGACAATATTTAATGTTCTGGGAAAAAGGTGAAATATTCACAACACAGCCATTGTAGCTACAAGAAACCACTATTACGGTGAAACAGAATACGAAATGATTTTTTTTTTTACAAATATATAATTCACAATACAGCTGTAAATAACAAGGTTGACCCCCCCCCCCAATTGTCGATGGAAGTAAGCATATTTTATTATTTTTTTTTACACTGCTCAAAACAATTAGGGGAATGCATGGTTTAAACCATTTCGCCCCCAATGATTCCATTTGGTATTATCAGCTTCCGATTTTTCTCTCTCGCTAAGTTGAACTCGAACTTATTTATCGTTAGATGGAAGAATCAAGTCTTTTGAAGGAATTAAATAATGTTTGATTTAATTGAATGAAAATATGAAAAACATGGTAAAATAAAATTCACTCCCAAAAACTTTTATGAAATAAATCGACCCTAAATTCTTCACGCTTGCATTCTTAGAAGTCTAAAATTTTATTTAACCTTTATTTACAGTTAAAATTTTGAAAAAAAATATTGTTATAATTTATTCAAAAGTTATGATTCCAATTTTTGCCCCTTAAACTTCAGCTAAAAATATAAGATTCGTTTCCCTGTTTTTTACTATTTCAATCTGGATGCATAAGGAATGTATTTCACAAATTTTAGTTTTTTATAATAAGAAATAAGAAGTTGGAACTGGACGGGTAAGCAAAAGTACGCAAAGTGCTCCCCTAATTGTTTTGAGCAGTGTAATACTGGGTTGACTGTCTTGCTGTAGGTTGAAAAGGGAATCTTCAAATGTACTATTTGTCGATTTGATAAGTTAATCAATATGATGCAGCTCACAGTAACTACGATGTTTAATTTAGAAAAGTTTTATTTGTTGCACAACTAGCTTGTTCTGTCAAAATTGAAAAGCATCAATTTTACACAGTTAGTGTGATATAAATTTGACATGCTTCCGGTAATATATATTTTTTCTGAATACTTTACAACTTAATTATAACAATCATAACCCAAAACTCCTTGGTAAATAATTGAAGTATTAAAACCAGACCGCTCCCCATTCAAGGGTAAAATTTAATCATGACCCCCCCCCCCCCCCTTTCAATGCTTTCTTGCGTATGTCCGTTTATTAACCCGGCAGCACTCGCCTGGGGTCTAATGGACCCCAAATAGATTAAATACACTCTAAGATCTGAAACTCCGATTGGATTATCATTATAAGGATTTTCTATATTGAAATTGATATCGACAGTTACTCCCCCAATTGTGTCTAAGAGAACTAATGTAATGGTTTACGCGGCTTCCTTTTTCTAGCCTCCTTTCGGAGCTTTAGCAAAGTTGCGGTTTAGTTTGTTGTTTAACTATCCAGCTATAAAAAAATTGCAAATAATCTGTGTTTTATTTTTTTGTAGTTTTTTCAAACGAAAACAACACGAAAAAAAAAATTAATTATGAAAATTAATTGATGATTTCATAGTCGAAAAGTTAATCACTGAAACAAATCTGGTTATTGGTTTTCAGTTCAATGATTAGTGACAGTTGATGAGTTATCCGATCGGAAAAGGCCAGGAACAGTTCCTCGTACTTTTACGACTAGCTGTCGTGTAGACAGCTTAGTTAGCGACAGTTTAGTTAGCGACGTTAGCGCTAAGATCGAAAATTTTAATTATCCATTCAAATCTGACGTATTATAGTACATTTCGAAGAAACAGAGCTGCAATCGGAAAGTTTAATTATGCCAATCACAAATCAATCGTTAATAGTGTATTAGTTCCGTTCGACACTTTGGAGGCGCTAGGCATCAGATTGAGTTCCCGATCTAGAAGGATCTTAGTCTATGCTAAGTTAGCGCGAGTGCTGCCGGGTTAAAGGAGAATTATTCGGTGTACCACTTTTACAAATGTATAACGCTTCTTCTCTACAATGATATAACATCAGTACAACTTCTATTGATGCAAAACCAATATACTTCTATTTAAAACAAGTACAAGACAGTTGCATACTATTCTGAAGAGTGCCAACTGCTCAATTTTCAGAAGTCAAACATCTAGTTGTGATAATCCAAGACTGACCGGGAATTATGCATTTCTTAGTATATACCAATTTCGTTTGTTATTCAACTATTTAGCTGTAAAAATCGTGCACATAATTTCCCTTTTACATTTTGAGCATTTTTTTTCAGACAAAAACATCACAAATAAAATCTCATTTATAGAAGTTTATTACTGCTTTCACGGTCGTTAACTTTAAAACTAAAAAAAAAAAAAAAAAAAAAAATCATGTCAGCCAATATTTTCGGGGATTTTACAAAATTTCAAAACTAAGGTCTTTTAAACCTTTTAATTGGCTCGTCCGTGGCCGAGGGGTTACAGCATCCACTTCAGGATTCAGCCTCCTCAGGATTGCGAGGGTTTGAATCCCATTTACTGCCAGTCATCCTATAAATCGGATCTCTGTACTGGGAAAGAGTAGAAAAATCCAACTCTTGACGGATGGGTCCGAGTACACTGGGACAGACGTGCTCGTTAAATCTGTGGAGTCCAAGTCAGCGTACGATGTCGTAATGTAATAGTAGTTAGTTTTAAAGGCAAATTTAATTTTTGCATTAAAAAATTGTTAAAATAATGTGTTAACTACAAATAAGTAACATGGCATTTTTTTTTGTTTAATTTATAGCACAAAAATGTGTATTTTTAGAGTTTAATGCGTGTTTCCAGTAACAATTAAATATATTTCATATTTGTTTAAAAAAATTCTTTGCAAAACATACTTTTAGCATATTATTTGTATGAAAATTATGTTTAGATTAAGAATATATGTGTAGGATTTTGCTCAGGTTCTTAAGAGGTAAGACGTTTAAAAAAACATGCACCTAAAAATAGCTACCAGGAATTACGCAACCACAGAAAACCAATGAATTGAAACATGAACCACCTGACTGCATTTCCTCGCACTGCGCATGCTCCGGGAGATAAACAACCTTACAGAGAGCAGCACACTGCCTCTAAAATCCCTTGGATAGACCTGGGATGAGAAGGGTTGCCGGGTTGCTATATTTGGCACGGGAATCGCCCTTTTGGTGATTGTGGTAAGTTAGATTTTTAGTTGCGGATGTTTGGATGGACGTTGTTGTAAGTCCTACTTTTTACTCTTTCAATCTGCTTGCGAATGTGTTATTAATCTGCTTGCGAATGTGTTATTCATTTCTTTGTGACTGTTGATATTTTTTCTGTGTCTGTCCCACTTGACGAAAGCTTATAAGCGGTTCTCTGAACAAGCACACAAGCTTTAATATATATGTACAGCTGTGGAAATAAAAAAGTACCCACTTGAGGTTATTTTGGCAGTTAGTCACCCTATAGAATCGGACCTTTTTGAGATTGTGTACAATTAACATTCTGATTTAATTGCACGATACAAAATTTGCATAAGGGGCCGTCTTCATATTAAAAATATTAGGAACTTTGAAATTTCCAATGGCAACACCCAATTTCAATAACTTAGAAATGTTAAGCACTCTTGAAAACCCTTAAATCCTAGTTTTTGTTACATTTGGATGAATATTTGACGAGTTATTCAATCGAATCACTAGTGGACCTTTTGGGGACCATCTCTAAAATGACAAGCAAGCTTGCATGCAAGGCCGTCTTTATTTATCAATTACACACGTAATCTTTTACACAGTCCCCTAAAGGGTAATTAATAAGTATTTTGTGATTTACTCAGCAAATTATGAATAAAAATTTTTAAAAAATGGGATTTCGCTTAAATTTCCTGTCTTAAATTTATTTCTTTAAAAATATTAAGGGGTTTCTATTCATATTTTTTTAAAAAATTAATATAATAATTTTTTTAAAATATAAAAATTGTTTCAAATACCCCAATATTGAATGCATTTTGTTTGGGTTATTATAATTTCTTTTCAGTAAAAAATTCGTTTCATTATCTTAATTATTTATAGATCGGGATAGTTTTTTGTGTGCAACTCATTTAACATTATGGGACCTAAACTTTGCACGTCTCTAACTCTTCTAATAATGCTTAAAAACTGACAAAATTTGGCATTTCGTATTAACGTGGGTCATAGATTTGAAATATGGATTCAAAAAGGGGTGTTGCTATTGGAAATTTTAAAGTTAGTAACATTTTTAATATGAAGATGGCCCCTTATGCAAATTTTGTATCGTGCAATTAACTCAGAATGTTAATTGTTTACAATGTCAAAAAGGTCCGATTCTTTAGGATGAATAACGGAGGAAATAACCTCAAGTGGGTACTTTTTTATTTCCACAGCTGTACCATACCATACCATACCATACCTGCTTGCGATTTTTTTTTCTCATTAAGTTAAATTAGTACTTAATTTAAATGTTATTTAATTATCCATGAATTATTTTATAAAAAAAATATTTTCTTTTTGTATCGTTAGAAGGAAGAATCATGTAGTTTAAAGATTAATTAATGTTTGTTTTAGTTAAAGGGAAACATGAAAAACTTACACAAATAAAATTCATTCTGAAACAATTGATAAATTGCCCCTGATTTTTTTATGCTTGCGTTTTTGAATGCTTATACAAATTGAATTTTAGCTATTTTGAACAAATAAAGTTTCGAAAAAAGTTAGTGTTATAGCATATTTTACGAATTTTAAATTTTTTGAATACAAAAAGTTGTGATTAAAACTGTGAAACTTTTAATGAATAGGCAACATTTACACTACCTCTTACTGTATGTGATCAGGTGTTGGCTCGTCACTTGGCTGTAGTTCCAAATTACGACACTAAAAACAGTTGTGCATCTCTAGACAGTTCAACCCGATTTGGTCAGTAAGGTTAGTTTGAATTGTCGTCGCACTAGAGCTGCACGAGAGCTATTAGCCACGGGAGTCTTTATTTAGAACCACGGTGAAGTGACGAGCGGACACCTGAATAGACACCCAACGCAACCGTTAAGAGCGACATCGTTCGCAGCGATGTTACTTTTAGGCATTCAGGGTGGTTATAAAATAACGCTCGCTATTCGGAGAGGTCTGTAGCTTGAATGAACAATCCGAATGCAACAAACATCGAGCCACTTACTAATAAAGAAGGGGGGGGGGGGGGGGGGGAGGGGAGAATGGAATCATAAAAAATTAATCTTTTAATAAGTTAAAAAAAAGAGGAAATAAAAAAACTCGTCTCTTGACCAGGGCTCTAAATTACGGGGCGTAAGCAATTATAGCCAACACAGCCAAATACGCCTCGTAATTTAGAACCTTGGTCAACCCAAGTAAAAAAAATCAGTGAAAAACCTTTAAAAAAACCTTAAGGAAAACTGAAGGTATTTCGGACTAAGAAAACCCGCGCTTTCCCTTAAAGGAAAAATGCAGGTAAAAAACCTGCATATTCCCTTCATTTTTAGTCCGAAATACCTTCAGTTTCCCTTAAGGTAAAAAACCTGTGCTTTCCCTTAAGGGGTCTAAGGAGTCTTAAAAATGTGCAAAGAAGATACTACAAAGCAAAGTTTGATCTTTCATGTCATTTTTGAACTACTGAATGTATAAGTATAATTTTTTTTATATGTAATTCTACAAGATTTATTTATTATAAAACAAGTTTTAAAATTTATGAAACTTTAGCCAAAACTAAAATAAATGATATTAAACATGAAGGTACTTGAACACACTGTGATTAGGCTTGCGCGGGAAATTGTGAGGTCAAAATTGAAAAAATGAATAAGAACAGGACTTTATATTGTACAAATATGTACAGACTAGGACTTATACCTAAATTCTCAGCTCAATTTCAATTAGAAATTATTTTTTTAATAATTTAAAATCAAAATTTTTAATTTTTTAATAATTTTTTTAGAAAAAAGTTCTTAAAATAATTTCTAATTAAAATTGAGCTGAGAATTTAGGTATAAGTCCTAGTCTGTACATATTTGTACAATATAAAGTCATTTTCTTGGTAATTTTTTCAATTTTGACCTCACAATTTGCCGCGCAAGCCTAATCACAGTGTGTACAAGTACAGCTGCGGAAATAAAAAAAGTACCACTAGTGATTATTTCAGCCGTTAGTCACCTTATGGAATCGGACCTTTTTGAGATTGTTAACAATTAACTTTCTGAGTTAATTGCATGACACAAAATTTGCATAAGGGGCCGTCTTCATATTAAATATGTTACGAACTTTGAAATTTCCAATAGCAACACCCAATTTTAATAACTTAGAAATGTTAAGCACTCTTGAAAACCCTTAAATCTAAGTTTTTGTTACATTTGGATGAATATTTGACGAGTTATTCAATCGAATCACTTGTGGACCTTTTGGGGATCATCTCTAAAATGACAAGCGCAGTCTAGTTCTTCCTTTTTGCAAGGCCGTCTTTATTTATCAATTACACATAATGTTATACACAGTCCCCTAAAGGGTAATTAAAAAGTATTTTGTGATTTACTCAGCAAATTATGAATAAAAAAATTTAAAATTTGGGATTTCGCTTAAACTTCCTGTCTTAAATGCATTTCTGTAAAAATATTGAGGGGTTTCTATTCATATTTTTTTAAAAAATTAATATAATAATTATTAAAAAATATAAAAATTGTTTTAAATACCCCACTATTGAATGCATTTCGTTTGGGTTGTTATAATTTCTTTTCAGTAAAAAATTCGTTTCATTATCTTAATTATTTATAGATTGGGATAGTTTTTTATGTGCAACTCATTTAACATTATGGGACCTAAACTTTGCATGTCTCTAACTCACCTAATAATGCTTAAAAACTAACAAAATTTGGCATTTAGTATTAACATAGGTCATAGATTTGAAATATGGACTCAAAAAGGGGTGTTACTATTGGGAATTTTAAAGTTAGTAACATTTTTAATATGAAGACGACCCCTTATGCAAAATTTGTAACATGCAATTAACTCAGAATGTTAATTGTTTACAATTTCAAAAAGGTCCGATTCTATAGGGTGACTAACGGCAGAAATAATCACTAGTGGTACTTTTTTTATTTCCGCAGCTGTACCTTCATGTTTAATATAATTCATTTTAGTTTTGGATAAAGTTTCATAAATTTTAAAACTTGTTTTATAATAAATAAATCTTGTAGAATTACATATAAAAAAATTATACTCATAAATTGAGTAGTTAAAAAATTACAAGAGAGATCAAACTATGCTATGTAGTATCTTCTTTGCACATTTTTAAGACTCCTGTGACCCCTTAAAGGGAAAATGCAGGTAAAAAACCTGCATATTCCCTTCATTTTTAGTCCGAAATACCTTCAGTTTCCCTTAAGGTAAAAAACCCGTGCTTTCCCTTAATGGGAAAATGCAGGTAAAAAACCTGCATATTCCCTTCATTTTTAGTCCGAAATACCTTCAGTTTCCCTTAAGGTAAAAAACCTGTGCTTTCCCTTAAAGGAAAAATGCAGGTAAAAAACCTGCATATTCCCTTCATTTTTAATCCGAAATACCTTCAGTTTCCCTTAAGGGGTCATAGGAGTCTTAAAAATGTGCAAAGAAGGTACTACAAAGCATAGTTTGATCTTTCTTGTCATTTTTGAACTACTCAATGTATAAGTATAATTTTTTTATATGTAATTCTACAAGATTTATTTATTATAAAACAAGTTTTAAAATTTATGAAACTTTAGCTACAACTAAAATAAATGATATTAAACATGAAGCTATTTGAACACATTGTGATTAGGCTTGCGCGGCAAATTGTGAGGTCAAAATTGAACAAATGACCAGGAAAACGACTTTATATTGTACAAACAAAGACTTATACCTAAATTCTCAGCTCAATTTCAATTAGAAATTATTTTAAGAACTTTTTTCTAAAAAAATTAATAAAAATTTAAAAATTTTGATTAAAAATTTTTTTAAAAATAATTTCTAATTAAAATTGAGCTGAGAATTTAGGTATAAGTCTTTGTTTGTACATATTTGTACAATATAAAGTCATTTTCCTGGTCATTTGTGCAATTTTGACCTCACAATTTGCCGCGCAAGCCTAATCACAATGTGTTCAAATGGCTTCATGTTTAATATCATCTATTTTAATTTTGGCTAAAGTTTTATAAATTTTAAAACTTGTTTTATAACAAATAAATCTTGTAGAATTACATATAAAAAAATTATACTTATACATTGAGTAGTTAAAAAATGACATGAAAGATCAAACTTTGTTTTGCAGTACCTTCTTTGCACATTTTTAAGACTCCTTAGACCCCTTAAGGTAAAAAACCTGCATATTCCCTTTATTTTTAGTCCGAAATACCTTCAGTTTCCCTTACGATAAAAAAAACCTGCGCTTTCCCTTAAAGGGCAAATGCAGGTTAAGAAAACTTTTCATTCCTACACATTTTGGTCCAAAGTACCTCCCTTGAACTGAATTGTGTCGCCGCATAAACAAGCATTTTTTTAAAACCAAAATGCATAACTTTATATTAACTCCTTTGGTAACTTTTAAGTAAAAGGAGAAAAAAATAATGTGTACTCGTTTAAATTAACTTTGGATATCTTATGCACAAATCATAAATAAACTATAATTAATTAATTGATTAATTTGTGACAAATGAATGACTGATGAATTTGTAAATAAATTCAAAACGAATGTCTAAAAACACTGAGTCAATTAAGATCCGAGTTTGTGCGGGTTCGAACGTTCCCCCTCCTATTCTTGACTTCAGCCCGCTGTAAACCCCAAATTGAAGAGCTAGAATTGCTTTTTGGATTTCTCAAGAAATGAAATTTCCAATATATCATTATTTTTGGCCAAGTTTCTGCTACAAAACTAATTACTAAAATGCCACTTTTCTCATTTAAAAGTACCCTAATTTGTAATAAATAAAACTAACACTATTAAATGTACTTATGAAAGCTGAAGTGGGCACAGCAGGCCATGGCTCAGTAATGGGCTGTTGCGCCGGGGAGTTTTTTTTTTAAGTAGTAGGGAGAATGGAATCATAAGAAATTAATCTTTTAATAAGTTAAAAAAAAAAAGAGGAAAATAAAAAAACTCGTCTCTTGACCAGGGCTCTAAATTACGGGGCGTAAGCAATTATAGCCAACACAGCCAAATACGCCTCGTAATTTAGAGCCTTGGTCAAGAGACGAGTTTATCTTTTATGATTCCATTCTTTCCTCCCTTCTTGATTAGTAAATGTCGCAATGTTTGTTGCATTCGGAATATTCATTCAAGCTACAGACCTCTCCGAATAGCGAGCGTTATTTTATAACACCACCCTCTATTTAACGTGCACTCCCTCTTCAAGAGGTATTATTCGTCGGACATTTTTGGCAGTTTTAGGTCGGCAGTTATTTTGGCGAAGCATGGACCCGAACCTCGGACCTTCTGTATGCAGAGCAAACACCTTAACCGTCTAGACCCTCCGCCACATGTGATCTAAATTACAAATTATTTTCTCATTGATTAATATCATTATTTATGCATTTTCTTATATAATTATATAAGAAAATGCATAATTCATAATCATATAAGAAATGGGTTATATGTGTTAAATCATTGCATTTTCGTAGGCGACACCTTAACCCGGCAGCACTCGCGCTAACTTACCATAGACTAAGAATCTTCTGAGAGATCAATCTGATGCCTAGCGCCCCCAAAGTGTCGAGCGGAACTAATACACTATTAATGATTGATTTGTGATTGGCATAATTGCACTTTCCGATTGCAGCTCTACTGTTTCTTCGAAATGTATGGGGTGGTTATAAAATAACGCTCGCTATTCGGAGTGGTCTGTAGCTTGAATGAATTATCCAAACGCAAACAAACTTTGAGACACTTACTAATCAAGAAGGGGGAAAAAATAGAATCATGAAAAACAAACTCGTCACTTGACCAGGGTTCTAAATTGGCGTAATTGGATGTGTTGGCCGTAATTAGCCATAATTGGCTGTGCCTCGTAATTTAAAACCTTGTCAAAGAAACGAGTTTCGTTTTATGATTCCATTCTTTTTAGAAAAAAGAAACTTGTCTTGACCAAGGTTCTAAATTACGAGGCGCAATTGAAAGTGCTAAAGCTCCTAAAGGAGGCTAGAAAAAGGCAGCCGTGAACCATTACATTAGTTCTCTTAGACACAATTGGGGGAGTTAGTGTCTAAGTCAATTTTAATATAGAAAATCCTTATAATGGTAATCCAATCAGAGTTTCAGATCTAGAAGTGTATTTAATCTATCTGGGGTCCATTAGACCCCAGGCGAGTGCTGCCGGGTTAAAAAAATTCTTCTGACTAACATATGTTTATGTATCTAATCCGTTGATCTATTTTTAACAATTTGGCAACTTCATTTCTTAAATTTGGCGACAAGAAACTCCACCATCCTCGCCAAAACCGGGATCGGAGTGATGCATGCTGGGAATCTCCTCCCCAACATAGGAGCCGGTCGCAAGATGGTTTTCTGCACGTACTAAAACAAAACCATGTGCGTTCTAAATGACACGTTTTTCATTTATCTGTGAATATTCTAGTTAACCAGTCGCTTTTATGAGTTGTAAGTGTGAATTTGACCCTGATTTATGTGAATTAATGTGAAATTTCAAGGGATAGAAAGGGCTGTTTTGTGGAATGTGTTTTCGGAATTCCGGCTTGGAATAAAATGTCAACAAGTGAGTGAAACCTTTATTTTTAAGTCGCGCTAGTTTAGTTTAGATCTTTTGATTTGATTAGTCCAATCAACTAAAAATTCTTATATTGTAATAAGCATTAAGCAGGTGTTAAATCTTTTGATTAAACGAGTTTTGTGGAATTGTAAATAATTTGATGAATTTATATTTGTACACTTTTCGCATATCCATTGTTGATAACTGCAATTTTTATTTTTAATGGCTTTATTAAATTCAAAAAATTGCAATGTAATATAGATATTTAATGTTATTTTTGTCTTAAATTATGTAAACAACCGCCACTAAGATTTTTTTTTATATATTGCTATTATGCATTTTTTGTATTCAAAACTATTATTTTCTCTATTGTATTACACTATTTGCTGAAAATTTCCAACACTTTCAACAGGGATTTGTGCGAAAAAATAATCATGAAAATTAAATTATTGAACCCTTTCAGTCCCAATGACAATTTTACATAATAATTTTAATTTTTTTTCTGGATCGTCTATAGCTATTTATATGATATCAAAAAGTACATCATTCGATTCTTCAAAATTTGATCTATTAGAAAACATTTTTTATTAATCCTAATAGATGTCAGCCCTATTACTTTTTTAAAATTATGATCAGAAACATCATGATGCCAAATGGCATCACTGGGACTGAAAGGGTTAAATAGTAAATTTAATATCAAAACACGTACGAAAGCAACCTATGGCAGAACTCAAAACGTTTAAATTATCATAGATACATTCAAAGACAAGTGTTACAGTTTCTTTATTGTCAAATGATTTAATATATGAAATTTATCCAGTCAAAATTACAAAAATTACCTATTAAATAAAGAAATGTTTAGTGAAAAAAAAATGCAAAAATATTCGATACCTTATTTCACAGTTAAGCTGTATTTTTTTGCAATTTAATAGGCTTTTTAGTTAATGCAAAACAATACCCGAAATATTAATTTTTAAAGACAATTCTTAAGTTTCTTATCGGATTTACTTCAGTAAATATGGTTTGAGAGTTTTATAATAATTAAAAAAAAATTAACGCAAGGCGTGCCTTTATAATTAAAAAATATGTGTCTTATTTCTAAACTATTTATTGTAGAATAATATGTTTATCTTTCTTTTTCTCTGTGACGATATTTTAAACTAGCCCTAACCCTTTTCTCAGTTTGATTCTTTATTTCCAATACTTTAAAATGAATTTTTTTGTTTATAACATTTTGAAAATACGAATAATATATATTTTGATTTATGCACGTAAAACGTAAAGCAAATTTTGGTGTTATGCTAACCTGTAACAAAAGTTAAGTACTTTCTATTGGTGGCAACTTTTAATGGAACATATTTTTTAAAAAAAAGAAAATAATAATTAAAAATAAATATATATTTTTTAATATCTAAATATATTTTTTTAGTGGTTAGTGCTTGCCAAATTGAAATAAAAAAAAACTTTATACCAAAAATTATAAAATTTTAAATGAGAAATACCACTACATTGCAGTTTTAGAAATAGTATAATAAATACATATCTTTTAAGTCAATGAGTGTTAAATTTTATTTTTGTTTATAAATAAAGCGACTATTTTATATTTGGAGATTGTAATTCATTATCATTGGTATTCATAAAAATATTTGATTAAAAGGGCATGGTTTTCATAAAAAAAGTTTAAAAATAAATTTTGCTGAAAGTGTTCGTTAAATTTAAAGAAACACTTTCTAGTTAATAAATGACATAGGTTAAGGAACTATAAAATTTGAAAATTAAAAGGATTTGATAAAAAAATATCAATATTTAAATAAATTTTTTATATATTTAGTAATACAAACCATAATTTTTTTGTTTTGGTATACTTTATTTATAATATTAAATGTTTATTTGTGCTAAATCATGAATTTTCTTCTATCATCAGAATGAAAAATCAGATGAAATATTAATACAATGTGCTGCCATCTACTTAGTTATGCCTACAACTCTTGAATTTTATGAGTTTTTAATACCTTTGTTTAAAGTCAAGCTAGTTTCAAGAATATCAAGAGGGAGAAAAAATTGATGTGAAAATGAGACTTACTAACAGTACTATTTTTAATAATAACAATAATTTACTGAAGTTAAAAATTATTTTAGGGAAGCAATACTCATTTTAAAAGTAACATTTAATTATTACCACTTTTTCCTATTCTTTCATAATATTATTTTCAGTTTTACAATTGAATTTTACGTTATAAAATATCGAAAAACGCATTTTAAAACAACCATGAAAGTTAACCCTCTAATGCATACTGTTACCTTTTGGTAACAAGTAACATAATCCACTTTATTCTATTAAATTAGAGCTCCTCCTAGACAAATATGTGTCTTTTCATCAATTACATTTCATTTTAAAGTTTTAGTTTCTAATAATCCTCATAATGACAGTAGTAAAAGTGTATTCAAAATTAAAGAGTGAGGTTATTAACCTTTGTGAAATCACGTTTTTGGCAGTATTCAAAGAATAATAATATTAGTACTAAATGCTAATAAATTGTTTTGAAAAATTAATCATAGTTAAAAAGGGTTATTTTGAAATATTTTTAGTAGTTTTCTAGTCATTATTATCAAAATTGGAATTTTGCATTTGGTTTTTGTCATATGGAAAACATTTTTAAAAATTAAAATTATTTAAATTCTAATGCAGTTAATTTTTTTTTTGTATTTGTTCCATAATGTGTGAGCATTCAAGATACATATATATATATTTTGGGATGAAAATAAAAATTCATACATTCACTAGAGGGTTAAAATTAAATAACAGTTTTCATTATAGCCCGTAGATGGCAGCACCATATAAACGCCTGTAAAACCTGTTTTACTATGCATATATTCTTATAATAAAGAAACAAACATATAGGGTAGAGTTTGAGATAAAATGTTATTGTATAAAAAAAGTAGTAATGCTGTTATTTTATATATAAACAAAGTATATGTTTTGCGTTAATTCCTAAAATTATGTATCTTTACACATTTTTTATTTTATTTTGCAGGTTATGATACTCCTTTTGCTATAAATTGAGTGAATAATTTCCTAACTACTCACTAAGTATTTCATATTTGTCAGCACTTCTAACTTATAGAAAAAATATAAACATTAAGTTTATTTCTCATTAAACAAAAAAAACCCATAAATATTTAGAATCAATAGAAATTAGACATTTATAAGCCAGGGAATGGTATAAAAAATTTAATATAATGAATGCATTTAATAAAGTTTTTTTTAAGTCAGATTTTTAAAGTAATTGAAATATAACAATATAATATTAAAAAAAATGCTTGAAACATTTATTATTATTATTCTTGCCCTCATCTTAATGAAACTATATATTGAAAATTCGAAATGGATTGTACGGTACAAAAGAAGGACTAATCGTAAATAGTTGAAGTTTTATAAATTTAATATTTATTTTTATTTTCATCATAACTTTAATAATATTTTTGTTTTTAAAAAGGTGGATTTTTAAAATATTTGAAATATAACAATTTAATATTTTAAAAATGCTTGCAATATGTATTACTTTTATTGTCATCAGCATCTTAATATTTATATTTATTGAACTTTCGATTAATATTTTGTGGTCAATGATACAAGAAAAATAATCGTAACTTCAAAGTAGTTAATTTTTATAACCTTAATGTAACAAAAATGTAATAAAATTTAAAAATACAAGATTTATAAAAAGTATTAAATGAATCAACTACTTACCTAGCACTCTCATGATATTTAACCTAAGACATCACATCCTTACAACAACTATTGACTGATTAATATTTTTTTCACATACTCACGATACATAATTACGAGTAAGTGTTCATGAGCCTTTTTCTTCTGTAAAACTCTTTTCCTTCCCTGCACCACCTAAGGCAGTTTAGGTTATTTTGCTTACTAGTAATTGCAATCTGTTGTCATGAATCTTTCTACTTATTTTATATCCAGTATAAAGTGACACAAAATTTTACTTACTAAACTAAACTTAGCTTAACTAAACCAAACAAATGCCGTGACACATACCTACGAGTCAGTACTCATGTGCCAGATTTCTTCTGCAAAAATCTCATGCTTCCCTGCGCCACCAAAGGCAATTTAGTCTTACTTCATGGAAGTTGCTACCTACTGCTTCCAACTAAATAACACGATTATTTCTACTAATTTATATCCAATATAAAGTGACTCAAACTTTCACTTACTAAACAAATGCCGTAACACATACCTACGAGTCAGTACTACTGTGCCAGATTTCTTCTGCAAAAATCTCAAGCTTCCCTGCACCACCAAAGGCAATTTAGTCGAACTTTACGGAAGTTGCTACCTACTGCTTCCAACTAGATAACACGACTCTTTCTACTTACTTATATCTAATATAAACTTACTAAAACTTTCCCTTACTAAACTTAGCTCAAATAAACAAAAGCCGTAAGACGCAGAACTGTGACACAAAATTATAAGTCAGTTTTCCTGAGCCTTTATCTGAGATTTTCCTGAGCCTGAAACTCTCAAGTTTCCCTTCACCGCCTAAGGCAATTCAGTTAAACTCTTTAGTCACGACTCTCTCTACTTACCTATATCCAATATAAAGTGACACAAAATTTTACTTACTAAACTTGGCTTAACTAAACCAAACAAATGCCGTGACACATACCTACGAGTCAGTACTCCTGTGCCAGATTTCTTCTGCAAAAATCTCATGCTTCCCTGCACCACCAAAGGCAACTTAATCAAACTTTACGGAAGTTGCTATCTACTACTTCCAACTAATTATCACGACTATTTCTACTAATTTATATCCAATATAAAGTGACTCAAACTTTCACTTACTAAACTTAGCTAAAACAAACAAATGCCGTGAGACACAGAACTGTGACACAAAATAATAAGTCAGTTTTCCTGAGCATTTATCTGAGCTTTACCTGAGCCTGAAACTCTCAAGTTTCCCTTCACCGCCTAAGGCAATTCAGTTAAACTCTTTAGTCACGACTCTCTCTACTTACCTACACTCAATATAAACTGACTCAAAACTTTCACTTACCAAACCACCAAACAAATGCATCCAAACACAAAAAACCCGTTCCTCGCTCCGAAACCATCACCGACGAAATGGACCCGTTCCTATCCGGATCCGTTCCACTGATCGAGTTATGGCCCTCCCATTGGACAAGCTGCGAGCATGCGCAGTGCAGGGATTTTTCCCGCGAAACCCGGCCAGCTCAGGATTTACCCGCGAAGTCGGAGCCTATGAGCTGTATAAGAAGGGAGATTGGGAGAGAGTGAAGAACAGGGACGATTTTGGATTTCCTTGGAGAAGGGATGAGCAACAGGTAAGAGGAGTTTCCATTGTTTTTTTATATTGATTGTTTTGATGCGTTGTGGGATTTATGTAGTTGTGATTTATGGAAAACAGTGCAGATTAGTTGTTGATTTTTGATGCAGATTTATAAGTGTTTAGGAAAAATATTTTATGTAAAAAGCTGTGTTTATGTATATTGATAATTTTAATAGCTTTCTTATTTTTTGGTCTCTGATGCATGAAAAAAACAACACAAAATATTGAAATATTTTTGAATAACCGCGTAATGTGATTACTTTTAAATTTGTGTCATCCATCTAAGGTTGTCATTTTTTTAATTTTAAAAGATGTTTTGTTCTTATTTGTGAAATAAGTTTTTAATAAGCATCATGTCAAAATTGTGAATTTGTTGTACATATTTTTTGAAGTTTCATACCAATTCGTTGGAAAATATTATTTGCACATTAGAAAGTTTACAAATATTTTTAACTATATGAATTTAAGGACTTTTTAACGTACTCAAATTTTTAATTTTGTGCACATACATATAATTTTAAAGTTTTATTTCTTGTTTAATATGTTACGCAATTCCTACTTCAATCTTTTAATTTTAACAGCAGATAAATATGGTAGGTTGTTTTCCCAGAGGTTTTTTTTCTAAAAAATATGTTAGTATTTTGTTTAAGAGCGTGTTTAATAATTGTAGAAGAGGTAGCTAGTTAAATATTATTTATCTGGATTTTATTCAATCAAAGGGAAAGGTGTGAGTTTTGAAATGTTTGTGCATTTAAATTTTTTTTTGATATTGTAGCTTATTTTGCTACGTGATGAATAATATTAAGGGTTGAGTAGTAAAACTAACAAGCCCTAAAGTATAACAAAGATATAGCATCCGGTGTGTTCATTGGTGACTTTTGATAGTATTAAATCTGATTGGACTATTGGCAATGAACCAAGTATCAAAGTTATAGTGTGAAGAGTGTGTCTATTCATGTTTGTCATCAATTCTTATTCATTTTTGTGAGTAATTTGTATAAGGGTTTAACGGGAGGAATTCTGTTTTTCTAGTAGTTTGATATTTTCTAAATTTCGTCATAGCTTCCGAAAGAGTGATTATAGTATTTGTTCATAACAAAGACAAATTAGCAAAGTGTATTACAAAAAAAAAAAATGCATTACGATTACAATATTATATCAGATTTAAAATGAATGTTGACTGTGTAATACAATTCAGAATAATCATAAGGTAACTGCTTTAGTGTCGAAAAAACTATAATCATGGTGCGGTTATTAAATCGTAGGCCTTTAAATTCTTAATGCTAACATAATGTGCAGAAAAATGCCACCAATACAATAACACATGCACTTAATGCAACCCTATAATGACATAGTTAATATAGTGGGCCGAAAAAAACTTTTTATTTTATTTCGGATCGCTATAGTGCGGAAAAGTTGCCATTGGCAAAGACATGAAAAATGCAATAATTATTATTATTTTTCAATAATTTATCTTCCGTTTGCGCAATGCCATCAAAAATGGAGAAAAATTGTCAAAAAACGAAATTTTTTATAATTCTTTTAAGCACGACAGATGTTTTTAGTTGCGTTTCTATATCATGAATTAACTACTAAAAGTACGTAAAATAATACATGCACTTATCATACATTTGTGTCGGATCTTCCGGCCACGCAACGTTACAAAATAAGAAAATTCTTAGTTTTTGCAAAATTGACAGATCTGACACAAAAGTATAATAAGTGAATATATTGATTTTTCGTACTTTTAGTAGTTAATTCATGATATAGGAGCGCAACTAAAAACATATGTCGTACATATAAAACATAAAAAAATTCGTTTTTTGATAATTATTTCCATTTTTGATGGCCTTGCGCGAACGGAAGATAAAGTAATAAAAAATAATAATTAGTGCATTTTTCATGTGTCTAAAAATGTCAACTTTTCCTCACGATAGCTATCCGAAATAAAATAAAGTCTTTTTTCGGCCCACCCTAATCGTTAATCATTTTAAAATTATGTAAATATATAAAATTTTAAAAAAAATTGAAAATTGTCTGTTTCTGGAAAACCTGATAGCCAGGTAACGGTTCATGTATCCCTCAAAGGGCTAGAGATTTGTATGTTATTTAAAGTAAAATGTTATATCGTCCAAAATATAACTCGGAGCAAAATGTCTGATGTAGAAAAATACATTTTACACTCCCCAGGCGGTTGTCAAGTTTATAGAAATGTTCTCTTTTAATTCCTCTGGTACAAATATTACTTTTGACAAATAATGCTTAGCAACATGACAAACCAATGGCGAAAAAAAAATCAAACGTATTATGTGATACTTATGCTATTGAGAGATTTTTATAATATCGAAATAGTTTATTTTTAAGTTTCAAAACATGTCTTTAAATGCACTTTATATTTTTATTGGCGTTTTTATTTTTATACCACGGTTATTCCCTGACTTGAGCTAAACCCAAACTAGATAGGTTTGCGGTCTTGTGCGTCAGCTTGGATTTTCACGGTTACACTGCCTTGAGCGCCGGCGCCACTCAATTCAGCGCTCAAGGCAGTGTAACCGCGGTATTATTTTTTAATGCAATTTTTTATATTTTATTTTTTGAATAACTTCTTTATTAATAAAACTTCTGAATTTACGTTATCCACCCTCAACCATTTATCCCTATTCCCAAAGAATCCCATAGACTAAATTGACGAGGGAAACTTTCCTCCCGGCAAAATTCCTTTCTGTAAAATGTATCTAATCAGAACGTTGGTTACCTGAGTGAACATTTTTATAATATTGAAATTGTTTATTCTAAGTTTAGAAATAACTGTACCGAAACTATTTTTGTAATTTAATGGTCATTTTTATTTTTGTTCAATTAAAAAACACCGAAAAATATTGAAATATTTTTAACTAGCTGCTTTAAGTCATTGCTTTGGAATTTACGTCATTCAACCTAAACATCTAATCACACAAAAAAAAATTAAACTCATGCTCAACTGATGAAAACTTTCCTCCCACGCAAAAGTCATTTCTGTAATTTTTTTTTTTTTTAAATTTAGTGGCTTTTTATTTTTTCAACACATCAAGATGAAACAATTCTAAATATTAAAATATTTTGCATGAGTTACTACTTCGACATGATTACTTTTTATTTAGGTCATACAATATCAACCAACAATCTTTCATCTCCCCCCCCCCCCCCCCCCCCCCCAAAAAAAATCAGGTTCGTGCTCCATTGACAACGGAAGTTTTCTTCCACACAAAAATATTGTTTGTAAAGTGCATCTAAACTCAACAATAGTTAAGATTTTTAACAATAGTTAAGATAGCTGAAATGGGCACGGCAAGCCTTGACCTAGTATTGGGCTGTTGCGCCTAGAAGTTTAGTATTAAAAACAACGCAACTTAAATTTTTCCTAATAACTGTTTCATTTGATTTCGATTTAATTAAAGTCATCCACCATCAATCTTTTAATCCTAATCACACAAAAAAACCTCATGCTCCACTGACAATGAAAACTTTCCTCCCACACAAAAATCATTTCTGTAAAGTGCATCTACACTCAACAACAGCGACCTAAGTCTATCGATCTAAACTAATCGAAGATCCAGTCTACAAATTGAAGTATTCAACAGGTTGCCCACATTAAAGCTGGGCGCGGAAAGAGCATTTGTTAAGATAAGCTCCGCTGCTCACCGTTGAACACGATTTGAAAATGGGTTTGAATGCTCACGGTTGCGATGCATTTGTTAAAGGTGTTATGAAATATAAGGAATGGTTTAAGATACGATGTGTGTTATGGAAATTTTGCAGGGTGCCCAAAAAAGGGGTTAGAGTTTCAAATTGTAATAGTATCAGCTGTAATCGTTCGACAGTTGTGGTTGAAGGTGACAAATAAAGAATAACTCCAACAGTTTCAGATAAACACACGCAATTGTACTACCGCATTGTTTTCACAGTTACACAGGCTGTTACTTCCATTACTCCGGACTTGCTGCATACAGTATGGGAAAAAATGCATGTTTGTTAGGATGTTTGCCGTATCACTAAAGGCGCACATATTGAGCACTTATAGAAAAACTAGGTATTTTTTCCTTCTATTTCATGTATGATTTGTTATACTTAGTAAAAAAAAACTCCTGTAATATACCATTAAAACTCGGACATTCTTTTACGGACACCCTGTATATTTTAAAGTTTTTTATACGGTTTACCATAACACATATTACGGGAAAGAATGCATTAAACTTCATTTTAATTATTTTTACAAAATCAATTGGGTTTAGATTATTGAACAAACTTCGAAAAATAAACTGTGCAATTTGAAGCTATTTTTTTTTTATTCTGGGTAGCAAAATATTCACTGGGAAAAAAGAACTACAAATTAACGGTAGATGGCGACTGAAGAAGAAACACTAAAAAATGCAAAATTTAATGTATTTAATCCAGAACACAAGATTTTAAAATGTTGGAACCTTTTAAATTTAATGAAAAGTTCTGTGATAGGTGATTCGAACCAACTGCTATTGAGTTACAAATAAAGTGTCATATCAACTTGTCAACCGAATATTTTGAAAATTGCTTCCTTAACTTTTCTCCAAAATGATGAATTTGAGAAAAAAATACAACTTATTTCTATAAAAAATGAAGTTGAACGAGTTTCAATACGATATTAGAGTTTAGAGAGAGAAAATATTAAAGTTTTTTTTTCAAATTTTTCAAAAAGTTCTTTCAGTTTTCAATTTTAACGGCATTTTACATTAAACACAATGTTAAAATAAAATTTTAACTACAAATAATTGATACGTCCGATTTTTGCTTTTATAGCACACAAATTGTATTTTTAGAGCTTATAGGCGTGTCTTTCAGTAACTATTAATTTTTAAAAATAAAATCGCGATGCAAACATATTTTTTAGCATATATTTGTATGAAGAGTATATTTAGGTAAAGAATATACGCGTATGATTTTTCATGGGCCTTAAGAGGTTAATAGACAAAGCTGACAACCGTAATGACAGCACACACACAGAGCAGTTTTCTTAAAAGTAAAGTTTTTTTTTTGCATACAGATGATCCTCATCAAACCATAGACACTACTGTTAAATAAGCCTCTTTTGACAGCGTTTAACACGAACTCTGAAAGGGGTTTGAGCATGCAGAAATGGAATGCATTAATTCGGATGTTAATAAAGGGCGATGTGTGTAGTAAAGAGCTGCAGTTTTCGAGTATTTAAACTTAACGTGAAGTTAGCTGGAGTTAAACTTGAATATTTAGGTTTATGATTTAAGGGGGTTATAGGAGTCTTTAAAATGTTCAAAGAAGGTACTACAAAGCATATTTTTCAATTTCATATAATTTTTTAACAACTCATAATAAAAAGTATAATTTTTTATATTTAATTCTATAAGATTTATTATGAAACAAATTTTGAAATTTATGAAACTTTAGCCAATACAAAAATAAATGAAAACAAACATAAAACTATTTACAAAATTTGAAAACATTGGGATTAGGCTTGCGTGGCACATTTTGAGGTCAAAACTGAAGAAATGACCAAGAAAATGACTATATTGTGCAAATATGTACAAACAAGGACTTATACCTAATTTCTAAGCTCAATTTTAATAAGAAATTCTTGATAGTGAAAAATTATACTTGTATATTGAGTAGTTAAAAAATTATATGAAATTGAGAACTATGCTTTGTTGAACATTCTTTGCACATTTTTAAAACTCCTATGACCCTTTAAGATACTGACACACGATCTGTAAAGTGTTGTTATGATGATGCGTTCTTTGGCGGGTACTTTTATGAAGTATTTGAAAAATAGTTAATATTTGTCTCTATAAGCACTGATTATTACTGTTTCGTGTATTTTTTTATAACTTAAGGGGTCATGGGAGTCTTAAAAATGTGCAAAGAAAGTACTACAAAGCATAGTTTAATCTTTCGTGTAATTTTTTAACTACTCAATATATAAGTATAATTTTTTATATGTAATTCTATAAGATTTATTTATTATAATTTTTTTTAAATTTATTAAACTTTAGCCAAAACTAAAAAAAAGATATTAAACATAAAGCTATTTGAACACATTGGGATTAGGCTTGCGCGGCAAATTTTGAGGTCAAAATTGAAAAAATGACCAAGAAAATGACTTTAAATTGTACAAATATGTACAAACAAAGACTTATACCTAAATTCTCAGCTCAATTTTAATTAGAAATTATTTAAAAACAAATTTTCAAAATGTTTAAAACATTTTTTTAGAAAAAAAAATTCTTAAAATAATTTCTAATTAAAATTGAGCTGAGAATTTAGGTATACACTTTGTTTGTATATACTTGTACAATATATAAAGTCATTTTCTTGATCATTTTTTCGATTTTGACCTCAAAATTTGCCGCGCAAGCCTATTCCCAATGTGTTCAAATAGCTTTATGTTTAATATCATTTATTTAAGTTTTGGCTTAAGTTACATTAATTTTAAAATTTATTTTATAATAAATAAATCTTGTAGAATTACATATAAAAAATTATACTTGTATATTGAGTAGTTCAAAAATGACATGAAAGATCGAACTATGTTTTGTAGTACCTTCTTTGCACATTTTTAAGACTCCTATGACCCCTTAAGAGGGACCGGAGCCCTCCATTGAAGCCCTTATTAAAAGAACCTTTTTTATGTAATTTTTCTCGGAATCTATTTGACACTTTTTAATGAAATTACTAGTTATTAAATGATGCTCAACTCTGCTTTACTGTAGGTATTTTTTAAAAATTTGTTTAGTTTTTAAATTATATTTTTTTAAAAGTGAAACTACAAATTTTTGACATAAAAAAGTATATATTAAAAATAAAAAAAGTTTAATAGTTATACTCAAATTCCTCTAGCGGTTTTTAGAAACCAACCTCTTAAATAAGTATAAAGAATTTCAGGCTGATACTTATAGTAGATTCTGATGAAAAGTTACCCGTACATTGAAAAAGGAAGTTTAGCGCTATAAGCGTTTAAAGTAAACAATAGTGACATCTTGCCTACAGAAAATAAGTGGTTTTTTCCTAAATAAAATTTATTTAAAAAAAAAATATTATAAACACTTCTAGTGTTTGAAATTTTTATTTTAATATACTTCTCCTAAGCTAAGATTGCATAGTTTAACAATTTCAGTCACAGTGATGTCATTTGGCATCATCATATTTCTCATCATAATTTAAACAAAAAATAATATGACTGACATTTATTGTGATTAATAAAAATTATTTTCTTTTTGAAAAAAGTTTGAAGAATCGAATGACGTGCTTTTGATATCATAAGTGGCTAGACGATCAGAAACAAATTTATAAAAGAATGATACCAAATGGTGATTGGGACAAAAAGGGTCCTGTTACAGTTACTTAATTAAAAAAAAAGTGTTACTAATACTTAAAATGCATGATGATTTCAAAGTTTTAAAATGGTTTTGTTGCTTGGTTTTTTTCTTCTCTTGTTAATAATCTAGGATTTTGGATTAAAATTACCTGCATTAACAGTAATTGATTTCAAGTGAATTTTATTTTCAAGAAAATTAAATACCAGTTTTTAATTTTAGAATTGTGTGTTTATAACATTTAATTTCTTTTATTTCAATGTTTGCTGCGGAAATTCTGTGAAAATTAAAAAAAGCTTCTAAATTAAGAGGCTAACTATTTAAGTATAAGATATAGGTAATCAAGCCATGTTGCATTTAATTACCATTAGATAAAAGTGTGAAGCCATAAAGGGTACCAGTTTTTTAAGAAAAATATTTTTTTTATAATATTACCTTGACATTTAATTAGACTAATTTGTATAAAATAATGCTAGAGAGCACCGCAGCCCAGGTGCTCAAAGAAACAACATGGTCAGACTTTCCCCTTACATATTTTATTATAACTTAATAATTATCGATATACGGTGGCTTTATTATAAAATTTTACACTATTTTAATCAAGAACAAAATTTTATTACCAAATTAAATTGTATTTTAAAGGAAAACATGGTTTGCTTCTTTGTTGTATATTTAAACTGTAAAGGATGCATGTAAAATAAGTGTTGCCATGTTGAATTTAATTAATATTAGATAAAAGTGTGAAGAAATGAAGGGTACCAGTTAAAACTAAACTCCCCGGCGCAACAGCCCATTACTGGGCCAAGGCCTGCAATGCCCATTTCAGCTTTCGTGACCTAGTGGGGTGCTGGGCATATGTACTGGTAAGGTGGTCAGCCTCACGCGGAACCCCCAGTGTTTAGTTCCCAAGCATGCTTGGTACCCATTTCATCGACCCACTCAAGGGATGAAAGGCTGATTCAACCTCACCCAATGCGAAGCACTACCACTAGGCCACTGGGCATCACAATTATAGATATACGGTGGCTTTATTTTGAAATTGTGCACTGTACTAATCAAGAACAATCTTTTAATGAAAAATGAAATTGTATTTTAAAAGAAAATATGGATTGCTTTTTTGTTTGATTTCAACTGTAAAGGATATAGGGTCAAGTGGGGTAAGTGTGATTGGGGGTAAGTGTGATAAACAGCTCTTGTAACTTTGGAAATCATTCTAAAAATCTGAAAGTTTGCAATATATAACATTAGACCACTTATAATTAAACTAAAACGAAATATTGACCTTATTTTTTGTTTAAAGAAAGTTTTGAGCTTTTGAATATGCTATTTTATTACATTATTTTTCCTATGTGGGGTAAGTGTGATATACAGCAATGGATTTTGAAATGCAAATTTTGCACACTTAAAATTGGAATTCAAACATATAATTTTTTTTCTGCATATGTATGTTTCTTATAATAATTCACTACCAATTTTAGGATTTGGAATTTACCTGAAGCAGAGAACGAATTTTTTAAATGAAAAATGCAGAAACCCTATCACACTTACCCCACTTGACCCTATGTAAAATAAGTCGACAGGGAAAGTTATTAGAAAGGTTTTTAAAGGTCAACGTGTAGGCGGATGACTCAGGAAAGTTCAGTGGGAACGACTGATTAGGCGCCTGTTTGTCGCGGGAGCGGTTTGGGATCTTAAAGTACTAAGTGACATTAAGGATATATGAATAGGTTATTTAAAATTATTATGGTTAAATTGGGATTAAAATTAAAGTTTTTGAGGGGTTTAAGTCAGGATATATGTCATGCATAAAATAGAATTTGAATTAAAACTATGCCACTTTCGACACAAAAGTGGTAAAATTACAAAAACAATGCACTCTGCGTAAAAACAGTATTCACTTCGAACTATTTCCCCATAAAAAACTACCTCAAAACAAATCTTACAACGCAAAGAATGTAAATATTCAGAAATTGCTTCTAACGTACAACCTAAAAACTTCATTCGTAAACATAAAAAAATCGTCTGGGAATTCTAGGATTTCGTAAGGAAAATAATGCATCTTTTACCGAATTCTTCTGCAAAATCTTTCAGAAAACTATAAAAAGCGTTTTATAGGTTCAATACTTTTAGGAAAATGCAGTTTTTTTTAAAGCGTGTTGCTTTTAGTGCAGAACCATGGTGAGTTTAGGGTTTAAAATTGGGAAATAAACTTGTCGGTATGCAAGAGCATAGGTAAGAATTTATTGATTAAAATATAAAATTTTGTATCATGCTATTCAATAACCTCTTGAGACCTGGTGATACCATTCGGGGACACTTTTTAAAGCCTCCCCCATAACGAATTAACAGGTTAATTAGTTTCAAAATTGACCTGGTCCCATGGGAGAAGAACCAATTATCAGTTTTCAGCCTTTGAATACAGGTATCTGTCACTTATTTCTATTTAAAAAAAGAAGTTGAATGAGGGTCAATACGATATTGGAGTTCTAAAAAATTAGTTTAAACTTGTTTTCAAACCTTTCAAAAAGTTATTTTAGTAGTCAATTTTAAAGGTATTTTGTATTGAAAACAATGCTAAAATAAACTGTTAACTACAATTAAGAGATACGGCCACTTTTTTGCATATATAGGACAAAAAAAAATGGGTATTTTAATAACTTAAGGCGTGTTTCTCAGTAACTATTACACATAATTAAAAAAAACTTTGAAACTTTGAAAAACATACTTTTAGTACAGCTTGTGTGAAAAGTATGTTTAGATTATACATAAGAATGTGTACGTGTAGGATTTTACTCGGATCTTAAGCGGTTAAAGGTTGTATTTTGTGTTTGCAGAATAGATAGTTTAGTCTGGTTATAAAAGATATTCTTGAATAAGTAAAACCACTGTAACTAGAATTTTGACAGTCATTTTGACTTCTTTTGTTCCATAATTCCATTTTGCTATTGCCATCCACCAAAAATATTCAATTTCTCTACGAGAATTGAAGTTAAATTCTTCATTAAGAAACATATTTGACATTATACAGAAAATTTAAAACACAACTTTAAATATATTCTATTACAATTCGTCATTTGAAATGACAATCTAGTTGGCATTTATCTATAAATATGTATTCTTCGGAAATTCTAAAAAAACGTTGTTTAGATTAAATATATATTTTTTTATGACAAATAAAACACCTATAGTCTATACTTTTTGCTATTTTGTCTAAGATTTTACACCCGTCTGTCCCTTTGTTCTTTGAAAGACTATAATAATTACTATTATAACTGTCAGATTTTTAAAAAATGTTTTTTTTTTTTGGGGGGGGGGGGGGGGGGGACAGCTTTAACATCATGCACTTGTACTGTATTCTTTTTGTCCATCTGTCTGTAAGCTTTACCATCAATATGTCTTATGAGCTTTAATATATTATATAGGTATATTATTACTTAAGTTCCAAAAGTGGAATTTTAAAAATTATTTTTAAATAGAAAGGTAAGTAGGGCAGACAAACCAGTGAATGAACGTTTAAGGCGCTGCGTTCGCCAGTGAATGAACACCAGGATATAATGACCAGGACACAACCAACCATTGTCAGATAGCTTCCTACTACTTGGGAGGATGTCAGTGTTGCCAATCCATCTAGTGGAATGATTTTCAATCCTTATTTTTTAAAATTATATTCACCAAATGTTCATTCACTGGGACCGGTTCACTCACTGGCCAGTCTGCCATAGTTAAGTATTTATTTTACTCACCTTACTCCTTTACCACCTACACCTAACTGTTTCTAAACAAATGATATTAATTATTTCCTAATTTTCGCTATTCAAAGATTTTTTGCAGCAGCCAAAGTTAGTTTATGACTTAAAATTTTTATAATGATGAACATTCAAAACAAATAACATGAATAAATGTAAAAAAAAAGGTCCAAGTCCACAAAACATTTCCGTACATGTATCTTTTTTTAATGGAAGATGAGATAATAAACTAGATTGGGATAATAGCAATGCGTTTCAGAGCAAAATGAGTCAAGATAGTTAGTTAGGTTTGAATTATCGTCGCACTAGAGCTTCACGAGGGCTATTGGCGACGGGCGTCGTATTTTAGAACCACAGTCAGGTGACGAGCCGGCACCTGAATAGGCACCCAACGCAACCGTTAAGGGCGACATCGTACGCAGCGTTAGTATTTTGAAGGTTATTTAACGTGCACTAACTTGCACGGGGTATTATTCGTCGGACAATTTTGGCTGCACGGGCCGTTTATAGGTCGGCAGTTATTTTGGCGATGCCCGGACCCGAACCTGGGACCTTTCGCATGCCAAGCGAGTGCTTAACCGACTGCCCCAGCCCCCAAAATGAGTCAAGTCTTTTTAAGACTTAAATCACATTTGCTCTGTATAGACCCAAAGAACCTTCAATAGCACTTTGAATAATTTAAGTCTTTTCTAGTACTTTGTTGTTAATTATGTTCAACCTTGATAAATTATATTCCTTTGCTTTTATCTTGAGTGCATATAAAGAACAATAATTACTAGGAGTTTTTGAGAATGCTCTCGTTAAAAGAAATTGGAGCCCAATTTATGAAGTTGCTTTCGCATCATTCTAATTGGCGTTACGTGTTTGAAATTGGCTGAATAAAAAGATTTAAAAAAAAAAAAAACTAAGGTTGTTCATTTTTCGTAGTTTTTTTTTAAACTTTCAATTTCTTAATATGAAATAAAAGGTAATTTAAGAATTGCGATAGGGGAGAAAATCTGAAATTGAAAAATTGTAAGGCAGTGCATTTTTTAAAATTTTTTTTTAGTTTCAATTACTTAGTACAAAATATAAAGTATCGAGATGAAATATGAAATCCGAAAAAAAAAGTTGTTTTTATACGTTTTGGAGGGTTTTGATTATGAAAATTTGGCTTTTGAAAATTGGTTATGTAATTCTATTTGAAAAATCTCTACAGATCCTACCAAAACCGCTGCTGATTTCAAATTGGGTGCACGGGTTCTTAGTATCTGTCAGACGTCAGAATAATGGTTTCGAGGAAAAAAATCTAAATCCGCGCAAGCGCAAATGGTAGCTGCCATAGAACTTTTTAAGTTTTAGAGTCCTTGGAATTAGTATACTTTATTTTACTACCTTTTAAGTATTTATTGAGTGGAAATTGAAAGTAATGTTACACACCCCTAGTTTTGTTTTTTAATCATAACTGGACATAATAAGGCTTGCGTGGAATGGTCGGCTCCATTGACGCAAATGTGTTTGATTACAATTCCCAATTACTCAAAAGTATTCCTTCGTTATGTTAGCATATATTTAGGTATAAAAATAGTAATAACATAAAAATAAAAGGAATTTAAGCAATTTTTTTCGTTTTTCTATTTATAGGATAAATTTCAAAATATTGTCTTCATTTTTCTATAATCGTGGCTATTTTAAAAATATAAAAATTTAAGTACATGATAATGTTTTTCATCCAAACTTTGTGTTATTGCTGCTATTAGGGTAGACTAACCAGTGAATGCTTAAGACGTTACGTTCGCCAGTGAATGAACACCAGGATATAATGACCAGGACAACCAACCTTTGTCAGCTTCCTACAACATGGGAGGAAGTCAGTGTTGCCAATCCATCTAGTGGAATGATTTTTAATCCTTATTTTTTAATTATATTTACTAAATGTTCATTCACTGGGGCCTGTTCACTCACTGGTCAGTCTACCCTACATTTCAGTCCACACTTGCGTATTCGAAGCATTCGATGCCCAACACCCATTTCTTCGAAGAGAACGACAGATACGTTTGGATTGGTGTGAATTATCGTCGCACTAGAGCTACACGAGGGCTATTGGCGACGGGCGTCGTATTTTAGAACCACAGTCAGGTGACGAGCCACACCTGAATAGGCACCCAACGCAACCGTTAAGGGCGACATCGTACGCAGCGTTAGGACTTTGAAGGATATTTAACGTGCACTCCCTTACACGGGGTATTATTTGTCGGACATTTTTGGCTGCACGGGCCGTTTATAGGTCGGCAGCTATTTTGGCGATGCCCGGACCCGAACCTGGGACCTTCCGCATGCTAAGCGAGTGCTTAACCGACTGGGCTTCCCAGCCCCACGACAGATAGGAGAGTGATTGGTTAGCTTTAAAATAAGTCCCACTCTCAGGTTTTTCAGAATTACATTTGACTTCATACTAGAATCAGCAAAGTAAAGAAAGATTCAAACTGTGCAATAAGAAAGTAAATCTCTAAATGTCAAACTCCATATTATAATAAAGTAACATTACAATAGGTCGATTGAAAATAGAAAATATCTTAAAATCCATTTTTAGTGCTTTTAAAATAAATATATGTGAAACATTTTCGTAAGAGCACTTTACTTACGTCGAACAAAATTTGAACCGGAATTCGAAGAATAGTTTTTAACATCAAATGGGCAGGTGAAATTTTACGAGACTTTTATTCAAAAACCCAATTGGATTTGACTTATTTCTATATCGGAGTTAAAATCAAAAGTTTGAGTTTAATTAATTTTGTTTGGTACTACTTAAAAAACTTTAGTCCAAAATTTGATATTTCAAATGAAAATTTTGCAAACCTAATAAAACATGCTTAACTGTAACGTGAATTTAGTTTATAATACAGGATGTCCGTAAAAGAATGTCCGAGTTTTAATTTTATATTACTTCAGTTTATTTTATACTAAATATAACAAATAATGCATGAAATTGATGGAAAACGAACATAGTTTTCCCCATAAGTTCTCAATGTGTGCGCCTTTAGTGACACGGCACACATCAAAACGAAAATGCAATTCTTCCTGTGTCCAACAGCCTGTAACTGTGAAAATGATGTAGCGGTACAAGCGCATGCGCTTATCTGAAACTGTCGGAGTTATTATTTATTCGTCACCTTCAACTAAAACTGTCGAACGATTACAGCTGAAAGTATTACTATTTGAAACTCGGACATTCATTTACGGACACCCTGTACTTGCTTTTGCGTAATTCTACACAAAACTTTAGCCTTTAAAATATTTTTAAATTAACGAAACATACTTCCGTCAAAAGCAACTCACCTTTCATGTACCGATGTTCGAACCGTTTTAACCCTTTCAGTCCCAGTGATGCCATTTAGCATCATCAATTTCAATATTTTTTTCAAAATGTTTGTATCACGTTATGACATCCAAACACACATCATTCGATTCTTCACACTTTGTTCTATTCGACAATATTTTACATTAATCTCAATAGAAATCAGAACTACTATTTTTTATTTAGAAAATAGTCAACAAGCGTTTCTCCTGATTTTTGATAAGTTCACTTCAGTTCCACATATTTAAAACACAATTTAAACTATTTCGGTTAAAATAATTACTAAATTTTTTTAATAATATGGTCAGATACCTTAAAATATATAACTCGACGTGTTTTTTAGGTAATATATACATTTTTAATTTTGTTGTTTTCCAAAGTTAAAGAATTTTGGCATTGTTTCAAAAACCATATAAGAAATTTAAATGAATTTTTTTTCTTATGGAATTCGTATATTTGACCTAAAATAAGCTTATTTTGTGAATATCAGATGTTTCTGTAGCGTAGTAAATTTTTGGGACTGAAAGGGTTAAAAATTTGGCTTTGTTTTCGTAGAATGGTATAACATAAAATACAATGATATGAATTTTTCATTTCGTTGCACGTTCTTCTATATTTTATATACATTCCTATCAAAGATCTATTTAAACTTCCATTATAAAAATTCTATTTTCAAAATCCTTTTTTAAAATGGCACATTCGAAATCTATTTTAATGCACTTTGTCGGTTATCTTTCTCTCTGATAAAAATTTATGAATATTTAAGAATTTCTCCTCCTCTCCCAATTTAAATACTTTTAGAAAAACATGGCTCCATATACGCAAACCTTCAAACAAATAAAATCATATAATAACTAATTAAATATTTCGAATTCTATGAAGGAAGAATTTCGCCCTAATAATTAATTGGAATTCCAAGCCAAATCTCGCGTTAAGCAATGAAATGTTAAAAGCAGCATTTGTTCAGTCCGGGCTACTAAAATATGAACTAAAACTGTGGTATTTTATTTTTATGCTCAGAAAATTGATAAAATGTTCTAGTGATCCTGATATGTTGTTACATTCTGTAAGAATTTTTAAGCTTATTATATTTAATAACGTGAATTCTTTGTTTAAAATCGGATTTTGTTGTAAAATTAATGAGTTTTGGTATAAATTTAAATACCCCTCGCGTTTTTAAAAGTAATTGGGTTTTAAGAGGCTTTTTCAGTTTTTATCAAGGTAACCGTGTTTTGCAACACTGTTTTTACTTTCAATTACTTAATATAAAATATAGGGCTGGGGAGCCCAGTCGGTTAGTCTGTGGTTACTCTTTCTGTGTCTGTCTTACTTGACGAAGGCTTATAAGCGGGAATATACAGGATGGTTATAAAATAACGCTCGCCATTCGAGCTGTAGCTTGAATGAATAATCCAAATGCATCAAAAATTGAGGCACTTACTAATCAAGAAGGGGGGAAAAGAATGAAATCATAAAAAAAAAGATCGAACCCTAAAAAATAATCATAAAAAAGAACAATCATAAAAAACAAACTAGTCTCTTGACCAGGGTTCTAAATTACGAGGCGTCGTCAATTATGGCCGATTACGGCCAACACAGCTAATTACGCTTCGTAATTTAGAACCCTGCTCAAGAGACAAGTTTTCTTTTTTCGAAAAAGAATGGAATCATAAAAAAAACTCGTTTCTTGACCAAGGTTTAAATTACGAGGCATAGACAATTATGGCTAATTACGACCAACACATCCAATTATGTCTCGTAATTTAGAACCCTGGTCAAGTGACGAGTTATTGATTTTTATGATTTCATTCTTTTCTCCTCTCCTTGATTAGTAAGTGTCTTAAAGTTTCTTTTGCATTAGAATTATTCATTAAAGCTACAGACCTCTCCGAACAGCGATCGTTATTTTATAACGACCCTGTACTTAAGGTAGGCGAATACCCAAAATTCCGCAAAATTCTAAAAATTTTACTATTACTTTAATATTTTCCAAATTTGGCATAGTGATTTCAAATATAATGAATACTAATTTAGGCATTTTTTTTATTTAAATATAATTTATTTATTTTAAACGGTGTTTGTCAACTAAAAAAAAAAGGTTTACGCTAACAAGTCTACCACATAGAGTTTTCTTCCTATAAACATTAATTATGAGTTAAATTCTTCGTTTTGAACTGATACAGCAAGGAACCTCTAGAGTTACATACAAATTACAAGAAAAGAAGTTAAGAAAAATTTCATGAATTAAACATTTTTTTTTTCGATTCAGTTACACTTTGACATTTTTTTTAAAACAACCTACTGTATTTACACCAGATGTTAGAGACTTCTAGCACATACATATATTATAATAACATCTGCAAAAAAATTCTGGTAAATGTATGTAAAACTTTTTATTCTAGAAGTGTTAGCGTAAACTCCTATTTTTAGAATTTGGGAATTCGCCTACCTTAAAATAACTTTTTATTTCATTTCATCTTGCTTTATTTTTGTTGTGTTTTAACTACAGCTTTTCTTTACATATTTTGCTACTATAGTTTGATATTTCAAAAAATAAAATAAATTATTCTTTCTTTTATTTCTGAACTAATGTATAAAATTAAGTACCACCTTTTATGTACAAGAATTATGAACATAATATTTCATTTAAATGAAATTACTCGCCATGATGTTATGAATGTTAGAAGTTTCATTTGCGGCGGCAGGCTAACTTGCCGCTAGTACAGAAATACAAGATTTTTTTTTTGGTTTAACACGTTGGATGCCACTGACTCCTTAAGGAGTCGCGTGGTTCAAATACACCGATAACAGCACATTCTGATTAAATTCATAGTACCATTTCGCCAACCGTTCTTATGAGTTCAAGTTCGTTTGTAACTTTTGTAACCGATCCTTCTGTGCTTGGAATAATACTTGGTGATTTGAAAGAGGGCATTCTATTTAAAATTACGAGGAAATTAAATCCTTCGTCTCAAGTGTAGGGCGACCAGACACATGATATACCGCATTTCGTAAAGTGATTCAGTTTGTTATTCAACAATCTAGCTATAAAAAATTGCAAATAGTCTATTTTTTTTAAAACAAGCTACCCAAAAATAAGAATAAGGAAAATGTAATGATTATTTCTTAGTCGAAAAGTTAATCACTGAAGCAAATCTGGTAATTGGCTTTCAATTCAATTATTAGTGACAGATGATGACTTATCCGGTTGGAAAAGGCCAGGAACATTTCCTTGTATTTTTACGACTAGGTAGCTATCGTGTAGCTTTAGTTAGTGACGTTAATTCAACCTAACCTTGCTATTTTACGATCTCGAACTAAGATTTGTACTTGTTCAAAAATGAACAGTTAGTTTATTGCCATTGTAACGAACAGGTTTAAAAAAAAACAGGATGTTTTTCTACTTCATCAGCCTCTATCGATGAAGACTCTATCGATGATTTAGTGGCAGTGAATGTTTTAACAAAGGAATGTATTCAAGACCGACTATTTAAGGGGTCTAAGGAGTCTTAAAAATGTGCAAAGAAGGAACTACAAAGTATAGTTTGATCTGTCATGTAATTTTTTAACTACTCAATATACAAGTATAATTTTTTTTATATGTAATTCTACAAGATTTATTTATTATAAAACAAATTTTAAAATTTATGAAACTTTAGCCAAAATTAAAATAAATGATATTAAACATAAAGCTATTTTAACACATTGTAATTAGGCTTGCGCGGCAAATTTTGAGGTCAAAATTGAAAAAATGACCAAGAAAATGACTTTATATTGTACAAATACGTACAAACTAGGACTTATACCTAAATTCTCAGCTCAATTTTAATTAGAAATTATTTAAAAAATAAATTTAAAATCAAAATTAAAAAATTTTTATTAATTTTTTTAGAAAAAAGTTCGTAAAATAATTTCTAATTAAAATTGAGCTGATAATTTAGGTATAAGTCCTAGTTTGTACATATTTGTACAATATAAAGTCATTTTCTTGGTCATTTTTTCAATTTTGACCTCAAAATTTGCCGCGCAAGCCTAATCACAATGTGTTAAAATAGCTTTATGTTTAATATCATTTATTTTAGTTTTGGCTAAAGTTTCATAAATTTTAAAATTTGTTTTATAATGAATAAATCTTGTAGAATTACATATAAAAAAATTATACTTATATATTGAGTAGTTAAAAAATGACATGAAAGATCAAACAAAACTTTGTAGTACCTTCTTTGCACATTTTTAAGACTCCTGTGACCCCTTAAGTAAGACGCAGACTCGGCTCATTATAGTTACCAAAGACTAAAGCTAAGTGCCAACGTGCACGAAACTTGCTTGGATGGTTACATGAAGCTTGTGTTTTTTTTCACAACACGGCCCTGCAAGATATACATTGTGAGGCAAACAAAACAGGCCCACCGGCCAAAACCGGCAATGTTTTTTCATAAAAAAAAAGCCTTTTTCGACGTTTTTTTTTGTCTACAAACAACCTGCAACTGGTTTTTACCTCTATATGGGTGTTAATTGAGTACCGATGGGCCATTTTGGAACTCAAACACCGCTCCAAAACTGTCTAGATTAGCGATTTCTGGCCCGAAACGCCATTTTTTTTATATGTTATTTCATGTTTTTTCGCGTGGCTACTTTTTTGGCTACAAACAACCTGCAACTGGTTTTTACCTCTATGGGTGTTAAGTGAGTACCGATTGGCCATTTCGGAACTCTAACACCGCTCTAAAACTGTCTAAATTAGCGATTTCTGGCCCAAAACGCCATTTTTTGACGTTATTTCATGTTTTTTCGCGAATGGAGCTATGATTACGTATCTATGTATGTTGGTTGGTTGGTTGGTTGATATACATATATTTTCAGGCTTGTGTGCTTGCTCAGAGAGCCGCTTATAAACCTTCGTCAAGTAAGACAGTCACAACACGCACACACATGCACACATATACGTGACGGATGCTGCCATCTATCACGCGCCACCTCCACAATTTAGACATGTCCCTGAAGGGGAGGGAAATTTTCTCCAGGAACCTGTACCCATGGTAAACTGCGCAATGACCGACCACAGGACTTTCGGACCCAACAGATTTTACGAGCACGTACTCCGCATATACTCGGTAGGTCTTCAGTGGCGACCGGGTCTCGAACTCTCAACCTTCCGATCTCAAGCTAGAGATCCTTTGACCACTAGGCTCCCTACAGCCCGTCTATGTATGTGTTACGTATCTATATAAATGCTATCATTTTATTCGGTGTTCATAATTTAATTTAATTTATCTCGAAAGCAGATCCAGATACCTAATCATAGCTCCATACGCGAAAAAACATGAAATAACATCAAAAAATGGCGTTTTGGGCCAGAAATCGCTAATTTAGACAGTTTTGGAGTGGTGTTAGGGTTCCAAAATGGCCCATCGGTACTCACTTAACACCCATAGAGGTAATTGAACCAGTTGCAGGATGGTTTACAGGTTGTTTGTAGCCAAAAAAGTAACCACGCGAAAAAACATGAAATAACATCAAAAAAGGCGTTTTGGGCCAGAAATCGCTAATCTAGACAGTTTTGGAGGGGTGTTTGAGATCCAAAATGGCCCATCGGTACTCAATTAACACCCATATAGAAGTAAGAAAAAGTTGCAGGTTGTTTGTAGCCAAAAAACGTCAAAAAATGCGTTTTTTTTCATGAAAAAACGTTAAAAAATCAGTTTTTTGATCTCTGATGAATCCCCCTATTAAACTTGGGCTAAAAATGTAATTTCTCTATTATTGGACCACCAAAGGAGCAAAAAATCACCAAAGTAGCTTCGGGACAAACACTTGCTTTTTTTTTGTCGAACTGTGTAATGTTACTGCTATTAACACCTTACAGAGCAACAAATATCTTAACGCAAACTTTTTTTTTAACAATTTAACATTTAAAAAAAGAAAAATCAAATAAAAAAAATCGTCTTTTTTTGTTAACATTGATACCCATTTGATTATTTTATATATATTTTTTATTTTAATTAAATAATTTGAATATTCTTTGTTTTATTTTTATATTAAAATACCACTTTTTATATTCTTACACTTTAATGATAAAATTTTCTTTCCCAACTTTATAAGGTCGTTGTTAGAAATTAAACAACATTTTTCTACGGCGATAGGCTAATTAGCTTGTCGCTTGAAATGAAAATAAGATTCTTTATTGAAAATTTTTTACGGGTGTATTTCAATGAGTTATAAATATGTAGCCCAAACTGATAAATCCCACCAATTTTTGAATATCCCGACTTTTATTGCAATAAACCCTGATAAATGGTTAGTTGGTTGTGTAAGCTGGTTTATTGCGTCGCTCAAGACACGCTTATACCAGTCATAATCCATTGTAATGATTCTCTCGGTAGAGGGGGCTGAGGAGCCCAGTCGGTTAGGCATTCGCCTAGCTGCGGAAGGTCCCCTGTCCGGGCACCCCAAAATAACTGCCGCTTTATAAAACGGTCCATGCATTCAAAATGTCCAACCGCCAATACCCCGTGTGGAGGAATGCACGTTAAATATTCGCCTAAGTCCCAAAGCTGTGTACGATGTCGCCATTTAACTGTGAGTTGGGTGCCTACTCAGGTGTCGGCTCGTCACTAGACTGTGGTTCTAAAATATGACGCCCGTCGCCAATAGCTCTCGTGCAGCTCTAGTGCGACGATTTTCAAACTAAACTAAGCTCTCGGTGGAGGGCAGAACTAGTGCTTGTAAGCTAGGTAAGGTTTGAATTATCGTCGCGCTAGAGCTACACGACGGCTACTGGCGACGAACGTCGCATTTTAGAACCACAGTCGAGTGACGAGCCGACACCTGAATAGGCACCCAACGCAACCGTTAAGGGCGACAGCGAACGCAGCGTTAGGACTTTGAAGGATATTCAACGTGCACTCCCTTACACGAGGTATTATTCGTCGGACATTTTTTACTGCACGGGTCGTTTAAAGGTGGGCAGATATTTTGGCTATGCCCGGTCCCGAACGTGGGACCTTTCGCATGCTAGGCCAGTGTCTAACCGACTGGGCTCCCCAGCCCCAGTGCTCGCAAGTGGATCCATCTACACTGCTCAAAACAATTAGGGGAGCACTTTGCGTACTTTTGTTAACCATTTCAGTTTCAGAGTTTTGTTTTTCATTCTAAAAATCTAAAATTTGTGAAATAGATTTATTATGCATCCAGAATGAAATGGTAAAAAACAGGCGGAAAAATATTAATTTTTTAACTAAAATTTCAGGGGAGAAAATCGGAATCAAAAATTTAGAATAAATTTATAACAATACTTTTTTTAAATTTTTATTTGCAAAAAAGAGTTAAAATCCATTTTTAAACATCTGAGAATGCAAGCGTGAAGAATTTAGGGTCAATTTATTATTTTTTTTTAAATTTTTTTTTTGAGGAGTGAATTTTATTTTACTATGTTTTCATATTTAATTTGATTAAAACAAAAAAAATTTAAATCCTCAAAGGACATGATTCTTCCACCTAATGATAAATCAGTGCAAGCTCAACTTAGTGAGAAAAAAATCGCAAAATCATTATTCCAAATTGAAACATTGGGGCTGAAAGAGTTTAAACCATGCGCTCCCCTAATTGTTGTGAGCAGTGTATTTTAGAGACAGAGGCCATAGTCAGAGGATCCCCAGAATTAGCTTATCACTCCTAGAGGTATTGATTTGGAAAGAAAACTTGGAGGACTTTGTGACCACATCGGGAATTAAACGTGCACCAGTCACCTTTAGCGTACACGCTAGGAGGAATTATATTTTCTCAGACACATTTTCCCTGCAACATTGAGGGGGGCTGGGGAGCTCAGTCGGTTAGGCTCTCGCCTAGCATGCGAAAGGTCCCAGGTTCGGGACCGGACATAGCCAAAATATCTGCCGACCCATAAACGACCCGTTCAGCCAAAAATGTCTGACGAATAATACCCCGTGTAAGGGAGTGCACGTTAAATATCCTTCAAAGTACTAACACTGCGTACGATGTTGCCTTAACGGTTGCGTTGGGTGCCTCACGGGACTTGGCTCGTCACTTGACTGTGGTTCTAAAATACGTCGCCCTTCGCCAATAGCCCACGTGTAGCTCCAGTGCGACGATAATTCAAACTAAACTTAAGGTAGGCGAATACCCGAAATTCCACAAAATTCTAAAATTTTTACTAATACTTTAATCTTTTCCAAATTTGGCATAGTGATTACAAACATAATGAATAATACTATTTAGGCATTTTTTTAAAATTTAAATATAATTTATTTATTTTAAACGGTGTTTTTCTACTAAAAAAAGAGGTTTAAGCTAACAAGCCTACCACATTGAATTTTCATCCTCTAAACATTAATTATGTGTTAAATTCTTCGTTTTGAACTGATGCATGCAATGACCCTCTAGAGTTACATACAAATTACAAGAAAAGAAATTATTAAGAAAAATGTTATAAATTAACCACAAAAAAAAGGATTTTTTTCGATTAACTTACACTTGGACATTTAAAAAAAACTATTATATTTACATGAGATGTTAGAGATTCATGGCACAGATATATATTGAAATAGCATCTGTAAAAAATTTTGGGTAAATTAATGTAAAACTTTTTATGCTAGAAGTGTTGGCGCAAATCCCTTTTTTTAGTTGAAAAACACCGTTTAAAATAAATCAATTATATTTAAATAAAAAAAAAATGCCCCAAAAGCGTTGTTCATTGTATTTGAAATCACTATGCCAAATTTGGAAAAGATTAAGCCAATAGTAAAAATTTTAGAAATTTGGGTATTCGCCTACTTTAATATCACAATACAAATGATCAACCGCAAACATCCATATCGAAGAATAGAGACCTTTATGTTGCATGAGACAAAAATAGCCTACCTGAGATGAGCGATACAAGAATCATAAAAATCAGGATATACCATATCGATTAAGTTCGTCTCTATCGATATAACATGGAGAGAAAGAAACTTTTTCATTTCTTTCGATAAATCACCCATTAGGCTGAAGTGTTTTGCTTGGTAAAAGACTAATGGAATACGAGCCACAAGTGATTATTTGATATGATACTTGTATTGAGATTTTATGGAAAAATATAAATATGTTGTTTTTTCTTTTGTAGGCATAATTTAGCTGTATGGCTTTGCCTTGCTGGTATAACTTAAAGAAAAAATGATTTTGGCAGGACTACTAATTAATATTTTCGAAACAAAATTTAAGGTAGGCGAATACCCAAAATTTCCCAAAATTCTAAAAATTTTTACTATTGCTTTAATCTTTTCCAAATTTGGCATAGTGATTTCAACTATAATGAATAATACTATTTAGGCTTTTGTTTTTATTTAAATATTATTTATTTATTTTAAACGGTGTTTTTCTACTAAAAAAAGAGGTTTACGCCAACAAGTCTACCACATTGAATTTTCATCCTATGAACATTTATTATGTGTTAAATTCTTCGTTTTGAACTGATATATGCAATGACGCTCTAGAGTTGCATACAAATTACCAGAAAAAAGTTATTTAGAAAAATGTTATAAATTAACCTAAAAAAAAAAAAGGATTTTTTTCGATTAACTTATATTTGGACATTTTTTAAAAAAGAACTGGTATACTTACACCAGGTGTAAGAGGTTCATGGCGAAGATATATATTGAAATAGCATCGGTGAAAAATTTGAGGTAAATTAATGTAAAACTTTTTATGCTAGAAGTGTTGGCGTAACCCCTTTTTTTAGTTGAAAAACACCGTTTAAAGTAAATCAATTATATTTAAATGAAACAAATTGCCCAAAAAGCATTGTTCATAATATTTGAAATCACTGTGCCAAATTTGGAAAAGATTAAAGTAATAGTAAAAATTTTAGAATTTTGGGTATTCGCCTACCTTAATTCGTGTTAGCGCATGAGCAATACAATAGAAGACAATGACAAAAGAAAACCTTTAAGGGGTCTAAGGAGTCTTAAAAGTGTGCAAAGAAGATACTACAAAGCAAAGTTTGATCTTTCATGTCATTTTTTAACTACTCAATGTATAAGTCTAATTTTTTTATAGGTAATTCTACAAGATTTATTTATTATAAAACAAGTTTTAAAATTTATGAAACTTTAGCCAAAACTAAAATAAATAATATTAAACATGAAGCTATTTGAACACAGTGTGATTAGTCTTGCGCGGCAAATTGGGAGGTCAAAATTGAAAAAATGAAAAAGAAAATGGATTTATATTGTACAAATATGTACAAACAAAGACTTATACCTAAATTCTCAGCTCAATTTAAATTAGAAATTATTTTAAAAATAATTTAAAATCAAAATTTTTAAAATTTTATTAATTTTTTTAGAAAAAAGTTCTTAAAATAATTTATAATTAAAATTGAGCTGAGAATTTAGGTATAAGTCCTAGTTTGTACATATTTGTACAATATAAAGTCATTTTCTTGGTCATTTTTTCAATTTTGACCTCACAATTTGCCGCGCAAGCCTAATCCCAATGTGTTCAAATAGCTTCATGTTTAATATCATTTATTTTAGTTTTGGCTAAAGTTTCATAAATTTTAAAACTTGTTTTATAATAAATAAATCTTGTAGAATTACATATAAAAAAATTATACTCATACATTGAGTAGTTCAAAAATGACATGAAAGATCAAACTATGTTTTGTAGTGCCATCTTTGCACATTTTTAAGACTCCTTAGACCCCTTAAAGTAACATTGGAAGAACTCAGTGGATTACTGGATTATCGATTTTCATGGCGCACTCGTAAAATTGTAAGTGAAAATCTAAAATTCATCTCCACCCGGAGATGCATGGAATAGAATTCCATTTCTCTTTCAATAAAGTTTCTTTTCATCCCCCTGATTTCTCTTTTAGTAAGTGTTGCTTACGTTACTCATGTCCTTAACGTATTGGGGATCTTATAGTATTAAATGTGTTGATTTGTAAAGCTTTTGTACTAAGTTATATTGAAAAAACCGTAACCGAAAATACCGTCTTTAGCAATTGTCCACCAGTGTATATTAGAAATTTCCAATTTATGAGGATAGTATAAGTGGGTATTTCACGCTCCACAAACATACACACAGATTCTTTGTTATATTATAATAAATAGAAAAATAGTATAATCGTATTCATTTACATTTGACTCACCATTTCGGATAGAAAAGAATCTTTATTTTAACAATTACGTTGGTCGCCAATGATCCAAGCACGTCCAGGCAACCCGAAAACAAACACATTGAAAAAATACAAAATAAACATTAATACAAAAATTGTCAAGGCACATGGTGGCACAAACAACGAACTGTATAACATATTGATTAAGGGGGTTCAGTATGTTGTATATCGGTAATGTTAAATTGGCCAATTTCAATGTACCTTTTCACAATAACTACTGACCAGATCATCTTAAAAATTTCTGTGTGTATTATACCAACCTTATATATTAATCTGAGGTTAAAAGTTTTTTTTTTAAATAACTGTTAATTTTTTTAATTAAAATAAGTTTTAAAGTACCCAAAAAATCATGAAATTTATCAATTTTTTCCCCCATAAATTTTTTTTTCACTTTAGTTTTATTAAAATTCATAACCTCAGATTAATCTATACTATGAATTACATCACATAAAAAATATGCTAGAAAACATAGCATAGTTTTTGAGAAAAGGTACATCGAAGTTCAAAAAATCAAGTTCTGAGAAAAACGCGTTTAAAGTTTTTATTGTTAACCCATTTCCTTACGAAGCCATGGCATTAAAATGGTTTTAATGTCAAAAATATTTTTCCAATCGTCTTGATACTTTGTGACATTATTAATAAAGGTTGTAATAGTATTTTAAGCCAATAATTTTTGTTCTGATTTTTTCACCGATTTGAGGGCATTGAACCCCCTTAAGTCCGAATAACTTATGCGTATATATTAACAAACGCGATAGTATGTTATTGCGTTGTGGATCAAATTATGGCTACACTCAGTAATTCATTTAGAGACAAATGCTTTTTAATCTCTTGCGACATGGCGTCCCCATTTTGGGACATTTTTTAAAACCTCCTCACAAACAATTAACACGTTAATTTGTTCCGAAATTGACCTGAACCAATAGAAGAAGATCCAAATATTATTTTTCAGCCATTGATTACAGGTATCAGTAATTTTTTTCTATAAAAAATGAAGTTGAACGCGGGTCAATTAGAGCTCTTAAAAATAATTATACTTTTCTCAAACTTTTTAAAACGTTCTTTAAGTAGTTAATTTTAAAGGCATTTTGAAATAAAAACAATGATAAATAATCTGTTAACTACAAATAAGTGATATAGCCTTTTTATTGCATTTATAAGCACAAAAAAGTGTATTTTTAGGGTTTAAGGCACGTCCTTAAGTAATTATTAAACAATTTATGTTTTTCAAAGAAATTTAAAAAAAAACTTTTTAGCAGTATATTTGTATGAAAAGTATGCTCAAACTATAAGGATATGCATGTAGGTTTTGCTCGGGCCTTAAGAGGTTTAAAAAGCATTTGTTATAAGTCGAAATTTCTCTTTGGATATGTAAAAATTTATTTCGTTTTTCTTGAATATATCAGGATGTTTAAAACTCCTTAACTTTTTAAAAGTTCATAAAATATCTTATATGAAATGGAGAAAACAAACCAAGCTACCTGAGCATTAGCGAACTAGTGCCATTAAAAGTAACTTATTGATTGAGTGCGTTGCGTTTGATGTAATCTTAAGTGAATCAGTTATTCTCAGCATAGATTTTCGTTAGTTTTTTTTTTTTTTTTTACCGAAGTGTTTCCCTTGATGGATAACTAATGGAATTTTAGTCACAAAATGGTTTTATGATTTTCTTTTTGGATTATCTTTTGGGTTGTTACTGGATAAATTAAAATGATTTCTCGTGTTACCTGAGTAAAATCCAGAACATTTCTGGTATTCGTCAATATAGATTTATAGTTTTTTGTTTGAGATATTGGTAGTCCTTTCTTTAACCTCTTAAGGGGGACTCGAACAAAATTCTTCATGCGTATTCTTAATCTAAACATAATTTTCATACAAATATAAGCTAAATATGTTTATCAAAGAATTTTTTAAAATAAATTGTTTAATAGTTGCATGGGACATGCCCTAAACTCTAAAAATGCATATTGTTTGTGCTTAAAATGCTACAAAACAGGCTGTATCACTTATTTGTAACTAACAGATCATTTTAACATTCTTTTTAATGCAAAAAGCCTTTAAAACTAACTGCTAAAAGAACTTTTAAAAAAGTTTGAAAGTAAATTTTTAAAATATTTTTTTAAGAACTCTAATATCGGATTGACTCTCGTTCAACTTCATTTTTTTTATAGAAATAAATGACTGATACCTCTAATCAAAGGTTGAAAACTGATATTTGGATCTTTTCTATTGGACAAGGTCAATTTTGGAACTAATTAACGTGTTAATTGTTTGTGGGGAGATATTAAATAATGTACCCAAATGGGAACGCTAGGTCACAAGAGGCTATAATACATTTCTTGTAGTTATTTCTCCATGGTATATTTCTTCTAGTGATGTTTAGTATGTTTCCGCTATCTTTATTAAGTAGATGTCTGTTGATTCGGTATTGTAGATTTCTATTAGTCATGTCTAAGTACTAGACTAGAAACCGTATGACATACGACAGTAGACCTTGATATGCATATGAAGAGTACACGGGATTGATTGATTTTTATAGAGTTTCCGTAATTGTCTCTGCTTGGCGGACATTGGCGACTGGAAACCGGTCTTTCTTGTGGTTCTTCATTTGCGGTACAAACGTGTGACTCGTTCCACTCAACTCTGGCGTGAATTAGGGTTACCGGGAAAGATAAACAAAGCAAATAACGGGCTTCTTTATACCAGTTTAGGCGATAGCCGGACCAGAGGGCATGGTCAGAAATTGAATAAATCATGCTTTAGAAGGGAGGTTAGAAAACATTATTTTTACAATAGAGTCGTCAATGAGTGGAATGCTTTACCAGAATATGTTGTGTATTCGAAGAGAGTGGAAGATTTTAAGAAGAATCTCGATAAATATTAGAAACTGGTAAGGAATTAGATATATTTTGGACCAACCTTGCTGGGCCTCTGGCCTGTTGTTGGTCGACAATTTTTGTATTTGTATTTGATTTCTCGCTATCATCCCCAAAGAGGCTATTAAGGAAAGCCTCGCACAAAATCAATCGGCTCTTCCCGTGTACTCTTCATATGTGTGATCTTAATTTACCCAAGATGGTAGTTCACAGGTAAGAAAACTAAGCTGTAATTATAGTTTTATTAGAGAGCCAAAAAGTCGCCAAGTCAATGTGCTAAGCCTGCACAAACCCCACCTTAGAATCGTGCCAAGTTGTTCGCCGAGAGCGCTTGTTTGGGCTTACTAAAAGGCAATCGATTTCATCGCTTGGCAATCCGGTTTTAATATTAGTTTTTGCCAAAGCGGCTCCATTTTCTTCTAAACCCTATCACGGCCTACTCAACAACAAAAGCCTTGGTTTCCTCAGAGCTTGTCGCCAGAAATATGCGACCGCTATTATACGTGGCTGACGTCACTCTACCGGCCACCGCTTCATCGGAACGTTACGTTGACACGAAACTAGAAACCTAGAGAACTCACTCCACTAACTCTGTTGTTGTTTTGGTTTTCGTCTTTGCATGTTAAAAATGGAAAATTTAGGTTCTTCGTGATTTCTCACGAAATCAATTAGCATTTCTTCCGCGGCAAGCGTAAAACAACTCTCGCCTTCCGTCATTTCCTCAAAGTTTTAATTTTTGGCAAGCACCACACAACAGACAACAGCAAAGAACGTTGTCATCAGGATTTTCCCAGTGCACTCAGCAGCAACTCAATCTGGCGGTCGTGTTGAGTTGCCCGGCAACGCTCCAGAGGAAACCACTTTAGCGTAATCAATGTTAGTAGCTTGTATGACGTCACTCACCGCACTTGTCCGACCGCTTAAATCTGTTGACGGACTCCGAGGAAACTGAGGCTTAAGGCCGAAGAAGCTTTCCTAAACAAGTTCGGGGACGGAAATTTTGACGTCATAGTTCCGAGTGACGTTGTTCCGAAGATGAAGACAACCTGTCTCGAAATCTGTTCGGAACCACTCGTTCACGGCTGACCACATTCTTAGGGTTCCGATTGCGCCCGAACAGGTTTCTCGATCTTCGGCACTGGGAACAGTGACGTCAAAATTTCAGTCTACAGTCATGTTTGGGAGAGCTTCTCTGGCCTTGTTATTGAAGCTGAATCCTATATAACAAAACGAATTTTTCTGTTCTACGGTGCGATAATTGTTTCTGCTGAATTATGTTAAGGAATTATTATACGTTAAAATATAGCAAAAATATCAAACTTGAAAAAAAAAAAAACTTTTTTTCTCCACTTTCAATACCTATCATTTGCCTGGTCTTTTATGGTAACTAGCAGCATGCAAATTAGCCTACTGCTTTAATATTTTGTTTAAATTAATTATTGTCAGTTAAATGTTTACGGACAATTTACGGACAATTTTATTCAAAACGGCACCTGGCGCCGAAGGCGCCTAAACCCGTATACATTGAAGATAGTGACATGGATTATTCATGGTTGAAACAAACAAAAGTTCTGAGATAATGTTCAGAAGTTGTGTGAGTCCGCAAAATGTCAAAAGTCAAGCACCACAAGAAGAAAATGGCAGCCGAGGAAGAAGTGAGCAACAGCATTCATCGTCACTTGGAAAGTCTACTGCAGCAGGCACAGGGCAGGCTGGTCGTCGGCTTGGGGACGAGGCTGTCGGCTTGGGAGAGCAGAAAATGTTTTCAAAACTCTGATGTCTGTCGTGAGCAGGCATGGGGATAAAAAGTGCTATAATGCTATTTGGTGCTTGCTTAATATAATGGTGAAATAGGAAGTAGCAGACTATTGGTGTGAAATAGGAAGTGGCAAAAGCAGAACTCATAGTTAATGAGTAACAATCAGCAAAATTTGAAAATCTCCAAAATCAGATGATTTCGTGTGGATCTGGTTCTATAGGGAAGCCACCAAGCTATCTGTAGAGAAAAGCTCTTGGTCTTTTCTTGTTTGCAGGCATGTTTGTATCATAGTCTTGCATTTTTTGGATTTCGGTGTTCGGATGATCTTCAATAGATGTAAAAAATTTAAGAGCAAGCTTTTGAGAAAAGGTTTTAAAACTTGGGATGTCAAGTGCAAAACGAATATCTTCATTTCTCATGAACCATCTTGCCTTTGTGATGCATCTTAGCAAATTATTTTCAAGGACTTGAATGTTGTTAAAGTTGGATTTAGCCGAGAAACCCCATGCAGGTGCGGCGTAAGCTATGATGGGGCGTAGGTAATATTTGTAGACTAGGATTTTATTGTAGGTTGAGAGTTTACTGTTCCATCCAATGAGTTGGTAGAGAGCGTATCTGCATTTAAGGAACTTTTTCTTAATATAATTAATGTGTGCTTTCCAGGTTAGTTTCGAGTCAAACATGACACCTAGGTACTTCACGGAGCTTGACCAAGGGATAGCTTGACCGTAGAGAGTGATTTCCTTTGGTTTTTTTTTGCCTTTGGAGAAGTAAATGGCCTCGGTTTTATCAATATTTAGTTGAACTTTCCAGGAGATGAGCCAGTTTTCAATTAAGTTGATGTGTTTTTGTAATTTCAATTTGATGTATCCGGGGCCGCCCTTCGCGAGGAGGGCGGTGTCGTCTGCAAAAAGGCTGGTGATGGTTTTATCAGGCATTTGTGGAATGTCGTTAATAAAAAGAAGGAAGCAGAGGGGTCCCAGCTGTGAACCCTGGGGCACTCCTGAGTGGGTTTGACGTGTCGTAGAAGTGTGGTCGTTGATTTGAACAATGAATTGCCTGTTGTTTAAGTAAGAGAAGAGGATGCAGATGAGGTAGTCGGGGAAATTATAGTCAATTAATTTTGAAATGAGCCCTCTGATCCACACTTTATCAAAGGCTTTGCTAATATCGAGCAGAATGGCTCCAACGGGGATTTTATTGTTGAGACTTTCAGAAATAAATTCTGTGACTCGGACAAGCTGATGGGTGGTCGAAAGTTTGGGCATGAAACCGAATTGTTGATGAATAATGGTGTTGTTTTCATCGGTGAAATTTCGCATACGTGAGAGAATAGTTGATTCGGCCATTTTACTTAGAATATTTAGAAGGGAAATTGGGCGATAAGAGTCAGGCTTTGAAGGATCTTTACCATCTTTGAAAATTGGGATAATCTTGGCCGTTTTCCATTGGGTTGGGAAGTGTCCGTAAGTAAGCATGCTATTGAAAACATGGCTAAGCACCAGGAAAATGTTCGTAGGTAGGTTTTTAATCATTTTGTTCGTAATTTTGTCGATCCCAGGAGCTTTACGGGTTTTCAGTTTCTTGGCAAATAAGGTGAGCTCGGAAGTTTTGATGGGTTGAAATAAAATAACTTTATCTCTTCGGAGGAAGTTATTGACGTTATTGTTGACGTATTGTTCAGTGGGTGGGTGGCAGATGGGGTTGTCAGTGAACTGGTTGGCCAAGTTTTCAGCAATCGTCTCAGCAATTTCTTCTTGAGTTGTGACGGTGCATTTTTCTCCATTAGGTCCGGTCTTTTGAAGAGATGGGATAGGTGTCAGTTAAATGTTTCAAACAAAAAATATTTGTTATAATTTTTTTAAAAATAAAATAAACTGGTATTTAAATAAATAAGAAATACAAATCATTTTGCTAGGACTGTTTTAAACAATACGAAACCTAAACCAGTAAATCTTGAATATAATAACTTGAATTTTTCATGTTTGAGAGGTTACTTTTTTAAAGTAGGGTGTGACACAATTCCATATTTAAAATGAAGAGGCTGTTGAAAAAGGCAGTATGCCACTACGGAAACCTCCCGAGGTTCAGTCCTTGTCCTAGCCAGTCAATTGTTGCCAAATTTCAGAGTTCTTGAAAATCCTTAAAAACGTTTTAACCCTTTATGCCCCGACGGTACTTATAAGTACTGCCTAAGAAGCCACTACACTCCTTGCCAACCTAAGTTGTTTAAATAGAAATATGCTATGGAGAAGATCCTCCCGCGGATTTAGAGCTCCACAAATTATTTGTGAATCCATCCAGTAAACATGTTTAAAACATTAATTTCGATTAAGGTCTAATAGATTTGAATATTATTTGAGAAAATTTGGCCGTTTTTTCAGAATGAAGAGTGTATTTTGGTTAAATTGTATTCATATAATTTTATATGTAAATATTACCTTACAAGAGTTTCCAACTAACCGACCAACCGCGCTTTTCCCTCTAAATTTTTACTTTTACCCAAGTTAGGTTGGCACGTAGTGAAGTTCACTTTTCGTTGCTCAGTTTCGAGAAAGAATACTAGGAGAATGATGGAACTTTTTGATATAAATATTTGGTTTTAGCTCACTAAAGGCTACGTAGGTGAAGTAAATTTGTCCGAAAACATTAACTAAAGTTATTCTGCACAACTCGTAGTGTCCCGACGGTATACTTACACTCTTAGAAATAACACTTTAATTTTTGACGATTCAAGAATCCTCAAGCCTCATTTCGTTAATTTTGAGGATTGTTTCGGCAAACTATCGCGTGACTTTTGAGTAAACGCGAATCCTCACTTTTACGATCGTGATTTGACGATTCTGTATCTTGATTTTGAGGAAACTGAATCCCATTGTTGTACTCACATGCTCAAAAATGACGAAATATTTCTTTAGATTAGACGACATTCAAATCCTCATAAAAATGACGATTGAAATTTCCTCACTTTGAGGAAACGAAAACTCGGAGCATTTGCCAGTAATGGAATCGTCAAAATTAAGGAAAATTTCGTCGTTTATGAGCATTCATTTTTGAGAGTGTATTAGTTCCAACTGAAAGGCCGTTGTTTTACTTTACATTGTTCTTGCGAGGAAAAATAGATGCTAATGGAGCCTCTTTTTAAATGCAGTATGTGATTTCAACATATTAATGACCAAAAGGTAGCACATATTCCTACAACAAAATGTCATTTTAGTCAGAGTAATTTAGAAATAATGAGTGAAAAAAATAAGAAAAAGAAAAAATAAATAAATTCGGGCCATAAATTAAATTTTATTTTCCATTTATTTTTTACCATTTTATATTTTAATTAATTGTAATAGCTATTATTAGTGTTTAAAGACAAGTAACTAAAATTTTAAATTAATTTAGGGCGATTATGTTAGTACATGCACTCTTAAAGCAAAAGAGTGAAATCCACTCCAGTACGAAAAGTGCATTTTCGACACTGGAAAGGAGTAAATATTTACTCAGACTGAGTTAAAATCATTCGTTTGGAGTGATCCTTTCGGAGGTTTAACACACAAAGGATCCACTCCAAAAAGAGAAGTGCATTTTCCAGACTGGAGGAGTGCAAATCAATCAGACTGAGTTAAAATCGCTCGTTCGCTTTAAGAGTGTGTATTTTCCGATTTGTGTGCTTGATCAGAGACCTGCTTATAAACCCTCGTCAAATCTGACACAGAGAAAGTACACCCACCGTAAGGGCGGAAATCCAACCCGCACCCGGTACAGTACCCAGCCTGTTAGCATAATAGCCTTTGATCAAACCCACTGGACCACCCGGGTCCCTTAAAAACGGTTTAAACTTTCGAAGCCCATCGACAAATCTAAGCTACTCGACGACCTTCCCAAAGTATTTCCTAATTTCAAACAGCTATATCAGCTTGGTGAATGCAAGTCCAATAAGTCTTTGAATGTTTATAAATTATATATTTAAATGAAATCTAATTTTTTTTTAAAATTTGGTTTTTATTATGTCTTGATTGCATTTAACATGCTTCTTAATAAATAAATATCGTTTTTATTAATACATTTTAATTAATGAATTTCTTTCATATAGATGTAAATAATTTTTTGTTTTTACAACTTTGTTCTTGTAGTTAGCAAATAAACATTGTTTTTGGTACAATTGTTGTAAAATTCTAATAGGATCCAATTTATCCCCTGTCTGATTCAACAGGGTATATTGGATCAAATTACCGGCCTTCATAATATCTGCTATATTTTTATATTACACTGCTCAAAACAATTAGGGGAGCACATGTTTTAAACCCTTTCGCTCCCAATGATTCCATTGGGAATCATCAGCTTGTGATTTTTTTCTGACTAAGTTAAATTCGCCACTTATGTATCGTTAGATACATCATTATATGGAAGAATAACGTATTTTGAAGAATTTAATATTTTTTTTTAATATTAATGAAAATATGAAAAATATGGTAAAATAAATTTCACTTTAAAACAGTTTTAGAAAATAAATTGACCCTAAATTTTTCATGCTTGCATTTTTTAGATGTTTAAAAATATATTTCAACTATTTTTAACAAAAAAAGTTTTGAAAAAATTATTGTTATAATTTATTAAAAAGTTATTATTCCATTTCCCCCCTTTAAATTTAAGTATTAAAAACTTAAGATTTTTTTTCTTCTGTTTTTTACTATTTCATTTCGAATACATAGTGAACCTATTTAACAAATTTCAGATTTATAGGATAAAAATTAAAAAGTTGGGAGTGAAGTTAAAGTTGGAATTAAAAAGTGCTCCCCTAATTGTTTTGAGCAGTGTATAAAGAGCATTCAAAAATATGCTTTTATAAGCTAATAGATAATGCTGACGAGTGAAAAAATAGATTTCTTTTTGGAAAATATTAAAAGAAAAGGAATCCAATGTGTGGCCCCCACTGCACATCGTTATATCTGGAAAACTACCTAAGTCACGTGGGTATGGTGCAAAGTGCACTACCCAAAGGAAGTGTCTCTATTAACACTAACCATATGTACGATAATAAAAACTAGCAGCTAGGCAAATAAGCCCACTGCAGCTATGTTATAACAAGCTGTAGAAAATCTGCTGAATTTTAAATTTTAAATTTATTTATATATTTTTTAATTAAAAAAAAGTGGTTAGCGTAATAAATAAGACCAATACTAATTGTTTAAATCTTACTGATTTGACACAAATACACTGAAATTGGAAGAGGTTAATTTTTGAGCTTAGGTTGTTTTCGTTATAATAGGGTCTAAGTCAAAAATTAATGAGTTAGTTTTAAGTGAGAAGACAACTCTCTTCGCAATAATATTTAGGGGTGTGTGGGGAGGAAAATGGGGGTACGGGGGAAAATGAGGGTAGGGGAGAGTGTTGTACCTTGGGACAATTTTTACATTTTAATTTTTTTCTTCGATAATTATAGTCAAAATAAAAATTTCAAAGCAGCATTTTAACACACCAATATATTCCTCAATAATATATATTTTTGAATTCTGGCAGCTTGAAATTAAAAAATTGCCACTCATTTAAAGTAGAGAGGATAAACTGTCCAAAGGTACAATATGATGTTGTACCTTGGGACATACTTTATAATTCAGTCAATAGTTATTCACTTGAACTAATTTGTGTCAGGAAACAAACTTTATTGTTTTTTCAAGGAAATACACAAATAAAACTTCATAATTCAAGAATAATTTAAATTATACAGCAAAATTGCAAGTCCAAATTATTTAACATTATATGATGATACAATATGCTTTACTGTCCCAAGGTACAACACACTACATGGTTTAAATAAAAGCAAGATAAATACATAGTTTAAATAAAAGCAAGAGATTTGTGGCCAATCTAAATGCATTATCATTATTTTCTCATAACCAAAATATTTTAAAATCTTCTCTTTTATGAAGAAAATAAAATGCAGTTGACTTTTTGTAAAAGTACAAAGGTAAAAAATTATATTAGAATGAGAAAAATATTTTCTTTGGGGTAATGAAATATAATTTTTTGTCACCAATTCATCAATTCAATGATGCTAGTGTTAAATTTTATTTTGATGATGTCTGTTGGTTAAGGCTACTATTAGAAATAAACAATGTATGAATATTGTCAATAGATTCTTAGAAATTGTCAGTGTCCCAAGGTACAAGCGTCCCAAGTTACAACACTCTCCCCTATGTTACAAATATACATTTTCCACTATACATTAAAATTTTTTAGACTTTTCCTTTGAAATATTATTTTTAGATGATCTTTAATTGCTTTTATTTGGTTTTTAGAAATCTGGCAACACCACTAATTCATTTAAATTTTTGCTCTTAAGCTAATTTTGTTTCAGCTGTTAGAATTCACTCGTAAAAACTACTTATGTTATTACACATGCTTTGCTCTTAAGCATTGTCGCATGCAATAGCTACATTTTCGAAGTGTTTTTCTGCAAAAATATCTTGGCGAAATTCGATTTTCATAATTTTTTATAATTTTTTTAATGTAGTGGGGTAAAGTGGTGGTAAGGTTAAGCTAAGCTATGCATGCAAGATGCAATGAAGTTTTGTTCGTGGAATGAACTTAAATTGGATAATATTTAAGGATATTTTTTAAAAACTATTTTTAATGTTATTAAAATATACATTGTTATTAAAAAACTCATTTAATAAGATTTGTTTAAATTTAACTTAACCCGGCAGCACTCGCGCTAATTTTCCATAGACTAAGAATCTTCTAAACCGAAAACTCAATCTGATGCCTAGCGCCCCCAAAGTGTCGAACGGAACTAATACATTATTAATGATTGATTTGTGATTGGCATAATTGGACTTTCCGATTGCAAATCTACTGTTTCTTCGAAATGTACAGAGTGGTTATAAAATCACGCAATATAATAATTGGATGTGTTGGCCGTAATTAGCCATAATTGGCTATACCTCGTAATTTAAAACCTTGGTCAAGAAACGAGTTTCGTTTTAGGATTCCATTATTTTTTAGAAAAAAAGGAACTTTTCTCTTGACCATGGTTCTAAATTACAAGGCCCAATTGACTGTGCTAAAGCTCCTAAAGGAGGCTAGAAAAAGGCAGCCGTGAAACATTACATTAGTTCTCTTAGACATAATTGGGGGAGTTAGTGTCTAAGTTAATTTTAATATAGGAAATCCTTATAATGGTAATCCAATAAGAGTTTCAGATCTAGAAGTGTATTTAATCTATCTGGGGTCTATTAGACCCCAGGCGAGTGCTGCCGGGTTAATATATTAAGTTTATCAATGCATATTTAAGGATATGCCCATGCAAACCTGTCCAATTTTACCCTCAAATCTCTTCCTCCCCTAGTGGAGCTTTTTTTTAATGCAGTATGTAATTTCAACACATTAACGATCAAAAAGGTAACAAATATTTATTCAACAAAATGTAATTTTAATCAGTGTCATTTAGAAATAAGTAAAACAAAAATAAGGATAAGAAAAAAAACGAAAAAAAAAAAAAATTCGGGCCATAAAGTACATTTTATGTTCCAAATATTTTTTACACTTTTATAAACTGCAATAGCTATCATTAGTGTTAAAGACAAATAATTCATATAAAACTTTCGAAGTCCATCGACAAATCTAAGCTACTTCGGGACCCTTGCCAACGGGTTTCCTAATTTCAAACAGTTGTTAAGCATTCACTATCAGCTTGGTGAATGCAAGTCCAATAAGTTTTTTAATGTATATAATTTATATTTAAATGAAGTTTTAAATTTTTCTTAATTAGTTTTTATTATGTCAATGCTTCCATTTAGCATGCTTCATAATAAATAAAATTCGTATTTATTAATAAACTATTATTAATGAATTTGCTGGTATATAGATGTAAATAATTTTGTTGTTTTCATAACATTGTTCTTGAAGGTAGCAAATCGTCATTGTAATTAGTACAATTGTTATATAATCCCTATTATTATCCAATGTATCCTCTGCCTGATTCGGCAGGGTATATTGGATCAAATTACCAGTCTTCATAATATCAGCTATATTTTTGTATTATAAAGAGCGTTCCAAAATATGCTTTCATAAGCTAATAGATAATGCTGACGAGTGATAGATAGATTTCTTCTTGAAAAGATATTAAAAGAAAATTAATCCACAATGTGGCCCCCTACTGCGCAGCGTTATATCTGAAAAACGACTACCTAAGTCACGTGGGTATGGCGCAAAGTGCACTACCCAAAGGAAGTGTCTCTATTAACACTAACCATATGTACGATAATAAAAACTAGCAGCTAGGCAAATAAGCCCGCTGCCGTTATGTTAGACGTCCTTTCAGGTTTGCTGAAGTATAAAAGTTAAATATATTATTTATATATTTTTTTTAAATAAAAAATGTGGTAGCTTAATTAACAAGATCTATACAAATTGTTTATATCTTACTGAATTGACACAAATACGCTGAAATTGGAAGTGGTTAAAATTTGAGCTTAGGTTGTTTTCGTTATAATTGAATCGGTGAGTGCAGAAACAACGTCAGTCACAAATTTCAAATTTTTCTGGAGGGAGAAAAAACGAAACAACTCCTCTATTTCTGCACTCAACACTCGAAAAAAACGTCCTATATTTACGGAACTAATCAACAGACTAACGTAGTTTTTGCACCTAACACGCATCTTGCCTTTTGAGCTTATTTTCATTGAAAACAAGTTTTCTGATTTTTTTTTCGTCTGAAGTGGTTTCTGCACTCACCGATTCAATTGGGTCTAAGTCATAAATTAATGAGTTATGTTTAGCTGAGAGACAACTCTCTTCTCAATAATATTTATATTATTTTTTCGGGAAAGTAGAAAGAATGTAATATTTGAAGGATTGAACTTGCAGTAAAAAAGAATGGAAAATTTAAGATAATTAAAATCTCAGACGTTCGTTCACCCGCAACTCTTTTGTTACTTTGCGTCAGACTTACCATTCCACATACTCCACCTTTAACACTTTTAAGCATATTTTGCAAAGTTCTTGATCAATTGTACCAAAAACAATTTACATGGTATCTACATTAACAAGGTTTTGTATTAATAACTTGCCAATGTTAACGTTATCTGTATCATTTACGGAAATGTTGCCAAGTCAAAAAAACAATACAAAAACAAGTTTGCTAACTGAAGCTATTATTGATCGTTTCAATATTATGCCCAAACAAACGCTTGCCGACTTATTTGCCGGCAATTACGTTATGGTTTGAGAAGCTAGTTGAAATGAAATGTTGTCAAGGTTTGCAGAGCTGATCAAGAAAAGTTCCCACTAGTGATTATTTCGGTCGTTATTTATCATAGAGAATCAGACCTTTTTGTTTTTGTTAATACAACACATTCTAAATTGATTGCAAGACACGAAATTTGCACTATGGGACGTCTTCATACAATACGAACTAAAATCTAACCTCGGCACTAGTCTATGAGTAGCTCTAATGTGAAGCTAATCGGATCCATCCAATGCTAAAACAGGTTTCAGGAGGCTTCAAGATTTTCTTTCGCCAAGGCTATATAGTTTGAATTATCGTCGCACTAGAGCTACACGAGGGCTATTGGTCTCTCTCGCCAAGGATTTCAACGTATTTCTATATCTCTAGGGTCACTTTTAGTTGCCTCACCCCGTTTAACTCCCATGTCCCAAGGCACTGCAAGTTTAATTCAGGAAGCTCCGATTCCTTTAGATTTCGTATATTGTTGATAAAATCGTAACTTGGTTTCTCCCTTCGTGTGAACTTTCCAATTGTCGCTTCGGCAAATCGATACATTGACAACCTTTCCTGAGGTTTGGAAAATTGTATACCAACTACAATAGTTTTTAAAATTAATCTCGTGTTGTATTATTACTGCAGCATGCAATGGAGCACGGTGATGTAATACAGGGTGAGGCAAACAAAACCGGCCCTGAGGTGGAGATAAGAATACGACAGAAATGTTGCCAAGTCAAAAAACCAATGCAAAAACAGGTTTGCTAATTGAAGCTTTTGATCGCTTCAATATTAGGCCCAAACAAACGCTTGGCGACTTATTTGCCGGCAACTACGCTTTGGTTAGAAAAGCTAGTTGAATTGAAATATAAACAAGGTTTGTAGGGCTGATTAAAAAAGTTCTCACTTGTGATTATTTTGGTTGTTATTTATCTTAGAGAATCGGACCTTTTTGTTTTTGGTATTACAAAACATTCTAAATTGATTGCAAGACACAAAATTTGCATTATGGGACGTCTTTATGCAATACGAACCAAGATCTGAGCTCACCACTAGTCTATGAGTAGCTCTAATGTGAAGCTTATCCGATCCAACCAATGCAAAAACAGGTTTCAGGCGGCTTCAAGATTTTTTCTAGCCAATCATTTCTACGTATTCCCATCTCTAGATCGGGGCCGGTTTTGTTTGCCTCACCCTGTATTTTAGCGTATAACATTGCAGATCTAACTTTTCAAAAGATTAAAATAACAAATGTAATTTCTACTTATTTCGACACACATTTACCATACATTTTTGTGCTATAAATGCAACATAAAAGGCCTTATCACTTATTTGTAGTTAACAGATTATTTTAACATTCTTTTAATGAAAACTGCCTTTAATTAACTATTATTATTATTTTTTTTGAAAAATTTGAAAGAAAAACCGATAATGTCGTATTGACCCTCTTCCAAAACTTTTTTTAGAAATAATTGACTGATACCTGTAATCAAAGTCTGAAAACTGATATTTGGATCTTCTTAATTTTAACGCAAAGAAACTCCAAAATTTTTTTAGAATAATAAACAATGCTGAAAAGTCCTTACCGTCGTGTGTCCCGAATGTAAAATTTTTAGTTTAGGGCTCAATCTAACACATTATTCAGCTAAAAATTAGATTCATTTTGATTTTAAATTGAAATTATTCTGTAGCTTAACGAATTCCTTCCACTGAATTTTGGCTTTTAATATTTATAATGCGTTTTTCTCGTCTCTTAACTTTGTCCCTGGGTTTTGGGTACATTCACTGACCGCATTCCTAAAGTGGTGGAGAGGCACTGGGTTCAGCTACAGTGATTATTTAACCATGAAAATTGTATTGCAGAAAAATTACATTTCAGTTAGTAGCCACATATTTTTGCTAAAATTCATCAATAGACCCAAAATTAAAAAAACAAAAACCCAGTGAAATTGGCTGCGAGGCTTTATTGCTCTCCTTACAGTCTCCCAAAAATCCATTTTTATTATACTTTAGTTAGTTTCAACACAAAAAATCCCGGAAAACAGCGTGAATGTCCTTTCCTTCTGTTCCTGATCTTCCGATCCTTACTGTCGTAATGATCTAGGGATGGAAAACCGAAACCAGTTTTAAGACCAACCGGTTTTTTGCGATTTCGGTTCCTTTGAAAAACAGTTAGTTTCGTAAGACCGGTTTAGAACGATTTCGATAGCATCGGTGTTTTTTAAAAACTGCTTTCCCTTATTATAATTTTTTTTTTACAAATGAGCTTTGCTTAACTTTTTTTCATAATTCTAGAACCCTTATAAAGCTTTTGACAAACATTTAAAGTGATTTTGATAAAAAATAAATTTTACAAGTTTTTTATACCTGAAATTAAAAATTACGGTAGAACTGCCCATTTCTTTGATATTTTAAATCGTGAAATAACTAAGGCTATTATTATTCTACAGAAATTTAATAAACCACTCCTAAAAAATTTAAAAATAATGAACAAACAATTAGTTAAGTTATAAGTTAAAGTGATTATAATCACAGTACACTTCTATGGATTTTTTGTCATTTTGATGAAGGGATTTAAAACTTAAGAATATAACTGTGACTAGAAATTATAGCGAGGGACGCTATAAATTAAGTATTGGTGTGAAATATACGAGTGAGTCCGATGCAAGTTCGATCTACCCTTCAATTGATAGTCTGTTCCTAAACCTTAAACAACTATGCTCCCAAATAAGCAATGATTCGCCAAACATAGTAACTCTTGCCCAAAACCAAAACTTTCCTCACCTTTTTTCGAAGTGGGCTGGTCCACAATCAAAATAATTTGAATGTCAAGTTATCGTGGTCGGACTATATTACGATTGATTCAATTAAATGCTGCCAAAAATACAACAAACTGAACTTGTATTTACAATGCTTACAAAATTCATAATGGGGAGACTGACCAGTGAATGAACAGGCCCCAGTGAATGAACATTTGGTAAATATAATTAAAAAATAAGGATTGAAAATTATTCCACTAGATGGATTGGCAACACTGACTTCCTCCCATGTAGAAGGAAGCTATCTGACATAAGGTTGGCTGTCCTGGTCATTATATTCTGGGGTTCATTCATTAGCGAACGCAGCGTCATAGACGTTAATTCACTGGTTAGTTTACCCTACTATGTATAATCAAGGAATTGCTGGTGTCTGCTTCGGGTCATTTGAAAAAAGTTTAGGTAGGAAGGAAGGTACGTTGTTAAATGTATTTTCCGGTGAGGTGTGCTTGATCAGGGACCGCCTATGAACCTTTATCAAGTCAGACTGATTTTTTTATTGAAACAGAGAGAGAGAACGTACACCCAGGGTAAATATCGAACCCGCACCCGGTACAGTGTGCAGACTGTAAGAGTAATGGGCTCTGATCAAACCCACCTGGGGTTCCCAACCTTTTTGCACCTGCGTACCACTTGATTTTTTTTGAGAAATTTTGGACTACCACCAGACCTAAATATTTTAATAAACGTATAATAATTACTCTTCTAAAAGTGTTCAATGGTTTGTTGAGTAAAATTCCTAAAAAAACATCGCATGCTATGGTTAGATATTTGTTTATTTATAATATCCTTATAATAAAGGATAAATAAAAAGAATAAAATGGTATTAATTTACAGTTTTGGTTATTACCTATCGGTATAAAAACATACAAATAAAAAAATAGTAGGGGAGCCTGGGTACGGCTGTGTGTCGGTTTTCATTCAATCGCTTACAAATTCTTTAGTATGCCTTGAAGCTGTCTGAAAGTTTCATTAATAGTAAAGTGCAACATTGTTCTACGTATAAACAAAAAACTGTGTCCCTAAGTTTTATCATTTTGTAGTATCTGTCATCAAAAAAGTTAACTAAATATTTATAATTAAACATTGCTGTAACTATGTCAAAATACAAAACAAATAAATAAAAATATTTTTAAATGCACAAAATATCTTATTTACATAAAAAAATATGCATGTTCTTATGTAACATAAATAAATCTTTTTGAGTTGCACCTGTTTCGTCAACAATGTATATATTCTGTGGCTCATAGGTGTGTATGTACAGCTGTGGAAATAAAAAAGTACCCACTTGAGGTTATTTCATCCGTTAGAATTAATCCGTCCTATAGAATCGGACCTTTTTGACATTGTGAACAATTAACATTCTGAGTTAATTGCATGACACAAAATTTGCATAAGGGGCCATCTTCATATTAAAAATGTTACTAACTTTAAAATTTCCAATAGCAACACCCCTTTTTGAATCCATATTTCAAATCTCTGACCTATGTTAATACGAAATGCCAAATTTTGTTGGTTTTTAAGCATTATTAGAGGAGTTAGAGACATGCAAAGTTTAGGTCCCATAATGTTAAATGAGTTGCACATAAAAAACTATCCCGATCTATAAATAATTAAGATAATGAAACGAATTTTTTACTGAAAAGCAATTTTAATAACCCAAACAAAATGCATTCAATATTGGGATATTTAAAACAATTTTTATATTTTTAAATAATTATTATATTGATTTTTAAAAAAAATATGAATAGAAACCCCTTAATATTTTTAAAGAAATAAATTTAAGACAAGAAGTTTAAGCGAAATCCCAATTTTTAAAAATGTTTATTCATAATTTGCTGAGTAAATCACAAAATACTTTATAATTACCCTTTAGGGGACTGTGTATAAGATTACGTGTGTAATTGATAAATAAAGACGGCTTTGCATGCATGCTTGCTTGTCATTTCAGAGTTGGTCCCCAAAAGGTCCACAAGTGATTCGATTGAATAACTCGTCAAATATTCATCCAAAAGTAACAAAAACTTAGATTTAAGGGTTTTCAAGAGTGCTTAAAATTTCTAAGTTATTAAAATTGGGTGTTGCTATTGGAAATTTCAAAGATCGTAATATTTTTAATATGAAGACGGCTCCTTATGCAAATTTTGTATCGTGCAATTAACTCAGAATGTTAATTGTACACAATCTCAAAAAGGTCCGATTCTATAGGGTGACTAACGGATGAAATAACCTCAAGTGGGTACTTTTTTATTTCCACAGCTTACATAACAATTCGCATATTGTCATAAAAATCTTGCACATTTGAAGCTTGTATCGATACAAATGTATCATAACAAAGACATACTATTAATTTGGTGATTTTTCGCAGCTCCTCGTAATGAAATCCCGCGTTTCACTTCTATAAAAGCTTCTTCATATTTTCTAAGGTCACACTGTGTCCTTTCTGCCTTCCTCAGACGTTTTATAGGCATCTAAAAGAAAATAAATTTTACAGTGTTGTCACAACCGTACCCAGCTAGCTCTTTTGCAAAAAAGCAATCGCCATGGCCATACAAATTAATATACATTCAAAGTAATCCCTAGTATTTCATTATTAACCCGGCAGAACTCGCGCTAACTTAGCATGGACTAAGAGTCTTCTAGATCGGGAACTCAATCTGATGCCTAGCGCCTCCAAAGTGTCAAAAGGAACTATTACACTATTAACGATTGATTTGTGATTGGAATAATTAAACTTTCCGATTGCAGCTATCTTTCTTCGAAATGTATAATACTACAGATTTTAATGGATAATTACACTTTTCGATCTTAGCGCTACCTAATTCTTGAGATAGAACTAAACGACGCTAATTTTTTTCTCTTTGGCTTGGTACATTCGGAATTTCATTTAACAAGTTGGCTGCGACGATAGCGATTGAAAGCTTTCATCAAGATCTAGATCGTGTAGTTTGTTATAACCACTAGACCACCATGTTTATCAAGTTTTCAAACAAACTTGAACTCATAAGAACGGTTGGCGAAATAGTACTACGAATTTTATCAGAATGTGCTGTTATCGGTGAATCGGAAACACGTCGCACGCTGGCGCGTGATTCGCACGCGACGTGTTAAAAAAATTAGATTTTATAAAAATTGAACTGTGGCAGCAGACAGTACATTTGTTGTCCTGAGTTGATATGGGTCATTCTCAAAAAATGTTACAATTCCAACTTACAATGTTAAAAAAATAAAGTTCGATTTTAATTAAAATAATTGTTACTATTGCATTAAGAATTCACCTGTCTATTGAAACTACATAAAATCTGTATATTTTATAAATAATTTATGCTTTAATTCAAACTTTTCACTTACCTCAATGCTATTATACCGAGAGTTTTGAAACGGACGTGATAAAATATACGTATAGACACCACACTCAAATTGCTCTCAACCATAAATTTTCTTCAGTAAAATATTTTCGAAGATAGCAGCGCTCCTGATTTCTTAGTTTGAACTACGTTTAACGACAACGCTTCTTATTGCTTGGTTCTTTGCAGCGGGATCCTTTGCAAGATGGAATTAATTGGTTTAGCTTTTTAAACGAATGTAGTTGGAGTAGTTTAGGTTGTGGACGAAATTTACATACGAAATATTAACGTAAACTTCATATTTGTGTTTTTCATTCGATGAAAAGAAAATGCGACAGTGACAATGGGAAATAGCAAACGATTTTTTTCCTTTTTTTAATACAAAAGGAATCGCTTTATTGAAACCTGTGTTAATAACTATATTCTTATTTAATTAATAATATAAAATTAGATTATTTTTATTTTTAGTGTTTACAAAAAATAATTTTATAGCTTTACTTTTTAAAAAATTAATTATTTCTTCTTTTGGTAGTACTAAATATATTCGGCTACTTTTTAAAAAGTTCTAAATGGACAGACGATTTTTTCTTCATTTTACAATAAATGATTTCGTTTTTACCATGATATAAATTTCTTTAAATATTTTCTGCGAAATGCACTTTCTTATGCAAATTAATTTTACATTAAGGATAAAATACTTCAAAATGTTTTCATTGCATTTAGTTGTCAAGTTAAAATGAATTCGTTATAAACAATACACATGCCTTAATTTACGTAATATTAATTGCTCTGCTTTTAATAGCTAATTTATGTTATTTTCGCATCATTATTATAAACCGAATCCTTAACTACTAGCTCGATTCGTTTGTCCGTGCAGGCTTTCCTATCTAAGAATATCTTTCTTTCTATCTTTCCCTTTCTATCTTTTCCCCTATCTATCTATCTTTTCCCTATCAAAAGAACTAAAAAGCATCAATATTTTGCAGATCAATACTTCGCTGTGAATAGTCACTAAAATCATCAATAACTTAAGATCCAATAATGTATTATGTCTAATACGTGTAACGCGGCGACAAAAACCGATGCAGCGAAAGAGTTTTAAAACAAAAATCAATTGAACCGAACAGCAAATACGATCAGCTAAAAACTAATTTTAATTCGCGTTTCATACTACAAAAAGAAAAATTTGTCGGTGTTGTGTGATTACGTGTCTTAGAAATTATGATTAAGAGCAGTGATCGTAATAATTGTAGACTCCAACAATGTTTTAAAAAAATGCTATATGATTAAAAATTCATCTGTTTAATCAAATATTCAATAATATTTGACCCGCAATTGTTGATAGTTACGAATAAGTACCCATGTCATCTAAAAGTCTGTATTTGTCAAGCAACAATCAAAACTCTTATGTCATATTAGTTCGTAGTTAAGAATTGGGGGCACTGCGCTCATCAAAGAGTTAGCTTCTTTTTCTACGGTAACAGAGTGGACAGTAACAGAGTGGACAATTTAAACTTTAACATCGCTTTTTGCCATGAAGTTTATTTAATTTAAAATTTGTTTTTAGCCTATCGTTATCAGATTCTTAAGGGCTTTAAACTGCACTATTACTTTATTCTTAAATAGGCTCCAGTTTAATAAAAATACGGTAACATAGTAGTCATTGAATAATCACACTCTCATTAATTTTTCAAACTTTTGTATTTTTCCTCCATAAACTAAAATTTTAAGATAAAATTGTCATGCATTTCAGAAATAGGTGTCTATGGTGGTACTTATTTCAGCAAACAACTTAAATTTTTTGGAATTTTTGTTGTGAAATTTTGGTAACAGAGTCGACAAAAGAAAATTCTTCGATTCTGTGGGACACCATATATTAAGCTACAAAACAAAACTTTTTTGTAATTAAGAAGTGGTTAAAAGCTTATTTGATAGCTAAGATGCTTCTTAATCATTACAAGCATCAATAATTAAGAAATATTTATTTTAAGTTATAATTATCTTCTCTGAATCCTTAAGTTTTGGTCATGGAATATGCGAATTTTACCGACTATGCTCTTTTCAATGAAGTCTCCAACTTTTATTTTAGTATTTTTGTATTTTTGAAATATAGGTCCAATAACTTAAAAGTGCGTTCTTTTATGCAGTTCAAGTGAAAATTCCGTAACAATAAAATTAAAAATACTACAAGCAATGAAAGCTGTGGGACACCATTTGTAACATTTTTTGAGAATGACCCATATATGCATTACAGAATTCTAATTTGTTTGTTTCATTTTTGTTCATCTAATATTAATTTTTTGTTAATTTTTTAATTCATTAAATTAAACCAAGAGAAAATTCAACTAAAAGTTCAACCCCCGTTTTAATTACAATTATATTATACCAAATACTATGGCAACGATTCGTTGTCGTTAAAAATAGTTTCTTTTCGTCACTTGACCATGGTTCTAAATTACGAGGCGTAATTGACTGTGCTAAAGCTCCGAAAGGAGGCTAGAAAAAGGCAGCCGTAAACCATTACATTAGTTCCCTTGGACACAATTGGGGGAGTTAGTGTCTCTATCAATTTCAATATAGAAAATTTTATAATGGTAATCCAATCAGAGTCTCAGATCTAGAGTGTATTTAATCTATCTGGGGTCCATTAGACCCCAGCGCGGAGTGCTGCCGGGTTAAAGTCTAAATTATAACGAGTAAAAAATGCATTGCTCTATCTGTACACATATAATAACAGTTATGAAAAGAAATGGAATAAAAATGCTTACTTTTGACAGTCAAAAAGTAATCGAGGCCTCTGGTAGGGTTAATGTCGTGCGATGACTGATGGTATACTGTGGCACATGTTCAGGCAGGCAAGCTGCTCCTTACACCCAACCCGGTATTCCGTACGGTTTCGCTAATACGGCGACTGTCACAACCGTACCCAGGCTCCCCTACATACTCAGGAAAATCCGATCCATAAGTTAATCAAAGATTTTTCTTTAATATATTGTTAATGTGTTTAAAATAATGAATAGTGTGTTTGTGTGCTCACTGGACATGCGTACTGAAGCTATTGATAACATCATGTTGCTACCATCACTCACGCGTGCCACTTGAAATATTCCTGCGTACCACCGGTAGGGAACCCCTGCACTAGGCAACACCCCTTAAAAACGGTTTAAATTTGTGAAACCAATCGACAAACCTTAGCTACTTGAATTTCCTTGCCGACTGGCTTCGTAATTTCGAACAGCTGTCACAATCAGCTTGGTAAATGCACAGCGAATTTCTCTTTTAATGTATATAAATTGTATTTAAATGAAATAATGAGCAGTCAATTGAAAATGTTTCTTAAACGATTTTTATTATAACATATTAATACCATTAAATAAATTGTATTGTAAATTAAATATATGCATTAATTAATCAATTTCATTCAATTCATTTTGTAAATAACATATTCTAACTACAATATTGGTTTGAATTGTCGTCGCACTAGAGCTACACTAGGGCTATTGGCGACGGGCGTCGTATTTTAGAACCACAGTCAGGCGACGATAAATATTAATATAGCTTTATGAAATGTGCATATTTATGCAAACAGATTAGGCTAACTATTGACGTATATGAAGAGTACACGGGAAGAAGCGATTGATTTATTAGGCGGACGCCCGCAACTGTCTGCTTGGCGACATAAAACCGGTTTCTCTCTTTCTTCTTCGCTTGGTCTAAGCGTCGGGATCGCCAATCGCCTGAACTTGGTAGCCAGGAACCACATAGATAGTAGTTAAAGTACTACACTGGCATATCACGTGACCTACAACACTGACTTCATTGCTTGCGCGTCCCGTCGTTAGCATTGGAGGTCACGTGATATGCCACTATATTACTTTAACTATGATATCTATGGTAGGAACTGGTTTCCTTACACAAGTTTAGGCGATCACTCGCTATCATCGCCAAAGTGGCCTGGTAAGGAAACTTCTCAGAAAAATCAATCGGTTTTTCCCGTGTACTCTTCATATATGAAAAACTATTAACCTAATTCCCTAATCATGTCGGTTTGGCGCAAATTGCACAACCCAAAAAACCTCTATCAAAACTAGCAGCGTGCTATTTGCATGCTGCCGTTATATAACAGTGCAGGATCAAGATTCACGAATATAAACTAAAAGTTAAATATAATTTAGATTTTTTTTATAAAAAAAAAGTGGTAGTGTACTAAATAAAACCAAGACAATTTAATTTTCTCTTACTATATTAATAGAAACGTACTGAAATTGCAGAGTGGTTAAAATAAACTTTTATTATTTTAGTTTCGCTATAATTAGGTCATAATTAAATGAGTAATGTTTAACTGCGACGGCAAATTTGTTTTTCATTAATATATTTTTTTAAAGTAACGTTTCTTTTTTCTAAGTAATGTATTTTCAAAGTAATGTTTGAAGGGTTAAACATGCAAATTAAAGAAAAAATTGAAATTTTTAGGACAAATAAAATTCTCAGACTCGTTTCACCCGCAACTGTTTTATTTCTTTTTTTCATACTTACTGTTTCACGTAATCCACCTGTATCACTTTTACGCATATTTTGCAAAGTACTTGATGAATTGTAGTAAACACAATTTGTTTGGTATATACATTCATACAGTTTTTGGCCCGTCCGTGGCCGAGTGGTTAAAGCCTCGGTTTCCTCGGAGTCCGTCAACAGATTTAAGCGGTCGGACAAGTGCGGTGAGTGACGTCATACAAACTACTGACATTGATTACGCTAGAGTGGTTTCCTCGGGAGCGTTGCCGGACAACTCCACACGACCGCCAGATTGAGTTGCTGTTGAGTGCGTTGAAGAATCATGATGACAACGTTTTTTGCTGTTGTCTGTTACGTGGTGTGCTTGCCAAAAATTAAAAAATTTGAGGAAATAATGGAAGGCGAGGGTTGTTTTACGCTTGCCGAGGAAGAAATGCTAATTGATTTTATGAGAAATCACGAAGAACCTAATTATTCAATTTTTGACATGCAAAGACGAAAACCAAAACAACAACAGAGTTAGTTGAGTAAGTTCTCTAGGTTTCCAGCTTCGTGTCAACGTAACATTCCGATGAAGCGGTGGCCGGTAGAGTGACGTTATCCACGTATAGTAGCGGTCGCATTTTTCTGGCGACAAATTCCGAGGAAACCAAGACTTTAGGCATCCGCCTCAGGATTCAGCCTTCTCAGGAGTACGGGGGTTCGAATCCCACCTACTGCCAGTCATCCTATAAATCGGATATCTGCACTGGGAAAGAGTAGAAAATCCAACTCGTGACGGATGGGCCCGAGTACACTGGGACAGACGTGCTCGTTAAATCTGTGGAGTCCAAAGTCCCGACGGCGTCAGCGTACGATGTCGCTCGAAGTTCCATTGGGTGCCAGCTCAGGTGTCGCCCTTGTCACTTGACCAGGGTTCTAAATTGCGAGGCGTTATTGGCTGAGTTAAAGCTCCTAATGGAGGCTAGAAATAGGCAGCCGGAAGCGACTACACTACACTACAACACAGTTTTAGTAATAACAAATTATTTAACACAGTTGCAAAACGACGGAATGGTTTTTCACGGTTGAAGTGACAAAATTTTGTTTATAATAACGTTATCGGTTTAATAAATGAAATTTATGCAGCAGAGTAAATTCTATCTGGTATTGGTCATCAACGGCAATAACATTTAACACCCATGTCACAATTCACTGCAACTTTGATATAAAAAGCTCTCATTACTTTAACATTGCCACGAATTCGTATATTTTTGATAAAAGTGTAAGTTCTTTTCCCCTTTCCCAATGTGAATGCTCCATTATCGCTGCAGCAGAATGAAAAATCGCCAACTTTACTCGCCGAGTAATGTAGGGTTGCCACAACGTACTTATACCACTTACAATAAGAAATAAGAAAACAAACTGAATTACCTGCACCAATATCCTAAAATTGCATTGTTACTCGTACAACGGTTAGCTAAAATTGTCTTCGATGTATTGTATAACCTCATGCATTCCCCGCCACCGCCGCTTGTAAACGGTCGGAGAAACCAATTTTTTTTTAAACTTTACTCCTCATATTATGTGGCTTTGACATTTACACAATGTATGCCCCTTTCAATAACTATCCTAACTCATATCAAATGTATTATTTTACTGTAAATTAAAGACTTTATGACTTTCTTGGTGGTTGGAAAGTTCGCCGAACACTGCGATTTTAGGTCTATTGTATTCAACCCCAGAAATGACACAATCACAAGAGACACACAAAGAAAGAGACGACACAAACACTGAGACAAATAACATTTATTGACGGACACAAATATCCATGCCATGACCGGGACTCGAACCCGATCCCACCAGCTCCAATTGCTAACACGTTAACCATAGCGCCAGTGGGCCGGCCACGGTAAATTAAACATTCGTATTAATTAATCAATTGTTATTAATATATTTGCCTTCAGATGTAAATAACTTGTCACCATAATTTCATTTTGTAGATAATTTTTTTTACGATAATTATTGTAAGATTCGTATTATGGTTCAATGTATCCCTGCTTTAAATGGGCACATTGGATGAAATTACTGACCTTCGGAATATCAGCTATATTTTTATAAACATTACTATCAAGAGCTTTTGCAAAATATAATTATTTATGCAAACAGATTATGCTAACTATTGATGTATAGATGAAAAAAGTACTACCTGGGAGCTGGGGAGCCCAGTCGGTTAAGCACTCGCTTAGCATGCGGAAGGTCCCAGGTTTGGGTCCGGGCATCGCCAAAATAGCTGCCGACCTATAAACGGCCGTGCAGCCAAAAATGTCCGACGAATAATACCCCATGTAAGGGAGTGCACGTTAAATATCCTTCAAAGTCCTAACGCTGCGCGCGATGTCGCCCTTAACGGTTGCGTTGGGTGCCTATTCAGGAGTTGGCTTGTTACTTGACTGTGGTTCTAAAATACGACGCCCGTCGCCAATAGCCCTCGTGTAGCTCTAGTGCGACGAAAATTCAAACCTAACCTAAAAAACAACTAACCTCAATCCCTAATCACGTCAGATGTGCGCAAAGTGCACTACCCAAAATAAGCAACTCTATTAAAACTAGCAGCGTGATATTTGCACGCTGCCGTAATATAATGACAAAAAGGACTTTTTCAATAAATATATTAAAAGTTAAATATAATTGAGATTTTTTTAAAATAAAAAAGTGGTAGCGTAATAAATGGAACCAAGACAGATTGTTTGTCTTTTACTGAATTAACACATATATACAGAAATTGCAGATTGGTTAAAATAAGCTTAGGGTCTTAGTTTCGTTATAATTACGGCAAAATTTTATGACTTATGTTTAACTTCTAAGGAAGCATTCTTTTCATTAATATTTATTTTTTTTATAATTATCATATTTTATAATTATTTTTTTTATAGGATAATATAAAAAAAAATAGTTGTAAATATTTTTTATATAGAAGTAATGCTTTTTCTATGTAATGTTTGAAATTATAACTTGCAAAGTAAAAAAAAAAAGCATTTTTAGGATAATTAAAACTCTCAGACCCGTTTCACCTACAACTTTAGTAATACTCGTACTTTTTATCATACTCTCCGTTCCACACAATTCATCTTTGCCACTTTTACGCATATTTTGCAAAAGCTAAAAGCAGTTTAACAACGCCAAGTCTATTGTAGATTTTACAAGTGGCGGAATTTTTCTTACAATACCGTATTGAGTTCAATCAGCGAAACTTATCCAAGTAGTAGCAGTGTAAATGTTGTGTGTATTGGTCATTTAAGGTAACAACATTCAACACCTTTGCCACAATTTACAGCAACTTTTAAATACGAAGATCTAATTCTTTAATTTTACACGACGGGCAATGTAGGAATGATCCATGCAATCCGACGCATGTGATTGGTTGACGCTTGTGTGACGCTTTTGAAAGGTTTGCCAGATTGGCACATTCATCGCTTAGACGCTACACGAGTGGCTATCCAGTACTCAGTTTAGTTTCGTTTGAATTTTCGTCGCACTAGAGCTACACGAGTGGCAATCCAGTACGCACCCGTTTTGGGGCCCCGGGCAATTTTTTTCTCTAAAAAAACATCAGTATCCAACATCGGACAGTATTGTAGGGCTCATTGAAAGCCTAAATACCTGGTTTGGGGCCCCGGGCAATTCTTTTCTCTAAAAAAAAACATCAGTATCCAACATCGGGCAGTATTGTAGGGATCATTGAAAGCCTAAATACTCGTTTGGGGCCCCGGGCAGTTCTTTTATTTGTTTTACAAAGCATAACAAACAATTGTTTTGTAAAGCAAAACAAAATAGTTTGTTTCACAAAGCAAAACAAAGTTTTGTTTTTCAAACCAAAACCTAAAAGAATTCTAGCTAACGAGAACTCAATTGGAATTAAATATGAAATCCGAAATCAAAATAACCATGTGTTTGTGTGAGTAGTTTGGCGTGTGAGAACAAGCGCCAAGCCTGTAGGGTGTTACGGATCATTCCTGCATTGCCCGTAATAATTTAATTTTACCCTAATATTGTTGATAAAAGCGTAAGTGAGCTCTTTTTCGCCATCACCCATGTAAACGCTCCAGCATCAAACTGAAAAGTCGCCAACTTTACTCGCCAAGTAATGTGGGGTTGCCACAACTTATACCACTCACAACACTGATCTTTTGAACCTTTACCTCATGTTTTATTATAACTAGCAGCATGCATAGGAGCATGCTGCTGTGATAATTTTCATAAAGCTAATACTACTACGTTTGACTCATTACTTAGTACTACAATACTATTTGTAATTTCTTTAATTAAAAAAAATGATAGCTCAGTAAATGAGGAAACGTACTGAGTTGTCTGCACAAATATCCTAAAATTGTGTTGTTACTTGTAGACGTTTAGCCAAAATTGTTTTAGATTTATAATTTCATGTTTTCCCTGCAACGTGTAAAAGTGTGTTCTGTGTGGGCCAAAAGCCAGTTATGTAGCGTAAAACACCGAATTAAGATATATATTTTCAAGATTGTGTGCTTGGTCAGAGACCCGCCTTTCGAATAAGACAGACACAACACACGTGACAGTTGCTGCCATGTATCGCGCGTATCACTTCCACAATTTAGACATGTCCCTGAAGGGGAAATAGTCTCCAGGGACCTGTACCCGTTTGAAACTGCGCAATGACAGCCCCCAAGACTTTCGGACTCAACAGATTTAACGAGCACGTACTCCGTATATAATCGACAACATAATCATATATGCCTTATCGGGATTCGAACCCGAACCCAGAAACTCCAAAGGCTCGCTCCCTAACCGTTGCGCCGCCGGTTTAGCCGTAGTTGGTTAACTCTAAGTCGCACTTTGACGTTTTTAAGAATTAACAGCTTTATACTCAAATAAGAAAAGTGAAGAAAGGTTTGAATAGTACAATAAGAAATAATCTAAATGAGATTAATACCATTAGAATTTTGGAAGAAAAATTACTTTAAACAGGTCGACTGAAAATAGTAAAATGTAAATCTATTTCTAAGTTATTTTTAAAGAACTAGATAAAACAATTTTGACAGAGCACTCTACAATGTCTAGCACAATTTGAATCTAAATTCGACATTAGAGAATACCAAAAAGTAAAGTAAAATTGTGAAACTTTTTATTTAGAAACACAATTGGATTTGACTTTTTACAATCTCGAAAGTTCGAGTTCAATTTGCTTTGTTTATCAGTATCAAAAAAAACTTTAGTTAAAAAACTGTAATATTTCTCAAACCTAAAAGGGGACGCTTAACTGTCACGTGGTTTTAGTTCACAATACTTGCTTTTGCATGATTCTACACATACTTTCGTAATTTAAAATGAACGAAACCTTCTTCCGTCAAACCATACTTACCTTTTACGTTCTGTACTAAAAGTTTTAAAATTTTACGTTTGTACAAAAGGACATAAAATACAATGAAATGAATTTTTCATTTCGTTGCACGTTCGTCTTTCTATTTTTTTTTTTTTTTTGGTATATGCCTATCAAAGATCTGTTTCAACTTCCATTTTAACCATTAGATTTTCAAAATCCTTTTTGTAAAATGGAACATTCGAAAACTATTTTTAATGCAATTTGTCTTTCCATCTGATAAAAATTTCCGAATTTCCAAATATTTCTTTTTCTTTCCCGATTTGAACTATTCTTTTTAAAAACATGGCTTCGTATACACAAATCTACCCGACAAACAAAATCGTATAATAACTAATTAAATATTTTAAATACAATAGATAAAGAATTTTTCTCTAATAATCAATTGGAATTCCAAGCTTGTGTTAAATAACGGAAAGTCAGAAACGGAAATTGTTCACCCTGGGCTTCTAAAATATGAACTAAAGATGGTAGATTTTATTTTTATAACCAGAAAATTGATAAATTGTAATAGTGATCAGCATCTGTTGTGTTACCATCAGAGACATAGGATTAAAAAAAAAACTTATGTTTCGCTAAGATCTCGTTGTTTAAAGATGACTGTCGTAAAATTAATGAGCTTTGGTATAAATTTAAAATTCCTTTAGCACTTTTAAACACACTCTTTGATTTAGAAAGCAATGCTTTAAGCATCTGTTATAAGTCAAAATTTGTTTTTGACACGTAAAAATTTATAATTTTTCTCGTGCATATCCCGTGATGTCTAAAACTTAAATATATTCCTCTGTAATATATTTTTTTAAATTCTGGCAGCTTGAAATTAAAAAATTGCCACTCATTTAAAGTAGAGAGGATAAACTGCCCCAAGGTACAATATGATGTTGTACCTTGGGACATACTTTATAATTCAGTCAATAGTCATACACTTGAACTAATTTGTGTCAGGAAACAAACTTTATTGTTTTTTCAAGTAAATACACAAATAAAACTTCAAAATTCAAAAATAATTTAAATTATACAGCAAAATTGCAAGTTTAAATTATTTAACATTATATGATGATAAAGTATGCTTTACTGTCCCAAGGTACACCACATTATATGGTTTAAATAAAAGCAAGATAGTGGCCAATCTAAATGCATTATCATTATTTCCTCATAACCAAAATATTTTAAAATCTTCTCTTTTATGAAGAAAATAAAATGCAGTTGACTTTTTGTAAAAGTACAAAGGTAAAAAATTATATTAGAATGAGAAAAATATTTACTTAGGGGTTATGAAATATTATTTTTTGTCACCAATTCATCAATTCAATGATGCTAGCGTTAAATTTTATTTTGATGATGTCTGATGGTTAAGGCTACTATTAGAAATAAACAATGAATGAATATTGCCAATAGATTCTTAGAAATTGTCAGTGTCCCAAGGTACAACACTCTCCCCTATATATTATGTCCATCGTGGCCAGGCTACCTGGAAGTTATTAAACTGCTCTTAATTAAGCTTATAGAATGGTCGGGTTTCCACCCTGTCGGGCTTTTGGTTTGTCGGGAATTGGTCCGCAACCTCATTTGGAGCTCAACGGAATGTATAGGATGGTTCCATACTAGCTTCGAAAGCAGGTCGGAAATTCCCTCGTTTAAAGAAGCCCTATCTACAAAACATCTTACCTCTCTATTACTTTTAAGTAGCAACATGCGGCGAAGCATATTGCTGCAATATATAGGAAAAATCCGGTCCAAGAAACAACGTTTATTTAAAAAAAAATTAATTATGTTAGTCTCTTAATTAAAAAGTTTGGTAGCAAAAAAATACGAAAAAAAAAAGCTTTCATTTATCGGAAATAAATTAAATATCCCAAAACTGATAGTAACTAGCATTATTTTTTAAAGCTAAATCTACCTTTGTCTTACTCAAACAAAACTCATTTTGTTGTAAAGTCGAGTTAATAAAGCAAGCTCTTAACATTCTATCAGGTCGAGGCGAACTGGCAGCCAGTATAACGGAACCGAAGTTGAGTCACTTGATATTTAATTTTATTTGTACATACAAAGTCACGACAATTATTAGTTTCGACTACTCTCAGAGAAATGACTTTAAACTGAAAAGATTATTTCATTTATTACAAGATGTGATAAAACAATCGAAATATTTTATTGCGACTGAATAATAATGGTTAGTGCAAAACATTGTTTTGCAGGTGCAGCACGCATCTGCTCTTCAGCATCTTCTCTTTACTGTTTCGGTTAAAAATATATTATCGAATTAAATATATTAACTGTTGTTAAAAAAATGTTGTGTAACATTAAATATTTGAAATCAGAGCGAAAAATACCATTAATTTACATCATTACCTATTATAAGAAAAAATTATGTCCATCGTTGCCAGGCCACATAATAAATACGTCCAAATTATTAAACGTAAATGCTAGAGAAACAATGAACTACGTTAAAATACTCCGATTAATTTATATGTTTGATTTCCGTATAGAAATGCATTTCGATTATAGCACACTTTGTTCGTACCAAGAGTATTTTATGTTTGCATAGCAATGAAAAAAGTCCATTAACTTGAAATGCCAAAATTATTAAACTGCTCTTAATTAAGCTTATAGAATGGTCGGGTTTCCACCCTGTCGGGCTTTTGGTTTGTCGGGAATTGGTCCGCAACCTCATTTGGATCTCAACGGAATGTATAGGATGGTTCCATACTAACTTTCAAACTTCAAAACCAGGTCGGAAGTTTAATTCCCTTGTTTAAAGAAGCCCTATTTACAAAACATCTTACCTCTCTATTAATTTTAAGTAGCAATATGCTACGAAACATATTGCTGCAATCTATATGAAAAATTTCATGTAAATTGATAACGTTGATAAAAAAATAATTAATTATGTAAGTTTCTCAATCAAAAAGATTGGTAGCAAAAAAAAGACAAAGGCTAGAGCTAACTGCATAAGGTAAGCCTTAAAACACTTAACTCACAATACATCATTATTTGCAACACTCGTTCTCACCATAAACTATTGAAACAAGGATATTTCTTTCAAGGCGTACAATTTAGAGAACAAAACAACTGGGTGAATACTGAATATGGAACAATAAAATGGAAGGGTGGTAGTCGAGAGAATAAAAGAAGTTGCGACATTGATATACCAACAACGGTAATTCTTTTGTTCCTACAAACAGCACAAAACTTAAAATTATAGACATAAGTACCTTTCTAGAAAAGCAATTCATGTCCAAGGTCGATTTCTCTAGATACTTTTCATGTGCTCTTCTATCAAAACGATTGGGCAATTATATATTTTTCTAATTAAGAACAAAAATGCTTGTACAGCTGGGGAAAAAAAAACGAATCACCCCTCGTTTCTCGGCTGGTATTGATCAAGGAATTTTGTGTAGGGTGTCAATTTTCAGGAAATAGCGTGAGGAATTGAGAACTGGCAACAAAAATTGTAATAGGGGTCGTCTACATATTAAAATGAGTACCAACTTTGAAAATTCCAATGGCAACACCTAATTTTTTTACATAAAAATGTTCAGCACCTTCAAAATACCTCATGTTTAAAAAAGAATTAATTATTCTGCATTATTTGTTGAGATATAAGTATTCAAAGTTGAACGCCCATAATGTTAAAAAAGTTTCACAAACTTTTATTCATACCTCTACAAATAAAATGAATTAAACAAAGATTTTTTTTTTTTCATTATATACTTCTGAATTTTCCAAAAACAAATCACACATGATTTTTCATCAATTTTTAATTTTTAATAATTTTTTATTTAAATTTAAATAAGAAAAAATAAAACATGAATAGCAACCCCAATTTTTTTTTACATAAATCGATAAAGTAGATCAAGTAGAACCAAAATCCCGAATTTTTTAATTCAATAACAATTATTTGCCGAGTTATTGTAAAAAAACTGAAAAACACGAATTTTAGGGACCGTGTAAAAAATTACTCGGCAAATTTGATCCTAAATTGCATTATCGTTTGGTGATTAAAAAGCTTTTGTTGGTAAATATTTATTCAAATTATCGATTTCTGTCAAATGTCTAAAAAAATTTCCTTATTTCAAGTGCATACAATGTATTTTGTTTGTATAATTAACATTAAATTATATCGGTTACTATATTTTTAAATGTATGTTATTTCCAATACAATTTCAAAAAGTGTGTTTAATATTATTATTTATTTGTATGTGTATTTTCTTATTTCAAGTGCATACAATGTATTTTGTTTGTATAATTAACATTAAATTATATCGGTTACTATATTTTTAAATGTATGTTATTTCCAATACAATTTCAAAAAGTGTGTTTAATATTAAAAATTAAATACCCTAGAATAATATTGGAATTCGGTTTTAAATGCATTTGATTGTTACCACATTAATTATTTAAAATTATTAGTGCCTACTGCGTTGGTTAAAAATCATTACCAAATCATTCTGAGTAATTTTATTTTGCTTTCCTTAAATATCAAGTTAAGGTCGTAACCCTCCATTTGCAATACGTGGTTTACCGATAAAAAACTAAACTCTAAGGCTCAACAACCCCTTAGTGGGCAGGGCTGCTGTGGCCCATTTCAGTTTCGTGATACAAGGGCTGTGTGGTTGCAAGGCAATATGTCCCGGTAATGTGGAATTGCCTCACGGGTACCCAAGCATTTAGTTCACCAGCATGCTTGGTCCCCAATTTATCGGACCACTTAAGGGATGTTAAGGTGGGTCAACTCGCCCACTCGGATTCGATAACCGGACCTTGTGGACGTGGCATGCGAAAATAAGCATAACACCTAAGCCCAACTGGGCCGATGTATTACGATTGAGTGCGACGAATTTGAACAAACTTTTTTGCTCAATGTGGAATGAAACAATATTTGCATAAAATTTAAAAAACCATAAGTGTCAATAATTCATGTTTTCATCTGATTGTAACTAATAGCATTTGAAAATCTGTACGGTATAAATAAACAGTATATGCGAATTAATTTATTAAATTAAATCTTTTCATTTTCTAGAATTTATTTTTATTTCTGAATTTTATTAAAATCCAAAAATTATAAAGCAAAAAAAAAAAAAAAAAACCCAAAAAAAAAACATTCGAAAAATCCCAATATTACTGAAGAAAGTTAAATTCTAGCGTTCCGTTGGCGCGGATTATTGCTAACCCTTTTTTAGCTTGTCGCTTTTTGAACAAGACACAACCATGAATATTACCCTTTTTTCACTTAGGTAGATTTGCCCCATAAACGGATTTCAAAATTAAGGGCTTTATTATCTCAGCACAATAATGCAAAAAAGTAAATTCTTTTTTTACCACATGTGGGTATTTTGAAGGTGCTCGAACATTTTTATGTAAAAAAAAAATGGGTTTGTTGCCCATTGGGAATTTTTCAAAGTTGGTACTCAATTTTAATATGTAGGACGACCCTATTACAATTTTTGTTGCCAGTTCCCAATTCCTTACGCTATTTCCTGAAAATTGACACCTTACACAAAAATTCCTTGATCAAATATTAGCTGAGAAGAACGAGGGGTTGACAGATTCGTTTTTTTTTTTTTCCCCAGCTGTTACTTATGTTGAATGACAAAAGATTTCTTTGCTTTTAGGTTTAAAAAAAAATTACGGAACCGATAATTCCAGATTTTTAAGCTATAACAGGTTAAAAATACACACAAACACAACGGCAGACGTTTAGTGCCAAGTGGTAAATAATGTATGGTTCGAATACCGTATTAATACGTTGTTTAAGAACTTCAAAAAAAAAAAATACTCAATAAAAAACAACCAACAAATACTGTCTTTAATCAATTAAGGAATAATTTAAAAATAAACAATAATATTTTATATGATAATTTTTGAACAATGGCCGGAGAAAGGAAGCGTTTCAAAATTAGAGATTAAACACACAATACAAAAATCATTATTTCCACTCTAAGGGCGCAAATTTCAACCCAAAATTTTAGTTTAATCCCGAGCATTGATTAAAGGTATCGTTTTATTTTAACAATAAATCCAATTCATACATGGGAAGCGGTTATGACGATTGGGACAATAATCACTGATGAAAGGCATATAGTACAAGAGGCAATCAATTGGAAGTAATGGTGGAATTAATGGTTGTTTTATTAATTGAGTCAGGTAATCGAGGGTAAAATTATTAATGTTAAATGGGAAGGGAAGCCTCCTATTGCGATACATGGCCTTTTGCTTAATGTCCTACTTTAATAGTGATTAAAAGAAAAATTAGGGTGGCTTGTTTCTTCAAAAAAGACGAAGGAGGAGGAATGTGGGGGGTTGTAGAAGGAATTGCTTTTGAATTTAAAACAAATGTAATTAAAAAAAAATACCCAAAGTTAAAAAATCTGTTGTATTTTTAATGTGGTAGAAATCAAGTTTTTACATGACCGCAAATCAAAAGTAATTGTTTAAAAGTCCAACAAACAAAAAAAAAAAAACAATAATTGACACTTTTTTTTTTCAGAACTAGGTATTTCCTCACATATAATTTTTTATCATAATTTTCACACAAAACCAAAAAGTTTACAGCCAAAATGGTTAATACTCAGACAACAAAAGGATAGTAGAATAACCTTTAGAGAAGAAAACCACATAAATTTTTTTCATAATTAATAGAAAATTTACACTCTTAAAACAAAAAAGAGTGCAATCCACTCCAGTTGAGGAAGAAGATGCCATTTTCGACACCGTAAAGGGCATTGCATAATTTTACTCAGACTGAAGTTAAAATCACTCGTTTGGAGGTGATCCTGTCGGAGGTTTTTAACACACAAAAGGGATCCACTCCAAAGGGAGAGTTTTATATACAGACTAGTGCATTTTCCAGTCTGGACGGAGTGAAATCCACTCAGACTGAGGTTAAATTAGGAGATGTCTTTGTTTTAAGCAGTTTGTATTTATCTATTCTATGTTATTTTGCTAATTGTTGTGTTATTGTTTTAAATTCTCCTTTCATAGATTGGTTTAACGAGGAGGGAATTGTTAAATAAACTTAATTGGGAGAGTGCGGCCCATACAGGAAAGGGTGTTTATCGGGGCCGGACCACCGGGGGTTCGTTATCCTTTCGGATGCATACTGTCAGGGGCCGGGACTGGCTAAGATTGGCCCACTCGGCGCACGCAGTCATGGACTTTGGCCATCATTACCCATAATTTTCCAGGGTATATCGATGTTGTATGTTTATTAATTAATCAAGCTGTTTTGATTAAAAGTAAAAATAATTCAATAAAAAACCTAAAGGAGACAAATTATGTTATCTTTATCTTGATCCTTGTATAACATCTAATATACAATTTATTTTTTAACAAAATATTCCATCAAGCCTAGATAAACCATTGGAAATTACCAAGCCATGTCATCCATAGCCTTTTCATAGTCCGTACTTAAAATCTCTTTCAACATACACAAAAACATTAAGTCCTCCAAGGCGCCGCCCCGGTTGGCTCAATCGTTAGGATCTTGGCCTTTGGCGTCGCGCTGCTGGGGTCGGGTTTCGAATCCCGGTCAGGCATGGATGTTTGTGCTCTGTCAATCAAAATGTCGTTATTTGTCTATGTGTTTGTGTCGACCTTCTTTGTGTGTCTCTTGTGACTGTCTCCATCTGGCGAGCTGGATAATGGGTATGAAGCTTACACTCTCCCTACAGAGGGCGCATTTTCACTGTCCTTGTCCTTGTCAAGTCCTCCAGGCGGCTCTTGTTCCCCTGATCGCAAGTCAAACGAAGTTTTATGAGCTTCAAAATCTGAACTATTAGCTTTCACATGAAAACTATGTGTGCATGAACGAGTCAGGATATATTTGTGCGCCCTGTGCAATGAAGGGTACGTCGGCCCATAAAGATTGAGTTAATGCAAAAGTTTGAAGGCACAAACTAAGCATCTTTTGCATTTTAAACTTTGACTTTCCATTAGTAGATTTATTTGAATTATAAAATTTGTTGGCCCCTTTCATAAAATATATGTAGCTCAGAGGCAATGCACTCTTAAAAATAACACTTTCATTTTTGACGATTCATGAATACTCAAGCCTCATTTCGTTAATATTGAGGATTGTTTCGTTAAATTATCACGTGACTTTTGAGTAAACGCGAATCCTCATTTTAACGATCTTGATTTGACGATTCAGTATCTTGATTTTGAGGAAACCGAATCTCATTGTTGTACTCACACCGTTGCATTCTGGGATTGGAAATTTGCGAAAACCACTGATCGAAACCTAGGAGCCCGGAAGGCCTAGTAAACTTGAATCGCAGCCTATTAAATTAACATATTGCACTGTATCGGGTGCAGGTTAGGATTAAGCCCACAAACCGGATAACGCATGTACCAACCTACCTAACCGTGCCTAACCAAATCAAATCACAAAACACGAAAACGAAGTTCTGCTATGAAAAGATTCGTAGAAAGGTTAGTATTCATTTAAAATGTATTTCAATTTATTGACAACTCTGTATGTTTTTTTTTGCTCTTTAATCAATATTTATTTTAATGCGTGTTCTGTGTTAAGAGCAAATCTTTCTAAATTAATTTATTCTTATTGTTTCCGCGATTGCTACCGGTTCATTTCATTAGGCTTAAATTAAGCCTAAAAGTCTTCGATTACGTTTTTTCAGTGGCTTTAATAAAAAGTTGAAATTTGTTTATATTCTTAATATTTTTATTAATAATTGATATTGCTTATACTTCCACGTAAGATGTTAGCTGTAGCAACGTACAAAATCACGTGATCCGAATTATATACTTACAAATCAAAACAAATGCTAACGGTATAGCGCTTGTTATTGAATCTTGTTGACAAAGTTATCTTCCGATATTTTACTTTTAAAAGTTAATTGTTGTGTAGAATTGTAACAAGATTCATCTCTAAATTAGTAAGTGCAATAGTACTCCGTAATCAGATTCCAAGTTTCTTCTAGTTAGAATGTATGTATCTGTATGTGATGTTTAAATTCCACCAGCAGCATTCCCGGCCAGTTCACAATATTTAATTTATTGAGTATGGTGAAGTTGTCTACTCAGCTAACACAGCCAATCTTCTCTTGCGTCCCAAAGAGACGCAAGTCTTGGGAACAGCAAGCATATTATGGCCAGAATGCTATTTGAGGACTTTGGCGTTCATGAAAAACTAAACGCATACTTGCTGTAGCAACAAGATTGATGTAAACATCTATTGAGTTGAACTGGAATATTTACCTAATTAAGAGTACGTATTCGCTACTTGGCTACAAAAGGAAAGCCGCCAAAAGTCGAGACTGGCCATAATACCCTAGCAGTACTGAGTCTTTTGGGAAGCCTTTGTCGCTTTTGGCCCCATCCCAAGACAACTTGACAGAGCCAATGGTCGAGAGGTCTAGAATGGGCGTTGGATATATTAGACTATATAAATATCAAAACAAGTTAAAAACAATAAAAATAGTTTTTTTTAATCTTGTTATCATATACTGATGTCAAATGCTCCTTTTACATTATTACTCCTATAATTCATGTACTAAATTATAACTGGTTTTCAGGGATCAACTGATGCATAGAACTCGTCAATTGTACCATCGGCAGCCAATGTTACTTAGGGACAAAGTAAGACACACATTATAAATTCAAAAAAAAAAATATATGATGGTGATTAATACTTATTTATTTTAGTTGTTTTCACGTGAGAAAACAGAATTTCGAATTTGATTTTTCCCATGGGCTGATGGGAAAAAAATAATCGGCCCATCTGCTGATATTATTTTTATTCGATCGGCATGGAACAAAAAGGGCCATTGGTCGATCTCACAGGTTTTAACTTGCTTTGAAAAAATATTTGATAATAATATTTTAATTTTATTGATAATAATTTGAGAACTTTTTGATACATATATCTAAAATTTCTTTTTTGTAATGTGTTTAATGTATTCCTCAAAGCCTTTTTCATAAAATTCAAACGAAACATAACCAGATAAAGATTTTGTGAATAAAATAATCATATATTCATGCCAAGTGTTCATTTTTCTGTTATTATTCATAAAAGTAACTAGTTGTTAATTTCTTTTTTCTGAATATTTGATAATAAATTGCACTATTGGTTAAAATTCTATTAATTTTAAAAGTATGTGTAATTATTTCTGATTTAATATGTTAAATTTAGACCCTATAAAACACAATTTTGCTAAAATTGTGATTTAGGTTTTTGAAAAAAATTGATTCACTTAAGATAATGTTTGTTTTTAAGGTAGAAGTGAAATGGAAACTAAAAAAATAAAATAATCTGAAATCTGAATACTGCACCTTGCTGGTCAATGTAACGCGTACAACAGGTGCTTTAATTTTGAAGCCCATGTTATTCAGTTTTAGTTTTTAGTAAAAGAGTTTTTAGTTTTAGATAAATTTTTTTGCTACTTTATATGTTTCAAAATGTGCTAAAATTTAAAATACATGGCAAAATGCTAAAAAACCTATAACAATTATTATAACTTTTTGTTGCGAATTGCACAATTACATAATTCTTTGAATTTCAGACATTAAGTTCGACCACCATGGATTGAACTTGCATACAAATTGCTGTGTGAGGTAAGAATAATATTTTTGGTGTTTGTATTTTTCAGAAGTTAAACTATTTAAAATTATCAGAAAAAGATAGTAGGATTAATAGATTAGGTGAGCATAATAAGTTAATAAGTCTTAATAAGTTAATTAGGTGAGGTAAGCATAATATTTTTACAGTTGTATTTTTCAGAGGTTAAACTAGTTACAATTTGCAGAAAAAGGTATTAGGGTTATTAGATTTGATTTAGAAATGTACTAAATTTTATTTTAGTTTTAATTTATTACATGATTGTTGTTTTCATAAAAATGTCGGCTAACTTTTGAACTAAACTTTTTTTATAGTAATGTGAAATTTTGTGGTATGATTAGGGATCGACCAATGGCGAATTTCTGCCGATGCCGATTGTTTGGCAGATTGACTAAAAGTTACATCAGCCGATGTTTCCCGCTTTCCATCGGCCGATGCCGATGGAAAGACCAAAATATAAAATTCGGTAAATCCATGTGTGATCCAAAAGTCGCGAAACTCCGGGAATCCGAAAGTCGCGGAACTCCGGGGATATATGAAAGTCGCGAAACTGCAGCGATCCGAAAATCGCGAAAGTACGGCGATTCGAAAGAGTTGAGGCAATTTGGTCGTAGAGACCCCTCAATCGGGAGGAAAATGTAGGTTTAAAAAAACAAAAAACATCGGCCTACATCGGTTGGCCGATGGCCAATTTTTTTCACTAAACTACCATCGGCCGCCGATGGTAAAATTTTCAAACAATCGGCCGGGCCGATGCATCGGTCTATCCCTAGGTATGATGAACTTTCATACAGGGTTATAAATTTTTCTCGGTAAAAATCTGCCTTGCCCTGAGGTCTCCAAAAATGTATTACAGGCTTATCTCACTCATTAGTATGTTTGATTAACACACTTAAAAAGCATTTCTCTGTACGTCAAAATTTGGACGACACTGCATTAAATGCCATCTTGTCGCTTAAAACTTTACTGGTATATTTAACTACTATTCTATCAGTGTAATTTGTTTCTAGACATCAAGACCTTTCTGATGAGGTGTGACAATCGCCCTTTCAGTTAATATTTAAGCCTTCAGAAGCAAATTTTGGTTTTTCAAGGCCCCCCTTTGGAATAACATGGACTAAACTCAGTTTCTCCCCTCTGACACTATTCATTGTTTTAAGGTTCGGTTTTTTTGAACTGTACACCCTCACCAAGGCTAGATCTAACTTAGGCAACTTAATTTTGAACAGGTTTATGTATGTTTACAATCCAGTTCTGTACCTTTGTCATAATTGCAATTCCTCGGCAAATGCTAGTTAAGACACATTTGGACATAAACCTCAAGAACAGGTAGTGCCTAAAATTTTGTTGTGTTTTTTTGTAAAGGCCAAGTCCTTTGTTTCGATGTAAAAGAGTGCCACCTTCAGTCAGTTTTTTAACATCCAGGTCAAAATTTAATTTTTCAGCCATGCCGCTGCACTAATCACAACTCAGCATCGTTCAGTGTTTTACAATTTCATATATGAAGTAAATTTCTAGGGATCGACCGATGGCAAATTTCGACCGATGCCGATTGTTCAAAAGTTACATCGGCCGATAGGCCGATGTTTCCTGCTTTTCCATCGGCCGATGCCGATGGAAAATAAAACCCAAATACAAAATTCGGTAAATCCATGTGTAATCCATAAAAAAAACAGAAAATATCCTTACGATTCCGCCGATTTCCATATTTTTTTTAAAACTGTATGTCCGGGTATCCGAAAGTCGCGAAACTCCGGGTATCCGAAAGTCGCGAAACTGTGGCGATCCGAAAGAGTTGAGGCAATTTGGTCTTAGTGACCCCCCAATCGGGAGGAAAATCTAGGATTAAAAAAACATTGGCTTACATCGGTTGGCCGATATTTTTTGAGGCCGATTGCCGATTTTTTTCACTAAACTACCATCGGCCGCCGATTGCAAGGCCGATGGTAAAATTTTCAAACAATCGGCGCTAGGGATAGACCGATGCATCGACCTGGCCGATGCATCGGCGCCGATTGTTTTAAAAATTTACCATAGACCTTGCCATCGGCGGCCGATGGTAGTTTAGTGAAAAAAAAATCGTCGTTTAAAAACATCGGCCAACCGATGTAAGCAAATGTTTTTTTTTTGTTTTTTTAATACTCCTACATTTTCTTTCCGATTGGTGGGTCTCTTCGACCAAATTGCCTCAACTCCTTCGGATCGCTGTAGTTTCGGGATTTTCGGACCGCAGTAGTTTCGCGACTTTCGGATTCCCGGAGTTTCGAGACTTTAGGATCAACGGCGTTTCGCGACTTCCACATGGATTTACCGAATTTTGTATTTTGGTTTTTCCATCGGCATCGGCCGATGGAACGCGATAAACATCGGCCCATCGGCCGATGGAACTTTTGAACAATCGGCATCAGCCGAAATTCGCCATCGGTCGATCCCTAATCGGCGCCGATGCATAGGTCTATCTCTATAAATTTCCCAATATATAA
>CM043112.1:46721984-47014464 GCA_023701765.1 Hylyphantes graminicola
CATTTTCTTGGTAAATTTTTTCCAATTTTGGACCTCAAAATTTTGCCGCGCCAAGCCTAATTTCAAATGTGTTCAAATAGACTTTGATGTTTAATATCATTTATTTTTAGTTTTGGCTAAAGTTTCATAAATTTTTAAAAATTTGGTTTTATAATAAATTAAATCTTGTTTAGAATATTACATAAATAAAAAAATTTATACTGTATATATTGAGTACGTTTAAAAAATTACGTGAAAAGATCAAACTATGCCTTTGTTAGTACCTTCTTTTGCACATTTTTAAGACTCCTATGAACCTCTTAACACCATTTGTCACAATTTACAGCAACTTTTTAAATACAAAGTCTAATTTCTTTAAAAATTTTACCACAAATTCTTAGATTGTTGATAAAAGCTAGTATAGTGAGCTCTTTTTCGCCATCACCATGTGAACACGCTGAACGCTCCCAGCAACTAAACTGAAGTCGCCAACTTTACTCGCGCAGTAATGTGGGGTGTGGGGTTGCCACAACTTATACCATCATCAACACTGATCTTTTGAACCCTTTACCTCATGATTTTATTATAACTAGCAGACATGCACACATAGGAGCATGCTGACTGTTGATAAATTTTCATAAAGGCTACTATACTACTACGTTTGACTCATTACTTTTGTAGTACTACAATACTATTTGGTAATTTCTGTTAATTTTTAAAAAAAAACATGATTAGCCTCAGTAAAATGAGGGAAAACGTACTGAGTTATTCTGCTACAAATGTTGTTTAATTGCTAGGACGCTTTTAAGACTAAAATTGTCTTCGATATGGTAATTTCATGTTTTCCCTGACGCGTGTTAAAGTGTGTTCTAGTGTTGTGCCAAATAGCCAGTTACAGGGTTGTTTGTTCCAAAATTGGACCGGAAATCGTTTATAGGACGCAAATTCCTAAATATTAACCCGGCCCCCGCCAATGAAATATAACGGACTAACTAATTGGTCCCGCCCTTTCTGGTCTCGATGCATGAAATCTTGCACTTGTAGGTTGCTACACAAGAATGTTAGGAACTTTTAGTTTGGTTTGCGTTGAATTTACATCTGATAAAAATTACAGGTATTTTCAACTAGTTTTTCAAAAAAAAGATTTTTAGGAGGCTGTTCATTTTGGGGATAGGGTTGTTTGCATTTATTGTTAAAAAAATGATGTTGACCATCAGTCTATTACATAACAATTATTGTATTTTTGGCTTATACTTATTTATGCTGGGATATTGTATGTACATATACAGGGTAGTTATAAAATAACGCTCGCTATTCGGGAGGTGTGCGTGGTCTGTAGCTTTAATGAATAATTCCAAATGCCAGGAAAAGAAGACTTTGAGGACACTTAAATAATCCAAGAGGGGGGGAAAGGAAGAAAGAATTGGAATCCATAAAAAAACAAACTCGTCTCCTGACCAGGGTTCTAATAGTACGAGGGCTGTAATTGGATGTGTGTTGGCCGTTAATTAGTCATAATTGGGCTACGCCGCCGTACTAATTTAGTACCTTGGTCAAGAGGGATACGGAATTTCGTTTTATTATTCCGTTATTCTTTATCGAAGGAAAAGAAGAAACTCGTCTCTTGACCAGGGTTCTAAATTGACGAGGCGTAATTAGCTGTGTTGGCCGTAATTATATATGGCCATAATTGACGATTCGGCCCTTCAGGTAACGGTGTAGAACCCTGAGTCAAGAGACGATAGGTTTGTTTTTTATGATATCTTTTTTGTGACGGGGGGGGGGTATTGGGGGGTTTTAAGGATTCTATCTCTTTATTTTATGATTCCATGGACACTTTTTCCCCCCTTCCTTGGGATTAGTAAGTCTTGGTGTTTTTTTGCGTGTCTCAAAATTTTGAAAAGCGGTAGCATTTTGCGTAGTTATTCATTCAAGCTACAGACCACTCCGAATAGCGGAGCGTTATTTTATTAACCACCCTGTATATTTCCGGAGTGCTATGATCAGAGACCCGCTCCGCTTATTAAGATTTCGATCAAAGTATAAGACAGCCACAGAAGGATTTTTTTACTATTAGAGAAAGGAAATGGTACACCCAGGGCAAAGGTGGGGGAATTGAACCCCGACCCACTCATGACAGCGCTCGGACCTGCTAGCGTTATGGCCTGCTGCCCACGATCCAAACCACTCGGCACTATCGATCCCCAATAACACCTATTTAAATTGTCCTCCGTTTTGTTTTGTTGGTGGTTAGATATGAATGGTGCGGTTGGTAGGTTCAGTCTCTACCCTACTATAGAACTATTTGGTTCCCAAACACATGCACATTTCGACAAAACTGTACATTTCTATCGCAAAACGTTTAGCTCCTTCCAACTTTTCCTAAAACATTCAGCCATCTCGAATTTGAAAACACACCAAATTATTTAAATCGAAAATCCTAATCTAACAAAAATTTCATTTTTCGTAGTTATCTAATCATTTTTAGTAGGTTTTAGAAACTGTGATGTAACAGAATCTGCAAATTGTAAAATTACTAAGGCAAATTATTGTCGATTCCAATCAAACCTCTAAACTCAAAAACCTAAATGCATCCCTTCGTCAACACGATTCTCGTGCTGCCCTAGTTCAAGTATTGCAACCACGACCAAAAACGGTGCGTGATCCAATTGGCTTTTTTACTCTATTTTACGGCTCGGGGGGCCGGATACCCAATATTTCGGTAATTGGCATACAATTCCTATTCCGGTCAATTTTGAAACACCCTGTATGTAGCTTAAAACACTTCCACACCGAATATATAAAAACGTAGATGGTTGGTTTTGTTGGTTGAGATATATTTTCAGGATTGTGTGTTGCTTGTCAGAGACCCCGCCTTTCAAGTAAGGACCGACACAGCACACAGCACACCGTGACCAGATGAGAGTGACTGCTGCCATCTATCGCGGCCGATATCACTTCCACAAGTTCAGACATGTCCTGAGGAAGGAGGAAAAGAAATAGTCTCCAGGGGATCCTGTATCCGTTTGAAAACTGAGCAATGGCAGCCCACTAGACCCCCACTTAGACCTTACGGGAAGCTCATACACATATTTAACGAGCATGGTACTCCGCATATAATCGGAACCAACACAAAACATATTATGCCTTTTTGGTATTCGAACCCGAACCCAGGAAGCCTCCAGCTCCAAAAGGCTAGCCCATCCCCTAACCGTTGAGCCACCGGTTTCGGCCGTAGTTGATTAATTCTAAGTCCGCACTTTCACCGTTTTTTAGAATTACCAACTTATTACTCACTCAAATTATTAGAATGTGAAGAAAGGTTTTTGAATAGTACAATAAGAATATAATCTAAATGAGATTATTATACCGTTAGAATTTTGGGAAGAAAAGAAATAATTTCTTTATTCATCAGGTATCGACTGGAAAATAGTAAAAGTGTAAATCTATTTCTAAGTTATTTTGTTTAAAAGAATCTAGATATAAAACATATTTTGACAGGGAGCACTCTCTACAAAAAAATTTGGGGGGGGGTCTAGCACATATTTTGAATCAAAATTCGACATTAGAGAGAATACCAAAACAAGTAAAGTAAAATTTGTTGAAACTTTTTTATTTAGAGAAAAACACAATTGGATTTGACTTTTTAAACAATCTTCGAAAGTTCGAGTTTAATTTGCTTTGCTTTTTATCAGTATTAAAAAAAAAAAACTTTTTAGTTAAAAAACTGTTAATATTTCATCAAACCTAAAAGGTGGGTGGGGGTACGCTTAACCTGTCACGTGGTTTAGTTAGAACCCCCCCCCCCCCCCCCCCCCCCCCCCCCCCCCCCCCATTGTTTTTTTACTCATAAATACTTGCATTTTGCATTGATTCTACACCATACTTTTCGTAAAAATTTTTAAAAATGTAAACGAAACCTTCTTTCCGTTTCAAAACCGTACATTACCTTTTACGTTCTATATACTAAAAAGTTTTTTTAAAAATTTTAGTTTGATACAAAAGGAAAAAAAACCCCCAAAAAAAAAAAAAAACGACATAAAATACAATGAAAATGAATTTTTACATTTCGTTGCCAACATTCGTCTTTCAATTTTTTTTTATATTTTTTTTTTGGTATATGCCTTATCAAAGATCTGTTTCAACTTCCATTTTTTTAACCATTTAGATTTTCAAAATTCCTTTTTGTTATTAAAATGGTATCATTCGAAACACTATTTTTTAATGCAATTTTGTTCTTTCCATCTGATAAAAAAATTTCCGGAATTCTTCAAATATTCCCTTTTTCTTTCCCGATTTGAAGTATTCTTTTTAAAGACATGGTTTCGTATACACAAAATATACCGACAAAACAAAATCTTGTATAACAACTAATTAATTATTTTAAATACATTAGATAAAGAATTTCGCTTTAACAATTAATTGGAATTCCAAGCTCGTGTTAAATAATGAAAAGTCAGAAACGGAAATTGTTCAAACCGGGCTACTAAAATATGAGCTAAAGCTGGTGTATTTTATCTTTACAACTAGAAAATTGATAAATTGTTTTGTTGAGTATCTGTTGTTACCATCGAACACATATGATGTAGGATTTTTTAAAAACTTATTATGTTTCGCTAAGATCTCGTATGGTATGGTAGGCACATATATATTCCAGCTTGTGTGCTTGTTCAGAGAACCGCTTATGTGCTTTTGTCAAGTGGGACGGACACAGAAAGTTTTTTTTACAATCACAAGAGACACACAAAGAAAGGACAACACAAACACATAGACAAATAACAACATTTATTGACGGTCACAAGTATCCATGCCTGACCGGGATTCGAACTCGACCCCAGCAGCTCCAAATTCTAGCTTCCTAACGATTGCGCCACCGGGGCGGCAAGATCCCGTTGTTTAAAGAGGATTTTGTAGTAAAATTAATGAGCTTTAGTATAAATTTAAATTCCCCTACCATTTTTAAACAAACACTCTTTGATTCAGAAAGCAATGCTTTAGGCATCTGTTATAAGTCAAAATTTGTTTTTGACACGTAAAAATATATAATTTTTCTCGTGAATATCTTGGGATGTCTAAAACCTCCTTAACTTTTTAAAAATTCATAAAATATATTCTAAATATCTTATATAAAATGAAGAAAACAAACATAGCTACCTAAGTACTAGCGAACGAGTGTCATTAAAAATAAGTAATTGAGTGCTTTGTATTTGGTGTAATCATACGTGAAACACTTATTCTCAAAACAGATTTAAGTAAGTTTTTTTTACTTAAGGGTTTCCCATGATGGATAACTAATGGAATTTTGGTCACAAATGGTTTTAGGACTTTCGTTTTGAATTATTTCTTGGGCTGTTACCAAATAAATGAAAATGATTTCTCGTGCTGCCTGAGTTTATTCCATTTTTTTTGTTTTGTAGTGTGTTCTTGTAGCTCAAATTAGTGTGTTTCTTATATTTTTGTTCAGTAGATTTCTAGATTAGTTAGGTTTAAGTATGGATTCCTGGCTGCTATTTCTGGAGTTATTTTTTTTAGTAGGAATTTTCATGGAAACTAGTTCTTCCATAATGCCAGAAAACTAAAGCTAATATTTGGGAATGTGATCTATTTTTTTATTCTTAATTATGTATGCAATTACAGCGTTTTATAAATAAAAACTAGGTATTCTGACTATCTTAGATTATACTTAGTATTAGTAATGTAAAATTAGTTTTAAGTAGTGGTACCCCCTAGTCGTAAATATGGGGACTAGTTAATGCTTGTTTTAGCTTGATTATTCTGGTTTCAGCTGATTTCGATTTTTAAGGGCGAAACATGAATTTTAGGTACAATGATTGAGGCCGACAACTTCATATATTTGGTAGCTAATGTGTGACTTTAATTACCAAAACATAACTTAAAAATAATATAAAATACAGACACTATTTTTATTAAAAATTACTCAACTCTTTAGCCTGTTTCAGCAAGCATACTTAGCACGGAGAAACGGTGGGTAAATGCAACATGGCGCCTATGATACCTTCCACTGATCTGTGCTTGACTTAGCCAGCGGGCTGGGGAGTCCAGTCGGTTAGGCACTCGCCTAGCATGCGAAAGGTCCCTGGTTCGGGTCCGGGCGTCGCCAAAATAACTGCCGACCTTTAAACGGCCCGTGCAGCCAAAAATATCCGACGAATAATACCCCGTGTAAGAGAGTGCACGTTAAATATCCTTCAAAGTCCTAACGCTGCGTACGATAACGGTTGCGTTGGGTGCATATTCAGGTGTCGGCTCGTCACTTGACTGTGTCTAAAATATAACGCCCGTCGCCAATAGCCCTCGTGTAGTTCTAGTGCGACGATAATTCTTACCTAACCTTGACTTAGCAAGCCTAATAATAATCGGGATACCATCTGAGTAGATAATTTTCTGAGTTAAAATATTTTTACCCTAGAACAATAACGAACGAGCTGAAAGATTCACCTTTTTTCACCACCTTCAATACTTCTCATTTGCCTTGTATCTTCTGGTAACTAGCAGCATGCAAAGAAGCTCACTGCTGTAATAAGCACTGCCAATAGTTTTTTCGCAAATTGAAATATGGGATGCTTTTTTTAAAATAAAAAAACTGGTACTTACTAGATTTATTTTTATTTATTTATCTCGGGCAGTTTTGAACTATGAGACACCTAGCGCCTTAATCCGTAAACATATATAGGAGGGAATAACATGACTACTTTATGATTGAGAGACAGCCTAGAGAGGAAAACAAAGAAGTATAAATCATTGCAAAAAGTTGAATAAATCCTCACAAAGTCTCAAAAAATGAATATTACAGTGACGTAAGGTATAAGGTTGCTGAGAAAGAAGTGAGTAGGGGGAGGGGATCGTTTAATTCTTGTAGGGTTATTAGTATGAATATCATACAACTGTGCTGTATTTGGTAAAACGTTTAGTTTGGATTTTATTCGTTTAAAAACTTCATGAGTTACTTTTGCCTTATTAATGTTGAGCTAATTTATTCGTACAGCACTTTTCTTAAAGGTGTAGAAACAGTTTCACAAGTGAAGTGCAGTTGCAACTTGTATCATGTTAACTATTATTGCATGACTATATTTGGACTTATAGCATTCCCCGAAGTGATACTGAATGTTTTAATAGTGTTATAGTTTCCCCGGCTACCTATTTCTAGCCTCCATTAGGAGCTTTAACACAGCCAATAACGCCTCGCAATTTGGAACCCTGGTCAAGGGACGAGGTGAATGTGTTAAATACATACTTCAGATGATACAATTCTATTATCGATCACGTAAAGATAGACAAGAAAGCCCTCTGCAATTGTTGACGACCATCAACAATTAACTAGAATCCTCCATTCACAAATAACCCATATGTGTAGTTTTAATGTAAGGCCCAGTGGCTTAGTTTTAATGCTTCGCATTGCCACGCCACAGGTCCGGAGATCGAATCCCGGAACGGGCGAGGTTGACAAATCCTTTCAACCCTTGAGTGTGTTGATAAAATGGGTACCAAGCATACTTGGGAACTAAACAATGGGGATTCCTCGTGAGGCTGACCATCTTACCGGGACATATGCCTAGCACCTCAGAGCCCTAGGTCACGAAAGCTGAAATGGGCACGGCTGGCCTTGGCCCAGTAATGGGCTGTTGCGCAGAGAAGTTAGTTTAGTTTTAGTGTAACACATTATTTCCAACCAATTTTGGCTCAGAATAAGTATATCCATGGGATTGACAACCTTGCCTCGTGTAGGTTCTCTAAATTTTTTCAAAGTAGACTGTTCCACAATCAAAATATTTGGGATGCTTATAAGAGGACACAGCCGGACTATAAATTAAATATTCATATGAACAATTTCATTGCTGAAACGCCCGAACAACTAAGGATTCGATAATGTTATTCCTATAAAATATTACGAGGAAGCAAAATACCTTCGTAGCGAAAGGATTAATATAATCATTTATTATCAATATATTTAGATGTAAATAATTTTTTATTAACTAAATTTTTATATTGTAGATATCAACTTTCTTTAGTACAATTGCTGCAAAATTCGTATAATGGTCCAATGTACCCCCTCCCCTGTTCAACGGGGCACATTGGTGGCACATGATACGTGGAACTCTTTCAATATAACTATATAAAGGTATCCAATATGCCCCCTACTGCTCATCGTAAACTGAAACACCACTCCCTATGTTATCCGTGTGTGGCGCAATTTGTACTACCCATAATAAGTATATCTATTAAAACTAACCAATTGTATAATTAAAACTCGCAGCCTGCCGATAGACATGCTGCTTTTAAATGTAAGCATTTTTTTATAATATTGAAATTAAACATTTTAAGAGTTAAATATTATTTAGAATTTTTTGAAATAAAAAAGTTGGTAGTTTACAAAAAAAAATTGTTTTTCTTATTCTATCTGGTTCTCTTACTGAATAAGCAAAAATATAATAACATGGTAAGGTGTTTTCAGTTTCGTTATAATTGAGTCAAATAGATCATTAATAAATTAGTTATGTTTAACTGAAACGGCAGCATTCTTTTCATTAGTATTTATTTTATTTTTTTCGAGAAAGTAGCGAGAAAGTTATGTTTGAAGGGTTTAACTTGCAATGTAAAAATGGAATTTTTTAGAATATATAAAACTCTCAAATCCGTTTCACTTATAACTGTTTTATTACATTTTTTCATATCTACCGTTCCACCTTTACCACTTTTACGCATATTTTGCAAAGCTCTAGATGAATTGAACTAAAACAGTTTAGTTGGAATCATACATTAACAGAATTTTTTTAAATAACAAATTAACAAAGTTGCAAAACGACAAGTCAATTGTACGTTTTGCATGCTCTTGCAAATAACTAAAATATCAGTTATAACTTCTTCGCAAAAAAAAGTAGCTCACTATCTAAACAAACATACTAAGTTGTCTGTTCAAATATCCTAAAATTGTATTGTTACTGGCTGAACGTTCAGCTTTGATATTTTTCGATTTATACTGTCATGTTCACCTTGCCGCGTGTAAACGTTTGGGGCAACGAAACATTTATCTACCTTTCTCTTAAAATTATGAGGCTTTGACAAAATGTTTGCTTATTTCAATACCTATCTTTTAACTCGTATTTTATTGTAATTGCATGCAATGGAGATCATTGAGCTGTACTATTCATTTATAAAACATGCATCAAATTTCATTAAGATTAGCTGCATGCTTTTGAGCAAACTGCTGTTATTAATGAAGATTTAATGGAAGAGAAAAACTAATAACTGGAGACATAATTTAATACTTAATTTATATTAATATAATAGGTGGTAACTTAAAAAGTAAGAAAAAATAAATTGCTTATTGGTAGAACTTTGGAACTTCATTTGTTTTATAACTTCATGATGGACTGGGGACTCTGGGAAGCCCAGTCGATTGAGGCGTTCGCTTTACATGCGAAAGGTCCTTGGACTTGGTTCATGTCAGGGCATCGCCAAAATAACTGCCGACCTATAAACGACCCGTGCAGCCAAATACGTATGTCCGACGAATAATGCCCCGTGCAGAGGGAGTACATGTTAAATATGCTCCAAAAACCCGACGCTGCGTACGATGTCGCTCTTAGCAGTTGCGTTGGGTGTCTACTCAGGTGTCGGCTCGTCACCTGACTGTGGTTCTAAATTACGACGCCCGTCGACAATAGCCCTCGTGTAGCTCTAGTGTGATGATATTTGAAACTAAACTTAACTCATCGGCGCAATAGTTGGCCAAGGCCTGATGTGTCCGTTAAAGCTTACGTGACCAAGAGCTCTGAGGTTTAAGCATATATCCCGGTAAGGTGGTCAGCCTTAAGCGGAACCCCCATTGTTTAGTTCCCAATTATGCTTGTTGCCCATTTTATCGACCCGATGTGTTGAAAATATGGTTCAACTTCGATTAATCTGGGATCTGATGCCCTAACCTACGGCGTGGCAATTCGAAGCCCTACCACTAAGCCACTGGGCCTTATTGCAACTAAACAAAACTATAATTTCATAAACTACTGTTACTCTATAGTGACACTTTACACAAATATTGGCAAAAACGGGTTTTACTCGTTTTGTCGAATATTTTATAGAAAATTTGGATGCAAATATCTATGCTTGTAACCTTGAGATTTAGGAGCCAAGAAATATTTTTTTAGTTAGTTCTTTCCCTTGTCTATAGCAGCGAGACATTTTCAACAACGAATTTATCTTTTTTATTTTTTACAAATCCTGCTATACTTAAATCTGAGCTTTAGTTTTTTTTTTTTTTTACAAAACCCTTACGGATATATTCCTTTGCTTGAAAAATATATATTACAGAAAATTGCAGATGAATTTCTTTCTTTAGTTGAGAGAAAAGTTCTTCAGCCTAAAAGTCCAAAACACGAGAAAGATATGACAGTAGTACTTTGGAGAAAATTGTCTGGGACATAATTCCAACATCCAAAATCCGACAGCCAAATTAATATTTTTAATAATTTTGTGTACCATTAAATATTTGAAATCAGAGCTAATTAACGCTAATTTTGTGTACCATTAAATATTTGAAATCAGAGCTAATTACGCCATCATACTATTTTTATATTTATTTCCAAACGGTTCATGATACAATACAAAATGTTATATATTTTGAAAGTGTATAAAACATAGTATCTTTTTGTAGTGTCATGTATTTGTGATGTTGATAAGGTTAAAAGAAAATATGGGTGGCCCAGTTGCCCCGCGTTTGGGGTAAGTGGACCACCACAATGGCGGGGTAAGTGGGCCAGGGGTGTCCCACTTGCCCCAAATCTTTAATATACTTAAAAAAAAGTCAATATTCACTGATTCATAGGGTTAGTCATATTCACTATTCACAGTCCTATTCATTGACATAGGCCAGTTTAAAATCTGGAGCCCTAACATTTTTTTTACACTACATGCAAAAATGACAAGATGAAAATTAACGTATTTTTTCTTTTAGTAAGCTTGCATTCCAGAAAAAGTTGATATGGGGCAACTATTAAAGATACATCATTACTTTTTTTTTTCAAACACTCAAAAAATCATGCAGATTATTCCACTTGCCCCACCATATCTCTACCAGTTATGTGCAAAAATATATTGGGGGGGGGGGTGGCCCACTTACCCCACCTTGCGGGGCAAGTGGGCCACTCGGATGACCAAAAAGAAAAACATATTTTTTAAATTTATTATTTGCCAATTTGTGTTAAGGTTGCCATATGTACAGTAATATCATATAATAGAATGGACCACAAAAAAAGTAAGTTGTTAGGCCAATTATATCTAGTGGTATGAGGGTCTAAAGTCGAATTATGCCAAAAAGATGGCCCACTTACCCCACCTTACCCTATTATGAATTTTTTTATTTTATTTGTACATACAAAGTCACGACAAATATTAGTTTTGACTACACTCAGAGAAAAACTTTCACCTGAAAAAAGGGTTTCCAATTTATTATAAGATGTGATAAAACAATAGAAATATTTTATTGCGACTAAATAATAATGAATGGTTAGTACAAAACATTGTTTTGAAGGTGCAGCACGCATCTGCTCTTCAGCATCTTCTATTTACTGTTTCGGATAAATAGCTATACTAAACCCTACAATTTATATATCAAGGTCCAATTAATAAAGATTGTTATGATTTTCTTTAAATTATAGGAAACTATACAGTTTACATTTTTTTGTCAATCGCAATATAATAATAGTAACAATATGACAAATATGAAGAAATATCGACTCTTGTTGGGTAATCGCGATAAATATCATAAAATTGTTATGTAATAGTTAACCGTTTTGCATACATTTTCGTCGTTCTAAAATGTCATGATCAACTTACGCTTTATTTAGGCGAAGTTATTTAAGCATCTACTTAACCAATTACAAGCGAGTTTACAGCATCCTGAATCTTGGTGGTTCTAACTCTAGAATGCACTCTATGTTAGTTGCTAAGGGTAGGAAATGTTACAATGTTTGATTTATTTAAATTCTGCAAAAAATACAACAAACTGAGCTTTTTTACAAAAGTCGTTCTGTATATATATTTCAGAAAATTACAGATCCATGTCGGGAATTGTTCCGGAACCTCGAGAAAATTTCCTAATATGGAGCTAGTGTTGGAGAGGATGGTTTCATACCAACTTTTAAAATTCAGGGACACGTGAAACATCTGATCGGATGTACAATGTGGTTATAAAATAACGCTCGCTATTTGGAGTGGTCTGTACCTTGAATGAATAATCCAAATGCATCAAACATTGTGACACTTACTAATCAAGAATGGGGGAAAAGAATGGAATCATAAAAAAAAAAGATATAATCCTAAAAAATAATCATAAAAAGAATTATCATGAAAACAAACTCGTCTCTTGACTGGGGATCTAAATCACGAGGTGTCGTCAATTGAGGCCAATTACGGCCAGCACAGCTAATTACGCCTCGTAATTTAGAACCGCTGGGCAAGAGACGAGTTTCTTTTTTTCAAAAAGAATGGAATCATAAGATAGAAACTCGTCTCTTGACCAAGGTTCTAAATTGCGAGGCATAGACAATTAAGACTATTTGCGGCCAACGCATCCAATAACGCCTCGTAATTTAGAACCCTGGTCAAGTGATGTGTTTATTTTTTATGATTCCATTCTTTCCCCCCTTCTTGATTAGTAAGTGTCTCAAAGTTTTTTTGTATTTGAATTATTCATTAAAGCTACAGACCACTCCGAAAAGCGAGCGTTACTTTATAACCACCCTGTATACTTAACTCTTCTAAAGAGGCCCAATCTCTACAACGTCTAACCTATGTATTTTAACTAACAACATGCTACGAAGCATATTGCTGCAATATATTTGTAGAAAAACTTGAGGCAATTATCGTCTTGGGTAAGAAAATAATTTTATTTCAAAAAATTTTTCAATTAGAAAAATTGGTAGCACAAACAAAAACTTTAACCCAGGAAATAATTAAGTTTCTTAAAACCGTTAGTAACTATTTAAAAAAAAAACTAAAGCTACCTTTGATTTAAAACAAAAATGAGTTATGTTTGAGTAAAGTTGAGTGACTAGAGCAAATGCTTTACAAATTATGAGTTAAGATAGAGGCTAACTGGCAGCCAGTTTAACGGAACCGATGTTCTAAATTGTGTCACTTGATATTGACTTTAAATTGTACACACAACATCATGACAATTATTATTTAAAAACTACCAAATTACGTTTAAAAGTACCAAATATAGGATAATCCTGAACAACTCTTTGAGTATATTCTGTGCTTTATTTATTGCAGGAATTACTATGCGTTAAAACATAGAAATACTCAATAGGCACAAAGGTTCTCCGTTTTCTCACCGCCTATCATGTGCCTCGTGTTTCATAATAACTAGCTGCATGCAATGAGCTCACTGCTGTTAGATAATATTTATTAATGTACAAAGTTAAAATTTTCAAGCAAATTATATTATTAAGCAAATTGTTTCAACAAAAAAAAACTGGTTGCTAAATAAATAAAAACCATCTTTCTACTCGTACAATATTGAACAGTATGGCATTTGACTTCTGAACCCGTAAACACTGAAGGTAGTAAAGTTCGCCTGTCACTTCTTAGCAGCTTAAAAATATTTTGATTGTACAAGAGCCTACTTTAAAAAAAGGCAATGAAGATTTTGGTTTAGCCAAAAGTTGCTATATTTGGCGATTCATTGTTTTGCGGGGGCATATTTCTTTAAGGTTTAGAAACATTTTCTCAATTGAAGGGCAGTTCGAATTTGCTTCTGGTTAACTGTTATTATGAGCTATATTTTAGCTTATAACGCTCCCCGAGGTGATACTGAATGTTTTAAATGATACACATTGCCGCCCCGGTGGCTCACTCGCTAGGACTCTAGCCTTTGGAGCTGTTAGGGTCGGGTTCGAATCACGGTCTGGCATGGATGTTTGTGAGCGTCAATAAATGTTGTTATTTGTCTATATGTGTTATTCCTTTCTTTGTGACGGTAAAAATTCTTTCTGTGACTGTCCCACTTGACGAAAGCTTATAAGCGGTTCTCTGGGAACAAGCACACAAGCTGGAATATATATGTACCATACCATACCATAATACATATTACAGATGATACAAATTTGTTGACGATTAAGTCAAGATAGAAAATAAATCCACCGGAAGTTGATGACGGCCATCAGCATAATCCTCCTTTTACCAATAACTCATGTGCAATTTTAGTGAAGCACATTTTCCAAACAAGCTAACCCATAAAATACCATAGGATTGACAACCCTAACTCCTTTAAGTTCTATACCTGTTTCCAAAGTAGACTGTTCCACCATCAAAATATTTGGGATGCTAAGAATTTACAGCCGGACAATAAATTAAATATTCGTATTAAATAGTCAATTATTGTATATATATTTAATTTTATTTGTAAATAATTAATTATTACCTTAACTATTTTGCAAATGTCCTTTTTTATTACTATAATCGCATTATTCGTATTATGTTCCATTGTATCCTTTCCTGACCTTCAGAATATCAGCTACATTTTTATGTACAGGGTGGTTATAAAATAACGCTCGCTATTCGGAGTGGTCTGCAGCTTGAATGAATAATCCAAATGCATCAAACATTGAGACACTTACTTATCAAGAAGGGGGAAAGAGAATGGAAAAAAAAAACTCGTCTCTTGACCAGGATTCTTAATTACGAGGCGTGATTGGATGTGGTGGCCGTAATTAGCCATAATTGGCTACTCCTCGTAATTAGAACCTTGGTCAAGAGACGAGTTTCCGTTTTAAAATTCCATTCTAATTCGTAAAAAATAAACTCGTCTCTTGACCAGGGCTTTAAATTACGAGGCGTAATTAGCAGTGTTGGCAGTTATTGGCCATAATTGACGACGTCTCGAAATTTAGATTCTGGTCAAGAGACGAGTTTGTTTTTTATGATTATTTTTTAGGATTCTGTCTTTTTTATGATACCATTCTCTCCCCCCCCCCCCCTTCCCTTCTTGATAAGTAAGTGTCTCAATGTTTGATGCATTTGGATTATTCATTCAAACTACAGACCACTCCGAATAGCGAGCGTTATTTTATAACCACCCTGTATATTAATAAAAGAGATTTGCAAAATATGAGTATGTAAGTTACCAGATTACTGCAGATCTCTTAAAGATTGATTTGAACAGTTCCCGGTAAAACCGTTCGTTTATACGGACAAAGCTGCGGATGAGGGCAGTGATGTGCTCCACGCTATTGGAACTACAGGGTGAGGGAAATAAAAGTAGCCCCGGTCTAGAGATAGGAATATGGTTAAATGCTTGGCGAGAAAAACTCTCGAAGCCGCCTGAAACCTGTTTTTGCATTGGTTGGATCGGAATAGCTTCACATTAGAGCTATTTATAAACTACTGGCGAGTTTAGATCTTAGTTCGTATTGTATGAATATTGTATCTGTCCCCCACCCCCTACAGCGCATAGTATACTAAAAAAGTACTAACAACTTTTCCTAGTCACGTTGGGTTGGGGCTAAGTGTGCATGTGCAATACCCATAATTAATTACTCTATTAAAACTAGCAGTGTGCAACTAAGCACGCTGCCGTTCTATAAGGGAGTTTAAATAATTTATTCGCAGAAAATGAACAAAAAATTAAATGAAATTTAGAATTTTTAAATAAAAAAGTGGTATTGTAATAAATAAAACTAAGACAAATTGTTTGTCTCTTACTGAATTAAGCAAATATACTGAAATTGGTTAAAATGGTTAAAATAAGCTTAGATTATTTTTATTTCGTAATAATTAGGTCAGTTAGGTTTTAGTTTAATGAGTTATGTTTAACTGCTAAGGCAACATTCTTTTCCTTCATACTTAATTTATTTTGTCGTTAAAAAAATATAAAGTATTATTTGAAGTGTTGAACTAATTGCGATGTAAAAAAATGGAAATTTTAGGATATTTAAAACTGTCACAGACCCGTTACACCCGCAACTGTTTTATTACTTTCCTGAAACTTGCCGTTCCACATAACCCACCTTTAGCACTTTTATGAATTGTACTAAAACCATTTTTTTTGGTATCTACATTGACACCGATTTAAAAGAAAAATAACATTTATAAATAACAAAATATTAAGCACATTTGCAAAATGTCAAGTCAATTGTAGGTTTTACTAGTAGCGGAATTGTTCTTACGATACCATAATCGGCTCAATCAATGAAATTTATCCAAAAAGTACCAATGTAAACGTGTGTGCATTGGTCATTAAGGGGGTATGGGACACTTTCAACTTTTTTCTTTAATGTTGTAGATATCAATATAATTTTTTTTCCATAAATGTATACTAAATATACTTACACTTTTAGATAGTCAGAGGTTTTAAATAATCATTATTTATTTTTTAAAAAAATAAAATGTGTCAAAAAGTGATGTCTCTTATTTTTGTCAAAACTTGCCAATAAATAAGTCAAAAACTTATTTATTGGCAAACAAATATTTAGCATTTTTATAAACAGAAAAATGTATTTAACAAACTGTCTTTACCGATTTTTCATATTTGCCATAGTTTTTTTAAAAAAAATTATTGAAGTTTTTTTTTAATAATTTCACAGGTTCACTTTTTTATTAAAATTAATAAATAAAAAAATAAACTATTTACAACTAATCCCTAAAGACAAATTAAAGATATATGTTTGAAAAATATGAGTAAAAATTTTTGACACTCTATGGGCAGTAGATTTTGAGTTATATCAATTTAAAGTCAAAAAATCATCGAAAACACGATCAAGGAGAAAAACAGCTTTGAAGTTTATCACTTTCCTTACTGAAGCACTCCAAACCGACCGACCAACTAAGGATTCGATAACGTTATTCCTATCTAATATTACGAGGAAGCAAAGATTATAAACGTGGTTGGCCAACACAGATGTCATGACATAAAAAACTACACATCTCACGTTCTACTGCAGATATAAATAAAATTTTTGTTTTAAATTATTCTAAAATATTTGTGTTATTTTTTATGATATTAATAATTTTTTTGATTTTTTTGAAGATTTTGTGTCCCATACCCTCTTAACGGAAACAACACTTAAGGGGTCACAGGAGTCTTAAAAATGTGCAAAGAAGATACTACAAAGCATAGTTTGATCTTTCATGTAATTTTTTAACTACTCAATGTATAAGTACAATTTTTTTATATGTAATTCTACAGGATTTATTTATTATAAAACAAGTTTTAAAATTTGTGAAACTTTAGCCAAAGCTAAAATAAATGATATTGAACATGAAGCTATCTGAACACATTGTGATTAGGCTTGCGTGGCAAATTGTGAGGTCAAAATTGAAAAAATTACCAAGAAAATGACTTTATATTGTACAAATATGTACAAACAAAGACTTATACCTAAATTCTCAGCTCAATTTTAATTAGAAATTATTTTAAGAGCTTTTTTCTAAAAAAATTAATAAAAATTTCAAAATTTTGATTTTAAATTTTTTTAAAAATAATTTCTTATTAAAATTGAGCTGAGAATTTTGGTATAAGTCCTTGTTTGTACATATTTGTACAATATAAAGTCATTTTCAAGGTCATTTTTTGAATTTTGACCTCACAATTTGCCGCGCAAGCCTAATCACAATGTGTTCAAATAGCTTTATGTTTAATATAATTTATTTTAGTTTTGGCTAAAGTTTCATAAATTTTAAAATTTGTTTCATATTAAATAAATCTTGTAGAATTACATATAAAAAAATTATACTTGTATATTGAGTAGTTAAAAAATTACATGAAAGATCAAACTATGCTTTGTAGTTCCTTCTTTGCACATTTTTAAGACTCCTTAGACCCCTTAAGGGGTCTAAGGAGTCTTAACCCGGCAGCACTCGCGCTAACTTACCATAGACTAAGAATCTTCTAAACCGAGAACTCAATCTGATGCCTAGCGCCCCCAAAGTGTTGAACGGAACTAATTCACTATTAATGATTGATTTGTGATTGGCATAATTGCACTTTCCGATTGCAGCTCTACTGTTTCTTCGAAATGCATAGGGTGGTTATAAAATAACGCTCGCTATTCGGAGTGGTCTGTAGCTTGAATGAATAATCCAAACGCAAAAAAACTTTCAGACTCTTACTAATCAAGATGGGGGGGGGGAGGAGAGAATAGAATCATGAAAAACAAACTCGTCACTTGACCAGGGTTCTAAATTGGCGTAATTGGATGTGTTGGCCGTAATTAGCCATAATTGGCTGTGCCTCGTAATTTAAAACCTTGGGCAAGAAACGAGTTTCGTTTTATGATTCCATTCTTTTTAGAAAAAAGAAACTTGTCTCTTGACCAGGGTTCTAAATTACGAGGCGCAATTGAAAGTGCTAAAGCTGCTAAAGGAGGCTAGAAAAAGGCAGCCGTGAACCATTGCATTAGTTCTCTTAGACACAATTAGGGGAGTTAGTGTCTAAGTCAATTTTAATATAGAAAGTCCTTATAATTGTAATCCAATTAGAGTTTCAGATCTAGAAGTGTATTTAATCTATCTGGGGTCCATTAGACCCCAGGCGAGTGCTGCCGGGTTAAAAATGTGCAAAGAAGGAACTACAAAGCATAGTTTGATCTTTCATGTCATTTTTTAACTACTCAATATACAAGTATAATTTTTTTTATATGTAATTCTACAAGATTTATTTAATATGAAACAAATTTTAAAATTTATGAAACTTTAGCCAAAACTAAAATAAATGATATTAAATATAAAGCTATTTGAACACATTGTGATTAGGCTTGCGCGGCAAATTGTGAGGTCAAAATTAAAGACATGACCAAGAAAATGACTTTATATTGTACAAATATGTACAAACTAGAACTTATACCTAAATTCTCAGCTCAATTTTAATTAGAAATAATTTTTAAAAATTTTTTTAATCAAAATTCATAAATTTTTATAAATTTTTTTAGAAAAAAGTTCTTAAAATAAATTCTAATTAAAATTGAGCTGAGAATTTAGGTATAAGTCTTTGTTTGTACATATTTGTACAGCTGTGGAAATAAAAAAGTACCCACTTGAGGTTATTTCATCCGTTAGTCACCCTATAGAATCGGACCTTTTTGAGATTGTGTACAAATAACATTCTGAGTTAATTGCACGATACAAAATTTGCATAAGGGGCCGTCTTCATATTAAAAATATTACGATCTTTGAAATTTCCAATAGCAACACCCAATTTTAATAACTTAGAAATGTTAAGCACTCTTGAAAACCCTTAAATCTAAGTTTTTGTTACATTTGGATGAATATTTGACGAGTTATTCAAACGAATCACTTGTGGACCTTTTGGGGACCATCTCTAAAATGACAAGCAAGCATGCATGCAAAGCCGTCTTCATTTAACAATTACACACGTTATCTTATACACTGTCCAATAAAGGGTAATTAAAAAGTATTTTGTGATTTACTCAGCAAATTATGAATAAAAATTTTTTAAAATTGGGATTTCGCCTAAACTTCGTGTATTAAATTTATTTCTTTAAAAATATTAAGGTGTTTCCATTCATATTTTTTTTAAAAATCAATATAATAATTATTTAAAAATATAAAAATTGTTTAAAATACCCCAATATTGAATGCATTTTGTTTGGGTTATTATAATTTCTTTTCAGTAAAAAATTCGTTTCATTATCTTAATTATTTATAGATCGGGATAGTTTTTCATGTGCAACTCATTTAACATTATGGGACCTAAACTTTGCACGTCTCTAACTCCTCTAATAATGCTTAAAAACTAACAAAATTTGGCATTTCGTATAAACATAGGTCAGAGATTGGAAATATGGATTCAAAAAAGGGTTGGTGCTATTGGAAATTTTAAAGTTAGTAACATTTTTAATATGAAGATGGCCCCTTATGCAAATTTTGTGTCATGCAATTAACTCAGAATGTTAATTGTTCACAATGTCAAAAAGGTCCGATTCTTTAGGATGAATAACGGAGGAAATAACCTCAAGTGGGTACTTTTTTATTTCCACAGCTGTACAATATAAAGTCATTTTCTTGGCCATGTCTTCAATTTTGACCTCACAATTGGCCGCGCAAGCCTAATCACAATGTGTTCAAATAGCTTTATGTTTAATATCACTTATTTTAGTTTTGGTTAAAGTTTCATAAATTTTAAAATTTGTTTCATATTAAATAAATCTTGTAGAACTACATATAAAAAAACTATACTTGTATATTGAGTAGTTAAAAAATTACATGAAATATCAAACTATGCTTTGTAGTTCCTTCTTTGCACATTTTTAAGACTCCTTAGACCCCTTAAGGGGTCACAGGAGTCTTAAAAATGTGCAAAGAAGATACTACAAAGCATAGTTTGATCTTTCATGTCATTTTTTAACTATTCAATAAATGAGTATAATTTTTTTATATGTAATTCAACAGGATTTATTTATTATAAAACAAGTTTTAAAATTTATGAAACTTTAGCCAAAACTAAAATAAATGATATTAAACATGAAGCTATTTGAACACACTGTGATTAGTCTTGCGCGGCAAATTGTGAGGTCAAAATTGAAAAAATGACCAAGAAAATGACTTTATATTGTACAAATATGTACAAACAAAGACTTATACCTAAATTCTCAGCTCAATTTTAATTCGAAATTATTTTAAGAATTTTTTTCTAAAAAAATTAATAAAAATTTTAAAATTTTGATTTTAAATATTTTTAAAAATAATTTCTAATTAAAATTGAGCTTAGAATTTAGGTATAAGTCCTAGTTTGTACATATTTGTACAATATAAAGTCATTTTCTTGGTCATTTTTTCAATTTTGACCTCACAATTTGCCGCGCAAGCCTAATCACAATGTGTTCAAATAGCTTCATGTTTAATATCATTTATTTTAGTTTTGGCTAAAGTTTCATAAATTTTAAAACTTGTTTTATAATAAATAAATCTTGTAGAATTACATATAAAAAAATTATACTTATACATTGAGTAGTTCAAAAATGACATGAAAGATCAAATTATGTTTTGTAGTACCTTCTTTGCACATTTTTAAGACTCCTGTGACCCCTTAACACCCTTATCACAATTCATTGCAATTCTGAAACACAAAGCTCTAATTCTTTAATTTTATAACTAATTCGTATATTATTGATAAAAGCATAAGTTATTTTCCACCATCCCCCTTGTAAACGCTTCAACTTCAGCAGCAAACCTAAAAATCGCCAAGTAATGTGGGGTGCCACAACGTATGCCACTTACAACACTGATCTCTTTAATATTTACTTCGTGTTTTATAATAACTAGCAGCATGCATAGGAGCACGCTGCTGTAATAATTTTCATAAAGCATATACTTACAAAGAACTATACCATACTTATTAATATACTAAGATTATTTAATGTATGTGATTTCCGTACTGATAGGCATTTCTAGTATAACAAACCTTTTTCGTACCTAAAGTATTTTATGTTTGCATAGCAATGAAAGAAAGGTCCATTAACCCCAAACGCAAAAACCATTAAACTGCTCTTAATTAAACCTAAAAGCTTTAAATTATGAGGTTTCCCACCCCGTCGGGAATAGGTCTGGAGAAAACTACCTCATTTAGAGCTAAACGTAATGTAGAAGATGGTTTCATACTTCAAAATTTAGGGACACGTGAATCATCTGATCGGATATCTACTTCGCTCTACTTAAGAAGCTCAAGTTATTGAAACTAACAACATGCTACGAAGCATGTTGCTGCAATTTGAACGAAGACATGCTGACTTAACCCATAGACAAAGAACACTCTAGACCAGTAAGTCAATCTGATGCCTACGCACCTAAAGTTACTTGAGGAACTAATAAACTATTAATGGTTGATTTGTTGATTGGCATAATTGCACTTTCCGATTGCAGCGCAATTGTTTCTTCGGAATGTACCATAATATTAGGTCAGTTTTAAACTGATTTTCGATTTTAAGGCTACCTAATACTCAGGAATGAATTAATATAAAGCTAATCATTTATTTGTTGCTAGGTATATTCTATATATCACATCCTAAAACTTTCGAATTTATTAAAATCGAAGTCTGGCAACAGAGAGTAAATTTCGGTTACTATGACGATTGACGATAAAGTTGCTAAATGCATTTTAGAAATAGAATAATGTTCAAATTTGTTTATTTTTCGTAGTCTGCAATTATTTTTTGTTAATTTTTATTTAAATAGTGTATTTCGAAGAATTTTCAGCAATCTTGAGAATAAACGACAGTAAGTGCATTTCATGTAAGTAATATTGCAAATTCTTATTCTTTTTGGGGTTTTTTAAATGACTGTTCTGAACTATAGTAAAATTTTCTCGTTTTTTTTATAAAAATCGAATGTCGTCGATTCTAAAAGATAATTCAGTTTATTTCTTAACTTATGTAAAAGTTTTGCTGTTGTTCCTAAAGTTATAAATCTTTAAAAGATCTTGTTGATTAAATTGCAATAAATTTTACAAAAAAAAGTCCCACTAGTTTCTGGCTTTCAACAATAATTTTATTAAGTAAAGAATATCTATTTATTCGTTTTTATTTTATCATTTAGAATTGGTTAAAGAAATGATAGGAATTAATTCTACTTGAAGAAAAGCTCTGTGCTTCATACTTATAGGATATTGCAGCCTCTTCACAGAAACTGATAAATTTACCGGCATAAATCGCATACATAAGATACATGGCGGCGTTCTAACTAAACACTGATACACAATCTTATGTTTTTATTATCTAGCAAAATTGAAATAATAATTGTGCTAAATAACTGCAGTTTTTCTTGTCATTTTTAATAAAATATTTAAAGTTGTGTTGTTTCTTTATAATGTACAAATTTAAAGATTGTTTGATGAGAATAAAAAAAAATAATATTGTAAAAATGATTGTAATAAAAAAGAAATATGCTGATATTTATGCTTTTGAATTTTATTCTTGTATTCAATTTGCTACAATCAATGTTGTAAAAAATAATTTCGCGAATTATTTATTAACAAATGTCTTGCATAATTTTTATTTATATTCTAGCACTACATTTAATGCATATGAAACTTGCTTAATAAAACTGTCGTTCGAAAAGTGACTTCATTAAAAATAAATAAACTAAGTACAATTTGCTTCCTACTGCCTGTTCTTCCCGAGCTTTAACACAGTCAAAAAGTAGATACTGTCTAATAAATTGAAATATTATTTCATTCATTAAATTAAATCAAGAGATAAATTTAAGTAAAACTTCAACCATTTTAATTACAAAAATATGATTATAAAAAAACGCATGGTCCCGCTGTCGCCAAAAATAGTTTCTTTTTGTCACTTGACCTGGGTTTTAAATTACGATGCGTAATAGACTGTGTTAAAGCTCCTAAAGAAGGCTAGAAAAAAGCAGCCGCGAAACCACAGTAGTTCCCAAAGTAACTATAGGGGCGCTAGTTTCTATGTCAATTTCAATATAGAAATTCTCCAATGCTAATCCAATCAGGGATTCAGATCTAGAGTTTTTTTAATCTATGACTTAACCCAAGTAACTTGGTTAAAAAATTTATTTTATTAATAATTTTTAAACTAAAAGTGTTGGTAATAAAAATCAGAAAAAAAAAACAGTTCACCTCTCAGAAAGAAATTAAACATCCTAAAATTAATAGTAACTATTATTCATCTATAGTGATAGTAACTATTTTATCACCCATATTTATCGGCTACCTTTAGCTGGTATCCATCCTAAAAAACGACGATTTTAACCTTTCTCAATTTATTTTAACTAACATGCTACGAAGCATATTGTTATTGTTGCAATATATTTGCGCAACGAAAAGAAAAGGAACTTGATTAAAAAAATTAATTTCATATTTTTAATTAAAAAGGTTGGTAATAAAAATAAGAAAAGCAAACCATTCACCTCTCGTTAAAAAAATAACAAAAAACAGAAAACGAACTGATAGTAACTAATAGTAACTTTTATTCATCTATAGTAATAGTAACTATTTCATCACCCATATTTATCGGCTACCTTTACCGGCTGCATTGGTGCGATAAAAAAAACCCTTTACTTACTATATTATCTATTATAAGAAAAACCGTGTCCACCGAGGCCTGGCCGCATAATAAATTCGTCCAAATTATTAAAAGAAATTGCTAAAAAAATACAGAAACAAAGAACTATTAATTTAAACCCCCCCCCCCCCCCGCGATTAGTTTATATATGTGATTTCCGTGAAAGAAAAGTCCATTTACCACAAATGCAAAAACTATTAAAGTTATGAGGGTTTTTTTAACCTGTCGGGAATACGTCTGGAGAAAACTACCTCATTTAGAGCTAAACGTTATGTAGTTTCATACTAAAAAATTCAGGGACACGTGAATCATCTGATCGGGTGTCTACTTCGCCTTCTTAAGATGCTCAATTTATTTTAACTAACAACATGCTACGAAGCATTTTGTTGCATTATATCTAAAAAAGGCTCCAATTTAAAGGCTCCATAATAAAAAAAACAAATTTTTTTAAATATTTTTCTAAATTAAAAAGGTTGGTAATAAAAATAATAAAAGCAAACCGTTCACCTCTGGGGAAAAAATTAACAACAAAAAACAGAAAACAAACTGATAGTAACTAATTGTAACTATTATTCATCCATAGTAAATATTATTCATTTATAGTAACTATTATTCATCTATAGTAACTATTATTCACTTATATAGTAATAGTAACTATTTCATCACCCATATTTATGGCTACCTTTAGCTGGTATCCCACCTAAAAACGACAACTCTAAACCTACAAAGAGAGAACCTTTGTCACAACTTATTAATGTTCTGTCACACATTGTGACAGTGAGACATCCAGATCATAACAACAAAGAAATAACAGCATTTTTTTTTCAAAATAACAAAATCTAAAATTCTTTTTCAGGCGGAAAAGCAAGTGGGTGGTGATATAAAAAGTGCATTATTGTTCAAATATTTTTTTATACTTGCTTTGAAGATTTGTAAACGGTTTGAGGATTTTGTTTTCCCATGACATTTGTAGAAGGGAGTTGCAGGCTATTTGAAATTAAGATTTTCAAAAATCCTTAAATAGGAACGCTCGTTGTGGTTTTCTCCTAGAATTACTTCCGGTTTACTGTACTTTCGGTTACCTGAGTTTTCAAAAATATTTGAATAGGAAAGCTCATTGTGGTTTCCTCATGGAATTATTTTCGGCTTACTGTAGCTTCAAATAATATATATTACTCTAGAATTTTGTAGATTTGAACAGATTGCATTGCCCTAAAACATTCAACGTCTTACAAAAATTAATTAAAAATGAATTAAAAAAATTAATTTCATTTATGTATATATATTTTTTAATTAAAAAGGTTGGTAATAAAAATAAGAAAAGCAAACCGTTCACCTCTCGTTAAAAAAATAACAAAAAACAGAAAACGAACTGATAGTAACTAATAGTAACTTTTATTCATCTATAGTAATATTAACTATTTTATCACCCATATTTATCGGCTACCTTTACCGGCTGCATTGGTGCGATAAAAAACCCTTAACTTACTATATTATCTATTATAAGAAAAACTGTGTCCCACCGAGGCCTGGCCGCATAATAAATTCGTCCAAATTATTAAAAGAAATTACTAAAAAAATACAGAAGCAAAGAATTATTAGTTTACCCCTCCCCCCCCCCGTGATTAGTTTATATATGTGATTTCCGTGAAAGAAAAGTCCATTTACCACAAATGCAAAAACTATTAAAGTTATGAGGGTTTTTTTTAACCTGGCGGGAATACGTCTGGAGTAACTACCTCATTTAGAGCTAAACGTAATGTAGTGGTTGGTTTCATACTAAAAAATTCAGGGACACGTGAATCATCTGATCGGGTGTCTACTTCGCCTTCTTAAGATGCTCAATTTATTTTAACTAACAACATGCTACGAAGCATTTTGTTGCATTATATCTAAAAAAGGCTCCAAATACGACCATAATAAAAAAAACATTTTTTTAAATATTTTTCTAAATTGAAAAGGTTGGTAATAAAAAAACAAACTGATAGTAACTAATTGTAACTATTATTCATCCATAGTAAATATTATTCATCTATAGTAACTATTATTCATCTATAGTAACTATTATTCACTTATATAGTAATAGTAACTATTTCATCACCCATATTTATGGCTACCTGTAGCTGGTATCCCACCTAAAAACGACATTTCTAGCCTTGCAAAGAGAGAACCATTGTCACAACTTATTAATGTTCTGTCACACATTCACTCTCAGAAATAACACTTTCATTTTTGACGATTCATGAATCCTCAAGCCTCATTTCGTTAATTTTGAGGATTGTTTCGTCAAACTATCGCGTGACTTTTGAGTAAACGCGAGTCCGTGAAAATCATGATTTGACGATTCTGTATCTTGATTTTGAGGAAACTGAATCTCATTGTTGTACTCACATGCTCAAAAATGACGAAATATTTCTTTAGATTAGACGACATTCAAATCCTCATAAAAAGGACGATTCAAATTTCCTCACTTTGAGGAAACGAAAACTCGGAGCATTTGCCAGTAATGGAATCGTCAAAATTAGGGAAAATTTCGTCGTTTTTGAGCATTCATTTTTAAGAGTGTTGTGACAGTGAGAAATCCAGATCATAACAACATAAAAATAACAGCATTTTTTTTCAAAATAACAAAATCTCGATTTTTTTTTCAAGCGGAAAAGCAAGTGGGTGGTGATATAAAAAGTGCACTATTGTTCAAACCTTTTTTTTATACTTGCTTTGAAGATTTGTAAACGGTTTGAGGATTTTGTTTTCCCATGATATTTGTAGAAGGAAGTTGCAGGCTATTTGAAATTAAGATTTTCAAAAATCCTTAAATAGGAACGCTCGTTGTGGTTTTCTCCTAGAATTACTTTCGGTTTACTGAGTTTTCAAAAATATTTGAATAGGAAAGCTCATTGTGGTTTCCTCATGGAATTATTTTCGGCATACTGTAGCTTCAAATAATATATATTACTCTAGAATTTTGTAGATTTGAACAGATGGCATTGCCCTAAAACATTCAACGTCTTACAAAAAATTCTATATTACGTACCAAGTTTTTTTTTTTATGTCTAAAAATGGAGATAAACTCTTTCATATTTGGTAGCCATGAGATTTCTCTTGAAAGAACCAAACTGTATGTTTTAATTTTATATCACATATTTATAAGCTCGTTATTTTCTTCTAGAATAATAAAAAAACTTACATTTATCGGAATATCTAATTAACATTGTGAGAAGTTTAAAATGTTTAGACTGCCGTGGACGGGAAAAACGTGAATATTGACTAACAATTCACTGCAAATGACAGATTTCATTTTTATGTTTTCTGAACCCAAGAAGTTAGAAAACTAGTGATATATATATTTTTTTAATCATTTTAAAACTTGGGAATAACTATGCCATTAAAGAACCAATACGAGTTTATAAGTAACTAACTAACAAATACAAATTTTTTAGTTTGATACTTTTTCATGCGGGGGACTTACAGTCATATATGTGTAAGAAAACACAAATATGCACAATTTGTAAAACACTATATGTGAATGACATATGCACAAAAAGTATTTCATTATTTTTATTTTACTAATCCTTTTTTTATTCCTAACTTGGAATAATTGTTTTATATATTTTTTTTAAAAGAAGAAAAATTATTATTTATTAATAAATTAAAAAAATCAATGTACTTGTTTGAACTTTTACTTGCAAAATGTTTTCACTATTATTGATTTATTTTTGAGCCCTAAATGTGTACAAAAACATACTAGCCCACCAAGTGTAAAAAATATTAATTATTATAAACACTTAAAATATATTTAAAACCATTAGTTATTTGAATGATGATGAGGTCGTGTCCATGGGAAAAATATTACATGGGCCAAAAGTCTCATATACTGCTTGAGCGATTTGCAGACAGTGGTCCTCATAAAGGTCTTCGTAGGGCGAATTGGTGATTTGCTGCAATTTTGCCAGGATGGCTGGGCAAGACAGCAAGAGAAAATATGTTTTGGACCCAGTTCCGAGTCGGGGCAGTTTCTGCAGCTGGAGTATTTCCTAGTTCCATCTTTTTGGATTACCAGCCCTTTGAAGTTTCCTGTCCTTAATAAACAGAGTGAGGCAAATAAAAGTGGATCTGGTCTAGAAATAGGAATACGTTGAAATGCTTGGCGAGAAAAACTCTTGAAGCCGCCTGAAACCTGTTTTTGCATTGGTTGGATCGGAATAGCTTCACATTAGAGCTACTTATACACTAGTGGCGAGTTCAGATCTTAGTCTGTATTGTATGAAGACGTCCCATAATGCAAATTTTGTGCCCTGCAATCTATTTAGAATGACTTGTATTAACAAAAACAAATAGGTCTGTTTCTCTAAGATAAATAACGATCGAAATAATTACAAGTGGGAACTTTTTTTTTATCAGAGCTTTACAAACCTTGTTTATATTTAACTTCAACTAGGTTCTCAAACCATAGCGTAGTTGCCGGCAAATAAATCGCCAAACCATTTGGGCTTAATATTGAAGCGATCAATAGCTTCAGTTAGAAAACCTGTTTTTGTATTGGCTTTTGACTTGGCAACATTTCTGTCGTATTCTCATCAATACGTTTGGGCCTTTTTTATTTGCCTCGCCTTGTAGTTAGGGTATTAACGATGCATATTTATGAAATGTTAATAAACATTTTATAACAAAGTTTAAAAATGTATTGCATAAACAAATGTGACTTTTCGAGTTGAAGATGCAAGAACAGTTACAATTTTTGGATTTTTATAGTGAAGAAAACATTTCACTGGATACACTATAGCAGTTACGAAACAGTTTGCAAAATCCTTTTTTTTTTTTATGAATTGTAATGCGAGTGCTAAAATTCTTCTTTCTCCAAGAAAAGTACCGTTTTTGACAAAATATTTGACAAATAAGTAATATCCAAAATGTATTTTCATTTAAATATACCAAGTTTAAAATATTTTCCGATCCAAAGTAGTGTAACTTAAGAATATCTTTGAAGAAAATACACCTCTTTATCTCTGCTATGCAGGAATGTGTGTTTTGTTTTTATTAAAATCTGACTTCATTGAAGAAGGGAAGTATATATTTTTAATTTAAACTTATTTTCGAAAATATATCATAGCCCAAGGCCACCGTCAGTTTCGGTTTTAGAAAGAAAAAAAAACACCCTCAAATTCGTCTTGCTTAAAAATATAAGTGCGCGCCTTTTAATATTTTTCACAGAAATTTCAAAATTACACTTTTTAATGCTATTCTGATAATTTTAATTTTGGGAAAAAGTTGTCTTTTTATTAAATATTTATTAAGTATTGAAAACTATAATATCGTGTAAAATTGATATTAAATTGCATTATTGTTATTTTCGAAAATATATCGTAGCCCAAGTCCACTGTCGGTTTCGGTTTCAGAAAAAAAAAAGCCTCAAATTCGTCTCGATTAAAAACGGAAGTGCGCGCCATTAAAATTTTTTACAGAAGAAATTTCAGAATTACTATTTTCTAATGATATTCTAATAACTTAATTTTGGGGAAAAATTTCCTTTTTATTAAACATTTAATAATCATTGAAAAATAATATCGTGTAAAATTGATACTAAATTTCATTATTGTTATTTTTGTAATGATATTTAACTAATACTTCACTTTCAAAATGTGCGTATAAGTGCAAGTTTTAAGAACGTGTGCGTATGATAATTCCAATTCTATTTAACCAACTTTACTTGAAGTTGTTTGCATCAGTTGTCAACCATGATCATATAATTAATAAAGACTCATATCAGTATTATATTGTGTACTAGAACACAAAAAGTCTAATTCATTAGAATAAAATCACTTACTTTACTTTAGCCAATGCCCGTCGGTGGCGGTTGAGCCATTAGACGGATTTAAATAAAATTTGGGAGACAAATATGAAAAAATAATTTCGACTCTTGTTGGGTAAATGCGATAAATATCATAAAATTAATTCGTAGAATTGTTGTGTAATAGAACCGTTTTGCATAAATTTTCGTCGTTCTATAATGTCTTGATTAACTTACGTTTTATTTGGGTGAAGTTAATTAAGCATTACTTAACCAATTATTCTACAAGCAAGTTTACAGCATCCTGAATCTTGGTGGTTCTAACTCTAGAATGCACTCTTTGTTAGTTGCTTAGAGTAGGAAATGTTACAATGCTTGATTTATTTAAATTCTGCTAAAAATAAAACAAACTGAACTTATTTACAAAAATCGATCTGTGTATATATTTCAGAAAATTGCAGATCCATGTCGGGAATAGTTCCGAAACCCCGGAAACTCTTCTAAAGAGGTCCAATCTCTACAACGTCTAACCCATGTATTTTAACTAACAACATGCTACGAAGCATATTGCTGTAATATATTTGTACAAAATGGAACCCAAATATCAACTTGGGTTAAAAAAAATAATTTTATTTGATAATTTTTTTTAATTAGAAAAATTGGTAGCACAAACAAAAACTTTAACCTAGGAAATAATTAAATTTCCTAAAACCGATAGTAACTATTTAAAAAAAAACTAAAGCTACCTTTGATTTAAAACAAAAATGAGTTATGTTTGAGTAAAGTTGAGTGACTAGAGCAAATGCTTTACAATTTATGAGTTAAGATACAGGGTAACTGGCAGCCAGTTTACCGGAACCGATGTTCTAAATTGTGTCACTTGATATTGACTTTAAATTGTACTCACAATGTCATGACAAAAAAGTTTTAGCAAATTATATTAAAAAAAATTTCAACAAAAAACTGGTAGCTAAATTTAAAAAAAAAAAAAAACAATCGTTTAAGGTAGGCGAATACGCAAAATTCTAAAATTTTCACTATTACTTTAATCTTTTCCAAATTTGGCAAAGCGATTTCAAATATGATGAACAATGCTTTTTGGGCAATTGTTTTTATTTAAATATAATTGATTTATTTTAAAAGGTGTTTTTCAACCAAAAAAAAGGGGGTTGCGCCAACACTTCTAGTATAAAAAGTTTTACATTAATTTACCTGAAATATTTTGCAGTTGCTATTTCAATATATATCTGTGCCATGAACCTCTAACATCCGGTGTAAATATATAAGTTTTTTTTTAAATGTCCAAGTTAATCGAAAAAAAAAATCATTTTTTTGTGGTTAATTTATAACTTTTTTCTTAATAACTTCTTTTCTTGTAATTTTTATGCAACTCTAGAGGGTCATTGCATGCATCAGTTCAAAACGAAGAATTTAACACATAATAAATGTTCATAGGATGAAAATTCAATGTGGTAGACTTATTGGCGTAAACCTCTTTTTTTAGTAGAAAAACACCATTTAAAATAAATAAATTACAATTAAATTTTAAAAAATGCCTAAATAGTATTATTCATTATATTTGAAAAGATTAAAGCAATAGTAAAAATTTTAGAATTTGGGGGAATTTTGGGTATTCGCCTACGTTAACTCGTACAGTTTTGAACAGTACGGCATTTGACGTCTAAACCCGTAAACATTGAAGGTAGTAAGTATAGTTCGCCTGTCACTTTTTAACAGCTTAAATATTTTGATTGTGCAAGAGCCTACTTATGACTTATGACTTTCTTGGTGGGGGGCAAGATCGCCAAGCACTGCGACTTTAAGTCTATTGTAAAGAGCCTACTTAAAAAAAGGGCAATGAAGATTTTGGTTTAGTCAAAAGTTGCTATATTTGGCGATTCATTGTTTTGCGGGGGCACATTTCTTTACAATTTAGAAACATATTCTCAATTGAAGGCAGTTCGAAATTGCATCTGGTTAACTATTATGCAGCAAAAACTTACATTTATCGGAATAACTAATCTCCATTGTGGAATGTTTAAGATGTTTTGGCTGCCGGTGGACGGGAAAAACGTGAATATTGCTTAACAATTCACTGCAAATGACAGATTTCATTTTTATGTTTTCTGAAGCGAAGAAGTTAGAAAACTAGTGACATATATTTTTTTTATCATTTTAAAACTAGGGAATAACTATGCCATTAAAGAACCAATACGAGTTCATAAGTAACTAACTAACAAATACAAATTTTCTAGTTTGATACTTTTTCATGCAGGGGACTTACAGTCATATATGTGTAAGAAAACACAAATATGTACAAAATGTAAAATACTATATGTGAATGACACATGCACTAAAACCTTTCATTATTATTATTTTAATGACCCTTTTTTACTCATAACTTGGCAATAATAGTTTTATTTTTTTTGAAAAAAAGAAGGATTATTATTTATTAATAAATAAAAAAAATCAATGTACTTGTTTGAACTTTTGATTGCAAAATGTTTTCACTATTATTGATTTATTTTTGAGCCCTAAATGTGTACAAAAACATACTAGCCCACCAAGTGTAAAGCCAAGTGTAAAAATATATTTAAAGCCATTAGGTATTTGAATGATGATGAGGTCGTGTCCATGGGAAAAATATTGCATGGCCAAAGGTCTCATAGACTGCTTCAGCGATCTGCAGACAGTGGCCCTTATAAAGGTCTTCGTAGGGCGTATTGGTGATTTGCTGAAATTTTGCCAGGATGGCTGGACAAGAGAAAATATGTTTTGGATTAAGTTCCGAGTCGGGTCAGTTTTCACAGCTTTAGTATTTCCTAGTTCCATCTTTTTGGATTTCCACACTCTTAAAACCAAAGAGTGAAATCCACTCCTGTAGGAGAAGTGCATTTTCAACACTGGAAATGAGTGAATATTAAATCAGACTGAGTTAAAATCTCTCGTTTGTTTTAAGAGCGCAGCCCTTTGAGGTGGCCTGTCCTTAATATGGTTAGGTTATTAACGATGTAGGTAACGAATATTTATGAAATGTTAACATTTTGTAGCAAAGTTGCATAATGTATTGTATGTACAAACGTGACTTTTCGAGTTGAAGATACAAAAACAGCTATAACTTTGGGATTTATATAGTGAAGAAAAATATTTCAATTGATAAACTTAGTTACGATACAGTTTTTGCAAATACTTTTTTATGAAGCGAGCTAAAATGGAAATGGGAGAGCTAAAATTCTTCTTTCTCCAAGAACAGTACCTTTTTTTGCCAAAATACAGGGTGTCCGTAAGAGAATGTCCGTATTTTAATGGTATATTACAGGAGTTTATTTTGTACTAAATAATACTTTTGTACTAACAAATCATACATGAAATTGAAGGAAAACTAAGCTAGTTTTTCCCATAAGTGCTCAATGTGTGCGCTTTTAGTGATACGGCATACAACCAAACGAAAATGAAATTATTCCATTACTTTCCGCAGCAAGTCCGGAGTAATGGAATAGAGGACACTACAACTGTGAAAACGGTGTAGCGGTACAAGCGCATGCGCTTTTCTGAACCTGTTGGAGTTATTTTTTATTCATCACTTTCAACCTCAACTCACGAATGATTACAGCTAATACTATGACAATTTGAAACTTGGACATATGTTTACGGACACCCTGTATATTAGTTACGATACAGTTTGCAAATTCTCTTTTATGAATTGCAATCGGAAAGCTGGAATTATTCCTTCTCCAAGAAAATAACCGTTTTTGCCAAAATATTTTACAAATAAGTAATATCCAAAATGCATTTTCATTCAAATACACCAAGTTTAAAATATCTTCCGATTCAAAGTAGTGTAACTACAGAATATCTTTGAAGAAAATACACCTCTTCATCGCTGCTATGCAGGAATGTAGGTTAAATTTTTGTTAAAATGTGGCATCACAGAATAAGAGAAATATATATTTTTAATTTAAACTTATTTTCGAAAATATATCATAGCCCAAGGCCACTGTCAGTTTCGGTTTAGAAAAAAAAAACACCCTAAAATTCGTCTTGCTTAAAAATATAAGTGCGCGCCTTTTAATATTTTTCACAGAACTTGCAAAATTACACTTTCTAATGCTATTCTGATAATTTTATTTTTGGGGAAAAGTTTTCTTTTTATTAAATAATTATTAAGTATTGAAAAATATAATATCGTGTGAAATTGATAATAAATTGCATTATTGTTATTTTCGAAAATATATCATAGCCCAAGGCTACTGTCGGTTTTGGTTTCAGAAAAAAAAAGCCTCAAATTCGCCTCGATTAAAAACGGAAGCCTTTTAATATTTTCACAGAAGAAATTTCAAAATTACAATTTTCTAATGATATTCTAATAATTTATTTTTGGGGAAAAGTTTTATTTTTATTAAATATTTATTAAGTATTGGAAATTTATTAAGTATTGAAAAATAATAACCTGTAAAATTGATATTAAGTTTTGTTATTGTTATTTTTGTAATGATATTTGACCAATACTCCAATTTCATAATGTGCTTATTATAAGTGTTCGTTTTTAGAACGTGTGCGTATGACAATTCCAATTCTATTTAACCAACTTTACTTGAAGTTGTTTGCAGTTGCAAATCATACTTATATAATTACTAAAGACAAAAAAAAAAAACTTTACATTACGTATCAAGTTTTTCTGAAGTTATTCTGTATTATATTTGCATAACATTTTCTATTGCATTTTGATCATATTTAATTTTGTGTAAACCTTGCACAATAAATTAGAATGTGGGAAAAACTAAAGTGAATATTATTAAATGCAAAAACAACACTTTTTTATAAATAAATTTTTCATGGAACAAAAAAAATTGAATCTTTTATTAAAAAAAACTGTTCTTAAGAAATTTTTATACTAATACATGGCAGTTTTTAAAAATATTTTGTTTACATAATATTTTATAATTCAATTCTAAAGCTTTTTCGGCCGATTAGTAATTGTTAAAGGCAGCTTTTTTGTGGAAGAAAAAAGTTCTTAAAAAAATACTGTAGTTAGAACTTTATTTTTAATAATCCATCGTAATTTTTTTTTAAATATTTTTGTAAATATAATATTTTATAATTCAACTTCAAATCTTTTTCGGCAAATTTATAGTTTGCAAGGTCATGAGACACCTTTGTCAAGACAAAAATTAAACTTCAAAGCTTTTTCATTTAATTTATAATTTGTAAGGTCATTAGACACCTTTGTCAAAGCCAAATTGTCAAACTTAAACAAGCAGCCATACACAATCCATATCTCCGAGAAAGCTCTTAGCAATCAGCAACTGCCGATACCTATAAAAGAACCCACTTAAAATCTAATGATCTCCAACCACTTGGTTGCCATGGTAGCAACAAAACTATGTTTTTAACAACGACTTGAAGAAACCGAGTAAGTAGGAGTATTATGGGGAACAGACAACACAGCGAAATTTCAAAATATTGACGCTAAATCTTGGTTTGGTTAAGTTAATTTGCATTATCGTGGCACTACAGCTAGACGAGGGGTTTTGGCGAGGGGCTTCGTAATTTATAACCACACTCAAGTAACGAGCCGACAGCTGAGTTGGCACCCGACGCAACCGTCAAGAGCGACATCGTAAACAGCATTGGGACTTTGAAGCATATTGGAAGTGCACTACTTCTTTACGGAGTATTGAATGTCGGACTTTTGACTTCTTAAGACCCGAGGAAAATTCTACACGTATATTCTTAATCTAAACATACTTTTCATACAAATAAAAAGTTTTTATGCTAAATTTTTCATCGAAGAAATGTTTAAAAAAATGTCTAATAGTTACTTAGGGGCATGCCTTAAACTCTAAAAATACAATTTTTTTGTGCTACAAATGCAACAAAAAAGACTATCAGTTATTTGTAGTCAAAAGATTATTTTAGCATTGTTGTTAATGCAAAAATGCCTTTAAAATTCACTACAAAAAGAACTTTTTGAAAAGTTTGAAAAACATTCAATAATTTTTTAAGTACTCGCATAAATGTGGGAATGAAAGCTGAAAGGAAATACGCCACCTGAAATAAGCCAATTCTCCTGATTTGGTTAAACCATAATTTTGTTTACTTTTAAGGCTCTCGCAACGCTCAGTTAAATAATTCCAAATGTCTTTGGCGCCACAGTTTAAGGGGTCTAAGGAGTCTTAAAAATGTGCAAAGAAGGAACTACGAAGTATAGTTTGATCAGTCATGTAATTTTTTAACTACTCAATATACAAGTATAATTTTTTTATATGTAATTCTACAAGATTTATTTATTATAAAACAAATTTTAAAATTTATGAAACTTAAGCCAAAACTAAAATAAATGATATTAAACATAAAGCTATTTTAACACATTGTGATTAGGCTTGCGCGGCAAATTTTGAGGTCAAAATTGAAAAAATGACCAAGAAAATGACTTTATATTGTACAAATATGTACAAACTAGGACTTATACCTAAATTCTCAGCTCAATTTTAATTAGAAATTATTTTAAGAACTTTTTTCTAAAAAAATTTATAAAAAAATTAAAATTTTGATTTTAAATTTATTTTAAAATAATTTCTAATTAAAATTGAGCTGAGAATTTAGGTATAAGTCCTAGTTTGTACATATTTGTACAATATAAAGTCATTTTCTTGGTCATTTTTTCAATTTTGACCTCAAAATTTGCCGCGCAAGCCTAATCACAATGTGTTAAAATAGCTTTATGTTTAATATCATTTATTTTAGTTTTGGCTAAAGTCTCATAAATTTTAAAATTTATTTTATAATAAATAAATCTTGTAGAATTACATATAAAAAAATTATACTTGTATATTGAGTAGTTAAAAAATTACATGACAGATCATACTATAATTTGTAGTTCCTTCTTTGCACATTTTTAAGACTCCTTAGACCCCTTAACAGGTCTCGAGAGAACGAAAGTTCAAGTGAGTGCTGTCAATAAATTACATTTGTTGATTCTTCATGTCTGATATGAATGCTGAAGATCTTTGTTTAAATTAGATGTTTTAGGGAATTGGGAATTTTCTTGGAACTCAATACATGGGTTGCATGTAGATGTGCTTTATGTAGACATAAATATTTAGGTACTTTGAAGTTGTAATTAACATTTCAAAATACATTAATGGATAATTCCCAAATGGTTTTCATCTTATTCATGAACTTTACCTTGTTTGTGGGTTGCATGTTAGCGTTGTCTAAAGAACTTTCTTATCTAATAAGAACCATATTTAGCTTTTGTGCTAAAATTTGTATATTTGCAACGGTTTTATATATTTACAATGTTATAATAAAAAAATCATGCGTTAAAGCAATACTTATGCAGAAATAAGAACTTTAAATGTCACTTATCTAGTTAGCCATATTTATTGAGAAGCATTTAATTATCATAAAATGCAAGTCAAACTCCTTGCACAGATTTAATTCAAGCGGAATGAAATCTAATAAGTCCTAATATAAACCCACCCCTAACAAAACCCATCAATTCCAAGTCATTTAACGCGTCAAATATTCTATAATGTCTCAAAGGTATGCTCTTTAGTATCATATTTCTGGAAGTTATTAAGCTGGGTATCTACTCTTAACATTCGCGTCAGTGAAATTTTATCTATCATGAAATTCTCCTGTCGAGATACTTGAAATATGTGTCTAGCGTAGACGTTAATAAGTAGGCTTAATTTTCTATACCGGGGAAGATGTTACATAACCACGACGTTTTGAAGATTAACGTCTAGGAAAGTGATCAAAAAGTTTTAAGAATAAGAAGAGCTTAGTGGAAGAACGTGCTAAGTGATATTATTGAAAATATTAGATTTTGTTGCCCATGAACCTATTATTCATTCCTTTAGAGATGGGGCTGGGAAGGCCAGTCGGTAAGGCATTCGCCTAGCATGCGGAAGGTCCCAGGTTCTGGTCCGGGCATTGTCAAAATAACTGCGATCTATAAACGGCTCGTGCAGCCAAAAATGTTCGACGAATAATATCTCGTGTAGAGGGAGTGCTCGTTAAATATCCTTCCAAGTCCAAACGCTGCTTACGATGTCGCCCTTAAAGGTTGCCTACTCAGGTGTCGGCTCGTCACTTTACTGTGGTTCTAAAATATGACACCCATCACCAATAGCCCTCCTGCAGCTCTAGTGCGATGATAATTCAAGCTAAACTAAAACTTCCTTTAGAGAAAACATGTTTACTCTTGCTGATAAGCAATGTACTAAGTTATTTTTTTACAGATTGCAATTTCCGTTTTTAGCGAAACTAAGTGCAAGGTTTATTTTCTGGGTTCAACTTTTTGTCACATAGCGCATTCTTACACTTACAAAATCGCAGTACTAAAGTTTAATTAATAGTGACAAATTTTGATTTTTTTTCAATTGTCATTTACTGATACATTCGCTCCGTATATCTGTTACAAAATTTTGCATGTCTATCTCCACGTCTCTAAGAAAGTCTGAGCCAGAAAGTACAATGACAGGTAGACAATCTCTGTTCTTTACCTTCATATTTTTACGAATAATATAATTGTTTGCTAAATATGACATCGTGGTACACTGGGACAGACGTGCTCGTTAATTCTGTGGAGTCCAAAGTCCCGACGGCGTCAGCGAACGATGTCGCTCGAAGTTCCGTACGGTGCCAGCTCAGGTGTCGACCTCGTTATATCACCAGGATTCTAAATTTCGAGGCGTTATTGGCTTTGTTAAAGCTCCGAAAGAAGGTTAGAAATAGGCAGCCAGAAACGATGACCTTACATTATATGACATCAGGGACCTTACCTATTTTATCTCCATGAGGGCTGTAAGGAGCATAGGGGTCAGGATCTCAGACTCGAGATCGGAAGGTTGAGAGTTCGAGACCCGGTGCCACTGAAGACTTACCGAGTATATGCGGAGTACGTGCTCGTAAAATCTGTTGGGTCCGAATGTCCTGTGGTCGGTCATTGCGCAGTTCACCATGGGTACAGGTTCCTGGAGAAAATTTCCCTACACTTCAGGGACTTGTCTAAATTGTGGAGGTGGCGACAGATGGCAACATCTGTCATATGTGTTTGTGTGTGTCTTGTGTTGTCCTACTTGACGATGGTTAATAAGCGGGTCCTTGCGACCAAGCACACAAACCTGAAAATATATGTCAACCAACCAAACCAAATTATCTCCATGTCTGTGAACATTAAAGTAGGCTGTGGGGATCCTTGGGTTGTTTAGTACCTTGATCTCGGGATCAGAAGGTCCCGCGATCAAGTCTCGGTACCACTGAAGACCCACCGAGTATATGCGGAGTACGTGCTCCCTAAATATGTTGTGCCCGAAAGTCCTATGGTCGGTCATTGCGCATTTTCCCACGGGTTTAGGTCCCTGGAGACTTTTTCCCTCCCCTTCAGGGACATGTCTTAATTGCGGAGGTGGGGATAGATGGCAGCATCTGTCACGTATGTGGGTGTGAGTGATGTGTCTGTTTTACTTGACGATGGTTTATAAGCTATTCTCACAAGCACACAAGCCTGAAAATATGTCTACCAATCAATATTAAAGTAAAATAATTTTTGAAAATATATATAGAATAAAAATAGTTAATACGGATTAACAAAGAAAAGAATTAAAAAATGCCCAACTATGGCTAATTATATCCGGTACGTATCCAATTAACCAAACACACAGTTTAACAAGAATCTCGGAAAGGGAACTGGGATATATTAAGAATATTTTTTGCACGACTGTTTATATTATGGTAGAATCGATCGAGGTATAATGATGTCCCTAATGACTGAGATTAAGATAATGAATAAGAGAAAAGGTACATAAGTGGAATATAGGGGTTGAATCACAGAGTTTTTTTATACGAAAAAACTGTATTTTGTCTTGGTATGTGTTTAAGGGATTTGAATCTCGGATTGAGCAAGTTTCATTCAGTGTTTCAGTCTTTCGTTTTGTTGATTAAATAAAGACCCAGATAGCTTGGGATTTACATTTTATTTCTTATCGTCCGATTTTTTTTTTTTTTTTTTTTTTTGAGCTTTATGACTTCAGAGTAAATTTTTTTTTATTTTATATATAAGCTTGTTTGTACTCTATGAACATGTGTGATTATAAAAAAAAACGTCAAAAAGCGGCTATTTAAATTCATATAGAACTTTTCGTTAAAATACCGATTAGTAGATTTTTATATGTAACACATATATCATGATTTTCAATCCCATGAAATGGGGGTGGTTAGCTCAGACGATTAGACCCAGGTTCCCAGGTTCGGGTCCGGCCATCGTCAAAATAACTGCTGACCTATAAACGGTCCGTGCAGCCAAATAGGCCTTGAAGCATATTTCAAGTGCACTTCCTCTACACGGAATAATGAACGTCGGACTTTTAACCTCTTAAGACCCGAGCAAAATCGTACACGTATTTTCTTAATCTAAACATACTTTTCATACAAATAAAAAGTCTTTTTTGCTAAAAAGTATTTTTTTCGAGGAAATTTTTTAAAAAAAATGCTTAATAGTTACTTAGGGCACGCCTTAAACTCTAAAAATACACATTTTTTGTGTTATAAATGCAACAAAAAAGGCCGTATCACTTATTTGTAGTTAACAGATTATTCTATCATTGTTTTTAATGCAAAAATGCCTTTAAAATTAACTACCAAAATAACTTTTTAAAAAGTTTGAAAAAACATAAAATATTTTTTTAAGAACTCGCATAAATGAGGGAATGAAAGCTGAAAGGAAATACGTCACATGAAACAAGCCGATTCTCCTGACTTGGTTAAACCATCATTTTGCTTACTTTTAAGGCTCTCGCAACGCTCAGTTAAATAATTCCAAATGTCTTTGGCGCCACAGTTCAACAGGTCTCGAGAGAACGATAGTTCAACTGAGTGCTGTCGAAAAATTACATATGTTGATTCTTCAAGTCTGATATTAATGCTGAAGTTCTTTGTTTAAGTTAGATGCTTTGGGCCAGGGGATTAGAAATTTTCTTGGAACTCAATATATGGGTTGCATGTAGATGTGTTGTATGTAGATACAAATATTTAGGTACTTTTTGCTGTTGTAATTAACATTTCAAAATACATTAATGGATAATTCCCCAATGGTTTTCATCTTAATTTATGAACTTCTATGTAGTTTGCAGTTGTAATTAACATTTCAAAATATATTAATGGATAGATTTCGTCAATGGCTTTCATCTTAATTTATGAACTTTACCTTGTTTGTTCATTTTTTTAAGAACTCTCATAAATGTGGGAATGACAGCTGAAAGGAATACGTCACATGAAACAAGCCGATTCTCCTGACTTGGTTAAACCATCATTTTGTTTACTTTTAAGGTTCTCGCAACGCTCAGTTAAATAATTCCAAATGTCTTTGGCGCCACAGTTTAACAGGTCTCGAGAGAACGAAAGTTCAAGTGAGTGCTGTCGATAAATTACATATGTTGATTCTTCAAGTCTGATTTTAATGCTGAAGATCTTTGTTTAAATTAGATGTTTTAGGGAATTGGGAATTTTCTTGAACTCAATATATGGGTTGATGCAGATGTGTTCTATGTAGACATAAATATTCAGGTACTTTGCAGTTGTAATTAACATTTCAAAATACATTAATGGATAATTCCCTAATGGTTTTCATCTTATTTATGAACTTTACCTTGATTGTGTGGTGCATATTAGTGTTGCCTAAAGAACTTTCTTAACTAATATTAATCATATTTAGTTTTAGTGCTCAAGTTTAAATATTTACAACGTTATAGTAAAATAAAATCAAGCGTTAAAGCAATACTTTTGCAGAAATAAGAATTTTAAATGTCACTTATCTAGTTAGCCATATTTATTAAGAAGCATTTAATTATCATAAAGTGCAAGTCAAACTCCTTGCACAGATTTAATTCAAGCGGAATGAAATATAATAAGTCCTAATACATGCAAAACCCATCAATTCTAAGTCATTTAACGTGTCAAATCTTCTATAATGTCTCAAAGGTATGCCCTTTAGTATCATATTTCGGGAAGTTATTAAGCTGGGTATCTACTATTAACATTCGCGTCAGTGAAATTTTATCTATCATGAAATTCTCCTGTCGAGATACTTGAATTATGTGTCTAGCGTAGACGTTAATAAGTAGACTTAATTTTCCTTACCGGGGAAGATGTTACATAACCGCGACGTTTTGAAGATTAACAGCTTGGAAAGTGATCAAAAGTTTTTAAGAGTATGAAGAGCTTAGTGGAAGAACGTGCTAAGTGATATTATTGAAAATATTAGATTTTCTGCCAATGAACCTACAGGGTGTTCCAAAATTGACCGGAATTGTATAGGACGCAATTCCTAAATATTTACCCGGCCCCCGCCAATGAAAAACGGCGAACTAATTGGCCGCCCTTTCGGTCGTGCATGAAATCTTGCACTTGTGCTACACAAGAATGTAGAACTTTTAGTTTGGTTTGGTTGAATTTACATCTGATATAAATTACAGGTTCAACTAGTTTTCAAAAAAATATTTTTTAGGAGGCTGTTCATTTTGATAGGTTGTTGCATTATTGTTAAAAAAAACTTGATGTTGACCATCAGTCTATACATAACAATTATTGTATTTTGCTTATTTATGCTGGGTAGGTATGCACATATACAGGGTGGTTATAAAATAACGCTCGCTATTCGGGGTGGTCTGTAGCTTTAATGAATAATCCAAATGCAGAAGACTTTGAGACACTTACTAATCAAGAAGGGGGGAAAGAATGGAATCATAAAAAGCAAACTCGTCTCTTGACCAGGGTTCTAAATTACGAGGCGTAAATAGCTGTGTTGGCCGTAATTGGCCATAATTGACGACGTCTCGTAACTTAGAAGCCTGGTCAAGAGACGAGTTTGTTTTTTATGGTTCTTTTTTGTGATTTTTTTTGAAGATTCTATCTTTTTTTATGATTCCATTCTTTTTCCCCCCTTCTTGATTAGTAAGCGTCTCAAATTTTGAAGCATTTGGACTATTCATTCAAGCTACAGACTACTCCGAATAGCGAGCGTTATTTTATAACCACCCTGTATATTCCGGTGTGTGTGCATGATCAGAGACCCGCTTATAAGATTTCGTCAAGTAAGACAGCCAAAGAAGGATTTTTTACTGACAGAGAAAGTAAGTACACCCAGTGCAAAGGCGGGAATTGAACCCGCACCCATTACAGCGCGCGGACTGCTAGCGTTATGGCCTGCGATCCAAACCACTCGGCCATCGATCCCCACATGACACCCTAAATTGTCTCCGTGTTGGTAGATGGTGCGGTTGGTAGGTTCATTCTCTACCCTACTATAGAACTATTTGGTCCCAACACATGCACATTTCGACAAACTGTACACTTCTATCGCAAAACGTTTAGCTCCTTCCAATTTTCAAACATCCAGCTCGAATTTGAAACACACCAAATTATTTAAATCGAAATCCAAACACAAAAATTCCATTTTCGTAGTTACTAATCATTTTTAGTAGTTTTAGGAACTGTGATGTAACAGAATCTGCAAATTGTAAAATTACTAGGCAATATGTCGATTCACCCAAACCGAACTCAAAACAAATGCATCCCTTCATCAACACATTCTCGTGCTGCCCTAGTTCAAGTACGCAACCACGACCAAAACGCGTGATCAATTGGCTTTTTTACTATTTTTCGGAGGGGCCGGCTCAATATTTCGGAATTGCATCAATTCCTATTCCGGTCAATTTTGAAACACCCTGTATTATTCATTCCTCTGGAGAAGGGGCTTGGGAGCCCAGTCGGTAAGGCATTCGCCTATCATGCGGAAGGTCCCTGGTTCGGGTCCGGGTATTGCCAAAATAACTGCGATCTATATACGGCCAGTGCAGCCAAAAATGTCCGACGAATAATATCCCGTGTAGAGGGAGTTCTCGTTAAATATCCTTCCAAGTCCAAACGCTGCTTACGATGTCGCCCTAAAAGGTTGCCTACTCAGGTGTCGGCTCGTCACTTGACTGTGGTTCTAAAATATGACAATTTCATTTTTTTTTGTGGATCTTAGTGCAAACCATAATTTTTAAAGCTTATTTTCTCGGTCAAAACTTTTTGTCACATATCACATTTTTACACTTACAAACTCGCAGTACTAAAGTTTAATTATCAGTGAAAAATTTAGATTCTTCCAATTGTCATTTACTGATACATCCGTTTCGTATATCTGTTAAGGGGTCACAGGAGTCTTAAAAATGTGCAAAGAAGATACTACATAGCATAGTTTGATCTCTCTTGTAATTTTTTAACTACTCAATAAATGAGTATAATTTTTTTATGTGTAATTCTACAAGATTTATTTATTATAAAACAAGTTTTAAAATTTATGAAACTTTATCCAAAACTAAAATAAATGATATTAAACATGAAGGTACTTGAACACACTGTGATTAGGCTTGCGCGGCAAATTGTGAGGTCAAAATTGAAAAAATGACCAAGAAAATGACTTTATATTGTACAAATATGTATAGACTAGGACTTATACCTAAATTCTCAGCTCAATTTTAATTAGAAATTATTTTAAGAACTTTTTTCTAAAAAAATTATTAAAAAATTAAAATTTTTGATTTTAAATTTTTAAAAAAATAATTTCTAATTGAAATTGAGCTGAGAATTTAGGTATAAGTCCTAGTCTGTACATATTTGTACAATATAAAGTCCTGTTCTTATTCATTTTTTCAATTTTGACCTCACAATTTGCCGCGCAAGCCTAATCACAGTGTGTTCAAGTACCTTCATGTTTAATATCATTTATTTTAGTTTTGGCTAAAGTTTCATAAATTTTAAAACTTGTTTTATAATAAATAAATCTTGTAGAATTACATATAAAAAAATTATACTTATACATTCAGTAGTTCAAAAATGACATGAAAGATCAAACTTTGCTTTGTAGTATCTTCTTTGCACATTTTTAAGACTCCTTAGACCCCTTAAATAGTTTTTGCATGTCTATCTCCACGTCATTATGAAAGTCTGTCTACCTCTCATTGTACTTTCTGGCTCAATTTCCATTTCTTTACCTTCATATTTTTACAAATAATATGTTTTGATAAATATGACATCAGTAATACACTGGGACAGACCAGATGTGCACGTTAAATATGTGAAGTCCCGACGGCGTCAGCGTACGATGTTGCTCGAAGTTCCGTTGGGTGCTCGCTCGGGTGTCGAACTCGTCATGTGACCATGATTCTGAATTTCGAGGCGTTATTGGCCGTGTTAAAGCTCCGAAATAGGCAGCCGGAAACGATTACATTATACGACATCAGGGACCTCACCTATTTTATCTCCATGTCTGTGAACAATAGAGTAGGCTGTGGGAGCCTTGTGGTTAGTACCTTGATCTCGGTATCCGAAGGTCCCGCGATCAAGTCTCGGTACCACTGAAGACCCACCGAGTATTTGCGGAGTACGTGCTCGTTAAATCCCATGCGTCCGAAAGTCCTGAGAATTGGTCCCACTAGGTAGAGGGTATTCCCACTGGTACAGGTCCCTGGAGACTATTTCCCTCCCGGTCATGTCTTAATTGCAGAGGTGGCGATAGATGGCAGCATCATCTGTCACGTATGTGTGTGAGTGATGTGTCTGTTTTACTTGAGAAGGTTTATAAGCGGGTCTCTGACCAAGCACAAAAACCTGAAAATATGTCTCCCAACCAACATTAAAGTAAAAGGATTTTTATGAAGAGTACAGGGGAAGAACCGATTTATTTCGTAGAGACTTTCCTTAACAGCCTCTTTGGGGATGATAGCGAGAAATCGCCTAAACTGGTGTAAAGAAACAGGTTACTCGCTTTGTTTGTACTTCGCGGAAACCCTGATTCGCGTCAGAGATCAATGGATACGAGTCACACGTTTGTACCGCGAATGAAGAATCAAAAGAGAAACCGGTTTCCGGTTGCCAATGTCCGCCAAGCAGACACAATTAAGGAAAGTCTCTAAGGAAATCAAGCGGTTCTTCCCCTGTACTCTTTATACATAGAATTAAGATAGATAATACGGATTAACAAAGAAAAAATTAAAAATATGTCCAACTACGACTAATTATATCCGGTACGTATGCAATTAACCGAACACACCCTTTAACAAGAATCTCGGAAAAGGGAACTGAGATATATTAAGAACATTTTTTGCACGACTGTTTCTATTATAGTCGAATCGATCGAGGTATAATGATGTCCCTAATGACTGAGATTAAGATAATGAATAAGAGAAAAGGTACATAAGTGGAATATAGGGGTTGAATCACAGAGCTGCTTGATACGAAAAAAAGTCTCTATTTTGTCTTGGTATGGGTTTAAGGGATTTGAATCTCGGATTGTGCAATGTTCATTCAGTATTTCAGTCTTTCGTTGATAAATAGGGACCAAAATAACTTGGGAATTAAATTTTAGTTCGGATCGTTTTTTTTTTTTTTTTTTTTTGAAATTTATAACTTCAAAATATTTTTTTTTCGATTTTATATATTTGTTCGTACTCTAAAAATGCATAATTATAAAAAAAGACGTTAGAAAGCCGTCTATTTAAATTTATGTGGAACCTTCCGTTAAAACCGGTTTCCTATCGCCAATGTCCGCCCACACCATAAAGTAAGACTCCTAAAAAATCAAGTGGTTCTTCCCGTGTACTCTTCTTATATCATGATTTTCAACCCCATAAAACCTAAATATTTTCTTACTAAGGACAAAAGTGAACAAACGTTCTTCTACACACGATCCGATAAAATTTCGGCAAATTTTACTCCATTATTAAATATATATGCAGCACAACTACGGCTACACATGTCCCTTAGCGTTCCATGCAAATTTTATACTCATGTTTCGACGTAGGGACAGAATAATTTAAATAATAATTAAACTTTTTGTCACATATCACATTTTTACACTTACAAACTCGCAGTACTAAAGTTTAATTATCAGTGAAAAATTTAGATTCTTCCAATTGTCATTTACTGATACATCCGTTTCGTATATCTGTTAAGGGGTCACAGGAGTCTTAAAAATGTGCAAAGAAGATACTACATAGCATAGTTTGATCTCTCTTGTAATTTTTTAACTACTCAATAAATGAGTATAATTTTTTTATGTGTAATTCTACAAGATTTATTTATTATAAAACAAGTTTTAAAATTTATGAAACTTTATCCAAAACTAAAATAAATGATATTAAACATGAAGGTACTTGAACACACTGTGATTAGGCTTGCGCGGCAAATTGTGAGGTCAAAATTGAAAAAATGACCAAGAAAATGACTTTATATTGTACAAATATGTATAGACTAGGACTTATACCTAAATTCTCAGCTCAATTTTAATTAGAAATTATTTTAAGAACTTTTTTCTAAAAAAATTATTAAAAAATTAAAATTTTTGATTTTAAATTTTTAAAAAAATAATTTCTAATTGAAATTGAGCTGAGAATTTAGGTATAAGTCCTAGTCTGTACATATTTGTACAATATAAAGTCCTGTTCTTATTCATTTTTTCAATTTTGACCTCACAATTTGCCGCGCAAGCCTAATCACAGTGTGTTCAAGTACCTTCATGTTTAATATCATTTATTTTAGTTTTGGCTAAAGTTTCATAAATTTTAAAACTTGTTTTATAATAAATAAATCTTGTAGAATTACATATAAAAAAATTATACTTATACATTCAGTAGTTCAAAAATGACATGAAAGATCAAACTTTGCTTTGTAGTATCTTCTTTGCACATTTTTAAGACTCCTTAGACCCCTTAAATAGTTTTTGCATGTCTATCTCCACGTCATTATGAAAGTCTGTCTACCTCTCATTGTACTTTCTGGCTCAATTTCCATTTCTTTACCTTCATATTTTTACAAATAATATGTTTTGATAAATATGACATCAGTAATACACTGGGACAGACCAGATGTGCACGTTAAATATGTGAAGTCCCGACGGCGTCAGCGTACGATGTTGCTCGAAGTTCCGTTGGGTGCTCGCTCGGGTGTCGAACTCGTCATGTGACCATGATTCTGAATTTCGAGGCGTTATTGGCCGTGTTAAAGCTCCGAAATAGGCAGCCGGAAACGATTACATTATACGACATCAGGGACCTCACCTATTTTATCTCCATGTCTGTGAACAATAGAGTAGGCTGTGGGAGCCTTGTGGTTAGTACCTTGATCTCGGTATCCGAAGGTCCCGCGATCAAGTCTCGGTACCACTGAAGACCCACCGAGTATTTGCGGAGTACGTGCTCGTTAAATCCCATGCGTCCGAAAGTCCTGAGAATTGGTCCCACTAGGTAGAGGGTATTCCCACTGGTACAGGTCCCTGGAGACTATTTCCCTCCCGGTCATGTCTTAATTGCGGAGGTGGCGATAGATGGCAGCATCATCTGTCACGTATGTGTGTGAGTGATGTGTCTGTTTTACTTGAGAAGGTTTATAAGCGGGTCTCTGACCAAGCACAAAAACCTGAAAATATGTCTCCCAACCAACATTAAAGTAAAAGGATTTTTATGAAGAGTACAGGGGAAGAACCGATTTATTTCGTAGAGACTTTCCTTAACAGCCTCTTTGGGGATGATAGCGAGAAATCGCCTAAACTGGTGTAAAGAAACAGGTTACTCGCTTTGTTTGTACTTCGCGGAAACCCTGATTCGCGTCAGAGATCAATGGATACGAGTCACACGTTTGTACCGCGAATGAAGAATCAAAAGAGAAACCGGTTTCCGGTTGCCAATGTCCGCCAAGCAGACACAATTAAGGAAAGTCTCTAAGGAAATCAAGCGGTTCTTCCCCTGTACTCTTTATACATAGAATTAAGATAGATAATACGGATTAACAAAGAAAAAATTAAAAATATGTCCAACTACGACTAATTATATCCGGTACGTATGCAATTAACCGAACACACCCTTTAACAAGAATCTCGGAAAAGGGAACTGAGATATATTAAGAACATTTTTTGCACGACTGTTTCTATTATAGTCGAATCGATCGAGGTATAATGATGTCCCTAATGACTGAGATTAAGATAATGAATAAGAGAAAAGGTACATAAGTGGAATATAGGGGTTGAATCACAGAGCTGCTTGATACGAAAAAAAGTCTCTATTTTGTCTTGGTATGGGTTTAAGGGATTTGAATCTCGGATTGTGCAATGTTCATTCAGTATTTCAGTCTTTCGTTGATAAATAGGGACCAAAATAACTTGGGAATTAAATTTTAGTTCGGATCGTTTTTTTTTTTTTTTTTTTGAAATTTATAACTTCAAAATATTTTTTTTTTCGATTTTATATATTTGTTCGTACTCTAAAAATGCATAATTATAAAAAAAGACGTTAGAAAGCCGTCTATTTAAATTTATGTGGAACCTTCCGTTAAAACCGGTTTCCTATCGCCAATGTCCGCCCACACCATAAAGTAAGACTCCTAAAAAATCAAGTGGTTCTTCCCGTGTACTCTTCTTATATCATGATTTTCAACCCCATAAAACCTAAATATTTTCTTACTAAGGACAAAAGTGAACAAACGTTCTTCTACACACGATCCGATAAAATTTCGGCAAATTTTACTCCATTATTAAATATATATGCAGCACAACTACGGCTACACATGTCCCTTAGCGTTCCATGCAAATTTTATACTCATGTTTCGACGTAGGGACAGAATAATTTAACGGATAACGCTTTGAAGTGTAAAATACTTTCCATCCGGAATTAATTTTGGGAGAATTGAAAGGTTTGGGAATCTTGAAATCGTAGAAAAGGTTTTGAATTTTAACTTATTTTGAAATTGAAATTAGTTTTTTTTCTCCTGGTTCTTTATTTTTAAAGGTAAAACGGAAGTAGTTGTTCAAGTACTAAGAACTTTGATACGTTGTTTTAGTTTTCAAAGATTAATTATATTCGTAATTTAGGTTTGTGTGAAATTAACTGTACATATAACCTTTTTGACCGGTTTTCAGGTGGCGCTGATTTAAAATTATGAGACTAAATTTGGAGTTGTATCGAAAAAAATGCGTTAAGCATCATCAATGCCAGCAACTCCTTAAAATCAAAGTCATTTTTTATAAAAATAACAAATGGTACAAGTCAGCTGCTTCGGTATCGATATTTTTGAAGAGCTTGAACATTCTCTTTAATATCCGCACGATCGTGCGAAATTGTTATGTGGATATTTCATAAACACATAATTCAAAAATGGACATAGTGTCTTTTTGTTTTGTTTAAAATCTTTGAGTTTTGATTTTTACTGTAAATAAACCTTCAGTATTAATAATTATTAAAGATCCATGGTTGGAATGTGAAAAATCTTAAAAATGTGTGAAAAAATAGTTCAATAAAAAAAACGTCAATAAAAATAATTATTTCAGTCATCACACCTATAAATAACAAATATTTAAGTAATGAAGTGAAAAAATACTCTCTACAGATATTATTTTTCAGCCTCCAGATAAACTGAATTTCCTAATATTAAACCAAATAATCTATGCTTTATTTAATAAATTTTTGGGACTTAACATTGCGTTATGCTTATTTGCTACTTAAGTAATATGTTACGAACAACGTAACTACCAAGGGTAATATACCATTCTGTGCTTTAACATTTAGCTTCAACAAATTGTATATTATAAATGTCTACACTGTTAAAAAATATTCCTTGAATTAACGGAAAAACTACTGGCAGCAAGTTGCCGGGATTTTTCCGTTAATATCAGGATCTTCCGTTTTGGAATTTTTCCGTTATTTTCCGGAACTTCCATTTCGGAATTCTTCCCTTAATTTCAGGGTCTTCCATTTTGGAATTTCTCCGTTAATTTCAGGATCTTAAATTTCGGAATTTCTCCGTTAATTTCAGGATCTTCCATTTTGGAATTTCTCCGTTAATTTCAGGATTTACCGTTTTAGAAATATTCTGTTAATTTCAGGAATTTTTATTTAGCTGTTTCTTTGTTAATTTCATGAATTTCTAATTTGCATTTCTCTCTAAATTCAGAAAACTTACATAGTATATTTTCTAGTTAATTCCAAGACATTTTTGCTTTTTTCTTGTCAATTTTGTGTTAATAAATGTCGTCATACTTAAACCTTAAATCTATTCAAAACTAATACAATCTAATCCTTTAATCTTTTTAAAACCATATTTATTATATAATCTGAATAAAAAGGACATTGTTCACATTTTTGAAATTAAAAAATTACCACTCTTCATATATTTAAAACAATTTTAATATGGCATAAAAATGTTAATAATTTTTCCAATTTTGATAATTTTTCTGACATATTTTTATAATGTATATATTTGGTGTTGTTCTGTGGCTACACAAATGGTATTGTACTTTTCAGTAGCATATCCAGGGCAAAATCATGGGTAGGGGATAATGAGTCAGGTGTCTTAGGGGTTGACCACCCCTTAATAGAGAGACTCTTTAAGACAGTAAAATTTTTAGTCAAAAACGATAAATCATTAAGTGTCTGCATTTGTACTATACATACATAAATTTGTATAGTCTCTGATAGTAAAACAACAACATGTTTTAGTACATGAGGACGAGAATTATCCCTCCTCCCCTGGATACACCACTGATACAATTTAACAAGATATGAATAACAAAAGAATTACAGAATATAATCAGGTTTTATTTTTCTTTCACAATTGAAAAAGACTGATATGGTTCTCAAATTCTCAACTAATTTAAAAATTTATGCAGGAACTACAGATTTAGTTTTCATCTTTTTCCGAACTTTTGACCCTCTTTGGAGATTTATGATAAACAAGCACCTAAAAAAAATAATATATTAATATATATAAATCCAATTTTAAATGACTAGATCTAATGTATAGAAGCAATTGTTAATCAGGCGTAAACCAAGCAAATTCTTCTTAAGTCCTTCTAAAATTAAACAATTTGTCAATTTTAGGCTTTTTTTTAGCAAGTTTTCCATAGTATGACCGTAATAAGTTAATATCAGAGTTAAAAACGCTTTTTCTCTTTTTGTGAAGAGGTGGAGGGGGCAGACAAAGCATGAATCTTACAGTACCTTTAATTAATTGATTTATCCATATATCTCAATACAGTTTTGAGAATACACTGAAAATATTTTTTTAATAGTAGAAACAAAACAGAAGTGTTCTTGAATAATGTATATCATTACTAAAAATACAATTTTATAATAGTATTTAGTATAAAATAATAACTTTAATGCAATTTAATAGTATTTTAATAATAAAATACAATTTTATAATTAGTATTCTAGTAAAAGCTAATAATTATTGCTTTTGAATATCACCGGCATGAAGTTATAGACGGTGAGCCGAAAATGAGATATCACTTAGCAGCTATATCTAAATAAACACTAAAATAGCGTTTTGCGGACACTTGCAATTCCTAAATTTTTAATGTGTTGGAAAGTTTGCATTTAATCGGAAATTGTGTGTGCAGACTTTTCAAAACAAAGAGCATTGGCAATAGTGTATGTAACTTCTGAATCGAATCAAAATATGTGATTTGCATACATCCGTAATCACTAATTGATTCATTAAAATCAACAAAATTTTATTATTTTATAAAGAAAAAGTTTGCGTTATGTATACTTGCATAGTTTTTAAAATAAACCATGCTTATAGCGATAGCGTAACCGTGCTTTTCAATCGAGGTTAGGTTTTGAATTATCGTCGCACTAAAGCTACACGAGGGCTATAGCTTTTCAATCGAATTTAATTTCAAGTCATTTCATTATTTTTTTTAATAATGTGCACTTGTTTGTTTGTGAACTTTGTTTATTTCATATATTTGACAGCTTTTTTAAACATTTAAATCAAATTGACTTAGTTGCGCGTGTTGGTAAACAAACGGAATTATTAATTTCTGGAGTCACCTCACGGTCAATTACAGGACTATAGATATTACAGAAACAAATAAGAAAGATACAATAACTGGATTCTATAGATAGAAAAGGAAGATAGAAAATATAAACATAAAAATATCTTATTTTATTAAACGAAATGAACATACCTGTATATTTATCTTTCTTGCTGTTTTCAGATGTGGTCAAAACAAAACAACAAACAAAAACAAGGCTGAGTCGGTCGGCGGATGCGTCGAGGCTAAAAACTGTTGGGTGCGAGGTTATACGGAGAATTTACGTTCATACGGGTCTTAAGTGAAATTCTGCAATCAGAAATACGGTGTTTTTCCGTTTTCGCTTGTCAAGCGTTTAAGGAAAACGGAAACAAGCTGTGTATTTCAGACAAACCGTCTGTTTGTGAAAGAAACGCAATCTTTCCGTAAATTCCCGAAATAATCACAGAAATATGTACGTAAAATTCAGGTTTTTTTTAACAGTGTAGATATATAACATGCAAAATAAATTATAAGGCATCGTTACGTTTCGGCTATGCTATAACTCAATAAAAGAATTGCCACTTTCTACGTATAGTTAAATACATATTTATTACTCAGTTTACAAGAGTCTTATTGTAATAAGAGCTACTGCATAATATATATATCCCTACTACATAAATAGAATTTAAGGACTTTTGAATTTGAGTAGTAGTTGCATTGTTGACTGGATAGATGGTTTTATGGTTTCTAGCTTAAGGATAGGAGGATTTTTAGCCAATAGAAACTGTTTGGTAATTATCGAAAATCATTACATGTCTTGACATAATACAAAATTCATTATTGTTAAAAATTGATCGCTCTGAGGAATAATCTTTTTGATGAAGCTGTAAAATTGTTTTTAATAAATTATTTTTATTTTGGAATGTTGTGCCGTGAAAACTGACTGTCCCTCGAAGGGTTTAGATGAATGGTGATCAGCACTTTAAATTATGGCTCTCAGTTCTAGGGAATATGTCGAGTCTGCAAAGGTTTGATCACCAATGTGACAGCCATTAGAATGAAGAAACACACACTTTAAATCCTAAAAGTATCGTGTAATCTCCTATTTTGACATTTTAAGAGCCAAAAAAGCAATAATCAGTTTTGGCTCTGATTTCTTAACTACAAGGCATCAAAATAGTTAAGAATAACATCGAGAATATTCAATTATATTTCGGAAAGTACAGAATAACAATTACATAATCAAGAAAAGAAATAAAAGATAAATTCTTAATACTTCTCAAAAACAGTTAACCATCACTCACAATAATACAAATAGAATATTTTAATTTTATTATATTATATAAAGTAAAGCAAAAAAACTTAAATTTTTTGTATAAGTTTTAATGAAACAAATGCTATAAATTTATTATCTTTAGCAACGTAACAAATGCGCTACGTTAACAACTCGCCAACAGTTCATCACTCCCTTAGGCATTAGTATGTCACCTAACTTTTCGACAGTTGGAAGTCTCAGCATATTAGGCATAATGAACTTCGTGACGCATTATCATTAGGAGACTAGAATTAATCCCCTTTTAAAGTATTGGACTTAGACGTTATTAGAAAATACTTAAAAGATGAATGGGGGGTTTAGGGCCTGAAGGAAGCAAAGTTAAATTGAAAAAGAAATCATTACTTGGAAGTTTAAAAGTGATCGTTGTCTTAATTACTAATTGAAAGAAACTGATAAATTGTAAAAGTTGAATTTTAATGAATTTAGTAACACCAAATATGTTTTGGCAGTTTTCTCAAATTATAGTGTGAAGGGCTTATTTCATAATTAGTTTTCTTAGTACATTTCAGTGTTCATTGGTCAATATTATGAAGAGTGCAGATTTAAAAGCAGAACTTGCACTTTTCCAAATATTTTTTGTAGAAAAAAGTAACAGTGCATTTTAACTCACAACTTTGTGTAAATGCAGGAACACAATACTAAACTTTTTTTTAAATGACAAACTTTCCTTGCATAGTACTCATAATTCGTCGTTACTTGACAAAGGTTTATAACCGGGTCTGTTGCCAAGCACACAAGCCTAAAAATATATGTATACCAACCAACCATACTTCACGCACATCGACATATTTTCATTACTTAATTGTGTCATGTTATGTAATTGAAAGTAAAAGGTGGTCTGATCTGTCACCTAGTAAAACGTAAATGTGTTTCCTGTGCTATCTAGACACCCACACTGCGGTTGCTCCTAATTCCACCAAAAATGTATTACCTTGAACATTTGAAAGAAAACCAAAATATTGCTTAAATTGTCAAATCAATTAAGGAGTAACGCTATGACACCCAAAACGAATTTAACCCTCTAATGCATGAATATTTATTTTCATCCCAAAAAGATATGTATATGTGTCTTTAATACTCATACATTGTGGGGAAAATACTGAAAAGAAAATTAATTGCATTAGAATTGAATGATTTCAATTTCTAAGATTTTTTTCCATATGACAAAAACCATTTACAAAATACAAATTTTGATAATAATGACTATAAAAACAATAAATATATTTCAAAACAACTCTTTTTAGCATTAATTAGTTTTTCAAAACAATTTATTTGTATTAGGTACTAATATTATTATAGTTTGCTTACCAAAACGTAATTTCACAACAATTAATAACCTAACTCTTTAATTTTGAATACACTTTAACTACTGGCACCCATAAGGGTTATTGGTAACTAAAACTTCAAAGTGGAATGTAATATATGAAAAAAAAAATTCTAGAGAGGGAGCTCTACTTTAATACAATAAAGTGGAATACGTTAATTGTTGACAAACGACATAAGTATGCATTAGAGGGTTAATATGATATCCTTAGAAGGTAGGTAGGTTCATGTTATCCAGAAACAAGTTTCCTTTTTTTATAAACCTTAAGTTAGGTATTTTTTTTGCCTTTAGTAAGTGCCGGAATTAACATATCTAGATGCAAACGAAACACTTTAAAGCTTATTTTCTCGGTTCCTTCTTTTTATCGTTTAGTACACATACTTCCACTTAGCTCTTCATTGTTAGCTGTTCCTTTCAATTAAGAATCAGAAAAAAACGCTATTAAAAAATTTAAATAATACTTATTATGAAATAATTTTACTAAGCTTCCGTCACCAGGCTCAAAACCAGTGTTTTTAAGGGGTCATAGGAGTCTTAAAAATTTGCAAAGAAGGTACTACAAAGCATAGTTTGATATTTCATGTAATTTTTTAACTATTCAATATATTAGGATAATTATTTTATATGTAATTCTACAAGATTTATTTTTTATAAAACAAATTATAAAATTTATGAAACTTTAGCCAAAACTAAAATAAATGATATTAAACATAAAGCTATTTGAACACATTGGGATTAGGCTTGCGCGGCAAATTGTGAGGTCAAAATTGAAAAAATGACCAAGAAAATGACTTTATATTGCACATATATGTACAAACTAGGACTTATACCTGAATTCTCAGCTCAATTTAAATTAGAAATTATTTTAAAAAAATTAAAATCAAAATTTAAAAATTTTTATTAATTTTTTTAGAAAAAGTTCTTAAAATAATTTCTAATTAAAATTGAGCTGAGAAATTAGGTATAAGTCCTAGTTTGTACATATTTGTACAATTTAAAGTCATTTTCTTGGTAATTTTTTCAATTTTGACCTCAAAATTTGCCGCGCAAGCCTGATCACAATGTGTTCAAATAGCTTTATGTTTAATATAATTTATTTTAGTTTTGGCTAAAGTTTCGTAAATTTTAAAATTTGTTTTATAGTAAATGAATCTTATAGAATTACATATAAAAAATTATACTTATATATTGAGTAGTTAAAAAATTACATAAAATATCAAACTATACTTTGTAGTACCTTCTTTGCACATTTTTAAGACTCCTATGACCCCTTAAACCTTTACCTATTTTCTGCTGACTTCTAGTTCAATCCTTTAATACTGGAGTAAGCCCTATGTATCACACTAGCAATGTGTTAAGGGGTCATAGGAGTCTTAAAAATGTGCAAATTAGGTACTACAAAACATAGTTTGATCTTTCATGTCATTTTTGAACTACTCAATGTATAAGTATAATTTTTTTATATGTTATTTTACAAGATTTATTTATTATAAAACAAGTTTTAAAATTTATGAAACTTTAGCCAAAACTAAAATAAATTATATTAAACATGAAGCTATATGAACACTTTGTGATTAGGCTTGCGCGGCAAATTGTGAGGTCAAAATTGAAAAAATGACCAAGAAAATGACTTTATGTTGTACAAATATGTACAAACAAAGACTTATACCTAAATTCTCAGCTCAATTTTAATCATAAATTATTTTTTAAAAATTTAAAATAATTTTTTTTAATGTTTATCAATTTTTTTACTAAAAAAGTTCTTAAAATTATTTCTAATTAAAATTGAGCTGAGAATTTAGGTATAAGTCATTGTTTGTACATATTTGTACAATATAAAGTCATTTTCTTGGTCATTTTTTCAATTTTGACCTCACAATTTGTCGCGCAAGCCTAATCACAATGTGTTCATATAGCTTCATGTTTAATATCATTTATTTTGGTTTTGGCTAAAGTTTCATGTATTTTAAAACTTGTTTTATAATAAATAAATCTTGTAGAATTACATATAAAAAAATTATACTCATTTAATGAATACTTAAAAAATGACATGAAAGATCAAACTATGCTTAGTAGTATCTTCTTTGCACATTTTTAAGACTCCTGTGACCCCTTAAGTAGTTCATTAGGCCTAATTTGCTGATGGACTAGTAACTCTTGAAATTCTATTTGGCATACTAATACTTGTGGGTAGCAGTTAATGAGCGAAGCATTGCTGCGGTGTTAATGAAGCGGATTTTTTTACATTGTTGAAGTGTCATTGATAAAAACTTATACAAAATTTCAATTCTTAATTCTTAGTTATTTAAATGCCATTAGGAAATATGTTAGTCTTATGGTAAGGTTTTATAATCTATTTATTCGTCTAGTACTAATTTTAATTTGATTAATTACAATATATAAAAGTTAACAAAGGCTTTGTTATTTTCATATTTATGAGTTTAATAATATGTAATTAATAAACTTATTTTTTTTCTTGTTGAGACTTTCAAAAAGGAGTGAATAAAATATACTAGTTAGGATATAAAAGGATATAAGTATATTTAGTTTATAGTTGAAAGGACAAGCTGTTGAATACTGTCATTTCCTTAATACTTATTATGTTACATGTTAACATTAACTATTTCGTAGATTTATGAGTTTAAGATGATATTAGAAATTTTAATGGGTTTGCTTAAAGATATCTCTGAGTTCGTTTTTAATGATTCAGATCGGGTTTTGGTATTTCTTTAAGTAATTTATGTGACAACTAAAAATAGTTGTACCTTTTGTAATACTAGAAATAGGAAGGCCTTTCAAAAAACTTTTCCAGGCCTTAAATTACAAGACATCTTCATTGAAAATTGTTAAAATTAGTCTATTAATAATAAAAAACTGACATTGATTGAGAGTTAATTTACAGCACCAAAAACTGTGTGGATATGCAACTCAAAATCTTTGGGAAATTTTAAACGTTATTTAAGAAAATGGAAAAAAATAAACTATTGCACGTAATTGTTTGAATTTAAACAAATAATATTGGAATATAATTTGGCTCGGCAGTGAAAAGTTTATGGGCAAACGTGTTTACATTATCGGATTATAGCTTCAGTTTTAATTTTGAATATGTATACAAAGTTGATTATTCATCTTTATCGATGAGGCTATTCAAATACTTGCCTTTAACAAAGACGCGAATTCTACCTTTTGAAACAAATATTTAAGAATTTAATACTCAAATATTTCGCCCCCTAAATCTTACAACATGGAAACTTAATATAATCAGACTATATGTATTTCCGAAAGTCAAACGCTAAGACAGCCGTTCGTTTTATGAATAAACATAACAACGCTAATACTGTTTACAATGTATACTATGTTTACTATTGTAAGAGCTCTGTTTAGTAGTTGTATCTGATTGCATTGGACATTTGTCCAGATATTAGTTGATGAGTTAAACTTGTTCCATGAAATGTAGACTAATATTTGAAACTTTCTGCATAAATTAATGAATTAGCTGATTTCGATTGATTTAATTATAACTTCGTAGAATTGGATTAATTTTAGTGTCCTTGTGAATGAATAAATCACAAATATGCTTGTAGAGTAGAATATAGCTTAATAACTTGTTTCGATTAAACTTCCACAATTAGATTTTAACCTAAAAAGAAAGCATTAAAAAAGTTCCACGATACGTTTTTAACCTAAAAAGGAAGCTTTTAAAAAGTCTATGTATGTTTGTCTGTAGCCTCATTTTAAGAGCCGAAAATTTAATCTACATTTAAATAACAAAAACATTCCTTTTTAACTATTTCTATTGATGCCTCTTTATATATTGATTTAAAATAAAAAATAAAACTATTGAAGAAATATTTAGGTGACATTAATTATACCAATGAAGATTGCATAGTATGCATCACAAAGGAATTCATTTTATAGTTTTGTATATTTATATTAAGAAGGTGGGGGGGGGGGAGAGAAATAATTCAATTTTTTTGCAGAAATATCTTAATTTTAATTAAATATTCAGTGATTAACTATAGTATATCTGTAAAGCAAGAAGTTTTGATACTGACTCATGTATAATTATGCAGCCAAAACTATTGGCTGTCCAGATACCAAACTATTTGGCGGAAATTTCAGAAACTGACTCCTTCTGTATCGAAGACCTCAGATCTGCTGCACACAATACGATGCCAGTATAAGGTTGCGTTGGTTGCTAGCTTAAGTCACTTGACTACGGTTCTTAATTGCGATTCGTGCGTGAAATTTTCAACCTGACCACATTTTCTTAAAATCAATACTAGATATAATTCTCATTTTACATAGCACCAGCGGGTGATCGAGCTCCGCTCGGAGAAAACAGGTATCGAAGCTAGCTCGAAGATTTAAATTTTCAATTGTGATTTATCAAAACAATACATACCATAAGAAAATGTGTGAAACCATTGGTGAAAAGGTAACCAGTTAAAGTGAATGTGACCAGATATTCAAAATCAAAAAGTGCGACACTCCATCAGCCCCCCCCCCCACCCCCGTTGTATTTTTTAAGTATTTTTTTTATGCACATAATTAGTCCCTTCACACAATTACACACTTGGTATAAGAAAGATAAGGAAGGCGCGTTCAACAGCAGCAGTGGTTCCACCAATTTGTTGATGACTTTAACTTCATTTAACAATTTCTAAAGACGTCATAGCGTTTTACAACGATTATTCATAAAAAAAAGTATATTTTATTTACAATTTCCTCGTTTTTCGGCACATTGCGGGACTTTTACAAAAAAGCGGGACGTTTTGGCGGGGCAGTAACACAAAAAGCGGGACGTCTGGTCACATTAGTTAAAGTGCACCATTGTAAACAAAGTCAGAGTTTGGAAGGGAACTATTCTATACAAAGGTAAAGTTTTAAAAGTCATAGGAAATGAAATGTAATTGATAATTGGCGTTTTGTTGAAAAGCAACGAAAATGTCGAAATGTGGTAAACATTCCATTTCATACTTCATTCAACTCGATAGGTATAGCAACCACACGTTAAATTTTCAAGATCGCCAAAAATCGCCAATGAACAGAATAGAACTAAAATCGTCTGCTGATTGGAACTAAAAAAATATTCATGTTACCAATTCTGTAAAACTCAATAAAGTTTAAAGCAAGGCTGAATTTATTTAAATTTGAAAAATTTAAAATCTTAACTAAACATTTATTGCTTAAGCAGATGCTTATAGCTTTAGCAGATGGCATCAGGAAAGTAGCCATTATGGCGAACTAATGAAGTTTGAAAATATCCTATCTGTAACTCCGAACTGCTTGACCGTAGCGCTTCAAAACCTGTGCCAATCGATTCATCATGGCCAAAAACCCCAGACCCCCAAGTTTGCCGGAGTTTATTAATTCTGGGGCGATTCCTCGTACATAGTATAAGATTACATTTATAAATACATAGTATAAGATTTAAGTACATAGATAAGATTTTTAACAGCATCGGATCATCTTCTAAGTTGTAATAGCTGTATATCCAACTTCTAACGAAAGTAAATAGAGCGCCACGAATACTTTGTACTCCAATTTCACTTTGATCATGTGCACTTCATTTTAGCTTTGATCTTCATTGTAGGCATATGACTACTTTGGCTTTGAACTTGAAGCGAACATCAAAGCATGTCTTTCTGGATGCTTTACGATAAAGTTGTAGAGATGGTATAGATGAAGGTCATGTTTATCAACAAATTGCAAGCGGAACTATAGTTGCTATAAAAAGATAGTGTATCAAACGATATTGTTCTCCTGTAAGTTAAAGATTCCTCAAAATGAGACAGGTTTAGTCTCTTGCGATCTGACATCCCCATTTTGTAATTTTTTTTTAAAAAACCTCCCCAATTAACAAGTTAATTAGTTCCTAAATTGATCTGGTTCGACAGAAGAAGATCCAGATATCAGTTTTCAGCCTTTGATTACAGGTATCAGTCACTTATTTCTATTAAAAATGTTGAACGAGGGTCAATACGATATTAGATTTCTTAAAAATATATTTAATATTTTTCAAACCTTTCAAATATTTGTTTCAGCAGTTAACTTTAAGGGAATTTTGCATGAAAAACAATATTAAAATGAAATGTAAACTACAAATAAGTGATACGGCCTTTTTTGTTTTGCATTTATTGCACATAATTGTGTATTTTTCGCTCTTAAGGCGTGTGTCTCAATAACTATTAAAAATATTCTTTTTTAAAAAAAAGTTTGGCAAAATATTTTTTAGCACATTAAGACGTTCAGGGCAAAACATTTTTAATCACTTTTTGGAAAAAAATTGATTTGGTTAGCTTTTCATACAGATTATATACGCAATGATGATTATGAGTGATTATAATCGTATGTATAGGTACATATACATACAATTTAACTTTTTTGTGCAAATCAAAATGTTGGTGGATCCCTTCCTACAATACCTGTATGAAAAGCTAACCAACTCAATTTTTTCCCAAAGTGGTTTAACTTCGTTTTGCATTTGAGTTCTTCATATGTATGAATGAAAAGTATGCTTTAACACTGACATTTATTATAACAATGACCCTTTTAGACAATGACATTTATCATAAAACTGACCCTTTTAGACAATGACATTTATTAAAACAATTCCATTTATTATAACAATGACATTTATTATTACAATGCCATTTATTACAACAATGAAATTTATTATAACAATGTCATTTATTATAACACAATGACATTTATTACAAGAATGACATTTATTACAACCTTGACATTTCTTACAACAATGGCATTTGTTACAACAATTAAATTTACTACAACATTGGTATTTATTAACAACAATGACATTTATTACAACAATGATATTTATTACAACTCTAACACTTATAATAACAATGACATTTACAAATACGGGGGGAGTATTGAAACTCATAAACTAGCTTTTTAACAATCAATCCTCTTCCGACTCACTGGAAGGATGGTGATTAGGGTGGATAAATAAAATAACTTTTTATTTTATTTCGTATCGCTATAGTGCGGAAAAGTTGCCATTGGTAAAGACATGAAAAATTCACAAATTTTAATTTTTTTATTGATTAATCTTCCGTTCGCGCAATGCCATCAAAGTTGGCAAAAAATTGTCAAAAACCGTAAATTTAAATATTTTTAAAACACGAGAGATGTTTTTAATTGCGTTTCTATATCATGAATTAACTACTAAAAATACTGAAAAGCAATATCTATGCAGATCAAAAGTACAAAAAATTTACAAAAAGGTGGAACTACGAAACTTTGCAAAAAAATACGAATTTTCCTCATTTTGTATTTGGAAGATCTGACACGAATGTGTAATAAGTGCATGTATATTGATATTACCACTTTTAGTAGTTAATTCATGATATAGAAACGCAATTAAAAACATCTCTCGTGTTTTAAAAAAGATAAAATTTACGGTTTCTGACAATTTTTGATGGCATTGCGCGAACGGAAGATTAATTAATAAAAAAATAAAAATTAGTGCAATTTTCATGTTTTTACCAATGGCAACTATTCCTCACTATAGCGATCCGAAATAAAATAAAAAGTTTTTTTCGGCATACCCTAATGGTGATCAGCACACAATATCTAATACAAGCCCCATTTACTTTGTCATAGGCGGTTCAATATTGATATAGAATGCAAGAGGTTCCGAGTTCAAAACCGGGTCGGTCTGGACCTTTTCACATCTATGCCTAAATCAACGAAATAATTCGCTATCAATGCCCAATGGTTGAAATGGTAGATAGTTGAAGATAACTAATAATTTAATATTATTATATGAAATGTGCAATCCTGATGCTATTGTAAAATCTTTAAATATAAACATCAATCATCAACAACATCAGAAACTTCATTTTTTGTTATTCCAATACCCCCATTCGGATACCCAGATCTCAATTTTAAATATTTACCTTCTAAAATTAATTAGATATTATATCTTAACATAATCGGATTACAACTCTCTATCCCAACATAGTCAACAATAATGAAACAACAATGCATAGTCAACAATGCATTTGGTAAACAAACAGCCCATCCTGGCTACTGTGTACACAAATGTCAATGTACAGTTTAATCTAATAAGGCAACGACGGTTCTACCATCATTTGGGTGAAGCGAAACTATCAATTTGGTGGTTGGTTATTTGGGGTAACATAGTTATTCGGCAAAGAAGGTGTAATTGATATTCAAAATTTGGACATTAATGGGTTAATATATTTTCAGTTGTTTGATTTCATATCGTATTTCACATATTTTAAAGCTAGAATCTCACTCCCATAGGGACCAAAAAATGCCTTTTTCGCCATTTATTTTGTTCGACTACTTTACAGTCTGTACCATTTCGAATCATCCTTCTAAAAATAAAAACTTAAAGAGTATTTAACCTCAAAAGTTTTTTATGCTGGGCCAGTTCTTGTATTTACCTAAAGATCGACGAAGCCGCAATCGCGTTAAGACTCTAGCCTTTGGAGCTGCTGGGGTCGGGTTCGAATCTCGGTCAGGCATAGATGTTTGTGACCGTCAATAAATGTTGTTATTTTTCTATGTGTTATTCATTTCTTTGTGACTGTAAACATTCCTTCTATGTCTGTCCCACTTGACGAAAGCTTATGAGCGGTTCTCTGAACAAGCACACAAGTTGGAATATATATGTACCATACCATAATATACCATACCAAGACCAACGTGTTGCTAATGGTGGCTGGAGCACGTTAAATGTGTCGTAGTCGCAAAGTCCTCCATGTTCCCATACCAAATTAATACCTCTGGGGGTACTAGCTAAAGGGATTGTCGGCCTTTGATCCGGAGCAAAATCCCGATATGTGAGTGAGAATGGATGTGTGAAAAGGACCTTCCTGTAAAACGGATGTATCGTTTTGACTAGCAAAAGTCTGACTTCCTCCTTTGGGGTGCTCAATGAAAATGGAAGCCACCCCACTTCGCCTTAAAATCGGATAGTCTACTCCGGGCTCGGTTACCGAGTGGCTTTAGAAACAAGAATAGAAATAAATTAATTACACGACATCAAGCCGAAACTTCTTGGAAAAAAATCATTCTGTAAGAAAGACATTGAATACTTTCTTACAAAAGGAATATACAAAGGAATTGCTTTTACATAGGCAATGCATGCCTCAAAATATTTGAATACAGTTGGGACTTAAAATATTGTGTTAATTTAAAAAAAAAAAAAAGCTATAAAAAAAGATAAACGAAACGCTACATTTGTAGCGGAAATAATTACATTTCTAAACACAGAAATTTCATTCTTTTGTCAAAACTTCTTGATGTCTCAAACTCTGCTTTTAATTAGGCTTAAAAACTAACTCAAGATGGAGGAAACATGTATTCTTTTGAATTTTAGATGGTTAAAAATGTCAACTTATTTTTTATATACTAAGAGGTCTTTAATTTAAAGCGAAACTAAATTACAAAAAGTAATTTTGAAGTTGAATAACTTTTTTCTAAGTTTATAAGAAAAGAACATTTGAAGAAATTCTTTTTAAAAACTTTTTTCCTAGAGCAGGAATTTAATTCATTTTCTAGAATTCTAACGGCGCTTCTTTACCTAATAAAAGATAAGACGAATTAGCTTTTTACTTCATTAAAACGGTATTTTAGTTTTTAGCAGTCATAAGTAGCTGGGATTAAAATAAATCAATTAATGAATTTAATTTCTTCAATTTGTTAGGTAAGGGTATCTTACATTAGAGTATATTTAACTTGGTAATTTGATAGAAGGGAATACTATTAAGTCTTAAAAATTACACTTAAACAATTTTTCCCTTAACAAACATTAAAACTAAAACATAGATTTGATGAAAAGTTAACATCATGTTGGGCTGTGGTCAGACTCTCGATCTCGGGATCAGAAGGTCCCGCTGTCGAGTCCTGGTCGCTGAAAACCCACCGAGTAAGGCGGGGTACGCGCTCGTTAAATCTGGGGGTCCGAAAGTCCTGCGGGCAGTCATGGCGCAGTTTCCCTCGGGTACAGGTCCCTGGAGACTATTTCCCTCTCTTTCAGGGACATGTATAAATTGCGGAGGTGGCGATAGATAACAGAATCTGCTACTTATGTGTGATGCTGTGTCTGTCTTTACGAAGGTTCATAAGTGGATCTCTGACCAAGAACACAAACCTGAATATATATGTTTAATAACCAACGAATTGTTTCAATTAATAAAAGATATAAAGCCTGGATTACATAAGCTATTTCATTGTATCGTACTACATTACCATAAAATTGCATTAAAAAAGATACGCTATCACTAAATGTTGTTTGGTATGTAAGACGTAATGTAAGTGGTAAGCTTGATAGCGACCTCTATTTCAAAGTACTTTATACACTCTTAAAACAAACACTCCTAATTTAACTCAGTCTGAGTGGATTTCACTCCTCCAGACTGGAAAATGCACTTCGCCTTTTGGAGTGGATCCTTTGTGTGTTAAACCTCCGACAGGATCACTCCAAACGAGTGATTTTAACTCAGTCTGAGTAAATATGCATGCCTTTACGGTGTCGAAAATGCACTTCTCCAACTGGAGTGGATTTCACTCTTTTGTTTTAAGAGTGTATAGGAGAGGTTTAAACAAACTCTGCCGTAACTAAACGAAAAAACAAATCTCCTTAATGTTTCAAATCTTTGTCAAATTCTACAACTAAACAAATTCAATAATAATAGTAAAACAAAAGAGACACAACACAAAACAGTGTTTCTTTTTTACTTGGAAAGACAAATACAAAAAATGTCCAAAAATCAAACATCGCCAATGACAACCCGCAGCCAACGTTAACGTAAAAAACGCATACAATTATTCTTAAAAGGATGCTAATTTTGGTAAGATACATATTGAATGTTCAAGGTTACTATAGTAACAGCACGTAAGTAAGTTATCTTATGGCAATTAGGAGGAGAGAATACTTTTAAGGCATAAGAAATATATTTTTTAAGAGAGGTGTATGTATTGGGATGATGAGCAAATAAAAATTCATCAAATGATGATTAATCGAGAATTTTTTTCGTGGTTGCAAGAACATATTGTCTTTTGAGACATCTTAGACGTTGTCTGAAAAAAAAACAATTCAAATGTATTTGTTGGGTTTCAACGACGTAAATTGCCTACTTTATGAGTGACGTTAACGTTATAATAACACATACCATTATTCCAAAATGGATGCTAATTTTGGTGAAGAGATATGATATGTTCAATGTTGCTTAACAACAACACGTAAGTAAGTTATCTTATGGCAGTTCGGAGGGGAGAATGCTTTTAAGGCATAAGAAATATATTTTTAAAGAGAGGTTGGTGTATTGAGTTGATGAGCAAATAAAAATTCCTCCTATAATGGGTAATTGGATTTTTTTCTTAGTTGTTAGATATTGTCGTTTGAGTTATTCTAGATATTGCTTTTAAAAATGTTTTTTAAATATTTTGTTTAGTTTCCATGACGTAGTTTACCTACTTTATGAGTGATTTTTTCGTATATAAAACCGGTACATTTGAAGATTGAAGAACCATTTTTGGAGCATACATATGCGGAAAAAAATCGAACATTTCTAGGCGATTTTATCCAAAAGTAACCAACTACCAATTTTTTTTCACTGAAAAAGACAAAATTAAATTTTTTTATTTTTTGGGAGTACAAGGTTCGGTGAAAAAAATACTTTTGGTATTTTTCTTATTTTCTAAGGAACATATTTCAATCATATTCATTAATATTTACAAATTGTTGCTTTGTTAAATATTTCATAACATTTATTTTTTACTATGTTCCTTTGGGACTTAGGAGCCCAGTCGGTCAGACACTCGCCTAGCATGCGAAAGTTCCCATATTCGGGTCCGGACTTCACCAACATAACTGCCGACCTATAAACGTTTCACACAGCCAAAAGTGTCCGAAGAATAATATTGCGCGTAAGGGAGTGCACGTTTAACATCCTTCAAAGTCCTAACCCTGCGTACGATGTCACCTTTAACGGCTGCGTTGGGTGCCTATTCAGGTGTGTCGGCTCGTCACTTGACTGTGTTTCTAAAATACGTCGCCCATAGCCAATAGCTCCCGTGTGGCTCTAGTGTGACGATAATTCAAAACCTAACCTATTACGTCCCTTTAAAGCCAAGGCATGTTGTGTTAGAACATCATATTTCATATCCCTGGTTCACTATGAATAAGTTTGCACGACTAAAAAAGCTATTAGTAAAAGAACGCGCTAAGTGACAAAAGAGTGAAAACGAGAAAATGAGTTTTAATTTTTTTTGGCACTTAGATACGCTAAAAAAGGTTGTTTACAAAAAAGTAAAATTTATACTTAATTGTTTATGAAAATGGGATTCTTCTTATACTTAAAGAAGGCAATAACATGTTTAAAAAAATTAAACTTTTTAAAAATGTCTTATAGTACGTTCTTCTACTAGCTCTTCTGTTTAGATTTACATTAAACTCCGTTAGCTTAATGTTAATTAAACATTTCTTCTTCAGATAAACTCATCCGGCACTCAGTACCCACCATCTCTTATCTCGTCTCTTCGCTCGGCTCTCTTCAGCAGGCGATATTCCTCGAGGTCCAACCCACCAAACGATTTCATGTGGATTGACAGGAACGGTAGACCTGTCTCCCCTCCCTCCAACCACCCGAGAAGCCCCACATTCAGAAAAGTGAGTTACAAGTTTACATTTTTAAGTATACCTTGTCTATTTGCTAGTTGTGCCTCCGAAAGCGTTTTCTTCCCCCATCACTTCGCTTGGTTTTCTAGGAAACGGGGGGAGCATCGCTTTTCTAAACCTAGTGCGTTTGAGGTTCTGTTGAGAGGTGAACAATTCAAACCCAAGTAGGGTGGTAAAAAACCGCGTTCACGCCGTTTCGAGGAAAACCAGATGTGGGGATAGGGGAGAAAAATGCTTTCGGGGCTCTCTTTCTACAAGGTATAGATTTATAGTAAATTTAAAACCAATTGGTATTAATATGTGACATGAAAAGTATTAGTTTGATCCTAGAGGAGGTATTAAGAGTAGTTAGCTGGTTGCCTTACACAGCAAAAACAAATTTAGATGATCTTTTTTTACCTTAATTGAAATGCTTATAAAATACAGGGTGGTCCAAAAGTAGGCAAACATTTAATGCTATTAGTACTATTGGTAAGAACTTCGGGTTAATCAGCCATTGATGAATTCGTATTGACGGTATTCTGCGGTATTGATGAAACTTGCGGTCTTTTTCTTCTAAGAATCACAAAATGGCAAAAAAAAATGACCTGTTGGGTACATGTGGTAAAATGCGGAGCTAGCTTCTTATTCAAAAATGTATGTTCAATTCCATTCACATAAATTCAATCCACACCGCATAATAAAAGATTCGAAAACTCGATCTAACTGCTTCAACAATGCCAAACTGACAAATGTCTCTATTTTTGCCAGAAATGTCTTATTCATCTCTCCTCCACTCGAGAATACGAAGTGTCGACTAGGCATATTTATCAATTCATTTTAAGAATATTTTTGAGTTCGTTTTGTGAGTTCAGCACTGTTTGATATAACCTAGCACGAGACTTAAAATTCCACACACTATGTTTATAGCGTAAAGAGTGGAAGCTTCAATAAAATAACTTAGCATACGTCCGACTTTCTGGTCAATAAAAGTGTTTGACGCCCCACTAAAAATGGTCAGTAGAGATCAATAGAAAATTTGTATGTGGAATTGGCCAACTTGTACCAATATAAATCTCTATATTGATATCTATACAAATCTCTATCGATATCCATACAAATCTCTACTGATCTATATAGATATCAGTGCAGAACTATTGATGTCATTTGAGATCAGAAGCTTACTGGTATTTTCTTTACTGGTGTCTATAGAGCTCTATTGATATCAATAAGAAATATTATCAGTAGGTTACTGATATCAATAGCTTCTACTGATAACAATAGTGACATCCGTAGAAATAAGTAGACATCAATAAAGCTGCACTTATATCAATAGATTTTTGTATTGATCTCTATGGATCATTTTTAGTAGGGCGGGCAAACTACAAATGCCAAGACAAGTGAAGAGTTCACGGGAAGAATCACTTGATTTTTTCGGAGTCTTACCTTATGTGTCTGCTTGGCGGACATTGGCGACCGGAAACCGGTTTACTCTAGGTTCTTCATTTGCGGTACAAACGTGTCACTTGTTTCCACTGATCTTTGGCGTGAATCAGGGTTGTCGCGAAGGAAAAACCAGTTTCTTTATACCAATTTAGGCGATTTCTCGCTATCATTGCCAAAGAGGCCTATTGAGGAAAGTCTTTTACGAAATCAAGTATCTTTTCCCTTGTGCTCATTAAGTGTGATCGATCAAAAAATTCGATACTAGAAGTAATAGGAAATTTCAGAAAAAAAGACATCCAAATATCAATTATTAAAAAAAAAAAATTGAAAATTTTATCTGTGTGGTGATCAGAAGAAGAACCCAATGATAAACCTCCCAATCGAATAATTACCTCATAGGGCAGTCTATTAAGCACTACACTCCGTACCAACCTAACTTGAGTAAAAACAGAGTAAATAGGAAGAGGGAAACGCGCGATTGGTCCGTTAGTGAGATACTCTTGTAAGGTAATATTTACATACGAAGTGATTTGAACACAATTTAACAAAAATACTCTTTTCATTCTGATAAAATTGCCAAATTTTCTCAAATATATTTAAATATGTTGGGCCGTAAACGAAATTAATGTTTTAAAAATGTTGTCTGCATGGATTCACAAATAATTTATGGAACTCTTTACATCCGCGGAAGGATATTCTCCATAGCATACTTCTATTTACCCAACTTAGGTTGGCAAGGAGTGTAGGATTGCACGGAAGAAGTTATTGGTACCAAAAACCGATTACGTTCGTATCTCTTGATTGACAGACTACTAATTGCCCTTTTAAACTACAGAAGAAAAACTTTTTTTTTAAAGAAATGAATCACCATTTCTACAGAATAATCACACCAAAAACTTAATTTCAATTTAATAAAAAAATGAGAGAAACCTTATTTTCGTTATATAAGTCAGTTTTGAGTGACATTATGATATATAGATAGTCATAATGTTATTTTATCTTGATATGAGCTGTTTGCTTCCATTTAAGAGCAAGGAAAATATTAGATATTTGTTTTTTGAAATACAAATACGTTTTGCAAACGATGAGGAATAACTATTGGATATTTTGAAGAAATGAAAATAGCTAAGTTTGATGTGACAAGTTTAATGTAAAACTAAATGTTGAGTTTGATGGGGCTTTTTTAGATGCAGGAATTTGTGTGAAAAAATGCAATGGTGACAGTTTTTTTTTTTACATACCCGACAGTTTTTAATCGCTTACTGCCTTAGTGTTCAGAGTTAGGCCCGTTTTACACGCAAATATTCCGATAATATTTGCCGCAATTATGACTGCTCTAGGATCTATTAGTTAACTGACTTTCACACGCTATTAGAGCAGACATTAAGCACATGCGATGTATCTTCTATATTCGTTCAAAGATAGACTTTATGTGAAGAAGCATCCTCGTTATAGGCGCGGTTAACTCGGAAATTAAATGCGTTGCATTTCAGAATTAAATTGTACATTTTCATACAAATATCGTCAAAAATACAAAATATAAAAATATCTCTGCATAGTAAAATTGCAACCATTTATTATCATTTTGGCACTGATACCGATCCCGGAGTAGAGAACTACACGATTTTAAGGCGAAGTGGGGCGGCTTTCCGTTTGTATTGAGCAACAACAGCAAGATGCAAGGCGGTGGTTGATTGCAAGGGAGGAAGTCCGACTTTTGCTCGTCAGCATGACGCATCCGTTTTACAGGAAGGTCCCTTTTACACATACTACATTCTCACTCACATATCGTAATTTTGATCAAGATCAATCTGTCTTGGTTAGAAGTGTTTAACACGTTGGATGCCACTGACTCCTTAGGGAGCGAGTGGTTTCGATTCACCGATAACAGCAAATTCCGATGAAATTCATAGTACAGCTGGGGAAAAAAAAAACGAATCACCCCTCGTTTCTCGGCTGCTATTGATCAAGGAATTTTGTGTAAGGTGTCAATTTTCAGGAAATAGCGTGAGGAATTGGGAACTGGCAACAAAAATTGTAATAGGGGTTGTCTACATATTAAAATGAGTACCAACTTTGAAAATTCCAATAGCAACACCCAATTTTTTTTACATAAAAATGTTCAGCACCTTCAAAATACCCCATGTATAAAAAAGAATTATTTATTTTGCATTATTTGCTGAGATATTAAAGCCTTAATTTTGAACTCGTTTAGGGGCCCATCTCCTAAGTGAAAAAAGGTAATATTTTAGTTGTGTCTTTTCAAAATGACAAGCTAAAAACGGGTTAGCATAATCTCGCCAACGGATGCTAGAATTTAACTTTCTTCAGTAATATTGGGATTTTTCGAATGTTTTTTTTTTTTTTTAATTTTTGGATTTTAAAATTCAGAAATAAAATAAAAGCTAGAAGATGAAAAGTTTTAATTTTAAATTGAGTCGCATATCCGGTTATTTATAACGAACAGATTTTCAAATGCTATTAGTTACAATCAGATTGAAAAAACATGATTGTTACACTTTTGTTTTAAGCTTTTTATGCAAATTTTTGTTTCATTCACATTGTTGCAAATAGTTTGATTAAAAATCGTCGCACTCTATCGGTAATATCGGCCCAGTGGCTTTGAGGTAGTGCTTATTTCGCAATGCCCCGCCACAGGTCCGGGGATCGAACCCCGGATTGGGCGAGGTTGACCCATCCTTTCATCCCTTAAGTGGGTCGATAAATTGGGGACCAAGCATGCTTAGGGAACTAAACGCTGGGGATTCCGCGTGAGGCTTTCCACATTACCGGGATATATGCCTTGCTCCCCAGAGCCCTTGTATCACGAAAGCTGAAATGGGCACGGAAGGCCCTGGCCCACTAATGAGCTGTTGCACCGAGGAGTTAAGTTTTTTATCGGTAAACCACGTATTGCGACCTTAACTTGAGGGTTACGACCTTAACACGATATTTAAGGAAAACAAAATAAAATTACTCGGAATGATTTGGTAATGATTTTCAACCAACGCAGTATAGGCACTAATCATTTAAATTATTAATGTGGTAACAATCATTGTATTTAAAACCAAATTCCAATAATATTCTAGGGTATTTAATTTTTAATATTAAACACTCTTTTTGAAATTGTATTGGAAAAAACATAGATTTAAAAATATATTAACCGATATAATTTAATGTTAATTATACAAACAAAATACATTGTTTTCACTTGAAATAAGAAAAGATTTTTAGGCATTTGACAGAAATCGATAATTTGAATAAACATTTACCAGCAAACGCTTTTTAATCACCAAACGATAATGCAATCAAATTTGCCGAGTAATTTTTTACACGGTCCCTAAAATTCGTCTTTTTCAGTTTTTTTACAATAACTCGGCAAATAATTGTTATTGAATTAAAAAATTCGGGATTTTGGTTTTACTTGATCTACTTTATCGATTTATGTAAAAAAAAATTGGGGTTGCTATTCATGTTTTATTTTTTCTTATTTAAATTTAAATAAAAAATTATTAAAAATGAAAAATTGATGAAAAAACATGTGTGATTTGTTTTTGGAAAATTAAGAAGTATACAATGAAAAAAAATCTTTGTTTAATTCATTTTATTTGTAGAGGTATGGATAAAAGTTTGTGAAACTTTTTTAACATTATGGGCGTTCAACTTTGAATACTTATATCTCAGCAAATAATGCAGAATAAATAATTAGTTTTTATACATGGAGTATTTTGAAGGTTCTGAAAATTTTTATGTAAAAAAAATTGGGTGTTGCCATTGGAATTTTCAAAGTTGGTACTCATTTTAATATGTAGACGACCCCTATTGCAATTTTTGTTGCCAGTTCTCAATTCCTCACGTTATTTCCTGAAAATTGACACCTTATACAAAATTTCTTGATCAATAGCTGCCGAGAAACGAGGGGTGATTCGTTTTTTTTTCCCCAGCTGTACCATTTCGCCAACCGTTCTTATGAGTTCAAGCTCGTTTGTAACTTTTGCAACCGATCCTGCTGTGCTTGGAATAATACTTGATGATTTAAAAGAGGACATTCTCTTTCAAATTACGAGGAAATTAAATCCTGCGTCTCAAGTGTAGGGCAACCAGACATACTGCATTTCGCAGTGTGGTTGTATTGGATTGGATTGGTTGACATATATTTTCAGGCTTGTGTGCTTGGTCGCAAGGACCCGCTTATAAACCCGTAGTGTGGTTCTGTTTGTTATTCAACAATCTAGCTATAAAAAAATTGCAAATTGCCTGTTTTGTATTTTTTCAAACAAAAACTACCCAAAAAAATCCGGTTGGAAAAGGCCAGGAACATTTCTTCGTATTTTTACGACTAACTGTCGTGTGGATTTAGTTAGCGACGTTAATTCAACCTAACTTTGCAATTTTACGCCCTCGAACTAAGATTTGTACTTGTTCGAAAATGAAGAATAGTTAGTTCATTTCCATTGTAACGAACAGGTTTAAAAAACAGGATGTTCTTTTACTTTATCAGCCTCTATCGATGATATAGTGGCAGCGAATGTGTTAAGGGTTAAAAGATCTGGAACCTAGCACCTAGAGCTGATAGGTGAACTACTTCAGCACTACCAAACCGACAAATGTCGGAGAACTTCACCCATTTTCTTTCTATTCACTGGTATTGAATAAAGAAAAGTGACGACCGCGCACGATTCATAATCCATTTTCTGGCCCTTTGGTCCTTTTTTATGGTCTCTTTTCGGACTGTAAGCGTTTTATGTTCGAATTTTTCTGAGGTTCTTTATAGAAGGACATAAAAGCCCAATTTTGTTCTCTGGCGTGCCTGGATAGTATTGATTGAGAGATAAAAGGAATGTGGGAGAAATAGAAAAGTTTGAAAGGTTTTTCGAATTTTTGGGGGAGTTTTTTATTGTTTATAGGAATGATTATTGCAAAAAAGAAGAAAAATGAGTTTGTTATTTTGTGAGATTTTTTTTATTATTATTGTAACTATTTTTGTTTTGAATGTAAATTGTTTTGATTTTTATAAATCCTTGAGGGCAAGTGAGCCCTGGTTAGTGACTGCGTGTTTCCAAACCAAAATGCATCTTTGTCAATATTCAATGGGGAAAAAGTATATTTTGCAAGCTAAATTCCTCCGGCTGCTTGGAATATTTTTGAAAACGGGTTTTTCTTTTGCATGAAAAATGTAGCTGACTTACATGTCTGATTATTCCCACTTTTTGAAATTGGCTAGGATATTTTGTAAAAAAAAACCGTTTGTAAAAAAAATCAATATAGTCGAAGGTGTGTGGCTTAGAAAGTACTTTTTTAATTTGGACTCGGCACCCCCAAAGGCAAACCCACTCTCAATTCTGACATATATTAAAACATGTTTAATACGTATCAAATATATGTTAACAGTTTATTTATTCCTCAGATATATCCTGAAAAACAACTTCAATCAGCTAATTTTCTCCAATACCCGATATATATGAGATATTTTAAAAAGTAAACTAAGATAATGCTATTTGATTCAACGGAATCTATGGATAAGACCTGTACTGAAAAATGTCATTACCTATGCTGAGATTTTTAAGGCTTCAGTACACTTGTATTAAATTATTTCATTTTAGAGATCGGTGCTTTTTTTTAAATATATTATTGGAGTAACTTTTCATTGAATTGATGTAGTTTCAGTTGCATTTTTAGTTGTGACTGTATGTTGCTTTTATAGTTCCAATTTTATTGAAATTTAATCATTTGTTTCTGGGAAAATCTTTGAAATCAAGTAACTGATTTAAATATTGATTTTGAAACACGCACTTTGAAATTATTCAGAAATGGGCACTTTAATCTCAGTCGTAGAGTTTTTTTTGAAATTTTTTGACCAGTGTAAACAGACTGGAAGTCCAATCAATTTTCAAAAACAACTTTCCTAAAATTTTAGCATCCTTCGAAACTTGTAGAAAACCCAAAATCCCCATTTCGGAATTGTGATACCACTGCAATACTTTATTTGCCTTATATTTCATATTAGTAAATTGAAAGCGATACACATATATTAATATTACGATATATACACATTCTATATTAATGTTATTTCGTAAAAGCACCAATTTCCGTAACTTTGATTTTGCCAATATCAGGTTTATACGCAATACGTCTAGTAATAAATGAGTATTGGGTAAAACAGCCGATGCAAGGTATCCGCAGATAACAAGCCTTACCATAAATATAACATTGATCAACTGGAGTATCTCAATATTTCAAACGTTGTTGATATAGGTTATCAGCTTTCCTGAGAATTGTATTTTTGTATTTATGCTATAATTTTTTCTCTGTAGTCTTGCATCGGTATAATTCTGTAATGTGTTTACATACATTTTGAATACAATTATTTTTATTGTATTTCTTAGATACCAGTTTTTTATATGGCTCAGTTTGGATTACAATGCTTTTTACATATTCCAAAATGGTAAAATTGTTAAAAAATTAAGTATTATATTTTTGTTCTTTTTTAATATAAAAATAGTTTGGTAAAATTGCTTAGGAGTTTTTTTTTTATTGCTTTCATGCTTTCCAAAAAAATCCATACGTTGCAAATATTAAAACGAGAAAATATAATTTTGTTCCATTCAAATATTTCATCAAGGAAAAAAAAAACTCTTAAAAGTTAGAAAATTATTATTAAGATAATGAAGCTAGTTTGCTACATATGCCAGAAAATTATATTTGTAAGCATTCACTTTAAAAATCTTCAAATAAATTTATACCGGCAAAAATTTTTTGTTTGACTTAATTAAAAGAAAACATAGACATTCTTGTCTCATTTATTTTAATTTGTTCCAAATTTTTATTAAACTTTATATTTTTGTTGGTATCAATCATTTTACGATTGCAAAAACAGAAAAAGTTCAATCAACCTTCTATTCACTAAAAGATACTTCTCAATATGTTTAAAACCGGAGGACATTCTTTTTAATCTAACTACATTTTTATACTTTTTCATACTTGACAATTTCCTCCTTTGTTATCATATTTTTGGTGAATTTCAATTAACCTAAAGTAATTTTTTTTAATAAAAAGGTTGTTATATAAAAATTTTAAAAATATTCTGATTAAAAAGATGTTTTTAGAGGTATGTTAAGGCATAATAAAATATTCATTGTGAAATATAAACATGAATTATTCATAAGATTGGTTTGTTGTTCATTTTCATAAACTAATGGTGATTATAACTAGAAATTTAACCTTTTTAAAAACATTCTGAAAGACTTTCTTAAAAACAAAGTTGTTTTATTGACATCAATGAGATTTAAATCAAGATATGGTTAAAAATGGTTTTAAATTAATTTTCTTGATATAATTTAATTGTACCATAACGCATGTACATTTTTTATTACAGTACAACTCCAATTATCCGAATGACTGAAAAATTCCTTCTTGTTATGTAATATTGTTTGTCTTTGTTGGATGCCATGCTTAGATATTTTTTTTTTGTACGATAAAAAAGTAATAGGTATGGCATCTGAGATGGTATAAGTATGGCATCCGAGAAAAATACTACGTATGACATCTGACAGAGATGAACAGAAATAAATAGGCCGGGTATAAAAGTTAATGTGTCACATATAAACTTTGGAATAACCAACATCCCAACATAAGTTGAAAAAAAAAAAAAAAACGTCAAAAAAGTTATAACTGAAACTGCCAAAACTGCAACTTACATTTTGGTTTTCGTTGAGTTGATGACGAACAAAATTATAACTACATGAACTTATAGCACAGCAATGCAATCAGCAATTTGATAGGATATACACTGTCCCCTATTCACTCCTATTATACGAATTCCTGATTATATGATTGTGGTTGGGTCCCAATTGCTACAGAAAATTGGAATTCTACTGTAACTGCATTCACTAGATCAAATTTAATCAATAATAACCGACGGCGTGAGGGGCTGTGGGGCGCCTTGTGGTCAGTCTCGATCTCCGGATCGGAAGGTCCCGCGATCGAGTCCTGGTCGCTGAATACCCACCGAGTGTATGCGGAGTACGTGCTCGTTAAATCTGTTGGGTCCTAAAGTCCTGTGGGCGGTCATCGCGCAGTTTCCCACGGGTACAGGTTCCTGGAGACTATTTCCTTCAGAGACATGTCTAAATTGTGAAGGTGGCGCGCGATAGATGGCTGTATCTGTCCCGTATGTGCGTGTCGGCGTTTGAGTGTGTGTGTTGTGTCTGTCTTACTTGACGAAGGTTTATAAGCGGGTCTCTGACCAAGCACACAAGCCTGAAATTATATGTATACCGACCAATAACCAACCGACGGTGTGAAGTTTTCTAAATAATTTTTTATAATATGATTTTCCTGAGATTTATTAGTTTCCTCTGAAAGAGTCTTTGACAATGATTAATATGAAAGCTTAATCGAATACCGATTTTCAAACCCCACGGTACCCTGCGGTAATGACGTCACTTAATTTGTATTGATTATTTTATGTGTTCTAACTAAGAAAAAGCGGTCAGTAAATTATTGTAAATAAATATGATTGAAAATACTGGCAATAACAATTTTAATTAATAGTGTAAAAAAACTAATAAAAATCGAAAGTAACTAGATGATTACAATATTTATCAATATTTTTCGTTATTAAAATATTTTCAATTATTCCCTTCCTTTTATATTCCGTTATCAAAAATTTTATGTAATGAAAGAAAATTCAATCAATCTGGTAAGAAGTAAAAATACTTTTTTAAAGTGCAGAAAATGCCCGAAAATTAGATGCCACTAAGCAAAAAAAAAATTTTAATACCGTTTCACACAAAAAATTACATTCTTTCATTTCCTAGGAAACTAGGCCTAAGAAAAGGGAGAGATTTAATCAAAAAATTAATTGGAGACCTAGTATATAGTTAAATTATCTTTACAAAATATCTTCCGTCGTTGACAAACTTGTAATAGACTGTTGAAGTACCATAATTTGTGAAAATAGTGTTTAAAATGCAAGCTGCCGTCGCGAAGTTTAAGAATGGCAACAACGAATCAGAGGTTCAAGGAAAATATTATCTGGTTATTAAATCATAAAATTTTAAACAATGCTTCTCTTGACAAAATGACAATGAATGCGCCCTCTAGAGGGGATGAGCATAGATTTAGAAGGCCGTTACCCTACTCGCCAGAAGTGACACAGTCACTTACAGGAGATACACAAAGAAATGACGACACAAACACGTATACAAATAACAACATTTATTGACAAACACAAACATCCATCAGGGGCTTTGCCCCCTAGTATCATATAATAAATATGGCTGATGTAAACGTTTCTATATTATTACTTTTTGATATTAATTTTTATTCTGAATATGCAATACTACAACAAGGGTCAACTTCAATTTCCCCGAAAACCTTATTATAATGTTCTACCGTTACTATGGCACTTTACGCTTACTTAGAAATCTGCAACCTGTCTTAGTTCGAGCTGTAGAGTGGTTTCAGACAGTCGGAGCAAGGTTCAAAACCCACTTCTTTTACAATCAACACCCGCTAAAACGTGTAGAAAGAAAGTTACATTTTTGATTTTCATCCTCTTCAAAACACTTTCATATTTGGTAATTGGTAGGTTAAGGGGTCACAGGAGTCTTAAAAATGTGCAAAGAAGATACTACATAGCATAGTTTGATCTCTCTTGTAATTTTTTAACTACTCAATAAATGAGTATAATTTTTTTATATGTAATTCTACAAGATTTATTTATTATAAAACAACTTTTAAAATTTATGAAACTTTAGCCAAAACTAAAATAAATGATATTAAACATGAAGGTACTTGAACACACTGTGATTAGGCTTGCGCGGCAAATTGTGAAGTCAAAATTGAACAAAAGACCAAGAAAATGACTTTATATTGTACAAATATGTACAAACTAGGACTTATACCTAAATTCTCAGCTCAATTTTAATTAGAAATTATTTTAAGAACTTTTTTCTAAAAAAATTCATAAAAATTTAAAAATTTTGATTTTAAATTTTTTAAAAAATAATTTCTAATTTAAATTGAGCTGAGAATTTAGGTATAAGTCTTTGTTTGTACATATTTGTACAATATAAAGTCATTTTCTTATTCATTTTTTCAATTTTGACCTCACAATTTGTCGCGCAAGCCTAATCACAGTGTGTTCAAGTACCTTCATGTTTAATATCATTTATTTTAGTTTTTGCTAAAGTTTCATGAATTTTAAAACTTGTTTCATAATAAATAAATCTTGTAGAATTACATATAAAAAAATTATACTTATACATTCAGTAGTTCAAAAATGACATGAAAGATCAAACTATGTTTTGTAGTACCTTCTTTGCACATTTTTAAGACTCCTGTGACCCCTTAAGCTAGTTTGAATAATCGTCGCACTAGAGCAATACAAAAGCTATTGGCGACGGGCGACGTAATGTAGAACCAGAAACAAGTGACGAGCCGGCACCGAGTAGACACACAATGTAACCGTTAACGGCGACATCTTGCGCAGCGTTGGAACTTTGAAACATATTTAACGCGCACTTCCTCTACAGGGGACGGTCCCTCTACACTATAGGCATACACTTGGGACAATTTTTGGTTACATGATCCGTTTATAGGTATGCAGCTATTTCGGCGATGCCCGGACCCGAACCTGGGACCTTTTGCATGCTTCCATTTAATTCAATTCTGTCACTTACCCTTTTGCCATACTAATAGTCATCACTTTCCCAAGATGCACCCCATGAGGTATTCAATTTACTTCCGAGTTTTAATTAATTATAATAATCTAATTTGTCTAGATAACGGGCGGGTAGCTTCTTGTTCCATCGGATTAGTTACGAAGAACTATCAGGGCATAAAGATAAGATTTCGTGTTTATTTTCTTGTTGTTGTTGGATGTCTGATTAATTTGGGGGTTGATCAGTGTAGGGGGTAAATTCGATGTCAGAATTTGCTAAAAAATTTTACGATGTAGGAGTTTTTTAGAGGTTCCTTGGTTGCATTGGTAGCGATTTACATTGCAGTGCCACAGGTCGGGAGATCGAATCCCGGATTGGGCGAGGTTAAACAATCCGTTTTATACCTTCAGTGGGTCGATAAAATGGGTACCAAACATGCTTGAGAACTTAACACTGGGGGTTCCGTGTGAGATTGACCACCTTACTGGGACATATGCTTTAAACCCCAGAGTTCCTGTTCCCGAAGATGAATTGGGCACGGCAGGTCTTGACCCACTAATTTACTGTTGCACCGAGGATTTTAGTTTATTGATTTTATCATCCCTCCAATAGAGGGCGTCATTGCTCTAGTTATGTTACTCTTTTTTATGATTCATTCGTCGGAAATAAATGGATTTGAACAAAAAAGGATGTTTTATCTTTTACTGAATACAAGCTGAAAATTTTATCGAAACTATTTATATATAAAGAAGAAGATAATTGTTTTGTGAAGAATGCTGATTCAGTCCCCTACGCTCAAGGTTTATTAACAGATAGTTCAAACACCATACAAATCCATTAATTTGAAAGGTTAGAGAATATAAAAAAGGTTTAAATCGTATTGGAAAAATTGTTTTAGGGATTAAATGTTCGCTAAATCAAACGAAGGGTACAGGGGAAAAACCACCTGATATCGTAGAAGGCTTTCCTCAATAGGCCACTTTGGCGCGAGAAATCGCCTAAACTGGTGTAAAGAAACCGGTTACTGGCTTTGTTTTTCTTTCGCGGCAACCCTGATTCACGCCAGAGATCAGTGGATACGATTTACACGTATGTACAACGAATGAAGAACCGAAAGAAAAACCAGTTTCCTGTCGCCAATGTCCGCCAAGCAGACACAATTACGGGAAGACTCCTAATAAATCAAGCGGTTCTTCCCCTGTACTCTTCAAATGTAAATAGGCTAATTTAAGAAAAAAAAAACTCTTAGGAATAAACAGAAAATATAGTACTTGCAATACTATTTTTTAAACCAAAACTAGGCTTTCTTAGAGATAGTTAAACAAAAAAGTTTAGTTAAATTAAAAAAAAAAAATATCAAACATTTTCAGCATCTTTTTCAAATCAACTTTTTTTTGCACCGAAGTCTTGGAAACCATTTCGTTAATAACGAAAGTGCCATCATTGCTGTCAATTGTAGTTGGCATCAGTTAGTAAAAGATTATACTCCAAAAGAAATACATTGAACTAGTTTCAAGGTACTTAACCTCTTGCGACCTGGCGTCCTCATTTGGGAATATTTTTTAAAACCTCCCCACAAACAATTAACGTGTTAATTAGTTCTGAAATTGACTTGGTCCGATATAAGAAGATTCAAATATCAGTTTTCAGCCTTTGATTACAGGTATCAGTCATTTATTTCTATAAAAAAATGAAGTTGAACGAGGGTCAATGCGAACTTAGAGTTCTATAAAAAAAAAAGTAATTTTTTTTTAAACTTGTCAAAAAAGCTCTTTTAGCAGTTAATTTCAAAGGCATTTTGTATTAAAAACAATGTTAAAATAAACTGTTAACTTCAAAAAAGTGATACGGAATCTTTTTTTGCATTTATAGCACAAGCATTGTGAATTTTTAGAGCTTAAGGCGTGTCTCTCAGTAACTAAAATATATTTTTAAAAATGTCCTCCCTAAACATACTTTTGAACATATATGTATGAAAAGTATGTTTAGATTAAGAATATACTTGTAGGATTTTGCTCAGGTTTTAAGAGGTTAAAACCTTCCATGATATTGGGTTACAGATTTTTTTTATTCAAAGTGCTGATTTAATTTTCTTGTTCGTCAATTAGTGAAAGTCTAATAATCTTTATTATTAGAAGAACAAGAGATGAAAATTAAATACTATGAAATAATTAATTTTTAATGTATCTATCATAATGAAATCACCAAACCCTTTAGGAATACTAAACGAAGTAATGTCATAAAATGTAAAATTTGTTTTAGTTACTGTGCGCTTGTGACAATTTTCAGAAAACACTTTAGCAAAAATTTCAATAATGGAATTACTAAAGTGTAAAAAAGGACTTTGTTAGCAACGTGTGCAATAATTTCTGGCTCTGAAAGAAAATTCCTTTTTAAAGAATCAAACATCGACTTACGTAATAGCTTTATATTAAAAGGTATTGAATATTGTGATATATTAATGTTTCATTTATTTTATGACAAGATGTTTTTAATATCCGATTGAAAAGGCTTTTGTTTCCAGAAAGTTAAAATTAATTAGTTCAAGATCGCAATTTGGCTGTTGGTGACTAGTTTAGGCTGCCTATTTCAAATTCCCAAAAAGTAGATAGACAGATTTATACAAATTAATAATTTTGATACAAACATCAGCGGTAAGTTTCCCCCTCTGCCGCCTTAATTATAAAAGTTAAAAGTTGGCCTCAAGTATAATAAATATTTTAAATAAATTATTATACTACAATTTGTTTTAGAAAAAGTGGTACTTTATTTCAAATATTAGGTTTGAAGAAAAAACGAACTTTTTATAATTTAATATTTGACTGGGACATTTAACTGAGAGGAAAAATCACAAATAAAAATGAAATCAAAATACACTGCTCAAAACAGTTAGGGGAATGCATGGTTTAAACCATTTCGCCCCCAATGACTCCATTTGGTATCATCAGCTACCGATTTTTTCTCTCACTAAGTTGAATTCATACTTATTTATCGTTAGATGGAAGAATCGTGTCGTTTGAAGAATTAAATAATGTTTGTTTTAATTGAATGAAACTATGAAAAACATGGAAAAATAATATTCACTCCCAAAAACTTTAATGAAATAAATTGACCCTAAATTTTTCACGCTGGCATTCTAAGAAGAATAAAATTTGATTTTTACCTTTTTTTTTACAATTGAATTTTTTTTTATAATTTATTCAAAAGTTTTGATTCCATTTTTTGCCCCTTAAATTTTGGTTTAAAAATTAAGATTTGTTACTCTGTTTTTTACAATTTCAATCTGGATGCAAAAGGAATTTATTTCACAATTTTTAGATTTTTATAATAAGAAAAAAGTTGCAACTGGATGGGTAAACGAAAGTACGCAAAGGGCTCCCCTAATTGAATCGGTGACTGCAGAAACCACTTCAGTCAAAAAATCCCGAAAACTAGGTTTCAATGAAAATAAGCGTAGAAAGACAAGATGCGCATTCTGTGCAAAAACTACGTTAGTCTGTTGAGTAGTTCCGTAAATACAGGACGTTTGTTTCGAGTGTTGAGTGCAGAAATAGAGGAGGATATATTACGTTTTTCTCCCTCCTGAAAAATTTGAAATTTGCGACTGACGTTGTTTCTACACCGATTCAATTGTATTGAGCAGTGTACATTGGAATGAATACGATAGATATCAGCAGTAACTGGATGAACTCTTTATTTTTATGTTTGAAATATATTTTAACACTTTTAACGAGATATTGCTGCGCATATATGGAGGTTGTCTCAGAGTACAAGTGAACTAAGTCCATAAAATGCTTATTTGTGCTACAGCAATACTACCTAGATTAGAAGGCCGAAGAACTAAGCAGCTCAACGTCACACTAGTAGACGAATTTCGATTTGTTGACCAATAACGTCGTATCTTAAGATGACGTCTTATCTTCATTTATCTAATCTTAAAAATTTATTCAAATTCAAGATCTAGTCACGAATTATCATTGGTCAAAACCACAGAATAGGTCCACTAATTTGACGTCAAGCGTTTAGTTCGCCGGCCTTCTAATCTAGTTGGTATTGGCTACAGACGTTTAAAGTTGAAGCCGGTACGCAGTAGCAATTAAAAATATTTTTTTAATGGTGTTGCCTAGGATAAATTAACTGAACTAGGTTTTTTCACTATTGCGCTCGCACTGAATTTCTGCGTAGATAGTACAAGAAATTGGGCTGCTAACTGGAAGAAAATGACAAAAGGTGGATTTAATTCACTTGTATCCTGAACCCTAAAAATAAAGAATACAAATGAAGAGTACACGGAAAAAACCGATTGATTTTGCAGAGAAGTTTCCTTAGCAGGCCACTTTGGCGATGATAGCGAGTGATCGCCTAAACTTGTTTAAGGAAACCAGTTCCTACCATTTATTTCATAGATAAAGTAATAGAGTGGCATATCACGTGACCTCCAATGCTAAAGACGGGACGCGCACGGAGCTCCCAGAGGAGCCCCAATGAAGTCAGTGCTGTAGGTCACGTGATATACCACGCTAATGCTTTAACTTATATCTCTGTGGTTCCTAGCAACCAAGATTCAGGCGATTGGCGATCTCAACGCTTGGACCAAGCGAAGAAGAGAAAGAGAAACCGGTTTTCTGCCGCCAAGCAGACAATTGTGGGGGTCCGCCTAAAAAATCAATCGGTTATTCCCTTGTACTCTTCAAATGTAAAACGTCTGATTCTCCACATCCGAATGTTATGTTTATGTGCATGACCCTCTCACAAAGTTCAAAAAAAGTCTATCTAAAAAATTAAAGAAAAATTTGTCTAAGGTATAAAGATACCTTAACGTATCATCTGTCTTCAACCGATTTCAAACTTTTCCTGTCTACATCATTACATTTTTGAGAGCAACTGCTCGGTTTATTTCTTACTTTTGCAGCAATAAAGCAGCTTTTCCAGATTATCATACAAAATTAAATAATTATTACAAGTTCTCCTGAAAACAACCCGGTGATTGACATATGAAGAGTACACGGGAAGAACCGTTTGGTTTATTAGGTGCCGGACGCTCGCAATTGTCTGCTTGGCGGCATAAAACCGGTTTCTCTCTTTCTTCTTCGCTCAGTCCAAGCGTCGGGATCGTCAATCGCCTGAATCTTGGTAAATATGAACCAAAGAGATAGTAGTTGAAGTATTAGAGTGGAAGATCACTTGACCTACAACACTTGCTTCATTAACTGCGCGTCCCGTCGTTAGCATTGGAGGTCACGTGACCACTATATTACTTTAACTATGATCTCTGTGGTACAGCTGTGGAAATAAAAAAGTACCCACTTGAGGTTATTTCCTCCGTTATTCATCCTAAAGAATCGGACCTTTTTGACATTGTGAACAATTAACATTCTGAGTTAATTGCATGACACAAAATTTGCATAAGGGGCCATTTTCATATTAAAAATGTTACTAACTTTAAAATTTCCAATAGCAACACCCCTTTTTGAATCCATATTTCAAATCTCTGACCTATGTTAATACGAAATGTCAAATTTTGTTAGTTTTTAAGCATTATTAGAGGAGTTAAAGACGTGCAAAGTTTAGGTCCCATAATGTTAAATGAGTTGCACATATAAAACTATCCCGATCTATAAATAATTAAGATAATGAAACAAATTTTTTACTGAAAAGAAATTATAATAACCCAAACAAAATGCATTCAATATTGGGGTATTTTAAACATTTTTTTTATATTTTTAAATAATTATTATATGGATTTTTAAAAAAAAATATGAATGGAAACCCCTTAATATTTTTTATAGAAATAAATTTAAGACAAGAAGTTTAAGCGAAATCCCAATTTTTAAAAATGTTTATTCATAATTTGCTGAGTAAATCATAAAATACTTTATAATTACCCTTTAGGGGACTGTGTATAAGATTACGTGTGTAATTGATAAATAAAGACGGCTTTGCATGCATGCTTGCTTGTCATTTTAGAGATGGTCCCCAAAAGATCCACAAGTGATTCGATTGAATAACTCGTCAAATATTCATCCAAATGTAACAAAAACTTAGATTTAGGGGTTTTCAAGAGTGCTTAACATTTCTAAGTTATTAAAATTGGGTGTTGATATTGGAAATTTCAAAGATCGTAATATTTTTAATATGAAGACGGCCCCTTATGCAAATTTTGTATCGTGCAATTAACTCAGAATGTTAATTGTACACAATCTCAAAAAGGTCCGATTCTATACGGTGACTAACGGATGAAATAACTTCAAGTGGGTACTTTTTTATTTCCACAGCTGTACTAACTGGTTTCCTTACACAAGTTTAGGCGATCACTCGCTATCATCGAAAAAGTGGCCTGCTAAGGAAACTTCTCTAGAAAATGAAACGGTTTTTCTCGTGTACTATTCATATATTCCAGCTTGTGTGCTTGTTCAGAGAACCGCTTATAAGCTTTCGTCAAATGGGACAGACACAGAAAGAGTTTTTACAAGCATAATAGTCTAAGAGCTAGCAACGTTTTTGAGAGAGGATTTCAGGTGGGCCAGTTTTAAGATATGCTATCTCTCTCACTCTCCTGGACATCATACGGGCTATCTGGCTGGCGGTAGTGATTGCGTTCCTCAGTGCGCATCCTTCTAATACAAGAAAAAAATTGATTTTTCAAATCATTTTAGGACGTTTTATTTTGTTGTTGTTATTTTTAGCGAACTTTTTGCAACATAAATCTATTATTGCCAGACATTTTTATTGCTGTTTAAGCTGTGCCAGACGCTAATTTTAATTTTAAAAGCTCAAGTGTTGCCCAAATTACCAGCTCAGGTGTGAATTCACCGATCTTTGTAATTACGTCATCGTCATTCATTGCGCAATACCATGTGGCAATACTTGTAATGAGCTGATAATTTGGGCAACACTTGAGCTTTTAAAATCAAAATTAGCGTCTGGCACAGCTTAAACAACAATAAAAATGTCTGGCAATAATAGATTTATGTTGCAAAAAGTTCACTAAAAATAACAATAAAAAAATAAAACGTCCTAAAATGATTTGAAAAATCAATTTTTTACTTGTATTAGAAGGATGCGCACTGAGGAACGCAACCACTACCGCCAGCCAGATAGCCCTTATGATGTCCGGGAGAGTGAGAGAGATAGCATATCTCAAAACTGGCCCACCTGAAATGCTTGTTTTTCAGACGTTGCTAGCTCTCGTACTATAAGAGAAACACAAAGAAATTACAACAAAAATACATAGTCAAATAACAACTTTTATTGACGGTCACAAACATCCATGCCTGACCGGGATTCGATAGCGACACCAGCAGCTCCAAAGGCTAGCATCCTAATGATTTTCCCACCGGGGCGGCGATAGTATGTGCTCGGACTGCATATTTAAAGGGTCCGGGAATGCATGTTACTTTATTTTTTTACAATGCTAGCGACAAGCTAAGTTGCCAACCGCCGTAAAAAAGGAGTAGCGGACCATTGAAGATTTTAAAAATGAAATATTATATTTAAAATTTTTGTACATAGTGAGTGGTACTTTAATTTAAATATTATAGAAAAGAAAATATAGTTAAAAAAAACATTAAAAATAAAACAAGATGCACATCAATAGTAACTGGTGAGCTTTTTTTAAAATTTTATTACCTTCGTTTAGTATTTGAAGCTATTTTAGTTTTATTTAGTATTATTCTTAGCATTTATTTACAGTTTCAGTTTACCAATTTTACGGTGTAAGATGTTTGTTTTGATTAGGTTAGGTTAGAATTATTGTCGCACTAGAGCTACACGAGGGCTATTGGCGACAAGCGTCGTATTTTAGAACCACCCTTACTAAAATTTAAGGTATTTTAGAGATTTTTTGGAGGTTAAAATTAGATATTCATGGCACTAAAAGGTATTTTTGAGGTTTTCAGTAATAATACCTCTTGGAATAATACCTGACCGAAGGTATTTTTAAGGTTTTATTTTTAGCTGTGGTATTTTAAGGTATTTAGAGGAATACCTCTTTAATACTGCAGGTATTTTGAGGTTTTATTTTTTAAAACCAATAACCCTCGGAATCATTTGGTATTCATGTAGTTGAGAGAGGTTTCCAAAGAATACCTATGGTATTTTAAGGTATTTAGAGGAATACCTCTTTAATACTGCAGGTATTTTGAGGTTTTATTTTTTAAAACCAATAACCCTCGGAATCATTTGGTATTCATGTAGTTGAGAGAGGTTTCCAATGAATACCTATGGTATTTTAAGGTATTTAGAGGAATACCTCTTTAATACTGCAGGTATTTTGAGGTTTTATTTTTTAAAACCAATAACCCTCGGAATCATTTGGTATTCATGTAGTTGAGAGAGGTTTCCAATGAATACCTATGGTATTTTAAGGTATTTAGAGGAATAACTCTTTAATACTACAGGTATTTTGAGGTTTTATTTTTTAAAACCAATAACCCTCGGAATCATTTGGTATTCATGTAGTTGAGAGAGGTTTCCAATGAATACCTATGGTATTTTAAGGTATTTAGAGGAATACCTCTTTAATACTACAGTTATTTTGAGGTTTTATTTTTTAAAACCAATAACCCTCGGAATCATTTGGTATTCATGAAGTTGAGAGAGGTTTCCAATGAATACCTATGGTATTTTAAGGTATTCAGAGGAATACCTCTTTAATACTGCAGGTATTTTGAGGTTTTATTTTTTAAAACCAATAACCCTCGGAATCATTTGGTATTCATGTAGTTGAGAGAGGTTTCCAATGAATACCTATGGTATTTTAAGGTATTTAGAGGAATACCTCTTTAATACTGCAGTTATTTTGAGGTTTTATTTTTTAAAACCAATAACCCTCGGAATCATTTGGTATTCATGTAGTTGAGAGAGGTTTCCAATGAATACCTATGGTATTTTAAGGTATTTAGAGGAATACCTCTTTAATACTACAGGTATTTTGAGGTTTTATTTTTTAAAACCAATAACCCTCGGAATCATTTGGTATTCATGTAGTTGAGAGAGGTTTCCAATGAATACCTATGGTATTTTAAGGTATTTAGAGGAATACCTCTTTAATACTACAGGTATTTTGAGGTTTTATTTTTTAAAACCAATAACCCTCGGAATCATTTGGTATTCATGTAGTTGAGAGAGGTTTCCAATGAATACCTATGGTATTTTAAGATATTTAGAGGAATACCTCTTTAATACTGCAGGTATTTTGAGGTTTTATTTTTTAAAACCAATAACCCTCGGAATCATTTGGTATTCATGTAGTTGAGAGAGGTTTCCAATGAATACCTGTGGTATTTTAAGGTATTTAGAGGAATACCTCTTTAATACTACAGGTATTTTGAGGTTTTATTTTTTAAAACCAATAACCCTCGGAATCATTTGGTATTCATGTAGTTGAGAGAGGTTTAAAATGAATACCTATGGTATTTTAAGGTATTTAGAGGAATACTTCTTTAATACTGCAGGTATTTTGAGGTTTTATTTTTTAAAACCAATAACCCTCGGAATCATTTGGTATTCATGTAGTTGAGAGAGGTTTCCAATGAATACCTATGGTATTTTAAGGTATTTAGAGGAATACCTCTTTAATACTACAGGTATTTTGAGGTTTTATTTTTCAAAACCAATAACCCTCGGAATCATTTGGTATTCATGTAGTTGAGAGAGATTTCCAATGAATACCTATGGTATTTTAAGGTATTTAGAGGAATACCTCTTTAATACTGCAGGTATTTTGAGGTTTTATTTTTTAAAACCAATAACCCTCGGAATCATTTGGTATTCATGTAGTTGAGAGAGGTTTCCAATGAATACCTATGGTATTTTAAGGTATTTAGAGGAATACCTCTTTAATACTGCAGGTATTTTGAGGTTTTATTTTTTAAAACCAATAACTCTCGGAATCATTTTGTATTCATGTAGTTGAGAGAGGTTTCCAATGAATACCTATGGTATTTTAAGGTATTTAGAGGAATACCTCTTTAATACTACAGGTATTTTGAGGTTTTATTTTTTAAAACCAATAACCCTCGGAATCATTTGGTATTCATGTAGTTGAGAGAGGTTTCCAATGAATACCTATGGTATTTTAAGATATTTAGAGGAATACCTCTTTAATACTGCAGGTATTTTGAGGTTTTATTTTTTAAAACCAATAACCCTCGGAATCATTTGGTATTCATGTAGTTGAGAGAGGTTTCCAATGAATACCTATGGTATTTTAAGGTATTTAGAGGAATACTTCTTTAATACTGCAGGTATTTTGAGGTTTTATTTTTTAAAACCAATAACCCTCGGAATCATTTGGTATTCATGTAGTTGAGAGAGGTTTCCAATGAATACCTATTATATTTTAAGGTATTTAGAGGAATACCTCTTTAATACTACAGGTATTTTGAGGTTTTATTTTTCAAAACCAATAACCCTCGGAATCATTTGGTATTCATGTAGTTGAGAGAGATTTCCAATGAATACCTATGGTATTTTAAGGTATTTAGAGGAATACCTCTTTAATACTGCAGGTATTTTGAGGTTTTATTTTTTAAAACCAATAACCCTCGGAATCATTTGGTATTCATGTAGTTGAGAGAGGTTTCCAATGAATACCTATGGTATTTTAAGGTATTTAGAGGAATACCTCTTTAATACTGCAGGTATTTTGAGGTTTTATTTTTTAAAACCAATAACCCTCGGAATCATTTGGTATTCATGTAGTTGAGAGAGGTTTCCAATGAATACCTATGGTATTTTAAAGTATTTAGAGGAATACCTCTTTAATACTACAGTTATTTTGAGGTTTTATTTTTTAAAACCAATAACCCTCGGAATCATTTGGTATTCATGAAGTTGAGAGAGGTTTCCAATGAATACCTATGGTATTTTAAGGTATTCAGAGGAATACCTCTTTAATACTGCAGGTATTTTGAGGTTTTATTTTTTAAAACCAATAACCCTCGGAATCATTTGGTATTCATGTAGTTGAGAGAGGTTTCCAATGAATACCTATGGTATTTTAAAGTATTTAGAGGAATACCTCTTTAATACTACAGTTATTTTGAGGTTTTATTTTTTAAAACCAATAACCCTCGGAATCATTTGGTATTCATGAAGTTGAGAGAGGTTTCCAATGAATACTTATGGTATTTTAAGGTATTCAGAGGAATACCTCTTTAATACTGCAGGTATTTTGAGGTTTTATTTTTTAAAACCAATAACCCTCGGAATCATTTGGTATTCATGTAGTTGAGAGAGGTTTCCAATGAATACCTATGGTATTTTAAGGTATTTAGAGGAATACCTCTTTAATACTGCAGTTATTTTGAGGTTTTATTTTTTAAAACCAATAACCCTCGGAATCATTTGGTATTCATGTAGTTGAGAGAGGTTTCCAATGAATACCTATGGTATTTTAAGGTATTTAGAGGAATACCTCTTTAATACTACAGGTATTTTGAGGTTTTATTTTTTAAAACCAATAACCCTCGGAATCATTTGGTATTCATGTAGTTGAGAGAGGTTTCCAATGAATACCTATGGTATTTTAAGGTATTTAGAGGAATACCTCTTTAATACTACAGGTATTTTGAGGTTTTATTTTTTAAAACCAATAACCCTCGGAATCATTTGGTATTCATGTAGTTGAGAGAGGTTTCCAATGAATACCTATGGTATTTTAAGATATTTAGAGGAATACCTCTTTAATACTGCAGGTATTTTGAGGTTTTATTTTTTAAAACCAATAACCCTCGGAATCATTTGGTATTCATGTAGTTGAGAGAGGTTTCCAATGAATACCTGTGGTATTTTAAGGTATTTAGAGGAATACCTCTTTAATACTACAGGTATTTTGAGGTTTTATTTTTTAAAACCAATAACCCTCGGAATCATTTGGTATTCATGTAGTTGAGAGAGGTTTCCAATGAATACCTATGGTATTTTAAGGTATTTAGAGGAATACTTCTTTAATACTGCAGGTATTTTGAGGTTTTATTTTTTAAAACCAATAACCCTCGGAATCATTTGGTATTCATGTAGTTGAGAGAGGTTTCCAATGAATACCTATGGTATTTTAAGGTATTTAGAGGAATACCTCTTTAATACTACAGGTATTTTGAGGTTTTATTTTTCAAAACCAATAACCCTCGGAATCATTTGGTATTCATGTAGTTGAGAGAGATTTCCAATGAATACCTATGGTATTTTAAGGTATTTAGAGGAATACCTCTTTAATACTGCAGGTATTTTGAGGTTTTATTTTTTAAAACCAATAACCCTCGGAATCATTTGGTATTCATGTAGTTGAGAGAGGTTTCCAATGAATACCTATGGTATTTTAAGGTATTTAGAGGAATACCTCTTTAATACTGCAGGTATTTTGAGGTTTTATTTTTTAAAACCAATAACTCTCGGAATCATTTTGTATTCATGTAGTTGAGAGAGGTTTCCAATGAATACCTATGGTATTTTAAGGTATTTAGAGGAATACCTCTTTAATACTACAGGTATTTTGAGGTTTTATTTTTTAAAACCAATAACCCTCGGAATCATTTGGTATTCATGTAGTTGAGAGAGGTTTCCAATGAATACCTATGGTATTTTAAGATATTTAGAGGAATACCTCTTTAATACTGCAGGTATTTTGAGGTTTTATTTTTTAAAACCAATAACCCTCGGAATCATTTGGTATTCATGTAGTTGAGAGAGGTTTCCAATGAATACCTGTGGTATTTTAAGGTATTTAGAGGAATACCTCTTTAATACTACAGGTATTTTGAGGTTTTATTTTTTAAAACCAATAACCCTCGGAATCATTTGGTATTCATGTAGTTGAGAGAGGTTTCCAATGAATACCTATGGTATTTTAAGGTATTTAGAGGAATACTTCTTTAATACTGCAGGTATTTTGAGGTTTTATTTTTTAAAACCAATAATCCTCGGAATCATTTGGTATTCATGTAGTTGAGAGAGGTTTCCAATGAATACCTATGGTATTTTAAGGTATTTAGAGGAATACCTCTTTAATACTACAGGTATTTTGAGGTTTTATTTTTTAAAACCAATAACCCTCGGAATCATTTGGTATTCATGTAGTTGAGAGAGGTTTCCAATGAATACCTATGGTATTTTAAGGTATTTAGAGGAATACCTCTTTAATACTGCAGGTATTTTGAGGTTTTATTTTTTAAAACCAATAACCCTCGGAATCATTTGGTATTCATGTAGTTGAGAGAGGTTTCCAATGAATACCTATGGTATTTTAAAGTATTTAGAGGAATACCTCTTTAATACTACAGTTATTTTGAGGTTTTATTTTTTAAAACCAATAACCCTCGGAATCATTTGGTATTCATGAAGTTGAGAGAGGTTTCCAATGAATACCTATGGTATTTTAAGGTATTCAGAGGAATACCTCTTTAATACTGCAGGTATTTTGAGGTTTTATTTTTTAAAACCAATAACCCTCGGAATCATTTGGTATTCATGTAGTTGAGAGAGGTTTCCAATGAATACCTATGGTATTTTAAAGTATTTAGAGGAATACCTCTTTAATACTACAGTTATTTTGAGGTTTTATTTTTTAAAACCAATAACCCTCGGAATCATTTGGTATTCATGAAGTTGAGAGAGGTTTCCAATGAATACTTATGGTATTTTAAGGTATTCAGAGGAATACCTCTTTAATACTGCAGGTATTTTGAGGTTTTATTTTTTAAAACCAATAACCCTCGGAATCATTTGGTATTCATGTAGTTGAGAGAGGTTTCCAATGAATACCTATGGTATTTTAAGGTATTTAGAGGAATACCTCTTTAATACTGCAGTTATTTTGAGGTTTTATTTTTTAAAACCAATAACCCTCGGAATCATTTGGTATTCATGTAGTTGAGAGAGGTTTCCAATGAATACCTATGGTATTTTAAGGTATTTAGAGGAATACCTCTTTAATACTACAGGTATTTTGAGGTTTTATTTTTTAAAACCAATAACCCTCGGAATCATTTGGTATTCATGTAGTTGAGAGAGGTTTCCAATGAATACCTATGGTATTTTAAGGTATTTAGAGGAATACCTCTTTAATACTACAGGTATTTTGAGGTTTTATTTTTTAAAACCAATAACCCTCGGAATCATTTGGTATTCATGTAGTTGAGAGAGGTTTCCAATGAATACCTATGGTATTTTAAGATATTTAGAGGAATACCTCTTTAATACTGCAGGTATTTTGAGGTTTTATTTTTTAAAACCAATAACCCTCGGAATCATTTGGTATTCATGTAGTTGAGAGAGGTTTCCAATGAATACCTGTGGTATTTTAAGGTATTTAGAGGAATACCTCTTTAATACTACAGGTATTTTGAGGTTTTATTTTTTAAAACCAATAACCCTCGGAATCATTTGGTATTCATGTAGTTGAGAGAGGTTTCCAATGAATACCTATGGTATTTTAAGGTATTTAGAGGAATACTTCTTTAATACTGCAGGTATTTTGAGGTTTTATTTTTTAAAACCAATAACCCTCGGAATCATTTGGTATTCATGTAGTTGAGAGAGGTTTCCAATGAATACCTATGGTATTTTAAGGTATTTAGAGGAATACCTCTTTAATACTACAGGTATTTTGAGGTTTTATTTTTCAAAACCAATAACCCTCGGAATCATTTGGTATTCATGTAGTTGAGAGAGATTTCCAATGAATACCTATGGTATTTTAAGGTATTTAGAGGAATACCTCTTTAATACTGCAGGTATTTTGAGGTTTTATTTTTTAAAACCAATAACCCTCGGAATCATTTGGTATTCATGTAGTTGAGAGAGGTTTCCAATGAATACCTATGGTATTTTAAGGTATTTAGAGGAATACCTCTTTAATACTGCAGGTATTTTGAGGTTTTATTTTTTAAAACCAATAACTCTCGGAATCATTTGGTATTCATGTAGTTGAGAGAGGTTTCCAATGAATACCTATGGTATTTTAAGGTATTTAGAGGAATACCTCTTTAATACTACAGGTATTTTGAGGTTTTATTTTTTAAAACCAATAACCCTCGGAATCATTTGGTATTCATGTAGTTGAGAGAGGTTTCCAATGAATACCTATGGTATTTTAAGATATTTAGAGGAATACCTCTTTAATACTGCAGGTATTTTGAGGTTTTATTTTTTAAAACCAATAACCCTCGGAATCATTTGGTATTCATGTAGTTGAGAGAGGTTTCCAATGAATACCTGTGGTATTTTAAGGTATTTAGAGGAATACCTCTTTAATACTACAGGTATTTTGAGGTTTTATTTTTTAAAACCAATAACCCTCGGAATCATTTGGTATTCATGTAGTTGAGAGAGGTTTCCAATGAATACCTATGGTATTTTAAGGTATTTAGAGGAATACTTCTTTAATACTGCAGGTATTTTGAGGTTTTATTTTTTAAAACCAATAATCCTCGGAATCATTTGGTATTCATGTAGTTGAGAGAGGTTTCCAATGAATACCTATGGTATTTTAAGGTATTTAGAGGAATACCTCTTTAATACTACAGGTATTTTGAGGTTTTATTTTTTAAAACCAATAACCCTCGGAATCATTTGGTATTCATGTAGTTGAGAGAGGTTTCCAATGAATACCTATGGTATTTTAAGGTATTTAGAGGAATACCTCTTTAATACTGCAGGTATTTTGAGGTTTTATTTTTTAAAACCAATAACCCTCGGAATCATTTGGTATTCATGTAGTTGAGAGAGGTTTCCAATGAATACCTATGGTATTTTAAGGTATTTAGAGGAATACCTCTTTAATACTACAGGTATTTTGATGTTTTATTTTTTAAAACCAATAACCCTCGGAATCATTTGGTATTCATGTAGTTGAGAGAGGTTTCCAATGAATACCTATGGTATTTTAAGGTATTTAGAGGAATACCTCTTTAATACTACAGGTATTTTGAGGTTTTATTTTTTAAAACCAATAACCCTCGGAATCATTTGGTATTCATGTAGTTGAGAGAGGTTTCCAATGAATACCTATGGTATTTTAAGGTATTTAGAGGAATACCTCTTTAATACTACAGGTATTTTGATGTTTTATTTTTTAAAACCAATAACCCTCGGAATCATTTGGTATTCATGTAGTTGAGAGAGGTTTCCAATGAATACCTGTGGTATTTTAAGGTATTTAGAGGAATACCTCTTTAATACTACAGGTATTTTGAGGTTTTACTTTTTAAAACCAATAACCCTCGGAATCATTTGGTATTCATGTAGTTGAGAGAGGTTTCCAATGAATACCTATGGTATTTTAAGGTATTTAGAGGAATACCTCTTTAATACTGCAGGTATTTTGAGGTTTTACTTAAGTATTCTTAAAAATAACTTATCTATGATGAGGTATATTTTAGTTTTATTTTCGACTATCCCTTGAAAGGTGCTTGATTTAAAGTATTTTTGAGGTTTTATGTGAACAGCTTTTTTTTAAACCTCAAATAGTTTTAAAGGTATATTTTTATTAGGTTAGTGTAAATATCATTGTATATAAGTTTCTTATAGAAGAGAGTATCCCTCATTTAATGTCAAGTTTTTCTTGAAACATCACTTCATCCTGGGCCTTCTAATAGAATATACTTTATAAACAAGCTGTGACATGTGTTAACACTATACTCATTATTTTTCAAAATAACATAACAAAATACTACTTCTTGAAAAAGGATACAAGTAAAGGTGGTATGAAATTTCTCGATTAAAAAATATAATTTGTAGGGATAACATGGTATTGAAACACGTATTTTTTAAAACTATTTATTGCGAAGATTTTTTTATGAAATTAATTTTAAATATTTTTAGAAACTATAGTTTTATAAACATAATTTTGGTAGAAGTTGGTTAGCTAAGTTGTAGCCACACCCTACTTCCCCCATACATGTAACATTAGTTGCACTAATTCTTTAATTTTTCGAAACGTATATAATTATATGTCTTTGTTTGCAATCTTCTCGGTATAACACTTAAATATGATGAATTGTTCTTAATAAATAATTAAAATTATTGTCTACCGTAGGATGTATACCATACACGAACTAATAATAAATAAACCTAATAATTAATTCTTGATTCTTTTAAATAATGCATGATTACACAATTGAAGAGCTGAGTGGAAGAACGTGCTAAGTGACATTTTTGAAAAAATTGAGATTTTTGTGCTAATGTATATGTTATTACCTCCTTTATACATAACAACTTTCAAAAATTTAGAAAACATTCGATTTCGTACATTTTTCGCAAACGAAGTTTGTAGGTGCTCGCGTTTTCGCCACTTTTTCAATGGAAGAAGATGCTAAGAGCCCTTAGCATTTTTTTCTTCCGAAATCGTCCGATTACGGAACGATCGTTTAGTGGAAGAACGTGCTAAGTGACATCGTTTGCGGAAAATTTCGACTTTTGCTTGCATTAATAGCAAAACAAATGGTTCTTTTGTAGTTTTAATCAAGAAGAATTTAACAAAATGTAATTAATATTTACTAATTAACTTTATTTATTAAATATAACCAATGAAATAAAATTTATATTGCTTAAAAACTGGTTTTTAGTGCATTTAGCAAAGCAGGAGAAAATGCATTTTTATTTTACAGTTATTCGGAGTTAAAGGTTTCACATTTTAGAAAATATCGTCTGATTTCAATGTCTTCTGATTTTTATTGTAATAAACATAGATAATTTAGCAGCGAACACTCGAACAGATGGTATAATTAAAACAAAGCTTCACCTGCTCTGTAGAGATCGCAGTTCGCGTTAAAACAACATTGCGTCGATGAACATTCAAAGCATCTGGCTTCTTTAAACAATGAATTATGGGTACAAAAATCATTTAAAGCCATTTTACGTTTGATCTATAAAGCTATCGAACGCATTTTGTGGAATGTCCTAAACTCCTAAAATTATTAAATTGGAATTAAGAAGCAAGCGGAAAGCTGAATTTTTGCTTGAACGTGCATGCGAATAGCAGCTTATATGGTAAGTGCAAATTTAATCCAGGTATTGCTTTGTTATGTAAAACTACAATATTTTTATTATAATTGATGTAAAAATAAAGTAACAATGCATAAAACGTTATAAGTTCTTAAGATTTATTAAAATATCGATGACTTTAAAAAAGTACTATGCATCACGATTGTAAAAATAAATTGTTTAAACGATCATGTTGTATTGCTGTAGAAATGCTGTTAAAGTATCTTTCTTAAAATTGATTAAACACATTAAAAAGGAGAAATAAAAACGTAAGTATCCGTAGGATCTATATCTTGCTACACAACTTGTTTTTACTTTTTTTTTAATATCAAAGTTTGTTTTTAAATTCGATTATTCTAATCTAAAAATTATTTAAAAATTTATTTTGCGAAAACTTACATCTTTAAATTTAATATTTATTTTATTCACATGCATTTATGTTTCTTTTACTATCTTTTTGTATAATTTTGTATACTTTTTGTATATACGTGTCTTACAGTAAGTTGATTTGCATTATTATTATATTAAGTATTAAGTTTATAATTTAAGTGATAATGTATTTTTTTAAAAAAATATTTTCAATTCTAAACTTACTCATCTAGCATACACTCTCCCTTCTAGAGGGCGAAATCGCTGTCATTTGTCATACTCATCTAACATTAAGCAAGAAGTTCTCAAATAACTTATAAAACCTACTTTCTTTTAGCTTAAATAATCAAAGAAATCGCAACAGTAGGGACAGACGGACGAACAAAAAGTATAAAATAGGTGTCTATTATCTTTAAAAAAACTAGGGATGTGTAACACTATATTACTTTCAATTACCGATTAATAAATCGAAACGCTCATTTGAAAGTCATTATATCCCTTAAGTATTTTCAATAACTTTCAAACCTAAAAAGTTATATGGCAGCTACTCCTTTCACATGCATAATATGGCTGACAACTTTATTTTCACGTGCGACTAGCACAGGGAACACGTGTATAAAATTTGAAGTCCGTATCTATTTTCGTTATTCAGAAATACCTTTAAAACCAAAAAAGTTTATAGCAACCTCTTCTTGCGCATGCGCAATTTTTTCGTAAACCTTATTATGACGTCCAACGTGAACTAGGAATCTGTGTACTAAATTTGAAGTCCGTAGCTCCTTTATTCTGAACTGTAAAGTAGTTTCAGACAGACAGAAGGATCAATGTTAAAAAAACATTTCTTAGAAAGAGCACAAACGTGTAGAAAGCACAAAATCTTCATTTTGTAATATTTAACCCATCGCAATACTTTTATTTCCTAATATTTTATATTAGGTAATTGATAGTAATAACTTTAAAAATTGGACGGGTACGAAAGAAGTCGGGGGGAGGGGGGTAGTAGGACGTACAGACAGAAACAAAATAACAGTCAGACGTACGGAGAAGGTGGCCAAACACTATTATAGTAGTATATTATAGTATTATACTATAATTGTAGTCATCTAATTTTTTACGACGTTCGAACCAAAAAAAGAATTTTCAAAATCAGGCACTTTGTATCGGAGATTGAAAGGGATATAGACGGACGGACAAAATGATGGACGGACAGGCAAACGATTAAAAAGTATAAAAGATATCTGTGTAGATCTGTCTTCCAAACAAAAAAAGAATTTTGAAAATCGAAATGTTAGAACAGAAATTATGAAACTCTTATGGATCAAATTTACCTAAAAGATGACACTTAGCACTTTCTTCCACTAAACGACTGAAAAAATCTGAAGCATTTCGGAGGAAAAACATGCCAAGTGCAGGAGGCGTCACGCGCGCTCCGTAAATGACGCGTTATTACGTAACTTACGGCTAAGCCAAAAGACAACAAGTATTTTGAAGAACTAAACTAAAATATCATGCCAAAAAAACTATGATTTTGTGAATGACAGAAAAGTTGCAAACTAAAAACTTTGAAGCTCAATATCTCGTTTTCACCTTTTTGTCACTTAGCACGTTCTTCCACTAAGCTCTTCAATTTATATCGGAAATATTGGGGTTATTTTGTGTATATTTATGTATTTAAATTTATTATTTTTTGTGTGATCTTGTTACTCACATATACGGCCGGTCCACTGGCGCGATGGTTAGTGTATTAACCTTTGGAGCATCGAATCTCGGTAAAGGCATGGATGTTTGTGTTTGTCAATAAATGTTGTTATTTGTCTATGTGTTTGTGGCGTCCTTCTTTGTGTGTCTCTTGTGACTGTCTCTTCTGGCGAGCGGGGTAATGGGCTATATAGCCTACATCCTTCCCTTCTAGAGGGCGCAATCACTGTCTTTTGTCATACTCACATATACGGGGTTCTTATTTTACCTCCTTGTGAAGAGCAAAAATTTTCTGTAATGTTAGTTCTGGGTTAATTGTTTGTTCTGTTTATTTTCCTTTATCTGGAATGTTAGGGTAGGTGCAAATATATTCCGGCTTGTGTGCTTAATCAGAGGCCCGCTTATAAGCATCCGTCAAGTAAGACAGACACAGAAAGAATATTTTCTGCCACAGAGAAGGAGAAGAACAACCAGAGCAAAGGCAGGAATCGAACCCACACCCGTTACAGCTCGCAGACTGCGCAAAATGGTTCGCGGTCCAAACCACTCGGCCATCCGGGCCCCACGGTAGTGTTGTTACCGTTATTTTAATAATACCGGGTGGTTATAAAATAACGCTCGCTATTCAATAAACTCGTCTCTTGATCAGGGTTCTAAATTACGAGGCGTAATTGGCCATAACATGGCTACGCCTCGTATTTTAGAAACGTAATCAAGAGAGGAGTTTCTTTTTTTATGATTCCATTCTTTTCCCCCAATCTCGAATAGTGTCTCAAAGTTTGTTGCATTTGGATTATTCATTAAAGCTACAGACCACTCCGAAAAGCGAGCGTTATTTTATAACCACCCTGTAAATATTATACTATAAGATTGGGCTTCGTAATTAAACTTTAAAATGTCCTGTTTTCTATTACCAGCGACTGGATTTCTAACCCGTCGCTTTAACATGGTTAACTCAACGGAGCTCATGCGCAAAACAGAAATGGAAATGATTTATTATAAATAAATTAGGGAAACGAAAAAAGTGGTTTTTATAGAACTAAATTTCAAATGTTTGTTTAAGTAAAATTTGATCCAAAGGCAATTTTTTTTACAACTGCACTCCTTGCCCAACTAAGTTGAGTAAATAAAAATATGCTATGGAGAAGATCCTTCCGCGGATGTAAAGAGTTCCGTAAATTATTTGTTAACACATCCAGAAAACGTGGTTAAAACATTAATTTCATTTAAGGTCTAACATATTTGAATATTATTTGAGAAAATTTGGCGATTTTATCTGAATGAAAAGTGCATTTTGGTTAAATTGTATTCAGATCCTTTTGTATGTAAATATTACCTTACAAGAGTTTCCAACCAACGAACCACTTACCTTTTTACTATTTGTTTTTACCCAAGTTAGGTTTTCACGGAGCGTAGTAGATGTAATTTTAGAGGGAAATCAAGAGTTCTGACCCAATCAAGGTGTGTGCAGCTCACATGATGAATAAGATGTGTGGTAGCTGAGGTGCATGAAGAGAACCCCTCAACCAAAACTCCCAGGGCTATTAAATTATGACACTCTATGCTGATTGCTAATCGGAATCGAGAATTGGAATAGGGACAGTGGCTTAGTTTAGATCTCCAATTTCTGACATAGAAGTGGTTAGCATAGCAGGTCAGTTGTCTGCGTGCTGTAACGGGTGCGGGTTCGATTCCCGCCTACGCCCTAGGTGTAATTACTTTCTCTGTGGCAGTAAAACTTGTTCTGTGTCTGTCTTATTTGACGATGGCTTTTCAGCGGGTCTCTGATCAAGCACACAAGCCGGGATATATATGTACCTACCTTACCCATCTGAAATAATAGTTCTGTTTTTGGGAAATGATGCAAAATTATACATATTTTCAGAAATTAACTTTTCGAAGAAATTATTATAAAATTTCAATAATACATATTTTACTTATATTGTTTTTGTTTGAAAAAAAATATAATGTAGAATACTCATTTTTTTTGCTAGAAAATGAATTTACGTATTAAAGTGTATTGCAAAACACACAATGTCTTTTGACTCCTATCCGTACGAGTTCCCCTTAAAGCCAATCTGGTCAGGAATATTTTAAAATTTCCGTTCACAGTCCGAAACCATTGTCTTTTCAGCTAAAGCCGGTATACGTTTTATCGAACTTGTCTGCTCCATTTTAAATCAGCCCTGGAAACAAGGATATAACAACTTGTCTACAAAATTACAAGATCAATATCTAAGGGGGCTGGGGAGCCCAGTCGGTTAGGCACTCGCCTAGCAAGTGAAATGTCCCAGGTTCGGGTCCGGGCATCGCCAAAATAGCTACCGACTTATAAACGGTCCGTGCTGCCATAAATGTCCAACGAAGGGAGGGCACGTTAAATATCCTTCAAAGTCCTAACGCTGCGTACGATGTCACATTTAACGGTTGCGTTCGGTGCCTATTCATGTGTCGGCTCGTCAATTGACTGTGGATCTAAAATACGACGCCCATCGCCAATAGCCTTCGTGTAGCTCTAGTGCAATGATAATTCAAAGACAACCTAACCTCACCCCAAGCGTCCACTTTGCTCTGGTTTGAGCTTATTGTTGATCGCTTCATCATTGGTGTTTTTTATGAGTTTGGTATCCTCTGATCTCGCTACACTGGTTTATTAATTCATCGCCTTAGAGTGATGATGGAGCCGAATAGGTCCACAATGATGAAAATGAATTATTATTAAGTTTGGGAAACATACAAATGGTACTTAATGTTAATACCTAATTTTAACTATTGGTTTGGTTCAAATTAGTTTTAAAGGATCAGTTGATGAGTTAGTTACTGAAATACCTAAATAACGGCCGATATAATCACTGGTAGGAACTTTTTTTTTGTTCATCTATACAAGCCTTTTTATATAGTGTACTAGCTAGCTTGTCAAGCAATAACATAGTGGCTGTTAATTAATTTGCCAGGCGTTTGTTTGGGTTTAATATTGAAGCGATCAATAGCTTCACATAGCAAACTTGTTTTTGCGTTGGTTTTTGACTTGACAATAATTTTTTGCTATCGTTATCTCCATGAGGGGACAACTTTTAGTTGCACCACCATGATTTCGGGATGCATATAAGGTTTTGAATGCCCTCCAAAGGTATCTTCTAAATCACCTTATTTTGATGTACAGTCGTGGACAAAAAAAAGAGAACAGACTTCGCTGTTTTAGCACCGTTTGTCGGAGGCATAATTGTGAAATGTCATTTTAACGGAAATAACGTCATGAGTTGATTGGTCAACACAAAAATCTCGTAAGGGGTCGTCTTCATATTGAAATTAATACCAACTTTAAAATTTTCAATAGCAACACCCAAATTTTTTGGTATAGAAATGTTTAGAATCATCAAAATATCCCAAATATCAATTTTCGTTTCAAAATTCCTCATAGTTGTTGAGATATGGTTACAGAAAATTTATGGATCATAATGTTAAATGAGATTTCCAAACTTTTGATCATATCTCCATTAATAATATAAGTAGCCAGACGAAATTTTTTGTGTGTGTTACTTTATAACTTTCCAAACAAAGTTGAAATAGTTTTATATAATTTAAGAAATATTTAATATTTTAAAAAAAATAATCATAATTTTTTCGAAAAAATTTGAATACAAACCCATTAATATTTTTGCAGAAATGGATTCAGGGTCAAAAGTTAATGAAAAGTACCGAATTTCGTAATTCTACTAGCATAACATTTTGAGTTATGATGATAATAAGCTTGTATTTTGAAATAAGGGACCGTATAAAAGTGGAGAAACGACAACAATCAAGATTGGACCGATCGTTTGGTGATTAAAAATAATGAAGTAGTTTTCTTTTCTGCAAATTAAATTAATAATCAATTTTTCTATGGATTTGGAAAGTCTTGAAAAAGAAGTTTTAAATTTAATTACAGGTTATTCGTGTATCAACTGTAAAAGAGTAGGTGAAGTATCGAGTATTAACTGGAAATTAAACTCGAGAAAAGAATGTTCTATTTTACATAAAATTTTATTTTTTAAAAACAATAAACACAAAAAATATGTTTGTAATCCATGATAGAAAAGTAGTTAAAGGACTAATTTTATGGCTTAAGTAAGAAAACGAAATCTCAGGACTATTTATTCTATATATACGTTCTTATTATAGTGCTTTTTCCAAATAACGTTGTTAGGTTATGCAAAGTATAGAAAAAAAAATTTAATTGAATGCATTTGATGCAAAACATAAAATAAATACAGTTATGTTGCAAGAGTGTAATATACTTTTTTATGAATTAACTAATAAACTTCTCGATGCAACAGCCCGTTAATATGCCTGCCATGCCCATTGCAGCTTTCTTGACCAAGTGCTCTGTGGTGACGGGCATATATTCCCGGTAAGGTGGCCAGCCTCACGGGGAACCCCCAGTGCTTAGATCCGAAACATGCTTGGTCCTCCGGAACTGTGGCGTGACAATGCGAAGCACTACCACTATTTATGAATTAACACAAGACAAGGATCAAATAAATTTAATCAGCAAAATATTTTAATAATAAACTAAACAAGATTATAACTACTTTTTACTTCCTGCATTGTCGCTCTCAGGTCACAAATTACCGCCAGATTAATCTTTAGATTCTAATGTTTTTTTGGTATTAGAAATTTTTTTGTATTCAAAAATACATTCTTGCTAGAAGATAAGATTTTTAGTACAAAATTAAGAGTGTAAACTATTCGATGAAAAGTCCTCAATCATTCAATTAATTTGTTACGCTAATTATTACTACACAGTTCGACAAGAAAAAGCAAGTGTTTGTCCCGAAGCTACTTTGGCGATTTTTTGCTTCTTTGGTGGTCCAATAATAGAGAAATGACATTTTTAGCCCAAGTTTAATAGGGGGATTCATCAGAGATTAAAAAAACTGATTTTTTAAAACGTTTTTTCATAAAAAAAATGCCTTTTTTGACGTTTTTTTTGGCTACAAACAAACTGCAACTGGTTCTTATCTCTATATTGGTGTTAAGTGAGTACCGATGAGCCATTTTGGAACTCAAACACCGCTCCAAAACTGTCTAAATTAGCGATTTCCATTTTTTTTTATGTTATTTCATGTTTTTTCGCGTGGTTACTTTTTTGGCTACAAACAACCTGTAAGCCATCCTGCAACTGGTTCTTACCTCTATATGGGTGTTAAGTGAGTACCGATGGGCCCAGAGGTAAGAACCGGTTGTTTGTAGCCAAAAAAAAACCGTCAAAAAGGCGTTTTTTATGAAAAAACGTTAAAAATCAGTTTTTTGATCTCTGATGAATCCCCCTATTAAACTTGGGCTAAAAATGTCATTTCTCCATCATTGGACCACCAAAGGAGCAAAAAATCGCCATAGTAGCTTCGGGACAAACAATTGCTTTTTTTGTCGAACAGTGTTATTATTGGTTTTGCATACACATTTTCCCAAATAATTTTAAGTTAAAATTAAATTAGAGTAAAATGCAGATAAAGTTGTCGAATTGATTAAAATTGAATCAAGTACTGAACAGATTGCGGATATATTATTGTTGCATCATGTAAAGTTATTTTCCCAAAAAGTTTATGTGTTTTAAATTCAAAGCAAAAAGTCTTTAATAAATGTTAATCAAATAAAACAATGTCTAATAATTGTAGGGAACTCTTAATTTCCTTTCGATTGTGGTGGCATTGCGCTATACAACTTGATGATCAACATCGTCCAAAAAACGGACTGTTGCCTTGCGAACTCTTTCTCTTCTTTGCGGCAACGCTGCCGTTCCGAAACCGCTCGTCGGGCGAGCGCTTTGACGATTCTGAACATTTCTATAACAAAAAATTTAGATGTTGCCATTGGAAATTTTAAAGTTGGTATTAATTTCAATATGAAGACGACCCCTTAAGAAATTTCTGTGTTGACCAATCAACTCAGAACGTTGTTTCCGATAAAATGACGTATGACAATTATACCTCCGACAAATGGTGCCCAAACAGTGAGGTCTGTTCTCTTTTTTTTGTCCACGACTGTACTAGCGACATGCTTAGTAGCCTATCGCCGCAAAAAATGGTCATTTAATAAAAGAACAACAATAATGTGAAAATTAAATATTGTAATTAAAATTTTTATTCATAAAAAGTGGTACTTTACTTCAAATACTATACAAAAAATATTTGACTTTATTTGATTGAATATAATCTGCCTTCATTTTTAATTTATACAGTCAACAACTTATCTCTGTAAGATATTTTTTCTGCGTAAGATGTTTGTTTTGATATTACGTGTCTTAGGAATGCCTTAATTAATCTTTATTTCGATCTGCCGTTTGTATCTTCCGCAGTGAAAGTTTTCAACATAAATGATGTTTTAAATGATTCGCTAATGATGATTTTCACATAAATTCAATTCCATCCCACACCACAAGACAGCGAAAAGAAATTGAAGAGTTGAAACGGTTTGTGCAACTCACCTTGCTCGGTTCCAACAGATTGGGAATTCTTGCTAGCTTATTGCAAACTGTGTAGCTATGAACGTGGTTGCTTTTGACTTGCTTGCTCTTGATTGTCGGAATGCATTGGTAATAATACACTATTAAAACAAAAGAGAGAAATCCACTCCAGTTGGAGAAGTGCATTTTTGACACCGTAAAGGCATGCATATTTACTCAGACTGAGTTAAAATCACTCGTTTGGAGTGATCATGTCGGAGATTTAACACACAAAGGATCCACTCCAAAAGGAGAAGTGCATTTTCCAGTCTGGAGGAGTGAAATCCACTCAGACTGAGTTAAATTAAAAGTGTTTGTTTTAAGAGTGTAGCTTCTACTTTTTTGGGGATAGTTTCGACTTATATCCATCTTCTGCCCCAAGTTTGGTCTTCATCGTCAGTAGAAGTCACCTTCAGTTAAGGGGTCATAGGAGTCTTAAAAATGTGCAAAGAAGGAACAACAAAGCATAGTTTGATCTTTCATGTAATTTTTTAGCTACTCAATATATAAGAATTTTTTATATGCAATTCTGTTGCAATTTATTTATATGTAATTTATTTATTATAAAACAAATTTTAAAATTTATGAAACTTCAGCCAAAACTAAAATAAATAATAACAAACACAAAACTATTTGTATAAAGACATTTTCTTGGTCATGTCTTCAATTTTGACCTCAAAATTTGCCGCGCAAGCCTTATCACAATGTGTTCAAATAGTCTTATGTTTGTTATTATTTATTTTAGTTTTGGCTAAAGTTTCATAAATTTTAAAATTTGTTTTATAATAAATAACTATTATAGAATTGCATATAAAAATTATATTTATATTTTGAGTAGTTACAAAATTACATGAAAGATCAAACTATGTTTTGCAGTACCTTCTTTGCACATTTTTAAGACTCCTATGACCCCTTAAGTTTCCAAATCTGATGCCGACATACGTTTTTTGTTTAAAATTTCTGAGGTAAAGCTAATTTCTGAAATACATTGCTAAAAAGTCCTTTTTCATTTTATCTCTCAATTCTTCATCAACACTTTAAATTTTTACAGGAAATTTGATTTTCAGTTGTTTGAGCAATTAATATCATAGCGACATTATTTTTAATGCATAGCAATTAAATTGATGATTCTGATCACAGTTTTTTTATAACTGACACAAACCACGGTTGGAAATATACTGTCGTGGACACTACCCAACAAGTTCACCGTACATCAAAGCTATAATATATCTTGCAGCGCCTTGTAGCGAGACAAATTACAAGCTCTATGCAAACACTCAAGCAATTTTCTTGCATGAAACTTGTGTAATTTTTCTTGCACGTGGACATTTAGCGTTAGCCTTTGGGAACTATAATGAGCTGAGGCTGCATAGCACTTAAATAAAGGGTCTTGAATACAACCCATGGTTAAGCCCGAAAAATATCTTATATTTCTGTACTAGTGGCAAGCCAAGAAGCTTACCGCCGCAAATAAAGTTTAAAAAAAATTGCTTTTGAAAATGTCCTTTAAACGAAATATTATGTTAAAATTGCATGCACCTAAAAAGTGGTATTTAATTTTATACATTATCTGAGAAATAAAACAAAGAATAAATTTATTTATTTTTTGAAACATCAAACTATAGTAGCAAAATATGAAAAAAAGGCTAGTTATGAAGCATCAAAAAATGAAATAAAGATCTTTTCTTCCAAGTACTTGCTTCTGTTCTAATGTAAAGTTTCATACTGATTAAAAGCAAATAGTGAACTACAATACCGATTCGAATGCTGGAAAAAAATTACCAATTTCAAAATGAATTTTATACAGTATCAGCAAACATCAGAAACTCATCATACAAAAATAGTACCTCGATTCCCAGGAAAAAATTTCGCCCGTTACTGATTCCAACTTGAATCCAGTGTTCCTTGGAGATACCATCATGGGGAGGAGGTAACAATAAAATTTAAGAGCTTTGATATGAAAAAGTGAAGCTTTATAAAAGTTAACGTATTGGTACACTGCGAAGTGTACTAATCAGTGAAGTAAATTTTTACTTTTTCATAGTTTAAGAATTTTAAAACAATTTCACTTAAAATCAGTTGTTAGTTTTAATTTTAAAATCAACTTATCCAGTTTAATTATGGTATGGTATGGTATGATACATATATATTCCAGCTTGTGTGCTTATTCAGAGAACCGCTTATAAGCTTTCGTCAAGTGGGACAGACACAGAAAGAATATTTACAGTCACAAAGAAATGAATAACAATTAGACAAATAACAACATTTATTGACTGTCACAAACATCCATGCCTGACCGTGATTCGAACCCGACCCCAGCATCTCCAATGGCTAGTACACTAACCATTCAGCTACCGGGGCGGCAGTTTAATTATGTATACATGTATGTTTTGAAACGGTATTTTTTTAAGTATTGCTTTTTTACTAGTCCGATCTATAGAGATATACAGTAACATCTAGTTCATAATCATGGAGGGTAAAAATTTCCCTAAGTTTTCGCAAATTTGTTAAATGCTCGAGTAAATTTTAAGACATCTATACCCTATAGCGATACGAATTGCCGGTAAACTTTATAGCAATTTCAACCTAGCGAAGTTGGACATAGAGTGGTCAGAGTCGAATGAGCAGTTGCTTCCAATTTCTACTTTCGGACAATTATAAATAGAATATATTTCTCACGTCGGGGTTATTCCAATAAATTAATCGGGGTTTATTCCAATAAAAGTTGGGATATATGAGTTCGGTTGTAAGTACATAAAAAGTGGTATTTTAACATAAAAATATTCAAATTATTTAATTGAAGTAGGAAAATAGTAAGATAATCCGAAAAAAAGTTGGAAAGATGGGTACCGGATAACTGAAAGACAATTTTTTATTCATTTTTTTTTTGTTAAATTCGTCTTTTAAGTTCCCAAATGTGCTATCTAACTTTGCAGAACGGATCAGATTCACTTTAAGGTAACCCTTGGCGAACTTTCCAAAATAGTGCCAAAAGTCCTTATTCTGGCGACTTTTGACGTCACGCGCTCTATACTGCGCAAATAAATCTTCGCTTAAGTTCCCACATGTGCGATCTAACTTTGCAAAACAGTAGTAATTCATTGAAAGGTAACCCTTGGCGAAATTTCCAAAATCGCGCCAAAAGTCGGCCGATAACTCAACCGAAATGATAGGATAGGTTAGGGTCGGTTTGAATTATCTTCGCATTAGAGCTACACGAGGGAGAACGTAAAAACATGTTTGTTCATTTAACACCGGCTGTTCGGACTTTCTTGTTACATAATATCGGTCTACATAATGTAATGCTGAGGTATGCAACAAGAAAGTCCGAACAGCCGGGGTTAGGTAAACACGTTTTTCGGCTCTTCCTCGTGTAGTTCTAATGCGACGATAATTCAAACCTATCCTATCCTATCATTTCGTTTGGGTTTTTGGCCGACTTTTGGAGCCATTTTGGAAAGTTCGCCAAGGGTTACCTTTCAATGAATTTCTACTGTTTTGCAAAGTTACATAGCACATGTGGGAACTTAAGCAAAGAAATAATGGTCGGATAGGGGTGACGGAAAACGTTATCGTTGCGAAGTCAAAGATTTCGCATCAGTCGAAGTCAGACAGGTTGCCGCAAAAAATTATTAGTCACCAAATCCAAAAGAATCGCGCCAATTGTTACAGTACAGTGAAACTGATCCGTTCTGCAATGTTAGATAGTACTTGTGGGAACTTAAGTGATGATATTGTTGCTCCATAAGGTGTTATAGCAGTAACATTATCGAATATTTAGTTAATGTAACATCCTTCTGAAAATTCTAAACATAAGTGAATGCGTTTTTTCGAATGGATTAAAAAAATGTTTTAAGGGGTCTAAGGAGTCTTAAAAATGTGCAAAGAAGGAACTACAAAGCATAGTTTGATCTTTCATGTAATTTTTTAACTACTCAATATACAAGTATAATTTTTTTATATGTAATTCTACAAGATTTATTTAATATGAAACAAATTTTAAAATTTATGAAACTTTAGCCAAAACTAAAATAAATGATATTAAACATAAAGCTATTTGAACACATTGTGATTAGGCTTGCGCGGCAAATTGTGAGGTCAAAATTGAAGACATGACCAAGAAAATGACTTTATATTGTACAAATATGTACAAACTAGAACTTATACCTAAATTCTCAGCTCAATTTTAATTAGAAATAATTTTTAAAATTTTTTTTAATCAAAATTCAAAAAATTTTATAAATTTTTTTAGAAAAAAGTTCTTAAAATAAATTCTAATTAAAATTGAGCTGAGAATTTAGGTATAAGTCTTTGTTTGTACATATTTGTACAATATAAAGTCATTTTCTTGGTCATGTCTTCAATTTTGACCTCACAATTTGCCGCGCAAGCCTAATCACAATGTGTTCAAATAGCTTTATGTTTAATATCACTTATTTTAGTTTTGGTTAAAGTTTCATAAATTTTAAAATTTGTTTCATATTAAATAAATCTTGTAGAACAACATATAAAAAAAATTATACTTGTATATTGAGTAGTTAAAAAATTACATGAAAGATCAAACTATGCTTTGTAGTTCCTTCTTTGCACATTTTTAAGACTCCTTAGACCCCTTAGGGGGTTCAGTATGTTGTATATCGGTAATGTTAAATTGGCCAATTTCAATGTACCTTTTCACAATAACTACTGATCAGATCATCTTAAAAACTTCTGCGTGTATTATACCAACCTTATATATTAATCTGAGGTTGAAAGTTTTTTTTAAATAACTGTAAGATTTTCTTAAATAAAATAAGTTTTAAAGTACCCAAAAAATCATGACATTTCTCACTTTTTTGCCCCATAACATTTTTTTCACTTTAGTTTTATTAAAATTCATAACCTCAGATTAATCTATACTATGTATTACATCATATAAAAAAAGTTTACGAGAAAACATAGCTTAGTTTTTGAGAAAAGGTACATCGAAGTTCAAAAAATCAAGTTCTGAGAAAAACGCGTTTAAAGTTTTTATTGTTAACCCATTTCCTTACGAAGCCATGACATTAAAATGGCTCTTAATGTCAAAAATAGTTTTCCAATCGTCTTGATACTTTGTGACATTATTAATAAAGGTTGTAATAGTAGTTTAAGCCAATAATTTTTGTTTTGATTTTTTCACCGATTTGAGGGTATTGAACCCCCTTAAGCAAAAATAAGTGATGGTTGAAATTAAGAATTTTGTTTACGATAGAAAATAATGTTGATGGTTAAAACTGGAATATTCGCTTGTTTTTTCAATAAAGGTATTAAGGGAGTCTTTACCCAAGTGCCAAATGTACGTTTGGTTTGAGCTTTTTTCTAATGTGTATTATCTATTTAAAATCAATAATTCTTTGTGTATTATGAAAGAGAGAAAAATCTTGTAAATATAAGAAAACCAAACAAAAAATAAGGCATTTCCATTTTCAATTTTTTTTTATACAAATACAAAAATTGTCGACCAACAACAGGAAAGAGGCCCAGCAAGGTTGGTATAAAATATATCTAATTCCTTACCAGTTTCCAATAGCTATTGAGATTCTTCTAAAAAATCTCCCACTTGCTTGGAATACACAACGTATTCTGGTAAAGAATTTCACTTGTTGACGACTCTATGTAATGCATTTGTTTTTCATTTTGGTTAGTTTCGAAATATCTTCGTACTAGAGCTACACAAGGGCTATCGCCGACGGGCATCATAATTTAGAACCAGAGTCGAGTGACGAGCTGACACCTGAGTAGGCACCCAACACCACTTTTGAGGGTGATATCGGTTTTTTGTTATTAGGGGGGGGGGGGAGGTTCAATTTCGTTTACGTATTAACTTACCAAATATATATTTATACAATAGTTTTATAAAGCTTGAACTATTTAACCATAAATTTAGAAGAGCAATCCTTAGTAGTCCAAGTGCGAAATAGATATACAAAATTCCTGCATTTTATTTATTTTTAATACTTTAAGGGTAATTAATGTTGAATCATGGGAATAGACAGTAACAAATGACCTAACGCCCGTAAAGAGCCGATAAGTGCCTGAAAAAAGCCAAATTTAAACAAATTGTTACAGCTCGATTGTAGATAGTCAAAGAACAAAAATATGTTATACAATAAGATCGGACTTCGTATTGAACCTTTAAAATATCCTGTCTTCGATATCTAGCGACTGGCTTTCTAACCCGTCGCCTTAAGAAATGGTAATTGATGCCAAGAGATAGGGCGGAGATGGAAATGATTTATTATAAATAAATTAGAGAAACAAAAAAAGTGGTTTTTATAGTTCTAAATTTCAAATGATTGTTTGGGTAAAATTCGATCCAAAAAACTAATTTTTTTCTACAACTACACTTTTTGCCAACCTAAGTTGGGTAAATAAAAATATGCTATGGAGAAGATCCTTCCGCGGATGTAAAGAGTTCCATAAATTATTTGTTAATACAGAAAACATTGTTAAAACATTAATTTCGTTTAAGGTCTAACATATTTAAAAATTTTATTTGAAAAAATTTCGCAATTTTATCAGAATGAAAATTCTATTTTGGTTAAATTGTATTCAGATCATTTTGTATGTAAATATTAACTTACACGAGTTTCCAACTAACAGACCAATCACGCTTTCCCCCCTGCCTTTTTGCATTTTTTTTTTTAACCCAAGTTAGGTTGGCACGGAGTGTCATAGATTTAGAAAGTAGCAGATCTGACCCTAGGGGGAAATGTGAAGCCACTTTTGAACCAGAATCCCATAAGGTAGTTCGCAAGCCCTCACACATGGCATGCCATTGCCCACCAGATGGCACCATGAAATAATTCGACTAATAAAAAATATATATTTAATATTAACTAATTAAAACTTTTTACCAGTTTTGCTAGCATAAGATTATAGCTGGTTACGTATTGATAATTTCTGGCAGACAATAGATATATATTCATAAAAAAAGCAAAACAAAAATACAGTGTTTATTGCCTGTAACTCTTCGGCAAAAGCATTTTTTGCGAACCAGTATCCCATGATGCATTGCGAAAATGGCGAAATATGGCTTCATCACACTATCGCGCTGTTTGTATTGCGTATGGGATTGCGAAATCGATGGGCATATCCGCTACTTTCTATATCTATGCGGAGTGTAGGGGAGACTGAGTACGGTTGGGGGTGCCAGTTTTCATTTGATCGCTTATAAATTCGTTAGTATGCCGATTAGCTGGATGAAAGTTGCATTAATAGTAAAGTACAACACTTGTCTACGTATAAATAAAAAATTGCGTCCCTAAGTACAATAGTTAGCTTGTAAGAGCAAATTAGAAAAAAGAGGAAGTAGTGCCACAACCGACCCCACCCTAAGAACTTTTTTCTAAAAAAATTAATAAAAATTTTAAAATTTTGATTTTAATTTTTTTTTTAAAAATAATTTCTAATTAAAATTGAGATGAGAATTTAAATATAAGTCTTTGTTTGTACATATTTGTACAATATTAAGTCATTTTCTTGGTCATTTTTTCAATTTTGACCTCACAATTTGCCGCGCAAGCATAATCCCAATGTGTTCAAATAGCTTTATGTTTAAAATCATTTATTTTAGTTTTGGCTTAAGTTTCATAAATTTTAATTTTTTTTTATAATAAATAAATCTTGTAGAATTACATAAAAAAAAATTATACTTATATATTGAGTAGTTAAAAAATTACATGAAAGATCAAATTATGCTTTGTAGTACCTTCTTTGCACATTTTTAAGACTCCTATGACCCCTTAACTGGAATAAGGAAACCAAATTGTACCTACCGAGATTCACGATTCCAACGCTTGGACCAAAAGAAGAAGAAAGAGAAAAACCGGTTTTCGGTCGCCAAAGTCCGCCAAGAAATCAAGCAATTTTCCCTTGTACTCTTCATTGAGTACTGCTTGGTCAGATACCCGCTTATAAACCTTTAACAAGTGAGACAAACACCACACATACATAAGTGACAAATGCTGCCATCTATCGCCACTTTCACAATTCGGACATGCCCTGAAGGAGGGACGTTGCCTTAACCCTTTCAGTCTCAGTGATGCCATTTGGCATCATCACTTTCAATATTTTTTTCAAAATGTGTGTTTGGATGTCATAGCGGGAAATAAACATCATTCGATTCTTCACAATTTGTTCTATCAGACAAAATTTTACTTTAATCTCAATAGAAGTCAGAACTACTATTTTTTTATTTAGAAAATAGTCAACAAGCGTTTCTCCTGATTTTTGAAAAGTTCACTTCACTTCCACATATTTAAAACACAATTTAAACTATTTCGGTTAAAATAATAACTAAATTTTTTTAATAATATGGTCAGATACCTTAAAATGTATAACTCGAAGTGTTTTTAGGTAATACATGTATTTTTATTTTGTTGTTTCCCTCAGTTAAAGAATTTTGGCATTATTTCAAAAACCATATAAAAAATTTTAATGTAATTTTTTTTTCATGGAAATCTAATATTTGACCTAAAATAAGCTTATTTTGTGAATATCAGATGTTTCTGTAGTGTAGTAAATTTTTGGGACTGAAAGGTTTAAATTGGTGGTCACCAGCGAGATAGTAAAACCGTGCGCTATCGCCCATTATCGGATAGTGGGCGATCGTAATCGAACCCGCACCCGGTACAGTGCTCAGAATGGTAGAGTAATGGGCTGCGATCAAACCAACTAGGGCACCTGTGCCCCAATCTTAAGGTATGTAACACGTTTCTCGATTGCGGTAAGCCAAGTTTGCCTTCTCTATTAAACCGCCACTGAGACCGGGGTTCTAATTACTTGACTATAAAAAGTACAGGGTGAGGCAAACAAAAGTGGTCCCGGTCTAGAGATAGGAATACGTTCAAATGCTTGGCGAGAAAAACTTTCGAAGCCGCCTGAAACCTGTTTTTGCAATGGTTGGATAGAATTACACTCTTAAAACAAACACTCCTAATTTAACTCAGTCTGAGTGGATTTCACTCCTCCAGACTGGAAAAGGCACTTCTCCTTTTGGAGTGGATCCTTTGTGTGTTAAACCTCCGACAGGATCACTCCAAACGAGTGATTTTAACTCAGTCTGAGAAAATATGCATGCCTTTAGGGTGTCGAAAATGCACTTCTCCAACTGGAGTGGATTTCACTCTTTTGTTTTAAGGCGGGATCATACCGAGCAGGCAACTCATTGTGGCCGAGGGCGACATCTGGTGAAGATATCGGAACTGCTATAGAGGGAGGTTCAGAGAATTCGGAAACTAACAAATCAAAATGCTTAATTCATTGATTGACGTTTTCATCTTATTTTTCAATCCTTCTATAAATAGCTGATTGGTCAGTTTTAAACTACCTTTCCTAAGCTCCTCCCCTTGTCAACGTATCTCACACCTCCTTCGAGAAATTCCCGCCGTCGCCCTGGGTGCAATTCCTCTCTATCTGTGTGCCAGTAAAAAATCTGTCTATGTCTGTCTTACTTGACGAGGTTTATAGGTGGGTATCTGATTAAGCACACAACCCGGAAATACATGTACCAACCAACCATTTTCCCTATAAGAAGACGGGATGACTCACTTTGCAGGTTAATTGAACAACGTCGCACGAAAGCTACGCCTGATCTTTAAACTCACCACGTAAATTCTAGTTTCGGTCGTAATCAGCCCAATCAAATCCAAGCTATAAAGTATCGTTTGGCAAGTTGAGTTACAAGCTTTTGTAATTTTTTTTTTCAATTTATGTTAAAATTTGTAGGTTTCTTTTAGAAGTGATTGATAAATATACAAACAGTTACTACACTATACTATACGCATTAAAAAAAGATAATTTGCATAAATAACAGGTGACTACAAAAAGGGGAAGCAGTTACAGTTGGTACAGAAGTTTATTATGTGACACCATAAACATTTATACCTGCCTACCTATTGTTGTAATCTCTGCTGGATGTCATGCCTAGTAATTTTCTGGTTGGTAAACCATACCTTAAATTGTATGAAAACTTTAGGATATTTTAAACAAAAATAAAGTTTTCATAAAATTTAAGGTATGATTTTTTAAAGTATATTATCGGGCTAAAGAAATGAAAGAAGTTTAGCTGGATTTTTTACTTATAAATTCTTGAAGAGATACAATGAAAATATGTTTTATGTACGAATCGAAAATAACAAAACGCATGTTTACCTGCAATTTTTCTAGTGTTTGGTAACCAAATGTTTTGTTTTATTATAATATAACTGTGATATAGTTTTAAAATGTGATTTCTGATTTACTCGAATAAGTGCTTAGAATGTTATTAAATTCCGTACTTAAAGATTATGAGGGAGTGGGGTGTGGGAGGGGATTTCTTTTTCTATTTCCCCAGTTTAGAACCCCACGGTAGCTTTAAGAACCTATAAAATTTACTAACTTATTTCAGATGAAAATTGTGATACTATCCTTGGACTACATCCAACTTAATATTAAAGTACATGCACTATCTATTGCAACATTTATTCGCATAAAGAAATTTAAAGTTATTCTATTATAGTTAAGATTATATATTATGCATTATTATTATTTAGTTCGTATTAGTTATTTATTCTGCCCGAATCATGTGGATTATTCATTATCCACTTTCATTTTCCAATTTATATTCATTAATCACTACACCAAAACCGGGCTTAAGTTTGCAGCAGAGAAATGTACTAGGCGGAGGAACTGCGTTAACAACTCTGCTTGCGCCGAAATTTCACCTGCTCCTATTGGCTGTTCCTTCGACCCTGATATTCGTGCGCCGTGTTACGTCAAAATAGAAGGAAAAAAATAATTAAAATAACACTCTAACTGAAGCTAAACTAATACAAAAAATAATAAATTTATGTCTTGAAACAACAAATAAATTTGTTTATTGAATGTGAAATGCCTATTTGTATTCGATTCTCGCCCTCAAAAATGAGAACTATTTACCCTTTTTCTCGTAGAACATTTGTATACAGCAAACTTAAGGTCGGTTTTGGTTTACATTCCTGTATTATCCAATTGATAATATTATTCATTTTTTTACCAGGTGATTGTGTCGGTAGAGGATGGCCTCCCATTGGGTCTCATGATAAGGGGCGGGGCCGAATATGGCCTGGGTATCTACGTCACGAGGGTGGAGGATTCGTCGGCGGCAGACCGCGCTGGACTTCAAGTAAGGAACATAACAATTTTGTGCCCTTAAAGCCTTCCTCGGAGTCAGTCGCCAGAAAAATGCGATCGATATTATACGTGGATGACGTCACTCTACCGGCCATCGCTTCATCGGAACGTTACGTTGACACGAAACTGGAAACCAAGCGAACTCTCTCAACTAACTCTGTTGTTGTTTTGGTTTTCGTCTTTGCATGTAAAAAATGGAAAATGTGGGTTCTTCGCGATTTCTCACAAAATCAATTAGCATATCTTCCTCGGCAAGCGTAAAACAACTCTCGCCTTCCGTCATTTCCGCAAATTTTTAATTTTTGGCAAGCACACCACGCTACATACAACAGAAAAAAACGTTGTCATCAATATTTCCCTAACGCGCTCAACAGCAACTCAATCTTGCGGTCGTGTTGAGTTGTCCGGCAACAATCCCGAGGAAACCACTCTAGCGTAATCAATGTCAGTAGTTTGTTTGACGTCACTCACCACACTTGTCCGACCGCTTAAATCTGTTGACTGACTTAGAGGAAACCGAGGCTTAAGCCAATATAAATCCATCCGCTATCGACTTTTACTAACTACTAATTGTCTACAAACCCACTTAAATACAGACCATTTGTTGGACTGCCAAGCAATTGCTGCCTCTCTTTTCGGGCTTGGCCACAACCAACTTCAATAACTAGGCCAGAGAAGCTCTAACAGACATGAGCGTAGACGGAAATTTTGACGTCACTGTTCCCAGTGCCGAATATGGAGAATCTTGTTCAGACGTATTCGGATGCCTAAAAATGTGGTCAGCCGTGAACGAGAGGTTCCGAACAGGTTTCGAGACGGGTTGTCGTCATGTTCGGAGCAACATTACTCGGAGCTATGACGTCAAAATTTCCGTCCCCGAGCATGTTCGGGAAAGCTTATTCGGCCTTAGTAGAAGAGTAGGCCGTGGCTTGGCGCACCACTGCAAGGCTTACCTTATAGTCTCCAGGCCTATGACCTAGCGACATTCATCATCAACACTTTAGTCCTACATAGAGATTGCTTTACTTGGGCACGATAACGACAACAACACTAACAGCTAATCGCGTCACTAACAATCCTTACAACAGCTAAGGTAATTTCAATTCCCTATCTATAACAATAATCATCTACTATGTTTTCATCAAGATATTGGTGTTGATGAACCATATTCACATAAAAAAATCAACTTATAACGCAAAATAACTAATTTTTACAGTATTTAGTTTTACCGAGATATTTTGCGTTATAAATAACTTAACCAAACACTTTGCATTCCATAGTACAGTCAAGTTTATTATTCAACTATCAACCGACAAAAATTCAGCAAATAGTCTCAGTTTTATTCTGTTACTGTTTTTCAAAGAAAATCAACTGAAATAAAATATTATTTTATTATATGCAATGGGGATTTTTAATCGAAATGTTAATAAGTTTATGAAATCTGTCCGGCTAGTTTTAACGAATTACAATTCATTGAATGTTATGTGAAGCAGTTATTTTTCCATAGATATTTAAAGATGGTAGTTTATTTTAAATTGAATTTTATTATGGTTTAAATTTGAGTCTTTTTTTGTTAATACAGATAAAATGCAGTATCTAAACTAGTTATTCGGACTAGCATTAAAAATAACGAGTGTTAAAATACTCAAAAAATCTTACCTATAAGAAAGTATACTGAAAAACTAATTATTGTAGAGCAAAAATACTCTAATTCCTGTTGTGTTTATTGTATTTTTTGTGCCCAAGTCCTTGCGTTTTTATAGTGTAACTTCAATCCAACCAATTATATAAAATCTAATTTAAAAAAATCTACTTCGAAAAAGAAGGGGGGGGGGGGCAGAATTATATCTATGAACAATTAAAGCCACAACAAATTTAATATAAAGTTACAACAAGCTTGTAGTGATTTCTGATAAATGGCTTACATATACGCTATCAAATAAATACTTTCAATACACTGTTACAGCAAACCACAGAAAACACGCGCTATATCCCCCACACACACAAATAACTTTTTTTTAATATTATATTAAATTTCTCGATTTATTTTCTCGCGTAACTAATTACCATTTAGCGTTTCGTGATGGAAATCCGATAGGTTCCCGTTGCTAAATAAAGGGGGAAAGTTAGCTGGAAAACAAAGCTAATTAAAGGAGAGTAACTCTGTATAATTAAAGATTAACAGGAAGAAGATTATTAATTATATACGGAAATAGTGACGATAATTAAAGTTACAACATTCCCCATCACTTTTTGGGTTATAATAAGAAAACATAAATTTAGTTTATGAAATTCCTTTTGATGTAGAGCTATAATGATGTAAATCTAAAGTAACTTATATTAATTAGTTTTGGATGAACTCTTAAAAGTTTTTTATGTATTCTTTCACTTAAGATTTTGTATTTTTTGCAATATAAAAATAAGCGCTTATTTTAGCATTTTAAAGTTTTTTTGCGTCCTTAATTAAATTAAAAAAATTTATATATGAGAATAAAATTAGATTAACAAAGTCAAAATATTCATAACACTAAATAAAGTTTGTTTACTTAACTGTATATTATTTATTGAAAATCTGTACTGAAATATAAAAAAAAATTTGTTCTAATAAAGGATGATAAATTACTATAGTCTTTTATTTGAACAATCTTCTATAATTCAGTTTTTTCTTCAACCTTCAAATATCTATATAAATCTTATTTGAAACAAATAAAATACAAGTAATATTTATTCTGAATAATATTTTTAAGTGTAATTCGCATTAAAATATACATAGTTCGGACTCAACATAGTTAGTCGTTTTTTTTAGATAAAATTATTTGAAGAGTAAAAAGAATTTTTTCGTCTAGACTAAAACTCCCACCCAATATAATATATTTTTTAGTTTCATATAGACATTGCCCCTTAAAATGAATAAAATTTATTATTACTGGCTTCTTAAAAAGAACCATTGGTTTTAGGTACAATCTTTATAATCTCTTCAAGATTTATAACAATGAGTTAAGCTTCTTTGATTCTGAGTTTCTAACGAATACTCTAAATTAGTACTTTTCGCTTGGATTACTTATTGTTTTACAGTTCCACTGTTAAAATATTATCTTATCATAATTATTCTAATTTTGATGTTAACCTTGTAGTTATAGGATTACTGTTTGAGGCGGAAATATTTTAATTAGATTAAAACATGCATATCTTGTTTCATCTCTTAGTAATTTTAAAGTTAGTTTATATAAATAAGGCTTGAAGCATTATTTGAAGTATAATCATGTAAGAAACAAAGTAACTGTGAATTGAAGTTACATTATCGAAACAGATTCTTATAAAGGCCCTCGCCAGATAAGACGGTGAAAAATGCCCCCATTCCAATCGGGCTAATTTTTTTTCTGAAAATACCTCATAGTATGGACAACTTCTCAGCCAAGTTTCAGCTCAAAAATGTGACGCATTTTTGAGTAAAAAATTAAAGTTTTTTTTCTTTTTAAATTGATTATTCCCTGAATATATTTGATAAATCCAAAAAACTACTCATGAGTTTTTAGATATCATTGAGTAGTATTCTCAGAAAAATCCGCTCATAAATCTGATCGAGCGATCATTCTTAAAAATGCCTTTTTATTTTTCAAAAAAAAATTTCATGCCAAAATAGTTTGGTCACAACTTAGGATTTTGTCTCTACATATTCCTCTATTATCAATCTATAATATATATTTTTTTCAGATTTTTAAAATTATTGGACGATAGTTTAAAAAAAATAAAATATTCTTAAAACCTGACTTTTCGCACTACTTACTCGGCAGATGGCACTCCTAACAAAGGCGGGGAAATTCAATCTGGGAGAATTTCTTTCGGACTAAAGAATTTAGCATAGATTTAGAAAGTAGCAGATCTGCCTCTAGGGGGAAAGGTGAAGCCATTTGTTAACCATTATCCCATAAGGCAGTTCGCAAGCTCTTGCACATGGCATGCCATACGCCACCAGATGGCACCATGAGATAATTCGACTAATAAAAGATATATTTCAATATTAACTAATTAAAACTCTTTACAAGTTTCGCTAGCATAATTTTATAGCTGCATGCGTATTGATAATTTCTGTAAGGCATGAGGTATATATTCACAAAAGAAGCAAGTTAAAAATGCAGTTTTTATTGTATGTAACTCTTCGGAAAAACCATTTTTGTGAATCAGTATCCCGTGATGCATTGCGAAAACGACGAAATGTGGATTCATCACGCATCATTGCGTTGTACGGGATTGCGCAATCGGTGGGCATGCTATTTCTAAATCTATGGATTTTAGAGCAAAAAAATCAGGCTTTAAGAATTATTTTTTTAAACTATCGTCCAATAATTTTAAAAATCTGAAAAAAAAATATATTATAGATTGATAATAGAGGAATATGTAGAGACAAAATCCTAAGTTGTGACCAAACGATTTTGGCATGAAATTTTTTTTTGAAAAATAAAATTGCATTTTTAAGAATGATCGCTCGATCAGATTTATGAGCGGATTTTTCTGAGAATACTACTCAATGATATCTAAAAACTCATGAGTAGTTTTTTGGATTTATCAAATATATTCAGGGAATAATCAATTTAAAAAGAAAAAAAACTTTAATTTTTTACTCAAAAATGCGTCATATTTTTGAGCTGAAACTTGGCTGAGAAGTTGTCCATACTATGAGGTATTTTCAGAAAAAAAATTAGCCCGATTGGAATGGGGGCATTTTTCACCGTCTTATCTGGCGAGGGCCTTTGTTAAATTTAGTGCATAGTTTATATTTTCTGCCACTTTTAATTATTGCAATTAATGCTTGAAATTTAGTTTTAGGTCTTATGATTTGTTGCATATAGATCCGTAGGAAAATACCACAGTTTATAATTTTGATTTCGTAAAAATTACTTTTATACTATTAATGTTTTCGCAAAGTATATATATTTTTTTATTTCCAAGAATAGTTGCTGAAAGAGGGGTACAACTAGTTTTGTCAACGATTTATTAGTTACTAATTTGTCAATGAAAAATTACTTTGTGAGGATTTAGTTTTGAGTAACATAACAAAATAAACAACAAAAAAATAACGCTCTCGTAGTGTAACGGTTATAGCTCTGGACTGCAGAGCTGAGGGTCTGGGCTCGATTCCCGGGTACTGCTTTGTTGTAAATTGCACTTATCCTTGTCTTATAATTTTGTGTAAATATGTTAGGTTGTGTCTCATAATAAATATTATTATTATTAAAAATATTCAAATGCAAAATTTTATTACGAAAATCCCAAATTATTCCATATAATCCTGACACATGTACAGCCAGTTGATCCTATATATATCACTCTCGGTCGGCATTTTGTAATAGGCATCTTGAAGCTTGACTCCCTTCTTTTTGGGTTTCATAGTCTTCTTGTAGCCGTCGATGGAGAATGCAGTGTCGCCGTACATCATAATTGAGTCATAGTCGAACTTGTTGATGAGACGATTTTCATGGGGTCGAAGTTTCTGGAACTGGTCTACGAAATCTAGAAAAAAATTATTTGTTGATTTTCAATTAATGACAAAGTTCTCATTTTGGGAAAAGTTCTAAAGGTTGTAAAACTCATTGGCTATTACACTAGCGTAATTTTAAGATTTATATATTATTTTGATGGCTGTCATAACCGAAATCAAAAATCTGTACATCGAACAGTAGTCTAAGTAACAGTAGTCCCTTTAACACCGGCGGTCAGATGGAGCTGATTTAAAACTGTGAGACTAAATTTGGAGCTTTATCGGGAAAAAATAAGTTAAACAGCATCAATGCCAGCAACTCCATAAAAACAAAGTCATTTTTTATTCCAATAATGAATGGTACAAGTCAGCTGCTTCGGTATCGATATTTTTGAAGAGTTTGAACATTCTATCTCTTACCAGCACGATCGTGCGAGCCCGGTTGGAAAGGGTTATGAATTTGAATATTTGCGTGTCTTGTATCGACAAATTAGAGGTAATAAACAGGTTGTTGCTGTTGCTTATCTCCTGAAACATGATATCTTCACAAATTTTTAATTTTTTTCCATCGTTTAAATTTAATTATACTTTACCAACATGAATAAAGGTCATGAACTAAAATCATTAAGATATCAGTTCTCAAATTTTTTTATAAGCAAAAGTTTGTAGCATTATATCGAAAACACGTAGAAACAAGAGAGTTATGACTTATGACTTTCTTAGTGGGGGGGGGGGCAAGTTCGCCGTACACTGCGACTTTAGGTCCATTGTATTCAACCCCAGAAATGACACAATCACAAGAGACACACAAAGAAAGAGACGACAAAAACACTTAGACAAATAACAACATATATTGACGGACACAAACATCCATGCCATGACCGCGACTCGAACCCGAGCCCACCAGATCCAAGGGCCAACAAGTTAACCATTGTGCCTGCGGGCCGGCTGACAACAAGAGAGTTAAAATCATATAAATAGTTTTAAAATATCCAATTCTTATTAATTTTACACGATTCTAGTTCAAAACCTTCTTCATACTGTTACAAAACTACTGCAAAAATTTGGAAGCAATTGATAATAAAGAGCTTCAGTTTTTATGTTTTGCGTAATGCGTTTTGAAAAAAATGCAAAAACAAGCAAAAAGCGCTTAGAGCTGTAACTTCGGTTCTTTTAAAATCTAGAAACTAAAATGAAACAGACTTAGAAAGCTGAACGTTTATTTTATATTAAAAAGCAAAAAAAAAAAAAAATGTTTTAAATGTAGTCGATTTTTGCTGAAAAAAGGTAATCGGATACCTTTAATGAAAAATTAAGCAAACAGTGACTCAATTCCCTCACCCGGTTCGATGTTCTCGTAGTAGATGGTGAGGTAGTCGTCCCTGTCCGATCTGTTCTGCTCGTGGTCGAAGCCGATGGCGTGGGTCAGCTCGTGGACTATGGTGCCGAAGTAGTCGCACCCGTCCCCTAAGGAGACTGGCTGCTCGCCGCCTGTCCAGCCCCAGTGCGAGTAACACCTGCAAAAGATGTATTTATCAATGTAATGGGTAATGTAATCAATTCCGGCTGCCTATTTCTAGCCTCCTTTAAGAGCTTTAACACAGCCAATAACACCTCGTAATTTAGAACCCTGGTCAAGTGACGAGATTGTATTTATCAATGTAATGGGTTATGTAATCAATTCCGGCTGCCTATTTCTAACCTCCTTTAAGAACTTTTAAACAGCCAATAACGCCTTGTAATTTAGAACCCTGGTCAAGTGACGTAGTCGACAATTGAGCGTACACCCAGCAGAACTTCGAGCGACATCGTACGCACACGCCGTCGGGACTTTCGACTCCACAGATTTTAGGAGCACGTACATCGCAGTGTACTCGGGCACTCCGGTGATTTTTAGAAGATTTTTTCCACCAGCACGAATCTGTCTATAGTATGGCTAGGGGACAAGGACAGAATCAAGAATATTCTCGGTGTGAGGCTCGTCGCTTGCACCTCTCGGCCACCGGGGGGCCAATCAATGTATTAAGTATGGCGAGAACCCCACATTTTTCAAAAATGACATTTCAATGATTTTAGTGTTTCTAAAAATAAGAAATCTTAGCTTTTCAGTGATATCTTATATTAGAAGTTCCGAGTACCGCAAGTATCTTTTATATTTTTTTAAACAAACTTTGTTCAGGTAATTACTTAAAACGCTTATATCTCAAAACTTTTTCAATTATCCTGTACCTTTTTCTTAGAATCTACTATAAGTATCAACCTGAAATTGTTTTTACGTATTTAAGGTAGACTAAACGTATTTAACGTAAAAACTAAAAATAGATATATTTTATTTCATATATATTTTTTAAAAAAAATTATGTGTGAGAATTCTTTTAGTCCAGGCAACGAAGAGTTCTAGAGGGAAAGTTTTGGAACACAATTTTTGACTTCATAACTTTGTTTAGACTAGTTAGGAGGTAAACATATCAAAAGTCCCCGCCCCTAGCCCCTGTGCTAAAGGGGGGAGGGGGGGTTGAATGTCCCATTTTTCGGTTTTTCGCTTATATCTCGAAAACTATGAGTTCTAGCTATATAATTGTATTACACAAAATGAAAGCTGATTAAATTTGTTACAAGCTGCATCCCTCAAGTGTTTTAATATCTTGTATAGTTTTCGAGATATCCGCTCTTGAAAGTCAGTAATTTTGGAGAAAACACTTCTCCCCCCCACATTTTCCCTCTTTTTTGACCGGATAACTCTTCAATAATGCACCGAAACACTAAATTTTGGCCCTAGATTGGTAGAGAATTTAATTCTTTTCAATAATAAATCATATTTTACTATTTTATCTATTTTCCTACAAATTTTAAAGCGGTTTCAGTGTTGAGTGAAGATTGTACTGAAAGTCCCATAGAGCTAATGCATAAGTTTTGAAATCGCAACTTTTGGAAAACAATTTATTTGCCATGTTATTCCATTTTCACAAGGTATTAGAATCATCATAACATCAATTTAACACAAAATTGAAAAGAAAATAACATCTGGTTATTTAATTATTAATTAATAAAGTTTTAAAATGGTGGCGCCATCTGCTGTATATGTTTGAAATTTTAAAACTTCAAAAATATATAATTAAATAACTAGATAATATTTTTGTTTCAAATTTGTTTCATTTCGATGTTATGTTGATTCCCGTACCTGGATAAAAAGGGCTAACATGGCAAAGCAATGCATCTGTGGAAGTTGTTATTCCAAAACTAATGCATTAGCTCTATCGGACTGACAACCCCTCTTATGTACACTTATTCTATACTGAACGTCTAAATAACACTGATACTCATTTTGTAGGCACGTTGTTATGACTTATATGACTAGTCATAAGTCAGGCACGTTGTTACTTTAATATTTTATCTATTTTATTTCATTCCTCGAACTCCAGTGGGAAAACGGTCAGATGACCCCCATGTTCTTCTTCATCTTCGGAGTCAACTTGAGAGACCCTTTTGAGGCTAGTCCCCTGGGAATTTTGGCATTCTGAGGAACATTTGAGACTTGATTTTTTACAGCTACCAGTTTGAGCTGGCACAGACTTTCATGTTTCTGCAGAAAATTATTTTCAAAATATTGTCAGGTGCTGCTGCTAACTCACAGTGCACTTTGACCATCAGGCAGTTATTCTCAATCTTCCAATCATACACAAGAGGAGGCAGGTCATTTCCCTGCCACAGTTCATCTTGGTGTAATATTCAGAGGAAATACTGTTTTACTGCTTCCTCGGTGGGAAGAAGACGATATATCAGGCTTGATGAGGGCTCCGGATTTCAAGAGTGAATTATACCTGTGGCATTGGGGAAGGCCTCTTTCGTTGGAGCCCCATAACACCTCAAGATGCAGGTATTGCCTGCCTTTTGTACCTGATGTGTGGTTAAGGAAGGGTATGAAAAGACCGCTGCTGCTTTCTGGACTTCTGACGACTTCGTACACAACTTCACAAATGTGATCCCGCTTTTTCGAAATGTGAAAGATGTAGTGTCGCATCCAGCTATTGTGTTTGCAAAAATAGCACGTCCTAAACCCAGTTGCTGTAACTCTTGGGATGAGAATAAAAAATCCTTTGTCTTCCCACGTCCAGGCTTTATGAAACCGATGTCCTTATGCACATCAGCTGTAGCCATCAAGAGGACTGTAAGGTCGACACAAAATATGAAAGTATAACAACGTGCCAGCAAAATAAGTATCTGTATCATTTCCGACATTATCACAGCCGTATGCCGTATCCACTATCAAAACGTCCACATCCCTTTCCGCTCGAAGGGTCCTACATTCAATTGTCGTCAAGCTACACCTTAAGTATGTTGATGAGACCATTTTATTTAAATTGTTCGACAGAAAATCATCTTGTTTGACGTTTATCTTGGTGTCTTCAGTGAAAAGGATATCAACCGACTGCGACTTCTTGAGTCGATAGCTCTTCTGCTGGTCCCAGTGCACAGTGAGTTAGCAGCAGCACCTGACGATGTTCTGAAAATTATGTTCGGATGATGTAAGAAATACTGTGCCAGCTCAAGTGTAGCAGCAAAAATAGCAAGCCTCAAAGGTCCTAGAGCATGCCAAACTTACCATTGGAATAGCATCAATGGGGTCCCTCAAATTGACTCCGAAGATGAAGAACATGAATAGCATCTGACAGTTTTCCCACTGGTGTTTGACGAATGAATTAAAATAGATAAAATATTAAAGTAACAACGTGCCTACAAAATGAGTATCAGTGTTATTTAGACGTTCAGTATAGAATAAGTGTACATAAGAGGGGTTGTCAGTCCGATAGAGCTAATGCATTAGTTTTGGAATAACAACTTCCACAGATATATTGCTTTGCCATGTTAGCCCTTTTTATCCAGGTACGGGAATCAACATAACATCGTAATGAAACAAATTTGAAACAAAAATATTATCTAGTTATTTAATTATATATTTTTGAAGTTTTAAAATTTCAAACATATACAGCAGATGGCGCCACTATTTTAAAACTTTATTAATTAATAATTAAATAACCAGATGTTATTTTCTTTTCAATTTTGTGTTAAATTGATGTTATGATGATTCTTATACCTTGTGAAAATGGAATAACATGGCAAATAAATTGTTTTCCAAAAGTTGCGATTTCAAAACTTATGCATTAGCTCTATGGGACTTTCAGTACAATCTTCACTCAACACTGAAACCGCTTTAAAATTTGAAGGAAAATAGATAAAATAGTAAAATATGATATATTATTGAAAAGAATTAAATTCTCTACCAATCTAGGGCCAAAATTTAGTGTTTCGGTGCATTATTGAAGAGTTATCCGGTCAAAAAAGAGGGAAAATGTGGGGGGGAGAAGTGTTTTCTCCAAAATTACTGACTTTCAAGAGCGGATATCTTGAAAACTATACAAGATATTAAAACACTTGAGGGATGCAGCTTGTAGCAAATTTAATCAGCTTTCATTTTGTGTAATACAATTATATAGCTAGAACTCATAGTTTTCGAGATATAAGCGAAAAACCGAAAAATGGGACATTCAACCCCCCCTCCCCCCTTTAGCACAGGGGCTAGGGGCGGGGACTTTTGATATGTTTGCCTCCTAACTAGTCTAAACAAAGTTATGAAGTCAAAAATTGTGTTCCAAAACTTTCCCTCTAGACCCTTTTTTCAGCCTTCGTTGCCTGGACTATTTATTATGATCTGAATATACGACACACATAATTCGAATCAATTGCATTTAATACTAAGCGAGATCTGACAAAAATAGTGTTAATTCATAAATCAATTTCCACCACTGTATAATGAGAAAGGTGGTAGTAGTATTTGCAATTATTAAGGAATGATTAATCATATGGACGCCATGCATAAAAAAATCACAATATATACATAAAAAACTATATTTACGTGTCAAACACAATAGTACTCAAAAAAGCAATAATTATGTGTCAATCACAATATTTAAAGGAAGAGTGCAATGAAGAAAACAGTACTACAATTTTGCTTTTTTAGAGGCTCTTTGCTTTTATTGCAAAAGGTAGAAACTAAAAAAATTTACTAATCTTGAGCTACTCGAGGTGCACACATAGAAACAACAAAATTTTCTCTGTGGTATTTGACAAAACGCATGAAAAATAAGGAAAAAAAAATGCTAATTTCTTTATTTTAATATTTTTTTATTTCTTTTTTTTTGTATTTCAATATTATTTTAATTGTATCCAAACTTAAGTAACTCATCAAATTATAAAACAAATGAAGATAAATTTAAATGAATTACTTAATGATACAATTATTTTGCACATTTTTTTAGCTACCACTATTTTTATTAAAATAAATTTCATATAAAATTAAATTTTATAGAAACTTTGTTTTTCTATATTGAAATTCATATTCACAGCAGCGTGCTCAATAGCATGCAGCTAATAGAGATGTAAATACTTATGTTCTTGCACACTTTCTTGAGGAGACACGGGAGTAAAAATCGCATTCCTTTCTCTCGCCACTTTGAGGGGACTTGCAGAGAAGAAAACAGTTTGTAAATTGGCTGAGTGGTTAAGGCGTGAGCCTCAGGATCCAACCTTCTCAGGTTCGATTCCCACTTACTACCAGTCATCCTATAAATCGGATATCTGTACTGGAAAGAGTAGAGAAAATCCAACTCGTGACGGATGGGCCCGAGTACACTGGGACAGACGTGCTCGTTAAATCTGTGGAGCCCAAAGTCCCGACGGCGTCAGCGTACGATGTCGCTCGAAGTTTCCGTTGGGTGCCCGCTCAGGTGTCGATCTCGTCACTTGACCAGGGTTCTAAATTACGAGAAGTTATTGGCTGTGTAAAAGTTCCTGACGGAGGCTAGAAATAGGCAGCCGGAAACGATTACATTACCCATAGTTGTAAATTATGCTTCTTTTTAGAAGCTTTTATACCAGAGTCTATGGCTGGTAGCTCCCTGATTTTTATTTTGCCGACGTCGTAGTACTTTCGTAATTCCTAAACCAGCATAATTTTTTCAGATAATTGTATTTCTATTCAGCAAAAGTTGTTTAATAGGGTAGACTGACCAGTGAGTGAACAGGCCCAAGTGAATGAAAATTTGGTGAATATAATTAAAAAAAAATAAGTTTTGATGATCATTCCGCGATATGGATTGGCAACACTGACTTCCTCCCATGAAGTAGAAAGCTATCTGACAATGGTTGGTTGCCTTGATCATTATATCCTGGGGTTCATTCACTGGCGAACGTGACGTCTTAAACGTTCATTCACTGGTTAGTCTACCCTATGTCAAATTGATTTTTTTTTCAATAAACTTTCATAAATGACCCGTAATTCAACTGCATTCGTGTTTCTTTTTTGAGTAAAATAGGGAATTTTGAGTAACTTATTTAGTTTGTGTGGAATTGTTAAGTCTAAACTCTTACAACTCACAATGTTCGTCAAAATATTTCTTTATTAAGTCGGGTCCAGTGGCAAAGCTTCGATTCTCCAAAGTACAAGGTGATTCAAATAAAAGTGGCCCCGGTCAAGAGATAGGAATACGTTGAAATGCTTAGTGAAAAAAAAAACCTTGAAGCCGCCTGAAACCTGGTTTTGCATTGGTTGGATCGGATTAGCTTCACATTAGAGCTACTCATAGACTAGTGGCGAGTTCAGATCTTAGTTCGTATTGTATGAAGACGTCCCATAATGCAAATTTTGTGTCTTGCAATCAATTCAGAATGTTTTGTATTAAACAAAAAGGTCCGATTCTTTAGGATAAATAACGATCGAAATAATCACTAGTGGGAACTTTTCTTGGTCAGCTCTACAAACCTTGTTTATATTTCATTTCAACTATCTTCTCAAAGAATGACGCAGTTGCCGGCAAATAAGTCGCCAAGCGTTTGTTTAGGCTAAATATTGAAGCGAACAAAAGCTTCAGTTAGTAAACCTGTTTTTTTATTGTTTTTGACTTGGCAACATTTCTGTCGTATTGTTATCTCCTCGTTGGGGCCACTTTTATTTGCCTCACCCTGTATATCTAAGATAAAAAGTGTGTCTTGTTCATCGGAATCTTTTGATGATCGTAAATACGAATTGTTGCAAATACAAGTCTCCAGGAAACACCAGGATAAAATGACCAGGACAACCAACCATATGTCAGATAGCTTAAGGGGTCACAGGAGTCTTAAAAATGTGCAAAGAAGATACTACATAGCATAGTTTGATCTCTCTTGTAATTTTTTAACTACTCAATAAATGAGTATAATTTTTTTATATGTAATTCTACAAGATTTATTTATTATAAAACAAGTTTTAAAATTTATGAAACTTTAGCCAAAACTAAAATAAATGATATTAAACATGAAGGTATTTGAACACACTGTGATTAGGCTTGCGCGGCAAATTGTGAGGTCAAAATTGAACACATGACCAAGAAAATTACTTTATATTGTACAAATATGTACAAACTAGGACTTATACCTAAATTCTCAGCTCAATTTTAATTAGAAATTATTTTAAGAACTTTTTTCTAAAAAAATTAATAAAAATTTAAAAATTTTGATTTTAAATTTTTTAAAAAATAATTTCTAATTAAAATTGAGCTGAGAATTTAGGTATAAGTCTTTGTTTGCACATATTTGTACAATATAAAGTCATTTTCTTGGTCATTTTTTCAATTTTGACCTCACAATTTGCCGCGCAGGCCTAATCACAATGTGTTCAAATAGCTTCATGTTTAATATAATTTATTTTAGTTTTGGCTAAAGTTTCATACATTTTAAAACTTGTTTTATAATAAATAAATCTCTTCTAGAATTACATATAAAAAAATTATACTTATACATTGAGTAGTTCAAAAATGACATGAAAGATCAAACTATGTTTTGTAGTACCTTCTTTGCACATTTTTAAGACTCCTGTGACCCCTTAATACTAGAGGGGAGGAAGTCAGTGTTGCCTATCCATCAAGTGGAATGTTTTTCAATATTTATTTTTTTAATTATATTTACCAAATGTTCATTCACTGGGGCCTGTTCACTCACTTATCAATCTACCAATCTAGTCTTACTACCCCTTTTCTAGATAGAAACTAATACAAAAATTTTGACTAATCTTAAACAACTCGAGGTGAAAGCCTAGAAATTCGCATCAACATTTCCTCTATGGTATTTGACAAAACGTATGAAAAAAAAAGAAAAAAAATGCTAAATGTCTTTTATTTAATATTTTTTTTGCATCCCAAACAGTAACTCGTCAAATTATAAAACAAATGAAGATAAATTTAAATGAATTACTTAATGGTAGAATTTTTTTTGCACATCAATTTAGTTACCACTTCTTTAATTAATTTAAGTTTCATATTAAATTATATTTTATCGACACTTTGTCTAACGACTGTCTGACTTTTTTTAATCACAGCAGCGTGTTCAATAGCATGCTGCTCCTAGATCGTAAATCCGTACGCTCTTGCACATTCTCTTGAGGAGGTACGGGAGTAAAAATCTGTTTCCTTTTTCCACGACTTTGAGGTTGCTTGGGGAGTTGCAGAGAAAAAAAAAACAGTTTTAAAATTGTGCTTTTTTAGAAGTTTTAATATTGAAGTCGATGGCAAGTATTTACTACTGTCGACAGCTTTAAAAAAAGAAACTGTAGCAAATAGTAAGAAAAATCCTTTTTTCTCCTTTAAAATACCTAACAAAATAATGCATCCATTGTAAAGCAATACTCGTGCATTGTGTTTTGTTTATTATAGCCAGTTTTAAAAAATGCTGCGGAGCTTATTAGCGAAATGTTTTTTTTTTGTCTAGTTTTACTGAACCTTGTAAAATTAAAGGGTTCAGATTTTTCCTTTTAAAATTATAAGTTGTAGAAAAAAGTGTTTGTCTTGCAATACGAAGAAAAATATATCTTTTTAAAAGACAAAGAAAATAGGTTCAAAGAAATTTGAGTCCGATTTGGAAGCACAATTTTTTTATGTTTGGAAAGATATAACTAAAAAAGTGGAATTTTTTTAACGTAAAAATTGGAATTTGTTTTCATAAGAACCAAACAAGGATTTTTTTAGGCAGTCTAACTATGAAGCCCCTAACTTTCATTGTGGAAACTTTTTAATTTATAAAGACATAATGAAATTAAATGTATAAGTATTTTAATATAGATTGTGGCAATATATAAATATAATTATGATACTGATGTCAAGTAAAAAAAAATATGTTGCAAATTTTAGGAGTTTTTAAAATTATTTAACGCTTCAAAAATCTAAATTAGATTACACATTAATTCAAAAACTTTTGTATTTCAAAATTGTCAACATATTTACCATAAAACAAATCAAATAAAAAATTAAAACATTAACTAAGAATTAAGCAAAAATATTAAAAAAAATTATAACAAAATATTACATAAATATAGATAAAAAAGTACTTAATTTGAAGACTGAAACCCATGTTGTTAACAATATAAAAAAATATCTTAGTAAAATATATATGTTCTGTAAATTATTATATTTTTTACTCAATAGTAAAAGCATACCCGTCTCCATTGATAAACCGAATATAATTCTTGCTTGTCGATTTCTTGGGTATAAACTGTATGCACGTTCTATCCTGAATGTATTTCATCGCTTTTAATATTCTACTCTTCATATGACCTGTAAGAAACATATTCTCTTAAAACCCGGGCAAAATCCTGCACGTATATTCTTAATCTAAACATAACTTTCATGCAAATATATGCTAAAGTGGTATGATACATATGAGAAGTACACGGGAAAAAGCGATTGATTTTGCAGAGAAGTTTCCTTAGCAGGCCACTTTGGCGATGATAGCGAGTGATCGCCTAAACTTGTGTAAGGAAACCAGTTCCTATCATAGATATCATAGTTGCAGTAATTGAGTGGCAGATCACGTGACCTCCAATGCTAACGACGGGACGCGCAAGGAGCTCCCAGAAGAGCCACAATAAAGTATCAGTGTTGTAGGTCACTCGATATGCCACGCTAATACTTTAACTACAACCTCTGTGGTTCCTAGCTACCAAGATCAGGCGATTGGCTATCCCAACGCTTGGACCAAGTGAAGAAGAAAGAGGGAAAGCGGTTTTATGCCGCCAAGCAGGCTATTGCGGTCGTCCGCCTAATGAATCAATCGGTTATTCCCGTGTACTCTTCATATATATTCCAGCTTGTGTGCATGTTCAGAGAATCGCTTATAAGCTTTCGTCAAGTGGGACAGGCACAGAAAGAAATTTTACAGTCCCAAAGAAATGAATAACACATAGGCAAATAACAATATTTATTGACTGTCACAAACATCCATGCCTGACAGGGATTCGAACCCGACCTCAGCAGCTCCAAAGGCTAGTACACTAACCATTCAGCCACCGAGACGGCATATAAACAAATATATGCAAAATGTATGTTTTTCAAAGTATTTAAAAATATGCTTAATAGTTATTTGGGACACGCTTTAAACTCTAAAAATACATTTTTGTTCTATGAATGGAACAAAAAAATTGCGTATCACTTGTTTGTAGTTAACATATTATTTTAACATTGCTTTTAATACTAAATGCCTGTAAAATTAAATACAAAAATAGCTTTTTGAAAAGTTTGAAAAAAATTAAATATTTTTTTAAGAACTCTAATATCGTATTGACCCTTGTTCAACTTCATTTTTTATAGAAATAAATGGCTAATACCTGCAATCAAAGACTTAAAACTGCTATTTGGATCTTCTTCTCAATCAGGTCAATTTCGGACCTAATTAACTTTTTAATTTTTTAAGGGGGTATTAAAAACTGTCCCCATATAGGAACACCCGATCGCAAATGGATATTATTCCTTGCAATACTCAATTAAGCTAGAGTTTATTGAATAAGAAAAGTTGTAGCAAAATCGGTATAAGATGCGTCTTTATTATATAGCCTAATTAGTCTTGAGAGCTCGCGAACAATAAATTTCGTTAAGTCTAGAAGAGTACTTAAATTAATTAAAGCTAGTATAGTTATGTAAGACCTCAAAAATTATCTCCCAACTGTTCATTATTAATTAGGCTCATATAAAAAAAATTCTGCACAGTCTCATAATCATAATTGTCTAACGATATAGTTTTTAAGTTGAGTAATGTATTGTACAACTTTTATCGACATGACTAGACAGCTGATTTCTTTTATTTATACAATAATACACATTAAAATAATTAAAGGAAATAACTAAATTAACAAAATTATAGTATACATTAAACTAACTAAATTAATTGAATAACGAAAAAAAAACTATATATTTGTTTCTTATTTTTTTTAAACTACTTGCAAACTACTAGGACATCTGAAATTTACTTTTGACAACTTGTAACACGCTCTATTGCATTCATTTTCGCGTATAAATAAGGTCTGAATTGCATCTGTTTTTCAGATAAATATATTTCTTTAAAAAAGTTTTTATTGAAATAACTAGAAAAAGATTACATATATATGTATTTTATACTTAAATCTGAATCGATTTTGTAGTAAATTTTCCCCTTGGGCCATCTTTCAGAATCTTTTGGGACAGCATTTCTATCCTGTAAAGAGAAAAATATAATCTGAAAGGTATTTTTGAGCTGAAATATAGTTAGCGGTTATGTTAAATTACTATTTTTTTTATCATGTCGTATTTGAAAGGAACGTCATTGTGTGAACAAGCTTATCTTTGCTACCGTTCTCTGGGCCGGATTTCGAAATAATCTAAGTAGTCTGTAGCCTAGAGCGGCGAATTTTTTTGGGCGACAAATTTTATGACCAATTAAAACTAAAGCAACATTCGGCATAAAAACTTATTTTAAAGATACTGACATTTTTAAGGAAGAAAACAAATAATTTTCATTAATGCGTAAACCTTAAACGTATATATAGTACTAATACTTCGTAGCAAACATGGTCGCTGCGAGGGCCCCTTTCCACCTGGATTTGAAAAAAAAAAAAAATTATACAGTTTTTAAAAAAATTCGCTTATCAGTTCGCTTTCTATTTAGAGTGTAAACTTACATAGATGGTTATAATTTGCAAACAGAAAAAAAAAATAGTCAAGAAATCTATATATGGGATACCTTGCAACGGAGGTAGGTTAAGGAAAAACACCATTCAGACACCGAACAAAAAAAAAAGCTCGAATAAATTCAAACATAGCCTACAGGTGGCAAATGTTTAAATCCGGCCCTGACCGTTCGAAAATTGCATAGAGTTTCAGATTCTGTAAAAAAAAAGCACGATTTAATGTCTTGTTAAAAGGTAATGAACTGCCTGATTACACTCTTAAAACAAACGAGAGAATTCAACTCAGTCTGTAAAAAAAAAGCACGATTTAATGTCTTGTTAAAAGGTAATGAACTGCCTGATTACACTCTTAAAACAAACGAGAGAATTCAACTCAGTCTGAGTTAATTTTCACTCTTTTCAGTGTCGAAAATGCACTTATCCTATTGGAGTGGATTTCAATCTTTTTTTTAGTTAAAACCGTGACAAGATCACTCCAAACGAGTGATTTTAACTCAGTCGAGTTAATTTTCACTACTTTCCAGTGTCGAAAATGCACTTCTCCTATATGAGTGGATTTCACTTTTTTGTTTTAAGAGTGTATGTTTTTGTAATCAGATGGATTTTTGAAGACCGATACAATTCTCAATGTTACCATATAAAAAAAAAACACGTCGTTCATGATTAGTATACATTTGATTGCGGTTTAAAACTTCAGTGCCCAAAATTTCTTTGCAAAATATGTTTAAAGAAGATACAGACACACCAAAATTCAAGCAAATACCAAGCCAAAGCCAGAGGTTAAGAATTTCCATATAACGTTTAAAAATGTTATTAAACTTAAAGTTTACCACGCAAAAAAAAAGACAAGTTTTAAATATATGGAGCAACTATGGTACTTTCAATTTTCATAAAAATTTTCGGATAATTCGGATATTTCTGCAATAAAAGAGTGAAAAAAATGTTTCCCGAAATTTTTTCAGAGTAGTTGGTTGGTGGACATATATTTTCAGGCCTGTGTGTTAGGTCAGAGCCCCGCTTATAAACCTTCTTCAAGTAAGACAGGCACAACACACATTCACATTGCATATGCTGCCATATATCGCGAGCCACCTCCACAATTTAGACATGTCCCTGAATTGGAATAGTCTCCAGGGGTCTGTACCCGCGGGAAAGTGCGCAATGACCGCACACAGGAACTTCGGACCCAACAGAATTAACGAGCACGTACTCCGCATATACTCGGGACAAACACAATAATCCAAGCCTTACCAGGATTCGAGCCCGAACCCTGAAGCTCCAAAGGCTAACCGTTGTGCGGCCGGGTTCGCGTAGAGTTGTTTTAAGAAGCGTATACCATTTCCCTTACTTGTAAAACTTACATTGGGATCTATTGAAATTCCTGCTATGTCACCATGATACAGATTCGGATTCTGCATAGGTCTGTGGAGTGAGTATCCATAACCTACAACATAATGTAAAAAATTGTCTTTTGGCAGAAAAATTATAAGCAGAAAACATATAAAACTGTTGTTCATTAAACTACATATATGTAGCTATATTACATTGTAACAGTAGCTTACAATATCAATATACTACAGTGTAGTCACATGGTCCGATATCATTCTGATAATTCAATATCGGTTCGATATCAATAGTTTATCGTAAGATATTCTGAGCTATAAAGTTTTAGACTTTCTGAGTTTTATATTGTTTTTTACTATTTTGAAAGTTCCTATAACTTAATAGAATATTTTATATTTTGGTAGGAGGGAAGTTTTTTCAACAGATAGTGCATTTATCTGTAAGGAATTGTACTGTTTTGTGCTCGAAGAAAAACTGTCTTTCGTACGATACTTTTTTTTAGGACAACACCAAACGTACAAGACGTTTAAAACATAGAATTCATGTTAGAACTAGGACAAAATGTTAAAAACGTTTAATTATTAGCAAGTTCTGCCGGTTCTGGTCAAATATGTCGCCAAATCAACCACGATCCTCATAAACATTCGTCAAATCCCTTCAGCTAAAATATGAAAGTCATTCAATATTAAAAATTATTATTTACGAGCAAGTCACGTTTTTACAGAATATTAAATCAAAATATATTTTTCATTCTGAGTTTTTTCAAAAGCCCTGGTTGGGTTGGGTTTGAATTATCGTCGCACTAGAGCTACACGAGGGCTATTGGCGACGGGCGTCGTATTTTAGAACCACAGTCAAGTGACGAGCCGACACCTGAATAGGAACCCAACGCAACCGTTAAGGGTGACCAAAAGCCCAGGTTTTCTACTTTTTGTCAATGTATCTGAATGAAGATTAGGGGGCTGGGGAGCCCAGTCGGTTAAGCACTCGCTTAGCATGCGGAAGGTCCCAGGTTCGGGTCCGGGCATCGCCAAAATAGCTGCCGACCTATAAACTGCCCGTACAGCCAAAAATGTCCGACGAATAATACCCCGTGTAAGGGAGTGCACGTTAAATATCCTTCAAAGTCCTAACGCTGCGTACGATGTCGCCCTTAACGGTTGCGTTGGGTGCCTATTCAGGTGTTGGCTCGTCATCTGACTGCGGTTCTAAAATACGACGCCCGTCGCCAATAGCCCTCGTGTAGCTCTAGTGCGACGATAATTCAAACCTAACCTAACTGAATGAAGATTAGGAAACGAACAACATCTCGATAAGTCAAATAATATAAAATAATTTATGGAAATATACTTACATGCTGATATTAGCACACCAACAACTAAGTACAGCTGCATGATGTCAATTACATTAACACGATAAATTTTATTGACCATATTTAATGTATCTTATCAGTTTGTGACAAAATACGTGTTCCGTAATCTTTTTTGTGAACTTACAGGTGCTTATCATAAACCTACCAAGTTTTTTTTAATTGTTTCTTATAGCTTATTAAGGTATGCTAGAACAATGACATAAGTCCATGTATGACTTAGCCCGTTTTATTGGTAAACATTTATTATTCTCTGTTCATTTTCTGCTGTAATATTTAATTATTTAAGAACGAAAATGATATAAATGATAGGTCAACTTGTTTTGCTGTTTCATTGATGTACTCAAAGTTGGTGTTTATAATAATGAAAGTAAACATAAATATGACGTTTGCTTTCGGTATATCTATTTATGATACCTACATATTTTGACGATATATATTTATGAAAGGAAACTTTCACTGCAATTATCGATATTATGCCGTCTATGACGCATGTAATGACGAACTGTAGACTATTCTTTTATATTAAATCAACAAGATATATTTTTAATAAATTCGAACTAATTTATCAATCTTAATGTTGTGATATATTTGGGATTTAACTAAAAAAACTATAGGTTTCTGCTTCTTAATAACGAACACATAACTTTTAACATTTGCATAAAAAATATATATTCTTCGAAAATATTATACCATACTTTCTTATTATTTTTCGAAAAGACCTCACAGATCGCCGAATGTGCCGGGGAAAAAAAGAATTTGGTTTGTCGGCTTTAAAATACGCCGCACTGTAAATCGTACCTATTCTGTGTCGGCGGCATTTCTATCCCCTTCGCAACAATTGGTAAAGAGAGCTTTTGAAATAAGATGGCGGCTATTGAGTTTTTCTGTTGACTTGGTTTGTTTTAGATCCTTTTTGAATGATTTTTATCGTCCTTTTTTAAATCAAAAAATTATACAAATATCAACCAAGGTTGTCGGTATATAGAAGAAGATATGGTGTCAGCTCGTCACTTGACTGTGGCTTTAAATTATGACGCCCATCGCCAATAATGTTAGTGTAACTCTAATCTAATGCAACGATATTTCAACCTAACCTAACAGATGAAGATGCCGGATTACCGAATTTCGGATAAGGGAACTCTTGGACTGTATTTCATTAACTCTGATACGACACAGACTAATTTAAATTATTTTAAATTATATCCCCACTAACTCAACATAACGCCATACAACGTCCCATGACACATTAAAAAAGTGATCAACTTATCCCCATTTTAACTATGTCTTAAAACTTTAATCTGACATGAATCATGTTTAGTAATATAATTTTAATGCAGTTAACTGACCTTACTTTACTTTACTAAAGCTTGAGTAAAAGCAAACCGAAGTTCTGTCAAAATACAAGAAAATCCAAATCACATTTAATTATTGTTATGTACTCCTTAGATCGAATTTTGGCGATGAATATTTGAGTTTCAGATGACATGAAGTATTTTACGTCAACACAACAAACACATTTAACTTATCGATTAATCCCCATCTTAAGTATCTCTTAGAAAGAGCTTTAATCCAACATAAAACATGTTTAGTACATTAAAGCACAGTTAACTAACTTCACTAAAAGAGCTTTACTTTACTAAAACTTGACTAAGACATTAAAGTTTCGTCAAAGAACAACATAATCGCATTTTATTGTTTCAAAGTACGCCTTAAGATTGCCTTTGGCGATGAATAATTGAGTTTGAGGGGTTTGGCAAGAAGGGAAAATATTGTGTTGCGTAAGTAGTTAATGAATAAGAAATCATGTAATCTTACTTACTAAGACTAATGGGTTTGGAAGTAGTGAATCTTTTTCTTATGTGTAAGCTTGCAGTAGATTACAGACTACGACAACAGTCATTAAAAACTTCACTTGATGTTGTTTTATAAAATGCCTAGCGGGTAAAACGAAGATAAAATAGTTTAAAGGTTTTAGGGGAAAAATTAGGGATTTGTAAGTTAATTACTGTCAATATTTGTTAGAATGGAAAGTAATGTTATGCATTTAAAGTAGTCCATGAGTGTTAAAAGTTTATAGTACCATTTATTTTTAATGCATTTTTAAAGATATATGATGAAAATAACTTAAAAAATCGAATATTTAATTTTATTTTGTCGTTCTTTGTTAGAAATATATAATATTTTAGGATTGAAAGTAGCTTTAAATGTATTTCTTCCCATTATCAACGTGGGTTCGAATGAGATCCATTTGGTTATGACGAATACAATTTAAAATTCCCTTATATTTGTCAATTTTAAACTAAATGACCCAAAATTTAACTGTTTTCTAAAGGACAAATGAGCCCAAATGACCGCGGGTACCCAAATCAAAGTGCTTTTCCGCATTGGAAAAAATATTTTAAACCACATTTCACCGACTGTACACTCTTAAAACAAAAGAGTGAAATCCACTCCAGTTGCAGAAGTACATTTTCGACACCGTAAAGGCATGCATATTTTCTCAGACTGAGTTAAAATCACTCGTTTGGAGTGATCCTGTCGGAGGTTTAACACACAAAGGATCCACTCCAAAAGGAGAAGTGCATTTTCCAGTCTGGAGGAGTGAAATCCACTCAGACTGAGTTAAATTCGGAGTGTTTGTTTTAAGAGTGTATTGAATATTTTTACAAACTGTTTGATAAATGTAGCTAACTTACAGGTATCTATAATCCCATTATTTGAAATTGGCTCGAATATATTTTTAAATTTTTAATAAATATTTTACACTGAATATTCGAAACAATTCCAAAAAGTTTGGTTATACCTGTACGTCAGCTACATTTATCATAAAAAAAAAACGTTTGTAAAAATATTTAATACAGATGGAGAAACGTGGTTTAGAAAAGAATTTTTTCTCCGTTGGATTAATGCAGATCAACATTTTTTTAAAGACCCGCGGTTACTAGGGCCCATTCGCCCTTAAGTAATGACGTATTGGAAAAGCAATTAGTTCTTTATTTATGTGAGCCTCCCTTTTAAAACCGTTCAAGCAAGCCAATGAATAGCAAAGATTCATCAATCAACTGTCAGTTACAGATTTTCCTTTCCCAAAGTAGCCTTTTTACTTTTGGGTTATTCTTAAAATAATTACCAATAAATTTCTTTATAAAATTGTATTAACTACTTTTTTTTAAAGATAAATGGAAACTGTATGTGTGCCGATATTGTTTTTCTTGTGGAAGCGGTCTTGACAGATTCTGTTACAAACTAACTTGTTTTATCATGCATGGAAGCATATAACTCTAGTAATTTAAAATAATTAATTATGTATAAAATTGAAATCCATAATTATATTATTAAACAGTAAGTTTGAATTTTTAAAAAATCACAATTTATAATAGTCCAGTAACTTTGTCGCCTGAACGTATGGGGTAGTATGCGCAAAATCCGATAGTTCTGGTTTCTCGCGGTTTATTCGATTTTTGACCAAGTTCCGTTCGGAGCTCGAGGTCGTAAACTTGGATTATTCCTTTGGCCAACATCATAAACGAGTGTGCAAAGAATCAGAACTACCGGATTTTGCGCATACTACAGATGTATAAAGTTACTAGGCTATAATAGTAAATTGTAAAAAAAAAATAGCATTATTATATATTTAAATTTTGTGGCCGAGTGCCTAAATAAAACATGAACTGTTACTGTTACTATTTTATAAGTATATTAATTTCAGCATTTTGCATGTGGTTGACTCATAGATCTCTATATGCACAGTTAATGAAAATGTTTATTTTTTTTTTTTAATTTTTCAATAAATAATTTTACACAAAATATTCGTATCAATTTTAAAAAGTATTTTTGACACCTAGAAATCGGCCTCAATAATCACATAAAAAAAAACTGTTGTAAAATTATCAATGCAGCCGGAAATACGTGGGAGGGCTGGGCAGCCCAGTCGGTTAAGCACTCGCTTAGCATGCGGAAGGTCCCAGGTTTGGGTCCGGGCATCGCCAAAATAGCTGCTAACCTATAAACGGACCGTGCAGCCAAAAATGTCCGATGAATAATACCCCGTGTAAGGGAGTGCACGTTAAATATCTTTCAAAGTCCTAACGCTGCGTACGATGTCGCCCTTAACGGTTGCGTTGGGGGCCTATTCAGGTGTTGTCCCGTCACCTGTCTGTGGTTCTAAAATACGACACCCGTCGCCAATAGCCCTAGTGCGACGATAATTCAAACCTAACCTAACCGGAAATACGTGGCTTGGAAAATATTTTTTTCCCCTATGGGATGAACGCTGAACACACGTGCACTTTTGTTTAGAGACCCGCGGTCGTCGAACTCACTTCCACTTAAATCGACCGTTTTACAAATCTATCGACATAAGCTGTATTTTTTCTCTAATGGCGCTGCAAACATGGGCAGTCAAGCCTTTGCAGACTCTGCACATTCCCCAGAACTGAGAGCCATTTTTTGCGGCACCATCTGGGTGACTCTCGCTAACAATTTTGACGCACAGATTGCAATTAATCTGAGCTCTCTGTGGATGTTAAAGTATGCCGAGATTGAATTTTGCCGAGAGAGCCCAGGCCAAATGGGTCCTCCAAATATTTTTTACATGCCACATAATCATATGACATGCGTGCCCAGAATTTTCCCATCCAGAGAATCCGACGACTCAGCCGGGGCTCGAACCCGCAATCTTGGGCTTACGAGGCGGACGCGTTTAACCTCTCAGCCACTGAGCCGCTACTCTGTACTAGTTATATACGCTGTACATAACTAGTAAAAACAAATGCTGCGCGATCTGGCGTCCCCAATTAGGGGCCATTCTTTAAAACCTTTCCACAAACAATTAACACTTTAATTAGTACCGAAATTGACATGGTCCGATAGAACAAGATCCGAATATCAGTTTCCAGCCTTTGATTACATGTATCAATCATTTATTTCTATATATAATATAAAATTGCAATTGTCTGACGCTTGAAAGCCAAGGGACTTACGCGGCTTCAGCCAATCAGAAACGCTGAAAGTAAGTGTGGCGGTGTTCATGTTTTGTGCCGGGGCTGCTTCAAGTTGCGTCCCGTGGCTTTGGTAGAGATTCTTGCTTAGGGCTAGAGCTACGTGATGCCCTGGAGCAGTCCCACGGAAACTAGACAGAATGTATAGATGAGTGCATTGGCAGTATCCTCACATTAGTCTTGCATGTTTGTTTGCAGAGCAAACAAATTCGAATTGCGTAGCAATTCCCGGGGTTTAGAGAGCGGTAGCGGGCAGGGGGCTTTCGAGTCTATAAAAAAAACGAAGTTGAACGAGGGTCAATACGATATTAATGTTCTTAAAAAAATTTTCAAGCTTTTCAAAAAATTATTTTAGTAGTTAATTTCAAAGGCCTTTTGCATTAAAAACAATGTTAAAATAATCTGTTAACTACAAATAAGTGATACTGGTCTTAAGAAGATGAAGCGTAAAATGCTAGTTGTAAATAATTGAACTGTTTGTTATATAATTGAGTGAATCTATGACGTGATAAAAACCATTTTAAATGCAGCTACATGTCCTTAATATTTTAATACTGTACGCTGCCAAAACAAGGCGTCAGAATAGGCCAACAAGTAAGCATTTAAAAGCCCGGCTACAAGCCCCTACAAGTATAGAGTTAAACTACGGGTTTTATTGAAGTTTATTGAAAAAAATTAATTTTACACATTAAAAGACTTTCGCTGAATAGAAATATCTAAAAAAATATCCTGATTTATGAATCACAAAAGTACTATACGGCGTCGCCAAAAAAAAAAAAAACGATATATACCAGCCATACACTCTGATGTATGGTATGGTATGGTATACTACATATATATTCCAGCTTGTGTGCTTGTTCGGAGAACCGCTTATAAGCTTTCGTCAAGTGGGACAGACACAGAAAGAAATTTTACAGTCACAAAGAAATGAATAACACATTGACAAATAACAACATTTTATTGACTGTCACAAACATTCCTGCCTGACCGGGATTCGAACCCGACCTCAGCAGCTCCAAAGGCTAGTACACTAACCATTCAGCCACCGAGTCGGCACTCTGATGTAAAAGCTTTTAAAAAAGCATACTTTTGTCACTGTTTTCTTTTCGGCTCCCCAAGCAACCTCAAAGCGGCCCGAGAAAGGAAACATATTTTTATCCCCGTGTCTCTGCAAGAAAGTGTGCAAGAGCGTACGGACTTGCATCTCTATTAGCAAGCATGCTTTTGAGCACGCTGTTGTGAATATTAGAAAATAATAAATTAAAATCAAAGAATCGACAAAATATAATTTAATATGAAATTTATTTTAATAAAAAAACTGGTAACTTAAAAGTGTGCAAAAAAAGTTATACCCTTAAATTTTTTTTCCAATTTATCTTCATTTGTTTTATAATTTGTTGAGTTATTTAAGTTTAAATATAAAAAATATTGTACCAAAGATTTTTTTTTTTTTATTTTGCATGTGTTTCGTCAAATATCATAGAGGAAATTTTGATGCACATTTCTAGGCTAGCACCTTGAGCACTTCAAGATTAGTGAAAAAAAGTATTAGTTTCTACCATTGGTAATAAAAGCAAGGAGCTTCCTAAAGCTCAATTTTACTACTGTTTTCTTCATTGTACTGTTTCTTCAAATATTGTGATTGTCACATGAAGAGTACACGGGAAAAACCGATTGATTTTGTAGAGAAGTTTCCTTAGGCAGGCCACTTTGGCTATGATAGCGAGTGATCGCCTAAACTTGTGTAAGAAAATCAGTTCCTACCGCAGAGATCATAGTTAAAGTAAAAGAGTGGCAGATCACGTGACCTCCAATGCTAAAGACGGGACGCGTAAGGAGCTCCCAGAAGGGCCCCAATGAAGCCAGTGTTGTTAGTCACGGGATCTTCCACTCTAATACTTTAACTACTATCTCTGTGGTTCCTAGCTACCAAGATTCAGGCGATTGACGATCCTGACGCTTGGACCAAGCGAAGAAAAAAGAGAAACTGGTTTTCTGCCGCCAATGTCAGCCAAGCAGACAATTGCGGGCCAATTGCAATCAATCGGTTCTTCCCGTGTACTCTTCACATAAGTATTGCTTTTGTGTAAATATTGTGTTGTCACGTAAATATAGTTTTTGTATCCTCTTTCAACATGGCGCCTTCATTTGAGAACATTTTTTAAAACCTTCCCACAAAACATTAACGCGTTAATTAGTTCCGAATTGACCTTGTCCGATAGAAGAAGATCCAAAAATCAGTTTTCAGCATTTGATTACAGGTATCAGTCATTTATTTCTATTAAAAATGATGTTGAGCGAGGGTCAATGTACGATACTACAGTTCTTATTTTTTTAACTTTTCAAAAAGTTCTTTTAGTAGTTAATTTTGAAGGCTTTTCGCATTATAAACAATGTTAAAATAATCTGTTAACTACAAATAAGCGATACGGCCTTTTTTCTTGCAATTAAAGCACAAAAAATGTGTATTTTTTGAGTTAAAGGCGTGTCTCTAAGTAGCTATTAAAATTTTTTTTGAACAAATTTCTCTACAAAACATGCTTTTTTAGTATATACATGAAAAGTATGTTTAGATAATATGAGAATATATACTTGTAGGATTTTGCTTTGGTCTTAAGGGGATAAAAGTAAAGTAAATTTTTTCCTCAAATTTTCAGTTTACTTATCTTGCGTCAAATCGTGACGCCCCCTGACGATACTTATAAGTACACTGTAAAAAAAACCTGTAAATTTACGGTCATTTGCCCTTCAATTTTTACGGGCATTGGCCGTATTTGATGGAATACGGTCTGACCCACTAAATAAACGGCCATATCCCTTAAACAGTTAGAAAATAAGGGCAACTCCCGTATTTTTACAGTTTCAGCCCATCTGTTAGCAAAATTACTGCACACCACCGTAAATTTACATCCGGCAGGGGAAAATCCCTTCATTTCCAGAATGACGTCACACGTAAACTGCAACCGTGATGTTTTTCATCCCGCTAAAACCAAATCAAACAATTGAGGAAAACGAAGCTACATGCTGCATGGTTCTTCTAAAGAAAGAACAGAATGCTAATTAAAAGTAAGTAAAATGTTATTGTTTCTTTCGTTGAATGTGTCATCATTTTAAATATTAACGATTGTGTAAAAATTGCCCCTTTTTTGTTTTGTATCTATGAAGTTTAGCAGTCAACCACGTTCCCCAACAGCAACTATCATTCTAAAACGAATACAATTACTTATTCGAATATGTTACAACTTGTTTTACTGAGATTTTCGCATAATATTTTCTTTTTAGCAGATATCGCTATTAAATATTTATAATATTTGTAAAATTTCAATGATTATAAAATTCAGTTTAAAAATATAAATTAAGTAAGAAAGTGTCTGTCCTTGAAGATAGGTGATGTCTTAGTGTAGAAATGAATTCGCTTGTGCAGATTACAATTTAATGTTAACATCGTTCCAAGTTTTTAATAGTTTAATCTGATTTTTATTTGTATAGTTTGATAAGTTTTTGAAATTCAACAGTTGCTAGAACATCGGTAACCATATTATTTCTTACTTATTACAATGTAAATTCTAAAAGTTGAAAAAGGCTTAACGCAATATTTTGCTCGAGTGAAAGTTCTAAAATATCATTCAAGCTAGCATAATGAAGTGTATTTTAAAATGTGATTTTTTTTTTTTCATATTTCGCACATGTGACATATATTCACAATATAGCTAACATCTTTTGATATTTTAATATATTTTGAAAATATAATTTACCTTTATTTTTACGAATTAAATTTTCTGAAGAGGATGTGCTGTTCTGGGAAAAGTGGAAACGTATCTTCAATTTCCCAAATTCTTTTTTTTTTGTTGAGTGCCTTATGTGGTTTTTTTTCAGATTTAAATGAATTTTATTACAGTTGTTTTTAAATATAATTTATTGTTTTGTAAACATTCTAGGTCAAAATCAATTTTTTTATGCAAATGTGTTTGTAAAGCGCAAAAAGTTAAATTTAAGTACAAAATTTTAATTTAACAAAATTATCAGATTTCAATAATTGAGTACATTTTTATACTTGAATTATTTGTTATTCTTTTGAATTATTTTGTAGAAATAATTTTTTCAGCAATAAAAAAAAGACCTATAGCGGCTAGAATTTTTAACGCAAAGCAAAGCATGTTTATGACCCTTATTGCTTGGAAACTCTTACAAACGAATTAAATTATTCTTTAATAAGATTATTTTTGACAGCAACGGACAAACACAATTCTTGGTAAATGCAATTCACAGTTGATTTTATGGTTTCCTTAGCATATTTATTTTAAATTACTGCTAATTGTAAATATTCATCAAAATTTATTGTCGCCCTAATATTATATTATTAACAGAAGTGATTATTAGATTATTCTAAACAAATGTATATATTTAGGATTATTGTTGTTTTTCATCTCCCTGGTGAATGAAAGCCTACAGCAGGTCCAAGAGACCCGGAAGATTTAAAGTATGATCATCCGGCTCATCAATTGGATGCTTCCATGAGACGCCCAAACAGCAAAGAAGGTGAGAAGGACACTAACAGGTACAGTGGAAAGCATTTTTCTCTTATTCATTCATTATCTAAAAAAATTTCCAAAATGTACATATTTATGACTATCACACAAAACATTAATGCACAGTATCTAAGAGCATTTTTTTTAATTTTTAATAAATTTATATTTTTGTTTATTTATCCACAAATTCCAAAGTCTATAGCGCTTAACAGAAATTTTTTAATATTTTTGAGTTTTGTGTTAATAGCATTACCAGAGTGCCTTTTAAAGAATTACTATTTAGGATTGTGGTAGTTTGAGTTTCTAAATTTTTTAATTGTCTGAATTTTAAAATTTACGATCATTGCAAGTTTGACAGTTCACGATGGCCAGGGTTTTCGAATTTCTAATCATTTTGTTTATATATATAAAATCAAAGTTATGGAATTTCAGCACTGCAGAATTTTATTTGTTTTCATAGAGAGTTTAAGACACAAGACCGGTGAACTAGAGCAGTCATAGTACAGCGGTGGCTAATTTAGAATAGGTGAACATTAGCAATTTTAAGAAAAATTATGGTGAGATTTTTCATAACCAGAAATAAAAAAATTGAATTGAGGATTTTGATAAACTTTTTACATTAACTGAGATTTAATTTAGTTTGCTGTTGCATTATTGGAGGATTCATTCGCATTTTGCGACTAGCGACCTTCAATTTTGAATTCTGTATACTGCGAGGATAATTCAACCTAACCTTTAACTTATCTCGTTATATTTAGGGCAAGATCCTGTGTACTAACATCTGCAAGTGCATTGATTGCACAAAACTTGAAGGACAGCTAAGAAAGGAAGACTCTGATTGCACCTGGCAGATGCTGCGAAGTCAGGATCCAACAGCAAACTTCTCTTTGGACATCTCCCCAACAAGCCGCCTGTGCTAACAAGGAGTTGAAGAGGTATGAAATAATTATGTTGTTGACGTAGATTTGGGGTAATGCCTTGGACTCGTAAAAATGAGTTCACCAGAGAATTAGTTGGCACTCCAGGGGCGACAAGAAACTCTAGGAGAACTAAAATAGCTTGCTTTTCTATTAAATACTTACTGAAATTCTTATAGAAAAGCAAATATGTTTGCAACAGTAATTGCCACCTAGAGATTTTTACACCTTAGAAAAAATCCCCAAACACAGCCTCCAGTTGTAATTTAAATACCAAAACTAACTAATTTCTTTCACAAATTAAATTAATATTCATTATTGTTTGCCTAATTTATTATTATATTGTTCTTTCAAATTCAAGATAAAAGTAAGGTAAACTAAAAATGTCACCTGAAATTGTTTTCAGATCGCCTATTGGATATTAATTCCTGCTAAAAATTTTTTTTCCTTTTATGATCTTGATTACCATTTATGAGCCACTGTTGTATGGCTACGCTGTGAAAAGTAGTTGTTGAGCTCATGTTACATAGGAAGGTAAACTTCAGTAACCACAACAATGAATGGACCATTTTTCACTGGAGTTATTAACTTCAGTTGAGGAACCCTCAGTCAATATCTGAGAGTGCTTCTGGCCTAGAGTTGTTTGAAACAGCTATAAAGGTTCTGTTCTAATTAAGACATAGTGCAGTAAAATCATACCAGGTCATTCGTAAATCAGCTAAAAGCTCTGTCAGTTAAGACATTTGCCTTGCATGCAGAAGGTATCAGGTTCAGGTCCACACATCCTCAAAATAACTGCCAACGTATACAGCAGCCTGAACAGCCAAAAATGTCTGATAAATGATACCCAATATTCATACTCTGTTATAGCTCCTGGACTGTAGAACTGGGAGTCTAGGTTCGATTCCTGAGTAAGACTTGGTTGTAAACTGTACAATCTCAAGTCTTGTAATTGGGTGAAAACCTTGTAGGCTGTGTGTCATAATGAACTATTAACCATAACCCTATATCAACCACTGTTCTGAAGGCTTTTTTTTATCCGATTTACAGATTGTCCTGGAATGTCTAGTGGCTAATGCAAGTGAAGCTGAGAAGTCTCACTCGCAGGAAGTAGAAATCGAAAGACTGGTATTGGAGAAGTTAGTTCGATGTCTGGTTCCGATCATCGACTGGGCTAATCAAACAAAAGGTAGGGTGGTCTATTTTTATTTTTTATAATGTATCTTTTATAAACAATATTGAATTTGGCTATGACTATTGGCAAGAAATAAAGAGTGGCCAAAATGTTGATGTCTGTAATAAAAGTTAGGTTTCAAGTTCTTTTTGTGAAGGTTTGAAACATAGACCCAAAAAAATGAAACTACTTAGAATAGTCCTCCAAAGATGTTATAAGTAATTGTAACTCAACATTTCAGAAAATTCTTTTTAAAAAATAAATTGACTGAATATAACATTTATTAAAAATGTCAAAACTGTAATTTTCATATTTGAAGAGTACGCGGGAAGAACCGATTGATTTATTAGGCGGACGCCCACAATTGTCTGCTTGGCGGACATTGGCGGCAGAAAACTGGTTTCTCTTTTTTTTTTTTCGTCGCTTGGTCTAAGCGTCGGGATCGTCAATCGCCTGAATCTTGGTTGCTAGGAACCACAGAGAAGGTAGTTAAAGTATTAGAATGGCAGATCACGTGACCAACAACACTGGATTCATTGGGGCTCTTGTGGGAGCTCCTTGCGCGTCCCGTCTGTCGTTAGCATTGGAGATCATGTGATCTGCCACTCTATTACTTTAACTATGATCTCTGTGGTATTAACTGAATTCCTTACACAAGTTTAAGCGATCACTCGCTATCATCGCCTAAGTGGCCTGCTAAGAAAAATTCTCTACAAAATCATTCGGTTTTTCCCGTGTACCCGCGTATTTGTTTAAGCTATGAAACTTGGAGAGTCACAATGAAATAGATAATTCTATTAATGCAGGTTGTGTGTTTGAAGGGATTTGATAGCTTAGGGGCGTCCATATTTTACGTTAGACGACTTTGGCGATTTTGTCCCCCCCCCCCCCCCCATCACTCTTCTCTTGGTTATATTTCATGGCTTGACACTCGCATGAGATTTGTTGATACTATTATGCTGAACTTAAAACAAATCACTGCAAGCAAATAACAATAACTTATGGACTCCCCCTTAAAGTGTCTTGCTTTCATAATCTTCTATGATATGCACTTTGGTAAAAATAAAATATATTTCTATTATAGTTTCAAAACTGGATATGCAGTGACATTGAACTAATCTTTTTTCAACATTCATTTTGGAGTGGAGCTAGTCATAAAACACCTGAACATATTTTGTAAATAAGTTTTATCATCATAAGGAACTGCTTGAGTTTTACCCTTTTTTGATCCAAATTTTAGAATTGACTTGTAAAAAAGTTTTACGATAAGCATATTTAGAATTTGATATTTTTTACACAAATAGTGTGACTTTTAAACAGCAAACATACTTTACAAATCTAGATGATGTATAAATTTACTATTTTAAATGCTCATTCCATTCTCATTCTTGTCATTCCATTTGACATTGTGTTGTTTTACACAAAAGCATAGAATTTCCATAAATCAGGGACTGATCTGATGAATTCACATGAGTTTATAATAAAAAAAAAAGACTTTAAAATTTGAATAATTAAATAACATAACTTGTTTATATCTTTGTAAATGCTACTAAAATATAAATAATTTACAGGGTGTAGGACTTTAGTAAAAATTTTAGTTCTTATAATTCTTCCGATGTTTTATTAATTACATTTAAAATTCAAATATTTATTTAACTGATTAAAATAATTAAATATTTTATAAATGTGTGTGGATTTTTTCGTTCTAGAAATTTATTTCCATGCTATACGTCTTGCGAGTGTAATACTTTGATGTTTGTTTTTTAGTTAAATTTATTTTATAATTTAATATGTGAAGAGTCGAGGGGAAGAAAACCTTGATTTGCTTAGGAATCTTTCCATAATTTGGTCTGCTTGCAGACATTGGTGATAGGAAATCAGTTTCTCTCTTGGTACAAACGTGGGACTTGTGTCTTGCGTGAACTGGGGTTGCTGGGAGAGAAGAACCAAGTAAGGAACTGATTTCCTTACACCAGGTTAGGCGATGATTTGCTAAAACTGCCAAAGAGGCCTGTTGTAGACAGATTCCTATGCTAGGAACGGTTTTTTCCCCTGTATTATTCATGTGTGCTAATGTACTATTTTTTAAGTTAATATACTATTCTTGAAAATTGTTCTACTTGTAATTTCAATGAATAAAATTAAATGTTTGATGAAATTGCTATTTTGTATTTTGATTTTTTTAATGCTATGAACACATCGTTAATTAATTTACCTAGACCGTCAGAAAACGGTCAGATATATACAATTACACACTATCAATATACGGTTAAACCGTAATCAGTTAGACCATATATTTACATTCAAGGACTGCAGTTATACGCTTGATACCGTTATTATGGCTGTCAATTTACGGTCCATGGTCGTTTAATTACGCTCAAATAGTAATTAGGCATACTGTAATGTTACGTTTAAGGACCGTAATTTTACAGTTGTCACTGTATTACTTAGGCTCGTTAAATTACGGTATGCAGGAAATTATGGGCATGAGTGTATTTTAACGGTGCATGGTTGGAAACTTTATTGCCGTCCCAAGCCCGTAATTTTACTGTGATTTTTTTAACAGTGTACTACTTACAATGCGAGGTTAAACTTTTCTGTGGATTTAAGGAAAATATGGATTTGGGGGTTTAAGGATATGGGGGTTTTATCAATATATTATGCGGTTTCAATTCATTAAAGACTAAAAAAGTTTAACATACACTGCGTGAAAAAAGTAGAAGGAAAGTCATTTTTTTCACATTTTGCTTTTATTTTAAAGGATTTTGGCATGATTTTATAAAGAGGTTGTTTTGTTAGTATTTTAATTTGTTAAGTCAAAAAATTTAACTTACAACTATTTTAGGTTTAGAATTTAAAACATAACTACTTTTGGTCTGTGAAAAAAGTAGAAGGACACATCCGGAAAATCGATGTAGAAGCTATTGGAAACCGTAAAGGTTAATGTGCTATTCTTCATTTATTGTCTTTTTATCAAGAATTCAGATTTTAGTTAGAAATTCATAGTTTTTGTTAGTTTTGGAATGCGAAGAGGAAAACCTTTAAGTAAGTTCCAGAAGGGCCAAATATTTGCTTATAAAAATGAAGGAAAGTGTATTAGAAGGATTGCACGGCAGCTATCTATTAGTCCAAATGCTGTTTCGAACTTTATGAGAAACCCTGAAAGTAACTTAAGAAACAAAAAGACAGGAAGACCCAAAAAACTTACACAACCAAGGTAAATCAAAAATCATTCGTGAACTCAAAAATACAGGTGGTAACCTTAGTAAGGCTGCTCAATGTCAATCAGGGATTACACATGTTACTAAAAGAACTGTGTATAACTACATAAAAAGGTCAAATAAATTCCTCTTCAAAAATGGACCCCAGTTGTATTTTCTGATGAGAAAAAGTTTAACTTGAATGGCCCAGTTTCCTATCAGTACCATTGGCAAATGGCACTGTGTCGATAATGAAGAAAAGACTTATTCTACTCAACAAATAGGAGGACGTAGTCTAATGATTTGGTTAGCAGTTGGCTATTGAGGTAGGACAAGTCTAGTCTTTCTAAATAGTAGACAGAACCATGCAGATTGCATCCAAATTTTAAACTCGAATTTTCTTCCTTAAGGCACTTAGCTAGGGGGAGATTATTGGATTTTTCAGTAAGATGAAGCATCAATTCACATTACAAATGGTGTTAAAAATTTGTTCGCAGCGAAGAATATTCGCATTTTGGAATAGCCCTCTAAGAGTCCTGATCTTAACATTGTAGAAAACATATGGTCAATGATTGTGCGCAGTGTTTACGAGGGAGAAAAGTAGTTTGAATCTGTAGCTGAACTACAGAAATAATTTTACTATATATGGGACAATTTTTTCAAAACAGAAATTCAATTTTTGTATAGTTCGATGCCAAACAGGGTATTTGAGGTAATTCGAGCCCAATGGAAGAAACAATAATTATTAATCAAAATTGTAGACCAAATTTTTGGAAGTGTCCTTCTACTTTTTTCACAGATTATGACAATGTCATAACTTATTTTTTTTAATAATTGCACTTTTTTTTCCAAATGTGTACTTTTTATTTTATGTAGATACAGGTATCCACTAGTAAAAACGCTTGATACAACATAATTATTTAAAAGTTGTTGTATGATTAATTAATCCAAAATAAACTAGTGTCCTTCTACTTTTTTTCACGCAGTGTAGTTACCCACATTGACGTGAGGGATTTTTTTTCATTTTGACGTTATTTTAATATTAATACGCATTCTTATACAGGTATTTAAAGAACTTTGGGATGCAGCTTTCCAATTTGAATGTCTTTGGTAAGAGGACCATTTAACGATTAAATGGCTAATTGTTGTCAATTGGCAACAAATACTTTTAGATATACAAACTAGCGAATTATTTTAAATATCTATTAAAAGAAACCCACCTAAATTACACGATAATGAATTTTTAGCTCTTTTTTGTTAGACCCATATGATCAGCGTTTTTGACATTTATTTAAAGATTTTTGCTCTCATAGATAACTATATTTTTTTAGCATTTTGTTACATACTCTGAACAGAGGAGGACGGATTGTTAACACAACATACTTTAATGAGATCAGAATACAGAATGATTAAGAATACCAGGGAGAATTAATTGTATATCAAGAACATGGAGTTAAGTTGAGTTGCTACAAAATTACTGGTGTTTAAACTATTGTTCTTATTGTCTTTTTACCACTGACGTCGTTCGTGTAAATGTCTCAGATCACAACACTCCTCCCCATCAACTTTGAGGTTTCCGCGGTCGTAAGTTGTAGGAATGTCTAGGAGGTTCAGGAGCAAAGTCCGGGAGATGCGTGATGGATCGCTTAGGCTCCTCACTGGAACTTTGCACAGCAGGAAAGGACTGTTGCTCTGCAGGACCCATCGGATCTGGTGGACTTGTCGAAGAAGGGGGTTCATCCGAGGCAGGATTGTCCGAAGTTATTGGAACTGGTGGTTCGGCTTTCCTCCTTAACATCCGATCCACATGGCATCGCTTGATCTGTCCATCTTCGGTGCGAGCCCGGTAAGAGACAGGACCGGTGGCTTCTATCACTGTGGCTGGAATCCAACGTGGGCCGGGATTGTAGTTTCTCAGCAAGATAGGGTCATTCTCTAGAAAATGTCGTAGGCCACGATCTTCACAACCCTGTCGATAGACCATCTCCTGCTTAGCTCTCCGCTCTTCTGTTAGATCCGGATGGAGGCTATCCAAAACCGTGCGAACCCTCCTCCCCATCAACAGCTCTGCAGGACTGGTTCCCGTAGTTGTGGTTGGCGTGCAGTGCTGCTGCAGGAGAAAATTTGCCAATCTTTTCTTCCAAGATCCTTGAATTATCCGACGCAGGGAGTCTTTAACTGTTTGAACAGTTCTTTCTGCTTGGCCATTGGCAGCTGGTCGTCTTGGAGCGATCAAAACTTGGCGAATAGCGTTTCGTTCCAGAAAAGATTTGAACTCAGCAGAGGTAAACTGAGGGCCATTGTCGGAGACTACCACCTCTGGAAGACCATGAGTAGCGAAGATTTCTCGGAGAACATCAATGGTCGCACCAGCGGTCGTAGAAGGCATTCGTTTAACTTCCACCCATTTGGAGAAGGAATCAACGAGTATGAAAAAATCTTGACCCTGGAATGGTCCCGCAAAATCCACATGCAGACGGGACCAAGGACGACTCGTGATTTCCCAAGGGTGCACAGGTGCTCGTGGAGGCAAGTGACGAGAGGATTCACAGTCTGTGCAGTTCTTGACAAAGGAGTCGATGTCAAGATCCATGCCTGGCCACCATACATAGGATCTGGCAAGCATTTTCATTCTCTCGATGCCAGGATGACCAAGGTGTAGAGCTTTTAGGACACGGAACCTTCCCGATGCTGGAATTATCACCCTATTTCCCCAAAGCAAACAGTTCCTGTGAACTGATAGCTCGTTCTTTTTAGAAAAATATGTTTGGAATTCTGAATCGGGTGGTTTATTGGGCCAACCCTTCAAAACGAAATTTAGGATTCTAGAGAGTATTTGGTCACGCAATGTCATTTTTGCAATGTCCGCAGCATAAAGTGGCGGGTTCTCTAGTTCCTCAGTAAAGAGAACTTCAAGAGGAGATGGAACCTCAAAATCCTTACTTTTCATAGGTAGCCTACTTAACGCGTCAGCATTTTGAATCTTTTTTCCTGGTTTGTGAATAATCGAATAGTCGTACGCGTTTAGAAGTAAACACCACCTCAGCATTCTAGGGGACATTATCTCTTTGGTAGGTTTAGTATTATTGAAAATTCCTAAAATCGGTTGGTGGTCCGTAATAATGGTGAATTTATGACCGAATAAGAAATGATGGAATTTCTTTACTCCAAACACAATTCCCAATGCTTCCTTATCTATCTGGGCGTAGTTTCGTTCGGCAGACGTTAAAGTACGAGAAGCAAACGCAATGGGCATTTCTTTCCCATCGGGAAGAATATGACTCAAAACGGCCCCTAATCCGAAAGGAGACGCGTCGCAGGTTAGTACAATTGGTAGTTTTTCATCAAAAGGAACCAGAACGCTGTCTGAACTGAGTAGATTTTGTAGGGTTTTAAAAACCTCGTCATGCTTTTTTGTCCATTTCCACTCAGAGTTTTGATCAAGTAGTCGATGAAGTACTTCTGCTACTGTTGCCTTATCCTTCAAGAATCCATTATAAAAATTCAACAACCCCAAAAACGCTTGTAGTTGCGTTTTATTCTCGGGCACAGGGAACTCCTGAATCGCGGTTACTTTTGACCTAGATGGGTGAATTCCTATCCTATCTATCCGGTACCCCAAGAAATCAACATCACGAACTCCAAAAAGACATTTGTCTCGATTGGCTTTTAACCCGTACTCCATTAATTTAGCCAAAACTTTTTCTAATCGCGAGACCAGCTCTTCAGTTGAATTTGCCACAATTAACAAATCGTCAAAATATGGGACTACTCCTTCCATATTCTGGAACAAGTTCTCGATCAGATTTTGGAAAATTCCAGGAGCAACTTTTATACCAAATTGGAGACGTTTTACCTTGTACGCGCCTTTATGGGTAATAATTGTTTGGGCCTCAGCCGATTTTTCATCAACTGGTAGTTGTAGGTACGCCTGCGCTAAATCTATTTTTGCGTAAAATCCCCCTCCTTTTAAGTTTGAAATCAAATGGTTCACAGCAGGAACGGGGTAGGGGTGGTCAGCCATAGCCTTATTCAACGTCACTTTATAATCACCACACAGCCTTACTTCCCCCGACGGTTTAATCACTGGGACAACAGGCGTGGTCCACTTAGGATCTGCTATTGGCTCTATTACCCCTTCCTTAAGCAACTTATCTAAAGCATTTTCAATTTTAGGTTTCATAGCGAGCGGAACGTTTCTTGATTTGAATCGAATTGGGGAACATTCCGGATTCAACGGCAAAGAAATAGGTTTTCCCAAATAGGAACCCAGTCCCTCACTAAATACATCACGATACTTGTAAAGTAAATCGTTGATGCTGTCAGATTTGGTCTCGTTTATTCTACCTAAATAAATTCCCAAACCTTCAAACCAAGAATATCCCAGAATATTGGTGCAACGCTCCTTTGAAACCAATAATTCTAGATTCGCTTTACGGTCTTTAAAAGTCACTAGAACTTCGCAAAACCCCGCAAGTGGAATTTTGTTTCCCTGAAAATCCCGCAATTCTACACGAGTTTCACGAATTTCCGGTTTTTCATCCTGAAACACACGTTGAAAAGTGCTCATAGAAATTATCGAATAATAAGAACCCGAATCAATCTCTAAACTTAATTTTTTCCCTTTTATTTGCACCTCGATTTTTTGCTTAAACGACGAACTCTGTAAAGAATTAACGTATTCCTCCGGTGTCTGAATTTCATTTGTACGAAACGAATTAGAATTCTTTTTCCGACATACTTTTTGAATATGACCTTTACCCTTGCAAAAATGACATATTGCGTTACGGAATTTGCATTCTGCACGAACATGATTTGATCCGCAGCTAAATCAAACTTTGGCATTTTCAATTTTAGAATTTTGCTGTTTACCCTTCGCGGGTTTTTTATGCTTTAAAAAATCCACTGACTGCTGCGAATTTCTAGTAAACGAATTTTCCGAACGCATCAGCCGCGACTGAGCAGCAGCAGATTCAGCGGCCAAAGCCATTGAAATAGCCATGTCAAGGGTTAACGTAGACTCAGAGAGTAAACGTCTTTGAACCTCTTCGTCATTTATCCCGCACACAATTTGATCTCTTATCCTATTTGATAAAGTATTCTCGAAGTTACACCCGTCAGCTAATTTCCTAAGTTCAGCAACATACGAATTAAACGGCTCATTCCTTTCTTGAACTCGTTTATGAAATTTGAATCGTTTAAAAATTTCATTCGATTTAGGTGAAAAATGAGTTTTAAGTTTTTCTATTATAGGTCTCATACGTAACCTCACTAAGTTTATTCGGAACAACAAGATTACGAATAACACTAAGTGTTTTCATACCACACACTGCTAACAGCGTAGCTCGTTTTTTAGAATCATCACGAACATTGTTTGCTTCAAAATAAAAGCCTAGCTGTTCTAAATACAATTCAATATTTTGTGGTTTAGAAACATCGAACTCAGAAATAGTTCCGACGGAACCAAAATATTACACGGTAGTAGTCTGTTCTGCCATTTTAAAAACCGTTTTAAAATTGACAATATAGAATTCTTAATAGAACTACTTAAAAACAATGAAAATACAGAAAAGTAACTGAATCTAAAAAAAGCTTACGCATGACCCATTCCAGCAATCGGGAATACGAACACAGTGTCCAGGTGTCCTTCAGCCCAGCAGAAACTTGGCTAACACGCTAGCCGTTGAAGTCGCCCTTTTTAGTCATCTTGATTTGAAGAAACATTGTAAAAAATTTAACTGCATTAAATTTACTTTCTTTAGTATATAGAATCGTGGGCGAACCGCCTCGTCGCCAGAAATGTTACATACTCTGAACAGAGGAGGACGGATTGTTAACACAACATACTTTAATGAGATCAGAATACAGAATGGAATACCAGGGAGAATTAATTGTATATCAAGAACATGGAGTTAAGTTGAGTTGCTACAAAATTACTGGTGTTTAAACTATTGTTCTTATTGTCTTTTTACCACTGACGTCGTTCGTGTAAATGTCTCAGATCACAACACTAGATAGCTTTCATAAACAAGTTTACATAAAAAAAAGTTTTTATATTTAAAGGAAATACAAAATCTTAATTAGTTTTATACAAAAAAAACCATTCCCGCTTTATGTGGTGGTATTTGACCAAAATTTAAATTAACGAAGTCTTTCTCTGGTGAATATTTGGATATTTATGAATGATGATGACTCAATTTCGCTTTATTCTTGTGCAAATGTTAACGATTTTCCTTTACAAATTGAAGGATATCTAATTATTATCGAAAAGTGCTAGGTTCGATTGTGCTAGGTTAAACTATTAATACGTACGGTACTAGGTTCGATTTGAACTTCAAATTCCACTCTTCGTTATGTAAATCTAATATTGCCAATGGCTTGGCTTGAGTTGTAACTGTTATATCCTAGAATCTGTAGCATGTACAAAATATTTGGGTCCGCGCATCGATTCCAATTTGAAGTGGAAATGTCATGTCAATGAATTAGGTAAAAAACTGCGTTCTATATTAGTAAAATTCTAACAACTTAAAAATAAAGTTGATAAAAATTTCTAAATAACTTTATATTATTCATGGTTTTACTCTACATTAAATTATGGCGTTATAATATGGGGTGTAGAATATAAGTCGAATCTTAATTCTTTGTTTTCAATTCAAAATAAATGTTTTAAAATTTTAAATTCTCAATGTAATTCCACCTTTTAATTTTAGAAAAATTAATCTTCTACCTTTCAGTTATGATTATTCCTTATTTCTCTTTATTTGCGTCGCAATAAAGATATTTGTGAATTTAAGGATAAAATCTCTCCTGGAAGACCCCAAGAAATTTACATAATTCATAAATTTAATAAAGAAATCTTTAGAAAATATTTTTATTATTTAGCTCCTAAATATTTTAATAAACACCAATGAGAGAATTAAGCTTTGAGGTGCAAATTATCTCTAAGCTGCAAGTCTTCCAACCTCTTTTCCTTCCTACCCCTTGCTGTTAAAAGGGTTATTTCGAAAGACTCCCCCATACGAATTGTCCGAGTTAACAATAGGAAGCTTCTTTCGCTTTACGTGCTGTTAACAATTGCACTGTAGGGCCATAAATTATGTACGTTGACATCCCTAGCTGAAGTAACGCTTGGACACGCCCTTCCAAAAACAAATCACTAGGCAGTTTCAATTCTCACACAAGCAAGGAGCTGAATATCTGGGAATGTTATAATAAGCGAAACACAAAAGAAGTTTCAAAAAAGTCTTTTTTTCTGAAATTAACACTAAAATGAAATATGAGGTACTTTCCGAAAGATCGAAAAATGTAGAAATTCCTTATTTTAAAAAAATGTTTCTTAAATGTGGATTGTAGAAAAATAGGACATTGTTTTTGGATATAATTAAAATAAACAAATAAAGTAATGATTGTATACTTTTCTTAATTCCTTCTACTGAACCATTGTTTGTTTCTGTGGAATATGGAAAAAAGAAAAGATGGTAAAATACAGGGAAGTCTGGGGTACAATGGACAACTTTTGTGAATTTTCAGTGCTAGCTCTAAAACTGATATTTCTTTTAATTTGAAAATATGCATGCATATACCTAAATATTAGGTATGATAAACTAACTTGTTTTATCATACATGGGGGCATATAACTCTAGTAATTTAAATTAATAAATTATGTATAAAATTGAAATCCATAATTGTGTTATTAAACAATAAATTTCAATTTTTAAAAAATAACAAATTATAATAGTTAAGTAACTTTGTCGCCTGAACGTATGGGATAGTATGCGCAAAATCCGGTAGTTCTGGTTTTTCGCGGTTTATTCGATTTTTGACCAAGTTCCGTTCTGCGCTCGAGGTCGTAAACTTGGATTTTTCCTTTGGTCAACATCATAAACGAGTGTGCAAAGAATCAGAACTACCGGATTTTGCGCATACTACAGATGTATAAAGTTACTGGGGGTATAATAGTAAATTGTAAAAAAAAAATGATAATATGCATTAGTATATATTTAGATTTTGTGGTCGAGTACCTAAATAAAACATGAACTGTTACTGTTATTATATTATAAATATATTAATTTCAGCATTCAGCAGTTTGCATGTGGTTGACTCATATGTTGGGCTGATTTCATAGCCAACATATTTATCTGCAATGGCCGAGCCCACATTCCTGGATCCTTTAATTGGGTCTCGATTCCAGGTGTGTTGAAGGGCCGAACTTCATTGTTGCGGACTTTCCCCAGCCGCATGAATTCCTGTCTGGCGCCGCTGTGGCCGTGTCCAGCATAAAAGAGTTTTGTTGGACATGACGTTATACCACAAAGGCAGTGTCAGGAAGTTTTATTACAGGGGGAACCTGGAGTTATGTCTTCGGGTGAACCTTCGGTAAACTTCAGAGGATTTTCACATCCTATGGGGTTCCAGTAATTGTTACTATCCTGACCACTGCCTAAGCTCAATTTAAAAATCGAAGGTGGGAGTTTGTGCTGGGGGGATGTCTGAAATTATGTAATTGGGCAACATTTTACATGGGTGGAGTTTAGAGATTTCGTCGGCGTGTACCGCGAGATCTGAGGTCAGTCACGATAAAGTCCAGAAAAAGAAAAACATTATAAATTTCCACTGAGGGCTGGGTGCCCGTTGGGCCCTCGGCCCGACCCTACGTAAGTGACCTGGGTGCCGTTTGGTCCTCCTTGAATGAGTGCCGAGAGACAGTCTCTCTAACTCGCCCAATATAAGATTGTATCGAAGTGAAAACCCCATTCAATCATTCGATGTCAACATCCCAATTATTGTGTGTGTCTCGAAATCAAGTATTGTGAAGTGTCGTAATAATATGTGTGTGGAGATAGTTGGTAGACTTCTATCCGACACCAACAGTGTCGGGAATAATGACTAGGTGCCTTCAAGTAGCTGTAAAGGGGTGAGTTGATAATTCTCTAATACTTCCAGGAAACATTAATTAAATGTAATTGGCGATTATGTTAGGGCCTTACTTTTAATGCATACTGTTTATGATATTCCAGTATTATTGTCTATCGTATTATACCGCGCGGTTATATGTACTTGTGTATGTTAATAAATGCTTAATTAGTTAACCTATTGTCTTCTCATTTGCTGTCCAGGGATATTGCGGTATTTCATATAGTTCTTAATAATTTATGATACAGTTCTTATCTATTCACGGATGTAGTTAATATTAAAAGCTCTTGAATGCAATTTATTGTAACGCAATGTACTTTAACACTAATACGATTTTGGCCATAACATCAAATGTATTAATTAACAAATAGCAATTATCTATTTACCTTCTACTTTAAACCCCTAACTAAACCAACATTTACCGGCCCAACAACTGGGCACCCAGCCCTCAGTGGAAATTTATAATGTTTTTCTTTTTCTGGACTTTATCGTGACTGACCTCAGATCTCGCGGTACACGCCGACGAAATCTCTAAACTCCACCCATGTAAAATGTTGCCCAATTACATAATTTCGGACATCCCCCCAGCACGAACTCCCACCTTCGATTTTTAAATTGAGCTTAGGCAGTGGTCAGGATAGTAACAATTACTGGAACCCCATAGGATGTGAAAATCCTCTGAAGTTTACCGAAGGTTCACCCGAAGACATAACTCCAGGTTCCCCCTGTAATAAAACTTCCTGACACTGCCTTTGTGGTATAACGTCATGTCCAACAAAACTCTTTTATGCTGGACACGGCCACAGCGGCGCCAGACAGGAATTCATGCGGCTGGGGAAAGTCCGCAACAATGAAGTTCGGCCCTTCAACACACCTGGAATCGAGACCCAATTAAAGGATCCAGGAATGTGGGCTCGTCCATTGCAGATAAATATGTTGGCTATGAAATCAGCCCAACATCATACACCTTCCTTCAGAAAAAAAATAATTAAAAAAAAAATTCTTAACTCACACTTAAAAAAATCTTCCTAAACTAATCACCAATGTGCTATAAAATCAGCCAAACATCATACACCTTTCTTCAGAAAAAAAATAATTAAAAAAAAATTCTTAACTCACACCTGAAAATAAACAAACAAAAAAAAATCTTCCTAAATAAATCACCAAAACATACGTCTTCGTGTGAATAGTGAAACTAGAGGTGAGTCGAATTCTCTCCAGGTAAAGGGTTACAAAATTAACTTACAAAAAATTATTAATGTAAGAAAATCTATAAAATAGCAAAACGAAACTCTTAAGAAATGTTCAAGTTATACTACAATGTCAATGAAATTGAAAATATTATCAGGTTATAATACAACATGTAATAAGAACAGCATGCAATAAGATTCAATTGCTATTACTTGACAGCATGAATTTTAACTCCAAAATTCCTGAATATTAAGAATTAAATCATTGTAATAACTATATTTTGTAACATTGTAATAACATGTCTCAGATTAATGCAGATTCAGAACAGCTAAATAAACAAAAATTCCTCCGAAAAGTTCAGTGATAATTGAAGTCGGTTGAGATAGTTCAAGCAGATATCCAGAGTTTATTATAGGTACGAGGTAAATAAAAGTCTACTTCACCTATTGTGAGCTTTATCAATTGGCACTAGTGTGAAATCACTTTTGTCCACTCTCCATTGTCCAGTGTCCCACACTGCAGGTTGTCCGTCGCGTGCGAAGTGAGAGGAGCACATCGCTCAGCTTCGGGCTACGCGAACGAAAGATGGCTGCGTGAAGAAAAACAGCTTTTCCCGGAGTAAATCGACATCGGAACTCAATACAGTTTTTAGAGAAATCTCAATCTTCATCCATCTTTGGAATGGTGGAGAAAATGGAATCACAATGTGTTCTTAATTGTTCTTATTCTTGGCTAGGTTTTCTGCAATAGTTCTGAATCGAATTAATTATTGGAAATGCAGGAGGGCAAATTGCTTATCAGGGGTTTAAGCATGCATTTGGGGAAAATAGAGTTAAGATAAATTCAAATACTCTCCAGGAAATATCAAAATTCAAAAAATATATATATTTCAAGGTAATTTAAGTAGCAAAATTTAAATTTAAAATTTTCAATTTCTAAATTCATATAACAATATAGAAATGTCAAATAATTGTCAATGCACACTGTTTTTTTTAAAAACACAATTAACAAAATAATACAAAACTGTCATGCACTTAAATTAAGAATGTAAGTGCCCTACACTAAGATACAAAATAAAAATCAATTATAAATGAGACACATTAAATAACATCAACCTCATAAATATCGAAAAGTTAGTTAAAAATATTGGTTTCACTTGAATTATGTGGTGAATAACCCAAATTAATTTTCAAGTAAAAATTCAAGTTAAATCAACAGTTCAATTGTTAACAATTGTAAGTATGGACTAAACAATACAATGATTCATTGACCTTTGAAATACTCCATCACTTATCCTTACCGAATAGATTACTTCATAATTAAGGTCGTAATTAATTACATATGTAGGCTAACATAAGTATTTACATAGGAAGGTTCATTGCTAGGTTCTCAATTCCAACTAATTATATTTTTAAAAAAAATGAAAACATTCAAGAATTTTTCCCTCTAAACTAATGAACTTCATCATTTTAATCTCAAACAAAAAAATCGAATTAACTAAAAAAAATATTTCCAGAATGTGCATTTACTTTATCCTCAATTCAAGAGCAAAAAAAAAATCTATCTAGTGACTGAACGACACATTCCTCTACAACAGTGGTTCCCAACCTTTTCTGGACCATCGCCCCTTTCGTTAGGTTGACTACCACATATCGCCCCCTTTTAATTTTTATGCTTTCTCCAATTATAATTTGAGTTACAATATAACTAATAAAAAGCAATTTTATCATTTTAAACACTAACTACCTTATATAAAAACAACCAAAGCAGCTTTATCCGATCACTCTTAAATAAAATAGAAAAAATAAAATGCTTATTTTTAACAGAGGTTTTTTTAAAGAACAAATGTTAAATAGTTAACTAAGATCTTTAAACTGGATTCTGCAAAATTTAAGAGAGTTGACAATAAAAATTAAAGAAAAAATTAATGTTGAAAACTTTTTTTTATTTTTTTTATCTTTTGTTAAGTTCACGTCAAGTATTTGAGGCAAATGTCCAACTGATTTCTTTGTTTAGTAAGGAGCTGGATGATAACATAATAAAATCATTGTTCAACTAAATATGTTGACGGGTACGAGATGAGAAGTGGTTCGGGTTTTTACCACAGTTGTGGATAATTGTAAAATAAGTTTAACGCAGGCTAACCCATAAGAAGATCTTTTCGCAAGTTAGTGGATTGATCAATATTGCTCAGCATGGCTTTTTCCCTCATAGATCTACTCTTTCTAACTTGTATTGTTTAACTAGCAACATTATTTCCGCTTTTGAGACTAATTGTCGACTTGATGTCATCTACACCGATTTCTCCAAAGCCTTCGATTCACTTGATTTTGGTATTTTCTTAAATAAACTGTCCTTTATGGGTTTTGAAGCCAATCTTATTCAATGGATTTTATCCTATCTTACGGATCGTTCTATGTATGTTTATATTAGGAATTCTGTATCTGATGGTTTTGTTAATGGCTCTGGCGTTCCCCAAGGGTCTAATCTAGGTCCTTTATTTTTTATATTGTTCATAAATGACTTGTGTGACCCTATTAAACATAGTGACTTTCTTCTCTTTGCTGATGATTAAAAAATATTTAGAAAAATACTTTGTAATTCTGATACTGATCTCTTGCAAAACGATATTGACAATATATTTAATTGGTGCATTAGAAATAAGTTAGAGTTGAATATATCTAAATGTAGTGTTTTAAGTTATACTGTAAATTTAAACCTCTCCTTGTTTCTTATAATATTAATAATACTTCCCTGTTGCGTAATTTTTCTGTTAAAGATCTTGGTGTGACTTATAATAGTAAACTTGATTTTTCTGAACACATTCAAAATATTACTGCGAAGGCTTACAAAATTCTGGGTTTCTTAAAACGCAAAACTACTAATTTCACCAGTCTTAAGGCCTTAAGGGCTCTGTATTTTGGCCTGGTCCGCCCTAATCTTGAATATTGCACCCCTATATGGTATCCTTACTACGAGAATAGCAATAGTGTCATTGAGCGTGTACAGAATAATTTTTTACGTTTTTTGTATTTTAAGAGTTTCAACTCTGCTTGAAATGCCTTCCAGTGAACTCCGTAATATATTCAACATCTGTACCCTTAAGTCTAGACGTCAAGTTTATTGTCTTTTGATTTTTTACAAAGTTCTTCATAATATGATTGATGCTAATTACATTACTAGTACTATAAAATTTAACGTGCCTTCTAGAGTTACACGTAATCGTTGTGTTTTTTATTTGAATTCAAATCGGAATAACTGTATTCAAAATTTTTGTCTGTATAAATTTTATAAAACTTATAACGGTGTGTCTGAGGAACTGGATATATTTTTTATGCCTTTTAATGTTTTTAAAGCTAATTGTTGGAGGTTATTCTCTTTGTAACACTGTCTTTTTTAACATGTCCGTCATTTTAATGTCTTCTTTTTGTGTGTTCTTGTTGTTTGCATTCTCTGTCATGATGTGCATTGTAATTGGATTTTTTCTGTTATGTGCATCTGAAACAAATAAATAAATAAATAAATAAATAAATAATCTCTCTGCTTGAAAATGATTTTTGCCTCACAGTCATACTTCTGATCAACTAACTCCGTCCACAAAGAGTTATCAAGGTTATCCACAACAAACAGCTTCAAACGAGAATGGATCTACAATAGAATCAGGAATTTCTAACTTGGTCAAATCTTGTTAGCATGCCATTTTAACTTGTCAAGGTGTTCAATAAAAATTAGAATGGTTTTATTGTGCTACAGTACAGTATATTATTTTGATTTCCCATCTTTGAATACTCATCGCCCCCCTATCGCCCCCAAACTATTTATCGCCCCCTTGATAACACAAATCGCCCACTTGGGGGCGATCGCCCCCAGGTTGGGAACCACTGCTCTACAATATAACTGCATAACGACGAAACTGAAATATAAAGCAAGTCCGACCAAAAGTCACACCTTAACAATACTCTATTGCCAAGTTGGAGTGACTATACATAAAGGGGGGAAGAGTTCTGCACTTCGGCATTACAAGATATATACAATAGTACAAAGTTCCCCGAATTCCACCCTTGGAAAGTCGTAAAATTTTCGTAGTCCGCAGACGTTGTATAACAAGGAATAATAGGGGTGTGGATCACCCTTTTCCCTTTAACCCATAATTTTGAATCGCAACTTCTCCATTCAAAGAATTTTTACGATGGGTCAAGCAGCTCACTACAATCGTCAAAACCATAAGAATAGATTTCCCGCACTCGAACGAAATCGGCTACCGTAAATTTGCTGTCTGCCCTCTGGCATGAATGTCCATGCAACGCAAACCATTTTACCTTCTACACACCTGCATAGAACGAATTCCCAAACGAATTCTCAGCACCATTAGGACTTTTATCACTTCTATGTAATTTTTTTTTTCGTCTGGGAACGTCTTGTTAGATATAATAAATATTATACTCGAAAATCGTGAATGAAACTACTGAACAATGATTTTTAAAATACGAAGGTTTTCAAAATTTCTCAATATATTTTTCGTGCGCATTTTAACGTGTTTGCTTTTTAAGTTTTATCCCTTAAACATATTTTTATCGCATTTTTGAACGTCGCATCTTTAATTTTTTTTTTCTTTTAGGAATAATTATACGGAAGTAAGGCATGCGTCGCATTTCAACCTATTCAATTATTCACTGAAATATGAATTAACAATTTTGAAACCAATCTAACTTTCTTCAAACAATTCGCACATCAATTTTTAAATTTTTTCATCGCATTACGTTTTTCTAACCAATTTTTCAATTTAGCGTAATATTCAACTGCAATTATGAATCTGTGTGTAAGCCATACTCGTCAATCTTTATTTCTGGTAGTGAAACGTCACTTACCTTGATTTTGATCGAATATAATTGGCATTAACTATAATTCACATACAACAGTTTTAGTTTTAATCACGCAACAATCGCAAAATTCAATTTCTCAACTCAAAATAAATACTTTTCAAACAAAATTCCTATTCGATCAATTCTACAAATTTCAATTCTAAACGCGCAATTCTTAAATTTTCAATAAATGCCCAACCAATATCTCTAATTTCAGCGCAATATCTATCCGCAATTATAAAATTAGTGCATACCAAGTTCAACCAAATTATTGTGTTTAGGTCCCGAAACATCGCAACCCTAATTTGGATCGTGAACATAAATGAAGCAATCTAATTTATTTACGGGGAAAAAAACACTCACGCCAAACTTAATTCTCTTCAATTCGTATAAAACATTTCTTCAATAAATTCTTTTTCAATATCCTAAATTCTTATTCAATGCGCAAATCATAAAATGAAACCAATCAAATTCTCAAAATGTCCCGCAATTTCCATCCGAATTTTTTTGGAATAAGTGTGCGTCAAACACGACAAAATCAATTGTGTTTGGTAATGAAACGTCAATTACCTTAATTTTGATCGAATTTTAATACGACAACACTAATATTCCCAAACGGCGAAATTCAAAACTCGCAATCTCAGCAAAATTCAATCCTATAACTCATTATTCAAAATACATCATATCCTTCAAATTCAATTCATAATCAATATTCAATTTCTAATTCAATGCGCAATTTTTCTTCGATGATTCCAATATTCAAAACTCAACATTACAAAACATTTCCTTCTTTTTATCGTCAAAATTCAAACCCATTTATGGCTAAGCTTTAAAATCGAATGCGCACCGTTCGCTTTCCGATTTAAACCATTGGTTAATCAAATGAAATACATGACTTTATAAAAGAAACCTCTCTAATCAGCTTAATCAAATCCATTTTTTTTTTTTTTTGCATAAATTCTAAATTTCTTTTTTTTTTCGATATAATTTTTCAAACAATTTCCAATGCGAAACTCATTTTTCAATTTTAACCGATGCTTTCCTTTCTTGCGATACGTTTTTTTTTTTTTAATTCGCGAATTTCAAAACACAACTTTAAATCAATTGAACACAAAATTCTTTAACGTCTTAAAGAAAATTATGCACTGATATTAATCATGCAAATCTTTTATATAATGCGCCAACATTAAATGATTGTTTTATAAAAAATTAATAAGTCACTAATAATTTCAAACTCATTGGATTTCTTATTTTTATGACGTTCCCAAAACATTATTTTTTTTCAATATCACATAAATTTTTACTTCAAGCGAGCTACCAACAACAGCAATGTTAGTCTAAACTCAAACATCTAAATTATAATTAATTATTTTATTTTTATAATATTTAAAAAGAATTATACCAAAATTTCTTAATAAGAGACGGAAAATATTCCTTCACATATGTTCCAAGAAAACAACGCAAGTAGTGGCCTAAGTTACAAGAGAAATTAACTACAGAACAAATGAAATTGGAACAAAAAAAACAAAATCAACGTTATTTATCAATAAATTTTGCAAAAAAAAATGCTATTTACAAACACGTTATACTGCTTTAAGTTCGTCTCAAAATTTTATCTCTACAAAATAAATCAGTTGAAATTTTAAAAGTTAAGTATGTGTAAACAAATTTCTAATCTTTCATAACAACATCCTTCTAGGTTGCAAATTTGGTACTAGAGAACTTTCCCTTAAGAAAACTCAGTTATCCCCGAGCGGTTTACAAGTATTACTCCACTGACATTCTTACAGTAAGACACATTTGCATGGGACTTAGCGTTTTTATGGTTTCATTCACTAAACAATTTTAGAAGTTTTGCAGTATGCAAGATTAAAAAAAAATCAAAATTTAAGTTTATCATTTAAAAACAATTGGTTATTGGGGTAAAATACAATATTTGAAACTATTTAAGTACAATAAATAATATTTTCGTGAAAAAGAAATTAATTATATTGAGATCTACTTTATATTGTCCTCAAGAATCCAAATCTCCCATGCAAAATCGAAATAATTGAGAAACAAAATAGATCAAAATCCCAATGAAATATTTTAAAATCAAATCTCATCCGGGGTGATCAATCCCAAACAAAATCCAATTCCGGTAACATTCTATTTCGTCTAACCATTAAAAAAAATTAACGTGGCTGTTAACTATTTGTGCAAATTTTGTTGAATACAATCGAAAACAATCAATATTATTCATTAATGAACTAAAAAATATATATAACGTTTGAAAAATTAAATAATTTAATCTCTAAATAAAACACAACGCTTCCCGCAAATGCTTTCTCTCTACAATCGACTCGAAGGTATTCTTACTAACTATAAGTCATTCATGCGCAAATAATCGAAGATCGTAAACCCAGTCAGTATAGGAGGGAGCGGTCATATTATATCCCCTGGCAAGTTGCAGGTGCTAAAAAATGGTCTACCGCTGCAACACTATTCAAAAAGGCACACAAAAAATCCTATTTAAAAAAATTCAAATACACTATCTCTCAAAACTTATAGTGGTTTAGCTCAATGCAGTAATTTAATCAATAAATAATTATCTCATATTAACAATTACTTAGCAAATTATTTTCATTTAATTAGAAATTGAGAACCCAACTTGACTATACACTCAACGTTTACATTCACAAAAATAAATTAACCCTTACTAAAATGGTTAATAAAATATTCGAATACAATAAATAATTAAATAAGCATTTAAATAAACATTTTAAACATTCTACAATATATTTGGATAAAAGAATTCCGTTCACCAATTTAGAACATCGAAAAAAGAAATTGTCTATTCAATTTTGAATACATTTCCAGATTTCTAACTTAGAATGCATTTATTTAAAATTACTAATCATAATTGTAAATTTAATCGCAAATAATGCAAATAAGTTTCAATTATTCCCAAAACAATTTTGTGTAGAATTCATATACTTGATAAATATAGTACGATATATATATATACGTATTGATAAATAGATACGTTAAAAAAAACCACAATAATAAATAATAAAATACAATCGATTATATCTTTAAAAAAATTACTCGAAATAAATTGTATTTCAAGTATAAATTCAAATAATCAGTTATACCCTTTCGAATAACCACTAACTAATTATTCAAGTTCAAGAGTATAAGTATTCAATTAGAAATAAATACTAAATTTTAGCATAAAAACACAAAGATTTCAAAAAGTATAAATAATTTTAGGAATCCTTCCCATTATGTTTTAAACCACTCAAAAATAATATCAAAACAAAATAATCAATCGTCAATAACATTTTTGTCTTCCCAAGTGCTATCCGTTCGATCAAAACTAACACGGCACCAGTTTTTGGGCCGGTAAATGTTGGTTTAGTTAGGGGTTTAAAGTAGAAGGTAAATAGATAATTGCTATTTGTTAATTAATACATTTGATGTTATGGCCAAAATCGTATTAGTGTTAAAGTACATTGCGTTACAATAAATTGCATTCAAGAGCTTTTAATATTAACTACATCCGTGAATAGATAAGAACTGTATCATAAATTATTAAGAACTATATGAAATACCGCAATATCCCTGGACAGCAAATGAGAAGACAATAGGTTAACTAATTAAGCATTTATTAACATACACAAGTACATATAACCGCGCGGTATAATACGATAGACAATAATACTGGAATATCATAAACAGTATGCATTAAAAGTAAGGCCCTAACATAATCGCCAATTACATTTAATTAATGTTTCCTGGAAGTATTAGAGAATTATCAACTCACCCCTTTACAGCTACTTGAAGGCACCTAGTCATTATTCCCGACACTGTTGGTGTCGGATAGAAGTCTACCAACTATCTCCACACACATATTATTACGACACTTCACAATACTTGATTTCGAGACACACACAATAATTGGGATGTTGACATCGAATGATTGAATGGGGTTTTCACTTCGATACAATTTGATATTCTTATATTGGGCGAGTTAGAGAGACTGTCTCATACGGCACTCATTCAAGGAGGACCAAACGGCACCCAGGTCACTTACGTAGGGTCGGGCCGAGGGCCCAACGGGCACCCAGCCCTCAGTGGAAATTTATAATGTTTTTCTTTTTCTGGACTTTATCGTGACTGACCTCAGATCTCGCGGTACACGCCGACGAAATCTCTAAACTCCACCCATGTAAAATGTTGCCCAATTACATAATTTCGGACATCCCCCCAGCACGAACTCCCACCTTCGATTTTTAAATTGAGCTTAGGCAGTGGTCAGGATAGTAACAATTACTGGAACCCCATAGGATGTGAAAATCCTCTGAAGTTTACCGAAGGTTCACCCGAAGACATAACTCCAGGTTCCCCCTGTAATAAAACTTCCTGACACTGCCTTTGTGGTATAACGTCATGTCCAACAAAACTCTTTTATGCTGGACACGGCCACAGCGGCGCCAGACAGGAATTCATGCGGCTGGGGAAAGTCCGCAACAATGAAGTTCGGCCCTTCAACACACCTGGAATCGAGACCCAATTAAAGGATCCAGGAATGTGGGCTCGGCCATTGCAGATAAATATGTTGGCTATGAAATCAGCCCAACACATAGGTCTCTATATGCCCATTTATTGAAAGAGTTTTTTTTTTCAATAAATAATTTTACACAAAATATTTTTATCAATTTCAAAAAGTATTTTAGAGACCTAGAAGTCGGCTACATTAATCACATAAAAAACCGTTTGTAAAATATTCAATGCAGCTGGACTTGGAAAATATTTTTTTTTACCTATTGGATGAACGCTGAACATACATGCATTTTAGTTTAGAGACCCGTGGTCGTCGAACTCATTCCCGATTAATATCGACAGTTAATGGTTTTACAAATCTATTGGCATACGCTGTAAATAGCTAGTAAAAAAATGGTGAGCGATTTGGCTTCCCCATTTAGGGGCCATTCTTTAAAACCTCTCCACAAACAATTAACACTTTAATTAGTACCGAAATTGACATGACCCGATAGAACAAGATCCGAATATCAGTTTCCATCCTTTGATTACATGTATCAATCATTTATTTCTATATATAATAAAAAAAATTGCTATTGTCTAACGCTTGAAAGCCAAGGGACTTACGCGGCTTCAGCCAATTAGAAACGCTGAAAGTAAGTGTGGATGTGCTTGTTTTGTGCCGGGGCTGCTTCAGGTTGCCTCCCGTGGCTTTGGTAGAGATCGTTGCTTAGGGCTAGAGCTACGTGATGCCCTTTAACAGTCCCACTGAAACTAGCCAGATTGCATAGATGAGCTGCATTGGCAGTATCCTCACATTAGTCTTGCGTTTGTTTGCAGAGCAAACAAAGGAATTGCGTAGCTATTCCCGGGGGTTGGAGAGCGGTAGCGGGCAGGGGGCTTTCGAGTCTATAAAAAACGAAGTTGAACGAAGAATACGATATTAAAGTTCTTAAATTTTTTTTTCAAGCTTTTCAAAAAATTCTTTTAGTAGTTAATTTAAAAGGCCTTTTGCATTAAAAACAATGTCAAAATAATCTGTTAACGTTTTTACTATTAACTTAATCTTTTCCAAATTTGGCATAGTGATTTCAAATATAATGAACAATGCTTTTCGGGCATTTTTTTTATTTAAATATAATTGATTTATTTTAAACGGTGTTTTTCACCTAAAAAAAGGGGTTTACGCCAACAGTTCTAGTATAAAAAGTTTTAAGTTAATTTACCTGATATTTTTTACAGATGCTATTTTAATATGTATCTGTGCCATGAACCTCTAACATATGGTGTAAGTATACAAGTTTTCTTTAAAAAAATGTCCAAGTGTAAAGTTAATCGAAAAAAATCCTTTTTTGCGGCTAATTTATGACATTTTTCTTAATAACTTCTTTTCTTGTAATTTGTATGTAACTCTAGAGGGTCATTGCATGCATCAGTTCAAAACGAAGAATTTAACGCATAATTAATGTTTATAGGATGAAAATTCAATGTGGTAGACTTGTTAGCGTAAACCTCTCTTTTTAGTAGAAAAACACCGTTTAAAATAAAGAAATTATATCTAAATTTTAAAAAATGCCTAAATAGTATCATTCATTATATTTGAAATCACCATACCAAATTTGGAAAAGATTAAAGCAATAGTAAACATTTTAGAATTTGGGGGAATTTTGGGTATTCGCCTACCTTAATATTTTAATACTGTACGCTACCAAAACAAGGCGTCAGAATAGGCCAACAAGTAAGCATTTAAAAGCCCGGCTACAAGCGCCTACAAGTATAGAGTTAAACTACGGGTTTTATTGAAGTTTATTGAAAAAAAAATAATTTTACACATTAAAAGACTTTCGCTGAATAGAAATATCTAAAAAAATATCCTGATTTATGTATCACAAAAGTATTACGACGTCGCCAAAAAAAAAAAAAAAACGATATATACCAGCCATACACTCTGATGTATGGTATGGTATACTACATATATATTCCAGCATGTGTGCTTGTTCGGAGAACCGCTTATAAGCTTTCGTCAAGTGGGACAGACACAGAAAGAAATTTTACAGTCACAAAGAAATGAATAACACATAGACAAATAACAACATTTTATTGACTGTCACAAACATCCATGCCTGACTGGGATTTGAACCCGACCTCAGCAGCTCCAAAGGCTAGTACACTAACCATTCAGCCACCGAGGCGGCACTCTGATGTAAAAGCTTTTAAAAAAGCATACTTTTGTCACTGTTTTCTTTTCGGCTCCCCAAGCAACCTCAAAGTGGCCCGAGAAAGGACATATTTTTATTCCCGTGTCTCTGCAAGAAAGTGTGAAAGAGCGTACGGACTTGCATCTCTATTAGCAGCCAGGGGCGGATTTAGGCTTAGGCCCGGTCCTAAGGCGGCAAATTTTGAGGGGCGCCAAAATTTTTAAGGTGGCTAAAATTATTAATTATGTTAATAACATAAATATTTAATTAAAACCTGAATCAGATTTCCCATTATTATTGTTACCATATATATATAATTAGTTATAAAAGAAAAAGGGTGCCATATCGTCTCGGGCCTGGGGCGTCCTCGAACCTAAATCCACCTCTGTTAGCAGCATGCTTTTGAGCACGCTGCTGTGAATATGGAAAAAAAAAACGAAAACGAACAAGTATCGATAAAATATAATTTAATATGAAATATATTTTAATAAAAAAGGTGGTAACTTAAAAGTGTGCAAAAAAAGTTATACTATTAAATTATTATTTTTTTAAATTTATCTTCATTTGTTTTATAATTTGTTGAGTTACTTAAGTTTAAATATAAAAAAATATTGTACAAAAGATTGTTTTTTCTTTTGCATACGTTTTCATAAATCAAATATCATAGAGGAAATTTTTATGCATATTTCTAGGCTAGCACTTTTTAAGTACTTCAAGAGATTAGTGAAAAAAAGTATTAGTTTCTACCAATGGTAATAAAAGCAAGGAGCCTCCAAAAGCTCAATTTTAGTACTGTTTTCTTCATTGTGCTGTTTCTTCAAATAATGGGATTGTCCCATGAAGAGTACATGGGAAAAACCGATTGATTTTGTAGAGAAGTTTCCTTAGGCAGGCCACTTTGGCGATGATAGCGAGTGATCGCCTAAACTTGTGTAAGGAAATCAGTTCCTACCGCAGAGATCATAGTTAAAGTAATAGAGTGGCAGATCACGTGACCTCCAATGCTAAAGACGGGACGCGTAAGGAGCTCCCAGAAGAGCCCCAATGAAGCCAGTGTTGTAGGTCACGGGATCTTCAACTCTAATACTTTAACTACTATCTCTGTGGTTCCTAGCTACCAAGATTCAGGCGATTGACGATCCCGACGCTTGGACCAAGCGAAGAAAAATGAGAAACCGGTTTTCTGCCGCCAATGTCAGCCAAGCAGACAATTGCGGGCGTCCGCCTAGTAAATCAATCGGTCCTTCCCGTGTACTCTTCACATAAGTATGGCTTTTGTGTAAATATTGTGTTGTCACGTAAATATAGTTTTTGTATCCTCTTTCAACATGGCGTCCCCATTTGAGGACATTTTTTAAAACCTCCCCACAAAAAATTAACACGTTAATTAGTTTGACCCGAATTGACCTTGTCCGATAGAAGAAGATCCAAAAATCAGTTTTCAGCATTTGATTACAGGTATCAGTCATTTATTTCTATTAAAAATGAAGTTGACCCCCCCCCCCCCCCCCCCCCGAGGGTCAATATACGATAAAACATGCTTTTTAGCATATACATGAAAAGTATGTTCAGATAATATCTGAATATACTTGTAGGATTTTGCTTGGGTCTTAAGGGGATAAAAGTAAAGTTAATTTTTTCCCTCAAATTTTTAGTTTACTTATCTTGCGTCAAATCGCGGCGCCCCCTGACGATACTTATAAGTACTACTTAGAATGCGAGTTTAAACTTTTCTGTGCATTTAAGGAAAATATGGATGTGGGGGTATAAGGATGTGGGGGTTTTATCAATATATTATGCGGTTTCAACACATGAAAGACTAAAAAATTTTTAACATTCATTCAACAAAATGCCATTGTTTGTAAGTGCAATTTAGAAGTTATAAATAAAAAGAAGAAACCATCAGGATAAAAAAAAGTATTTTGTATCCCAAGCATTTTTTAATCCTTTTATATGTTAATTTATTGCCCTAGATAACATAAAACATTCAAAGCCAAATAATTAAAATTAAAACTTAATTCACTGAATAAATTGTTAACTTCTGAATATAACTTCTCACCTACAATCAAACCTGACCATACCTACAACAAACCAACTGTGTAAACATCACAGCAACACATTTTTGATTGCACACATAGTGACGTCATACGTTACCATGCCAACAATCCCGATATCCTGAATTTACAGAAATTTTAACAAAGCGATGACGAACATTATTAATACGGTTGGTAGAAAGCATTGTTGACTTTGTAAAAGTCGTGTCTAGGGATGTGTATTATCTTTGTTTTTGGTGATGATACCCAAAATAACAGGATTTTGGTTGATATTTTTATAGATAATGATTTTCGAAATGTTTGGAATTTATTGCTGTAGGGATTTGAATTTATTGCTGTAGGTATTTGAATTTATTGCTGTAAATTTTTAAAACGAACGAGTGATTTTAACCCAGTGTGAGTTAATTTTCACTCCTCCAGTCTAGAAAATGCATTTCTCCTAAAGGAGTGGATCCTTTGTGTGTTAAACCTTCGACAGCATCACTCCAAACGAGTGATTTTAACTCAGTCTGCGTTTGTATTCACTCCTTTCCACTGTCGAAAATGCACTTCTCCTTCTGGAGTGGATTTCACTCTTTTGTTTTAAGAGTGTAGGGATTTGAATTTATTGTTGTAGGGATGTGAATTTATTGCAAAAGAATGAATGTCAATTATAAATCGATATCTATATTTAAAAAAAAATAATAACTATCCAGCCTACAAGGAAGATTAAATACGGGTTTATTTCACTGAAATGAACCAAGAAAGAAATATGAAGGGAAAATATTCTTATTTAACTCATTAACCACTCATTTGTGAATACCATTCAACGTCTCACTTCCGAATTAAAACTCGCATATTAAGTTGTTGTTGTTGTTTAAATTAAACTGATAAAAAAAGCATAATCAGGTTAATTTTACGAAAATGCGCCTTGGACATAATTTTTTTTAAAATTTCAGCTTTTTTATTTTATACAAAATCTGCTCGGCAAAAATTCTTGACACTTTATTTTCCCTTTTTATACCTCAAAATAAAGAGGAGAATAAGATATAGAACATTAAACTTAGTCATGTCCGTCTCGCTAATAAATATTTTATAATATTTTACTATTTATAAATATCTTTTTTTTTTCTTTCTGGTTGGCACATCAGAATCTTATATTAATTCCAAAAAAATGCTAGACTTGAAATGCATACCAGTTAAGAGCAAATGGTAATAATATAAGCTCACTCAAAATTTGTGTCTCAATTTTGTCATATCCGTCACGGCATGTTTTAACGCAATTAATTTTAAGCATTTTCTCTTGAATGAAAATTTCAGTGTTGTTTATATCAAGACCTTTATTTGCATCACCCCATGGCAATTTTTTAACAGTCAATTAACATTTAGTACTTTTTAAGAGCCAAGAAAGTTGTCTTATGTCATGTCTGTCACGAATTAAATTAGCCATCACACAAACAAGAGCAGAAAAATACCACTTTTGCATTTTTCTACAATTTAATTTGCAAATAAGAAAAAAAAATCATTTCCAATGTTATCAAAACAATATAAACATATGAGGCGCAACACTCCATCACATACTTATCAAATTATACTTACGATTATAGGTAAATTCCATGTACACTCTTAAAACAAACGAACGGTTTTAACTCAGTCTGAGTTAATTTTCACTCCTTTCCAGTGTCAAAATTGCACTTCTCTTATGGGAGTGGATTTCACTCCTTTGTTTTATGAGTGTAACTGTAGTGTAAGTCACAATTTAAGATTTTTTAAAAAAAAAATTTAAATTTGATAAATAAATCAAATTTATGGAACAAAGCACAATTTAATAAATGTAGATCAGATACTCCTTATGTTTTAGCCAACCTTTTCTTTTTTTAATTTTAATTCGACAGAATTAAAAGAAAATGAAAAATTAGGTATTGGACATGCTGTCGATGTCCGTCCGTCCATCTATCCGTACCCCTTGAAATGCAAAAATTAGTAAACTGTTCTTAATTAGGCTTATAGAATGGTCGGGTTTCCACCCTGTCGGGCTTTTAATTTGTCGGGATTTGGTCCGCAACCTCATTTGGAGCTAAACGAAATGTATAGGATGGTTCCATACTAACTTTCAAATTTCAAAAGCAGGTCGGAAGTTTAATTCCCTCGTTTAAAGAAGCCCAATCTACAAAACATTTTAACTCTTTATTAATTTCAAGTAGCAACATGCGACGAAGCATATTGCTGCAATGTATATGATTTTTGATTTTTACAGAAATAGTGAGATTTGATAAAAAAAATAATTTATTATGTAAGTTTCTTAATCACAAAGGTTGGTAGCAAAATAAACGAAAAAAAAAGTTCAACACTCGGAAATAAATTAAATATCCTATAACTGATAACAACTAGCATCATTTTTAGTAAAATGAAAAAGTAGGTATTGACATGGTATCGATGTCCACCCGTCTGTCTGTCCGTCCGTAACATCCTTCCGAAATAGGTTCTATCAATCCGATCTTAAAAATTATTTTTTATTAGAAAGGTATGACCTCAGAAACCCCAACTTTCATAATTTTTGTCCGTCTGTCTGTACGATAGGACGGAGATAAAGCTACTATTTGTTAACAAATTTCCCATTGGAATTCAATTTCGAGTCATTTAAATCGCTGTTGCCAACCCAACAATGGCATGAGAAAGTTTATTCATTTAAAAATAATATTATTCGAAGCAAAATATATTTTGGTTAAAAATCAGTTAAGAATGACTTCGGGAATCTGATTATTTGATTGTTTATTATTTGCTTACTAAATAAGTGACAGGGCATATTTTTTTGCGTATAATCCTGATTAGTTTTAATTTACATTTCCTATTTTAAGTGCATCTTGGAGTAGCTTTATGGTTTTTGTTCTACGAATAATTAAATATTTACAACTGCAAATAAATCATGCAGACGATAAGTAATAATTGTTTTAATTGTGATAGAAAATTAATGAAAATAATTTTTTTCGGAACTTTAAATTTTAGCAGGATGCTGTGTTTAGTGAAATTATTTACTAACTAGCTGTTATACCCGACGTTCCACGGAGAAGAGGTGAAAAAAAATTTAATGGTCAATTTAACTTTTTTCTATTTCATTTGAGTTAGATAATATATGAAGATTACCCAATAATTTTTCCCATTTAACTATCCATCTCGATGATTAATATTAATTTCAAAAATACCTTTGATAAGAAGCTCGAATTAAAAAGAATACATATTTAAGTAAAAAATAATCAGTAAGAATTAAAAATAAGCTACTCCAGCAAACGGCAAACGATTTGCATTTTTATATAGGTCAGTTCAATTCATCAATCCCTTAATCCGTGATCGAATAATAAGCTTATGTTGCTGTTACCGTTCGTTATGAAGTACAGAATCCTGCTACCTAATATTACCTTAAAAATTCAAAATTTTAAAAACGCTATAAAATTCACAGATAAAGTCGTCGTAATTGAATACAAATTTTAAATACATAAAAATCATAATTTTTTTTAGCTCATTTGGCTCTTTTTTGCGAAGTTGGCGATTAAAAGATATGGATACCAACGCACCCATTCAGCTCTCGTGCGATGACCTTTGCACAACCAGCTAATTAAAAAAAATGCTCATTTGGTACGCTTTTTGTAATAACTTGGCGAGTTTGGCAAAGTATTTGGTGAAAAAAGGAAGACATAAAAACCCTAATTACAGCTCCAGCGCGATGGCCCTCAAAAGCCAACATAGTCCTGTATTATTTAAAAAATGCATTAAAAAAAATCATAATTCAAATTAAATAAACACAATAAATCCTAGAAAGGAGACTGATTGGTTACGTCACTTGAAACGTATCAATTATTTTTGAAATTATGAATTTAGCAGCAGAACAAATTGAACATTTTCAATTTCAATCATTTTAGTTAAAAGTTTTATTTAATTTTTTCTGCTGAATGGCATCACGAAAGGAAAAAAAATGATCGGATTTGAGCGAAAGTGGTGTATATTTTCCCTTAAAACGTTCGAAAACGATGGAAGGAATGGTCTGATTCAAAAAAATTCTTAGTCTATGTTTGTTCTGGAGATGAGATGAATTTTTGTGCCAAATTTCGTGACGATCTGTTGCGTAAATCTTAAGATTAAACAGACAGACAAACAGAAGTCGCCTTTTATGTATATACAGTGGTGGCCAAAAGTGACACTTTTTGAAAGTTTCATGTGTTTTAACTGTTACCTGTGTGATTACATGTATTAAATTTCGCCTAAATACAAACATTTAAATATTAAATTGAAGGTGATTTAATGTAGAATTTGATTAAAAAACAGAATTAAAGTATCTGTATTACAAATAAAGTTATGCTCATTTTAGTTGAACAAACAAGCACAATCAATGAATTCACTTTTGCTGAAATTGCCATACAAGTTGGTGGTTCAATGACTTGCAAAACTAAGACAGATCATAATATTAGTTGCATAATTTATTTGTAATAGGGGAAAGTGCTCAGCTTTGGGACAGTTGTACCTGGGGACATAAGGAATAACTCGTTTTAGGGAAATCGAAAAAATCCTGTATTTTTAGTGGTAACACTACTAACAAAACTTTATCTTCTCTTGTTAAAGAAGGGTCGCCGAAAGCTAATGGAGGCATAATAAACAGGATTTATTGTTTTCACACATCTCGAGTAACTTTTACTATCATTTTATATTTTTTATTACGCATCGGTTTAATCTTCTTGTCGGCTCTTCTTAGTACTACTTAATAAGCCATTGTTTGAAGTAATTTTTAATACTATTTGTTTTTTTCAAAACTTAACAGTTTCTTATTACAATGCGTTTTAAAAAATTCCCTAATGTGCTGTTCCTTGGGACAGTATTTTGGTTGTACCTAGGGACGTCCCTAGGTACAACCAATTTTTCTGCTGCACAGTAAATTGTTGTGTACTGTACATATTACTGTTTCTCTGATTTTACAAATGTCCTTAAGTTCCGATCAGAGGACACAGACCTGCTCTTCTGTATATCTCTAAGAAATTTGACTACTTACAAAACACCTTCTACGAAAACAAACCAAGAGAGGCCGAAAGGAAAATCTCATTTTAACAGAAAATACAGAAGTTAAACAGAAAACGACCAAAAGCAAAAAAAATCTGCTCCAAGTAAAAATAAAGCAAACATACCTTTGAAGGATGTTGAATGGAAGGATGGAACTCAACTCTTAATTCAAACATAAATATTTGAAAATGATTTGACACTAAATTTGCATAATTAATCAACAAATAATGATGAACTTCAAGTGGGGGACTTAGTTTTAGCGAGGTGGTTTCTGGGGAAAACAACTGTCAAATATAACTTGGCCAATATTATTGAAGTACAGGGCAATGAATTTAATATAGAATACTTAAAAAATATAGAAAATTCGAATATATTTACTAAAACTGAAAAATATACTGAAAAATTTGAACTCGATAGAGGTGATACAATTCCTAAACGTCCAGCACCAAATGTTGTTAGCCAAGCACAAGAAGAGGACAGCAGTTATTTTCCTGCGTCTTTTTACTGATTATAATCTTGGGTAGATTTAATTATTGTTATTATTATTTTTTTTGGTTTATAAGTTATCTTGCAAATTTGCAAATTATGTTATTGAAAAATAAAGCTACTATTTAAAATTACAACAAACTTACTCTATTTCCAAGTCTTGGGGATTACATTTATTAGTTTCTATATAAATAAAAAAGCATTTGGGAAGCGTATTCGTTAATTGTCTATAAAACGTATTTAGAAATACATTTTTAAATTAAGAAAAATTAACAGTTCGATATTTTTTTTAGAAAAATGTAAAGATGGCATTCTATACGAAGTCCAAAAATGTATTTGACTTCTTATTTGTACTACAGAATTGTGTTCTAGCCAATTTGGAACAGTGTCCTCAGGTACATCGTGCCTTGTCCCCAGGTACATCACTGAAGTTGTACCTGTGGACAGTGGATGTACCTGGAGACATCGTACCTGTGGGGTTAAATATTAAAGAAAAAAATCTTTAAAAAATACCTTAGTATAGGCAAGAGTTTGTTAAAGGAGAATACCTAAAAACTTTTAAATAATCGGTTTATAAAAAAATATTAAAATTAAAATTCTAAATCTGTCCCAAACCTCAGCACCTTCCCCTACAGATATTGTAATACTGTATTTATTTTCAATTCTATATTAAATTACTTTGATTATGATAATGTTGTGTCCATGGATATAGATTATATTTGACCAAAGGTCTCATAGACTGCTTCATCGATCTGCAGACAGTGGTCCTCATAAAGATTAAATTACTTTTAATTATCTATACAATTGTTTAATTTGATATACAATTAATATATTCTGTAATCACACAAAGTTGAAAAATATAAAACTTTAAAAAAGTGTCCATACTTTTGGCCACCACTGTAGATATGTAAAATTTAATGTAGAAACGATTGTGGATGACACTTACTGTTACGAACCTAGTTCTTTCCCGGTAAGAAATTTAGTAAGTATTTAAGTAACAGAAAAGTATTCTGTTTTAGTTCTTTTAGAACTTCTTGTTATTTATTGTTAAATAATGTAGTGATAATCTCTTTATACCCACGTAACTTATACTACAGAAAGGATAATTGTTCATGGAATTACCCTATTCTCAAAGATTAACTTGTTTATTTCATGTCAGTTCGGGGACCGGATCATCTCAGTCAACGACATAGACTTCACCCAGATGACTCACGACGAGGCCGTGAACTTACTCCAGACGTCCCCTAGGATGTCTATGGTGGTGAAAGGAGAGGGGCGGGTCCCTTGCTCTACTCTCCCACTCTACGGTTCGCCGGAAGAACCTCTGCCGTCGACTTCAGCGGCCGCGGACTCGTGGTATGGGGATTCTATCCCCCACAGAAAACAGTAAGTTAGTTTAATACATTTCCGTAGAATATATGTTTAAAGAGTATAGGGTAGACTGACCAGTGAGTGAACAGGCCCCAGTGAATGAACAGTTGGTAAATACTTTAAAACAATAAGGATTGAAAATCATTCCACTGGACGGATTGGCAACTCTGACTTCCTCCCATCTAGTAAGAAGCTATCTGACGTATGATTTGTCGTCCTGGTCTTTGTGTCCCGGTGTTTATTTACTGGCGAACGCAGCGCCTTTAACATTCATTCACTGGTTAGTCTACCTTAATTTTAAATTAGTATAGCTCCCAAATGTATTTAACGCACATGTAGAAATTTATTATCAGCTATTAAAAAAGTCATATATTTTGTAGATGGTTCAAAGAGATTTCAAATAACGTTATTTCAAAAACTGTCCAATTCCATCGCAATTCAATTGTATATGTCCGCTCGGTCTGTCGATCAACTTAGGGAATGGAATTTTGATGAAACACAATAGGAAATAAATAATCTGTAAGGAAACTAATGCAAACAATGAATTTGTAGAATTCTGTGCATTTCTATTCAAAATACCACATTGGACAAATATGTAGGAGATCAACCGTCTAAATTAAAACTTATTATGCGTATATTTATATTTCAAGAATATTATTTTAGATTATTGTAGCACCCTAAAGTTTTCACAAGTTAAGTATTTTTTTGTCAGCCAATAGACATTCCTACATTCCACAGATGATTGTTAGAGATTTAATAACGCATTTTAAAAAACTGTTCGATTCAATCGAAATTTTATCGGGCATGTCTGCTTGAAGGTCAAGGATCTGTCGATTAACTTAAATGACGCAATGTGATCAAAACGCAAAATGTAATCCAAAAATATGGATTAATTAAATGAGGTCATAGATATTTTAAAATTTAGCTTTAAATTGTCTTAAACTATAAATTGCCTCCACTGACTGTTCGTAATTTACGGTGGTTACTTACAAAAAGTTGCACTCTTAAAACAAAGGAATGAAATCCACTCCAATAGGATAGGTGCATTTTCGACACTGAAAAGAGTGAAAATTAACTCAGACGGAGTTAAATTCACTCGTTTGTTTTAAGAGTGTAAACCTAAGGGTCGGTGATATAACTCTTAAAAAATGATTATCGAAAATTGGAACATTATTCTCAAAATTTAGAACTAATATTTACAGTGCTGCCATTGGCAAAACATCTCATTCATAACAATTATTTATTATGACGATAGGATAATTCAAATGTGGTTCAAAGTATTATGTTTGTTTCTTTTTAACTGGAAACGGGTTAAAGTATTTGAATGGTCCGTAAATGTTTACGCACAGCTCCATGTATGTCTTTGATTTTAACATTTTCAAGTAGTATAGAATTTCAAGTAAAGACCGCGTTATTACTTGGAATAGTTAACTTAAAAAAAAACAACTTTAAATTAAAAATGTATTTTATCTTATAAAAGTTGTTAAAATTTAGTATGTCCATGTTTTATTGATATTTAGTGATAGCTTCACTAAAAAAAGGCTTCGGATTTCATTAAATTATATTTTAATGGTTCTCTCAAGAATCGCATAAAAAATATTTAATGAAAAATCTTTTTTATAAGATTTAAGATCATTTTTTTATAAGATTGCCAATCAAGATCCTCTGACAATTTAATTTCCTGCATCCAAAATTTCCTTTAAAAAATCGAGCGAAGTCAGGTTCTCTCAAAATTCAATTTTATCTTCTAGATATCGATAATTGCCTTCGTAAATTAAATCCATCAAAAACGGAGGAAAATAAAAATGCTGAAGATTTCTTGTTTCTTAGCTTTGGTCAATTTAGTTTTATCGACAGAAACTGGGAAATCTAAAAGGGGATATTTTAGAAGCTTGTAAAAAATTTTGTAGATAAATTAAATTAGTTATACTTGGTTTCAAATAGGCATATAAAGAAAAAACGAATTTGAAAAAGTACGATGGAGTAGTTTGAAGATGTTGCCAAGGTTTCTTACAAGTTCTTAGAACCTCCTTATTCCATGGGACAAAAATGTCCGTCATGACAACTTACTTTGCGATTAATGAGTTTTATTTTAATGAATTTTGTAGTTTATAAGTATTTATTTCTGTAAGTAGTGTATACTATTGAATTTTGTCTGTTCAAAATATCTGGAGGAAAATTTAAAAATGCTTAGTTATCTAAGAGTACAAGGAAATACCCGCTTTATTTGGTAGAAGGTTTTCCTTAATAGCCTCTTTGGGGATGATAGCGAGAAAAAGCCTAAAATGGCATAAAGAAACCGGTTACTCGCTTTGTTTATGTTTTGCGGCAACCCTGACTCATGAAAGAGATCAGTGGATACGAGTCACACGTTTGTACCGCGAATGAAGAACCGGAAGAAAAGTAGGTTTCCGGTAGTCAATGTCCGCCAAGCAGACACAATTACGGAATGACTCAAAATAAATCAAGCGGTTCTTCCCCTGTACTCTTCATATAAATGTTTAAAAGTCGTTATCGTTTTAAGATTACTTATATTTGGCTAAAATTTAAGCATTTTAAATATAAAAGGATGATTATCCAGCGTTTTGATAGCAGTTATAGTTGGCTCTAATATCAAACATGGTTAGGCAAATGTGTAATATATTTTTAAATTTAATTCTTTAAAATATGATTTTTTTCAGGCTATCAAGAAAAGGAAGTCCAAGAAAAAGAGATAACTTAGATGAGGTGATAATTTATTTATGTCAATTGCAATTAAACAATTAAATATATTTCTAGTACTTTGTTTCGGTTCCAAAAATATTTCAAGAATCATTTCTAAAACGTTTCATATTTATTTCAATTACCTAAAATGAAATACAACGCAATATAAGTATTGAGATTGGGTCACAAAATCCAAAATCGAGATTTTGTGCTTTCTACACGTTGTGCACAACGCCCACCATGGAGAGTGCTTATTCTAAAATCAGGTGTTTTCTGAACATTAGTCAGTCTGTCTGAAACCACTCTATGGCTAGAACTGAAAGAGCTACAGACTTTAAATTTTGTATGCAAGTTCCGGGTTGACGTTATAATGAAGTTTTTGATAAAATCGCGTTTAAACAAAGTGACATAGAACTTTTAAGGTAGGGTCAAGTGGGGTAAGTGTGATAGGGTTTCTGCATTTTTCATTAAGAAAATTCGTTCTCTGCTTCAAGTAAATTCCAAATCCTAAAATTGGTAGTGAATTATTATAAGAAACATACATATGTAGAAAAAAATTATATGTTTGAATTCCAATTTTAAGTGTACAAAATTTGCTTTTCAAAATCCATTGCTGTTTTATCACACTCACCCCACATAGGAAAACCCACATAAAAAGAAGACAGTTGCACTTAAATTCAAAAGCTCAAAACTTTCTTTAAACAAAAAATAAGGTCAATATTTCTTTTTAGTTTAACTATAAGTGGTCTAATGTTATATATTGCAAACTTTAGGATTTTTAGAATGATTTCCAAAGTTACAAGAGCTGTTTATCACACTTACCCCCAATCACACTTACCCCACTTGACCCAAATTAAGTTGTTGTAATTACCTCATGGGGTATAGAATTGTACATGTATTGATGGTTTCGTGGTAATTGATACTGCGTAATATCGCGGTAATTCAAAGTCATGTAGTATTACACATCCCTGATTTTTTATTTGATATCATGGGTGTAAAATAACATGCCAATGCTTCTCCAGAAGAACACTGGTCGTATTTTTACGACCAAAAGAAGTAGCACTACTCAATCTCCAAATTCTATTTAAAATCTCCAACTTTAAAAAATTAAATTACCGGTTTTAAAAGAATAAAGTGACTATTAGTGAAATTGTCTATTGAAATACAATGACCAGAATTAGTAAAATCTTCTAATAGTAGGCGATAATGGGGATGTTGTACCAGAAACTAATTGCAGCTGGCGCGAAAGTAAATGGAAGAGATGAGAAACGGGTATAGCGGCACGCATATTCATAGGCTGCTTTGCAAAGGCATGTAGTGCAGATGATGTCAAAGCACTTATTGCGGCTAATGCCGATCTAAGCATTCAAACTATAGATGCATGGTGATGTAGCATTATTATATATGCCTTATAATCGAAATGCTGCCTTAGTTATTGAGCTAGAAGGTAAACCGGAGTGAAGTGTCAGCGAGCCGAAAACCTACTCGCACCTTTTTGAGCGAACAGGGCAGAAAAGGACTATTTTCCTACACGTGTATGCAAGGTTTGTATGACACCCCTCTATCATATTGACTTGGGCTCATAAATGTATTTTAAAAATTTTTAGTTCGAAAGAAATTATTTTTTTAAGCTTTAAATTCCAACTTTTGTAAGAAATAACTATGTGGATCACTAACTAAGAACCAGCAAAGATGAAACCAATGGCGAAATAGGCAAGTTTCTAGGTTTTCCGCCCCATTCGTTTCTGCTGCAGGGTCGTGTATTCCTCCGCGTTCCGTTATTGAACTGGCTCGTTTACTGCCCTATTCAGTGAATCACACACCTCACTCCACTTGTCTTCTAGCTTAATGGTCATAGTTAACATTTTACTGATTGCTAACGCTAATCTAAGCTTAGATAATCTCAAGGGTTAACAGTATTATACAAGCAGCTAATATGAATTATCTGCAAATTGTGGTAGCATTAATAGCTGCATTGGGCACGGTTTATTGAATTAAGTAAAAGTAAACTAGTCCCTACGGCCAATACGCAAATGCAAGGGCATAAAGTCGGGCAGACATTTTTTATGCAGATTCTGTTGGATAGTTAACACCGTTGATGTGCCCTTTGAACTATTTTTTTTAAAAATAAATTAATTATAATCTAAATCCGTGCACGTAACGCAATCCCCAATAATTAGCCCTGGTTTTGTTTGAGCATATCTGCTAAACGCTCTCATGGCTTAGTTTTCAAACTTGTCCCTGCTTTAGTTTTGACTAGGTAGCATTTCCCTCTTATTTTAACCTTTATGTTTGGAGTAGATTTAATACTGGAATATTAAAGATATTAAATTGAATATTTTATCTATGAATTAATTATTTTAGTAGCAAATTACATGAGATAGACTGTGCTTATTTTCGGAATACAGGTTCGAAATTTAGATTAAGCTTTAACGCTGGTTTTTTATATGAAATTTACATTTCAAATATGTTGCAATTATTATTTGTGTATGACATGAATGCCGTGGTATCGATTCAAAAATTTATTTTGATATCGATTAAAGCATGAAACAATTTAAATTTTGGAAACAAATATTGTATAGCTTTTTTGTTTACATTTTTTGTATTATATTTTATCGCATCTGTTGGAACTTTTTTGAGCTACTATGGCAATAAGTGTCTCATAAGTAAAAAAGAAAAGTGGGATTCCAAAATAGTTAGATATCAAAAAAAAAAAAAAAAACCATCATCGCAACCATTTCGAAGTATAGCAGGGATCCAATTATACGAAGTGTTTGGAATCTGACCACATATATATATAAGACCACATAGATAAGATAATCATAAATTCGGATAATTAAAGTATATCGAAAAAAAGGTGCATTTTAATCCAACACTTTTTAAGTACACTGCAAAATCGGGACATACTTCCCTAACACATTTAGCGCACTTTCATGAAAATTGTGTTCATATAGTGTTATGCATGCATTCCGTCGTAAAGAACGTATTCAAAAAGTGTTCCAGAACCGTTCATAAATCATATAAATGCGTAAAATAGCTATATCAAACAAATGTGTAACAATGTCCTTAAGCATTTAAAGCAATTAACCCTTTTCATGGCATCATCATGTTTCTAATTATAATTTTTAAAAAAATGATAGGGCTGACATCGATTGGGATCAATAAAAATATTTTCCAATGGGGGGGGGGGGGGGATCGAATGATTTGCTTTTTGATATCATAAATGGTTATTGACGATCAGCTTTTTTTTAAATGATGATGCCAAATTGTGCTTGGGACTGAAAGGGTTAATGGATTAAGCTGGTGTCCGCTGTGTTGTGGGAAATGTCATTGACCGTGGTTCAAAATTATGAGGCTGTAACCAACAGCTCTCTTTTACCTCAAGTTCTATGTAATTTTAACAAATGGCAATGTTTTAGTCTAATTTTTTTTTGCGAAAACATTTTACTTATGGGATAAGAGTTGAGAAGAAGAAACCTCACGAGTTAGACAATTTTATGAAATATTAGTCCATTATTTTAAAATAGAAACAGAATCAATCTTTTCATTTTAAAGTTTTTTTTTCTGGATAAAATGTCGTATAGAATTTCCCAAAACAATTTTGGGAATTTATGGTGTTTACTACATCTGTCGAATCGAGTTACGACAACAAGTTTGTCTTCGACGAAGAAAATAAAGGACATACTACAAAGTACTGAGAATTATCGATCAATAAATACTCTTGTCGTAAATATATAGAGAAAATAAATTTTGTTGGGAACCAGTGTTGTAATATTTCTTCTTATAGCTAGTAGCTGAAGTTTACTTCATGTGCTTGCTTTTATCAAATGTTTGATTTTGAAATGATTTATGTAAAAAAATATATTTTAGTTTGAAATAGATTATTTTTAGGTTGAAAATAAAGTTCATAATGTTCCCAACACTTCCCTACTAAAAATGGTCAGTAGAGATCAATAGAAACATTTGTACGTGGAAATAACCCACTGGTATCAATAGAAATCTCTATTGATACCAGTGGGCCATTTCCACGTACAACTATTGATATTTCTACAAATCTTATATTGATATTACCGTACAAATCTCTACTGATATCCATACAAATCTCTACTGATCTCTATTGATATAAATACAATTCCTAAAGATATCAGTAGGCCATTTACCCGTACAACTATCCTCTTTTGATCTAACATTTATTTATAGGTTAAATTAATAATAATAAATTGTGTACTTTCTGTGTAAGGGTGCGCGCCACTTAGCCTATTCCGAGAAATTAAAAAAGAAAAATATTGGCTTCCAATTCTGAGTATTTAAACAATTAAATACATATTTTGCAATAAATTGAAAAGTGCAGTTTTGTAGTCACGGAAATTCTCTGCAATATGAAAAAAAAATACTAAAATCCATTGAAAATTTTTGCAAATATTTAATACTAAAATTATCACGTAAACTGATGGGGAAACAACATTTAGGACACTATGTGCCACCTTAATTTTACTCCTGGACTTATTTAGCCAATACCTTTTTGCTTTGAATCCTAGAAAATTACAATTTGAAATAATTTCTAACTGGGTGAGGTTTTGAAGTTAGTTTCTATTCGTGAATTTAGCGAGAAAAATTGTCAATTTGTCTCCGCTTTTATCGTGTTTTCAAAGAAAAGCAACAATAATAAAATCATAAATGCAAATATTTGGTTGGTTGGTTAACATATATTTTCAGGCTTGTGTGCTTGGTCTCAAGGACCCGCTTATAAACCATCGTCAAGTAGGACAACACAAGACACACACATACACAAATGACAGATGCTGCCATCTGTCGACACCTCCACAATTTAGACATGTCCCTGAAGAGGAGGGAAATTTTCTCCAGGAACCTGTACCCATGGTAAACTGCTCAATGACCGACCACAGGACTTTCGGATCCAACAGATTTAACGAGCACGTACTCCGCATATACTCGGTAGGTCTTCAGTTGCTCCGGGACTCGATCTCTCAACCTTCCGATCTCGAGAATGCAAATATTTACATTGTTAATTTTCGTTTAAAAAGTGGCAGTTAACTTGTTAGATATCCTACCCAGTATTTTTTTTTGAGTGATTAAAAAATATGTCTACTTTCATGACATTCAACATGACACAAAGAGTTCTATAGTAGAGTAGAGGCTGAACCTGGCAACAGCGCCATGTACCAACTCGAAGTCAATATAGGGTGGCATGTAGGGCCCGATGGCTGAATCGCAGGCCACAACGTTAGCAGTCAGCGCGTTGTAACGGGAGCGGGTTCGATTCCCGCCTTTGCCCGAGTGTAGTATCAATATTATAAATTAACTAGCACTTTTACCACTCTATTTGGGCTCCGTAGTGAGCCGTAGCTGCAGATGGCAGCTCAGTACGAGTCATTCCTCTACCCTACCATTGAGCTCTTTGGTTAGCTGTTTCGTGGTCTCCAATACTGAAGCGTCGACAACACTTGACCTTGGTTTCAAATTACGACGCCCAACAGCAATCGTGTAGTTCTTGGGAGATGATAATTAAACTTAACTCAACCTGAAGCATTGTAAAGTTGATTTGGGTGCCTTCCCATAATTGTTAAGTTCTTCATAATCCGGGTTCTAAATTTCAAAAAACTTAGAGAATGCATTAAATATCCGTATAGAAGGTAAACATAAAAAGGCAGAAACTTTACGATTCTTAACTCTTGGATATTCTTGGATAAAGTTCTATTAAAATAACAACTTATATGTTCAAAATAGTTTGACTTTAACCCTCGAATGCGTACTGTTACCGTTTGGTAACAAGTTACACAATCCACTTTATTCTCTTAAAGTGGACCTCCCTCTCGACAAATTTGTGTTTTTTTTTTCATCTGCTACATTCCATTTTGAAGTTTTAGTTAATAATAACCCTCATAAATGACAGTAGTGTATATAAAATTAAAAAGTGAAGTTTCGAACTGTTTTGAATTTACGTGTTTGGCAGTAATCAAAGTAATAATATTAGTACTAAATACAAATAAATTGCTTTGAAAAATTATTATAGTTCAAGAGGGTTATTTTAAACTATATTGTAGTTTCCTAATCATTCTTTTCAAAATTGGTGGTTTGTAGTTGGTTTTTACTTGTGTTACCGTTTGGTAACATCATGCTTTAAGCACAACTTTTGTTTGCTTAAGTGTGTGTATCTCTGTAAAGGATTCACAAGAGTTCAGTGTTCAAAATGTTTGGTACCACTTTGTTTTAAGAGTAAAAATAACTGTTTTATGTCGTATCATTCTGCCATTTAAAAAATTATGTTAAAAAAAGATTTTTTTTTTGTATATTTTTGTTCATAAACACCTACTATTTGTACTAAACCTGCTATTGCCTACTATTTGTACATTAATTTTGTTTCAAAAGTTACTATTATTCATAATTCTTTTTATAAATAATTTTTCTTGTTTAACAAAATCTAGTTGTATTAGTATTAATACTCTTTTTTGTTTGTTATACACGTTTTCATTAAAGATTTTATACCTAAAACTATGTGTTTGTGTGCCTCTGCAACTTCTTATATAATAATAAAATTATCAATAAGCTTAATTTTTAAGTATAATTTCTTAGAAATGTAAACAAAATTCATTAGCTTAAGTAAAAAAGGTAATAATTTGAATAAAATATTAGTACCCCAAACTTTAAGCATCTATTCAGTGTTTAATGCATGGTAATACCGTTTGGTAACAATTAAAAAAAAATGGAATTATTTAAATTCCGATGCATTTAATTTTTTTCCCCGTATTTTCCCGTAATGTAGAGCATAAGAGATACAAATATATTTTTTCGGGACGAAACAAAAAATTCATGCATTAGAGGGTTAAGGATTGAAATTTTAAACATTTTGTACCATTTTTTTCATACTTCCTGTTGATTTAAAAGTCTATGGAAGTCAAATGACTACCCTGAAATTCTAACTGCTTGAATCAATCGATGAACGATTTTTAATGTAAAATTAAGCATTTTTTCCCAGTATTTCTGTAACACAAATGTAATTATAAAAATGTTTTTATATAACACCAGTATTTTTGTAACACAAATGTAAAAATAAAAAATAGTTTTTTTTTTAAATAACACCAGTATTTATGTAACACAAATGTAATTATAAAAAAAATAGTTTCTTTATAATTAGTTTCTTATAAAAGCGTATTTAATATAGTATCTAAAGCTGCTAAGTTATTAGCAGTAAGTATAAACTAAGAAAAATCCCTCTCTCACATTTTTTTTAAAACCCAGGCTTGATACATTGTTATCTACAATAGACACTTGTATACAATGCTCTTAAAATTAGCTTTTACTTATTTTTCTCCAAGGGGGGGTGAGGGTAAAATCGAGCATTTTTTAAATAATCTCATTAAAAACCTACTTTTTAACTTATTTTCATGGATTTTTTTGTATATGACATACATTCGACCAGTTTAGATTTCGAAAAAAAGTATTTTTATTTTTTCCCACTTTATGCTTTATAATTATCTGGCAATTTAGGGAACTTAGTTTCATACCCCTATTCTCCATGCTATTTTCCGCCAGGGATTCCCCATTCATCACCATAGCTTCAAAAAGTGACATTCCAATAGGTTAAATAAAGAAAAAGCTCAAACTGTCAAAGGGTCCCTTACATTTTGGTCGAAGACGACCGAAACTAAAATGTCATGATCTCGCAGCGCAACGATACATTAGGGGCTGGGGGAGCCCAGTCGATTAAGCACTCGCTTAGCATGCGGAAGGTCCCAGGTTCGGGTCCGAGCATCGCCAAAATAGCTGCCGACCTACAAACGGCCCGTGCAGACAAAAATGTCCGACGAATAATACCCCGTGTAAGGGAGTGCACGTTAAATATCATTCAAAGTCCTAACGCTGCGTACGATGTCGCGGGTGCGTTGGGTGCCTATTCAGGTGTTGGTTCGTCACCTGACTGTGGTTCGAAAATACGACGCCCGTCGCCAATAGCCCTCGTGTAGCTCTAGTGCGACGATAATTCAAAACCTTACCTAACACAATGATACATTAAGTAATTGTTTAGTTTGAATTACCGACTAGAGCTGCACGAGGGCTATTGGCGACGGATGTCGTATTTTAGAACCACAGTCAAGTGACGAGCCGACACCTGAGTAGACACCCAACACATCCGTTAAGGGCGACATCGTACGACTTTGAAGGATATTTAACGTGCACTTCCTCTACACGAGGTATTATTCCTCGGAAATTTTTGACTGTCACGGGCCGTTTATAGGTCGGTAGTTATTTTGGCGATACCCTGACCCGACCCTGGGACCTTTCGCATGCTAGACGAACGCCTAACCGACTGGGCTCCCCAACACCCAATCGCTTCGAAAAGAGACATTTCAATATAAGTTCAATAAAAAAAATTCAAAATGTCAAAATGTCCCTTACATTTTGGTTGAGGAGGATTGAAACTAGAATTACATGATCTCGCAGAGCCACGGTACAATAAGTAATGGATTAAAATTATCTTTTTTTGTCCGATTCACTAATTATCCAAAGGTAATGTTGAGGTTGACTTACAGTTGCACACGAGGGCTATGGGGTTAACGGGCGTAATATGAAGGCCATCGAATAGAACCCTAGTCACTAGGCGAGCTGACACCATAGTAGGAACCCAACGCAACTTGCTGCCATCGCAAGCAGCATCGTGGCTTGGAAGCATATTTAACGTGCACTTCCTCTACAAGGGGTACTATTTTTTTATCTGCATTGTACTGTACCATATTCTGTCTATTTACTATGCGAGCCTCATAGGGACTTTCTTCCCCCATACCTTCGATTGGTTTTCTGGAAAACGGGGGGGCTATCGCTTTTCTAAACCTAACGCGTTTGAGGTTCTGTTGAAAGATTAACAATCCGATTATATTCAAAGTTCAGTAACCCAAGTAGGGTGGAGAAAAAACACGCTCACGCCGTTTCGAAGAAAACCGCACGCGGGGATGGGAGAGGAAATGCTTTCGAGGTTTGCCCCATACCAGATAGACCTACTATATAAAGCTTTGGTTTCCTCGGAGTCTGTCGCCAGAAAAATTCGACCTCTATTATACGTGGATGACGTCACTTTACCGGCCATTGCTTCATCGGAACGTTACGTTGACACGAAGCTGGAAACCTAGCGAACTCACTCAACTCAACTCTGCTGTTGTTTTGGTTGTCGTCTTTTCATGTCAAAAATGGAAAATTTAGTTTCTTCGTGATTTTTCACAAAATCAATTAGCACTTCTTCCTCGGCAAGCGTAAAACAACTCTCGCCTTCCGCCATTTCCTCAAATTTTTAATTTTTGGCAAGCACACCGCGCAACAGACAACAGCAAAAAATGTTGTTATCAGGATTTCCCCAACGCACTCAACAGCAACTCAATCTGGCGGTCGTGTTGAGTTGTCCTTCAACGCTCCCGAGGAAACCACTCGTAGCGTAATCAATGTCAGTATCCTATGACGTCACTCACCGCACTTGTCCGACCGCTTAAATCTGTTGACGGACTCCGAGGAAACCGAGGGGCTTAAGAGGACTCCCTTGGGATTTCACATCTTGAAAATCGTAATGTTATTCCTATGGAGAATATTCGCAAGTCAATTACCGCCACAATTTTAATAAAAGGTGAGTAGTTTCTTGTATCATTGTAAAGAACGAAAGGAACTAAAACTCTCAAATTAATATGTTTTGTGAAAATCACATATTTAGTATTTTTTAATATTTTTTTTTAAATTCGAACTTAATGCTTACTCAATTTTTTACAAACTTCAAAAAATTATTAAAAATACTAAATATGTGGTTTTCACAGAACAAATTAATTTTAGCCTTTTAGTCCCTTTCGTTCTTTACAATGATACAAGAAACTAGTCACCTTTTCATAAAATTGTGGCGGTAATTGACTTGCGAATATTCTCCATAGGAATAACATTACGATTTTCAAGATGTGAAATCCCAAGGGAGTCTTCTTAACTTGGCAATCTCTTCCAGGGCATTTCTTCGAGTACCAGTCCCAACCAGGCTGAGAGAAGACTGGACCGGAAGGCCCGCAAGCTGCTGACCGAAGGGGAGCGACTGACACTGGCATACTACTGTAACGAGTACGAGACCGGGGCGATGAATGTCGCGGACTTCGTCGCTAACCTGTTCGAACAACTCATAGACACACAGGAAAAGGTATCGTACCACATGGGCATTGTTGACCATACTCTTCTTGGTAAACGATTAAGGGGGAATGGGCTCGCTGGACCGGGGGTTTCCAAAGCAAAGTGCATCAGTGTTAATCCAACGAAGAGAAAAAATATTTTCTCTGCCATATTTTTCCGGTTGTATTGAATGTTTTTTTTAAGGAATTTTTTATATGATAAATGAATCTGACTTACAGGTCCCGACCTTCCCACTTTTTGAAATTGGTTCAATGTTTTTTTTTGTTTTTTTTTGATTTTCAATAAATAATTTTAAACAAAATATTCGAAGTAGTTTCAAGAAGTGGGAATATAGAAACCTGTACACTCTTAAAACAAAAGAGTGAAATCCACTCCACTTGGAAAAGTGCATTTTCGACACCGTAAAGGCATGCATATTTACTCAGACTGAGTTAAAATCATTCGTTTGGAGTGATCCTGTCGGAGGTTTAACACACAAAGGATCCACTAAAAAAGGAGAAGTGTATTTTCCTGTCTGGGAGGAGTGAAATCCACTCAGACAGAGTTAAATTAGGAGTGTTTGTTTAAAGAGTGTACTCTGATTGTTACCACAGAGGGATTGCCAGTCCCATACGCTCTCAAAAAAGACGAAATTTTCCTTAATTTTGACGATTCCGTTTACTGGCAAATGCTCCAAGTTTTCGTTTCCTCAAAGTGAGGAAATTTGAATCGTCATTCTTATGAGGATTTGAATGTCGTCTAATCTAAAGAAATATTTTGTCACTTTTGAGCATGTGAGTACAACAATGAGATTCACTTTCCTCAAAGTCGAGATACAGAATCGTCAAACCGCGATCGTTAAAGTGAGGATTCGCGTTCATTCAAAAGTCACGTGATAGTTTGACGAAACAATCCTCAAAATTAACGAAATGAGGCTTGGTGATTCATGAATCGTCAAAAATGGAAGTGTTATTTTTAAGAGTGTAGAGCTAATTCCTTATATTCAGAATTGCAACTTCCGCAGAAGTATTGCTATGCCATATGTTAGCCCTTTTTCCCCAGGTATGGGAATCATCATAACATCGAACTGAAATTTAAAACGAAAATTTTATGTAGTTATTTAATTATATATTTTTGAAGTTTTAAAATGTCAAAAATTTACAGCAAATGACAACTCTATTTTTTAACTCGATTATTAATTAAATAACCGAATGTTGTTTTCAATTTTGTCTTTAATTGATAGTATGATGATTCCCATACCTGGTGAAAATGGGATAGCATGTCAAATAAATTCTTTTGCAAAAGTTGTGATTTCAAAACTAATGCATTAGCTCTATGGGACTGACAGTCCCTCTTAAACAATACAAATTTCTTAAACTAATCAGTAAAATTTAGTTTGGTGATTGCGGCATTTGGTGCAATTTTTCTGATTAAGTTATGTTAAGTCAGCGTAGTTTTTAAAGATAATTTGATATTAGATAGTCTGTTCAGATTTAAGTATAAAACTTCCATCAACTCTAACACTTTAATAAAAATCTCCAAATAAAATACAAACATAAGGCACAGCCATTAAAATAAGTTAAATATCGCATGCACACTTCCATAAAACCACCTATCTACAACATCTATTCAACAAAAAATATAGATTTGCTGTCCGCTATCACGCTATCGAAAAATAATCGATCAATTCTGTTATGATCGAGGAGGTAGGAATCAGATGATAATGCTCAGCTGGAAATTAAATAATTTCAAACGGCTTAGCTTGTTTAAGAAGGACGATCAGACCCATGGATTTGAGCTACAATTTAAAATCATGATACCTGCAAAAGAATTGCTTACAGTTTAGGCATTCTTTTTGCACTGGGTATGATAATAGTAATAACTAAACAAACCTTTAACCCTTTCAGTCTCAAAAAATTACTACACTACAGAAACATCTGATATTCACAAAATAAGCTTATTTTAGGTCAAAAATAAGAGTTCCGTAAGAAAAAAAATAATTTTAATGTTTTATATGGTTTTAGAAATAATGCCAAAATTGTTTAACTGTGGAAATAAACAACAAAATAAAAATATTTGCATTACCTAAAAACACTTCGAGATATATATTTTAAGGTATCTGGCCATATTATTAAAAAAAAATTAGAGATTATTAAAATTAGAGTAATTATTTTAACCTAAATAGTTTTAATTGTGTTTTAAAAATGTGGAACTGAAGTGAACTTTTCAAAAATCAGGTGAAACGCTTGTTAGCTATTTTATAAATAAAAAAAAATGTAGTTCTGCTTTTGTTGAGATTAGTGTAAAATATTGTCTAATAGAACAAAGTATGAAAAATCGAATTATGTGTGTTTGGATGTCGTACCGGGACATAAACATTTTGGAAAAAATATTGAAAAAGGTGATGCCAAATGGCATCACTGGGATTGGCATCACTGGGTTAAACGTAAATAAAACCGGCCAAATCTATTGGAAGGTTTCCACACACGCTTCCTCTTTGACTACATGGTAAAAAGGTGTACCCCCAGGGAAAAGTCCTCCAATGGATATTCCTTTCTTTATATTCAACATGTATATTTTTTCAAGTTGGCGTATTGCGAAAGTAACCGATGACTTCAGGCTGTAACATGGCATTGAATTTGCCTTTTACCAAGCAGCTTATATCAATTCTATTATTATCTTCAGAGATACCTTGCTATAAATATCTTCTCGTATGTTTCTTCCACGAACTCTATTGATAAAGGTAGTTATATGAGGATAGAAGAAGGGAAAAAACAATACTAAGGATTGGATGTAGTTACGTATTTATTTACCTGCAATAGCAAAAAATAATACTGATTGGGGTGATATGAGTGGGTTATAAGAAAGTATAAGTCATAGTTGGGATCACTGTAGTTTTTATTTTGTTTTATTAAAAAAAGTTTTTATTACTAATTATATATAAAGTTTCTCATAATACTAGATTTTTTCCCGATATAAATGACAACCTTTGCGCTCTATAATTTTGTCCACAATAGAATAGAAAACTACAGTCCAATAAAGCAGCTCTGATTTTTTTTCTGGTGAAGACATTAAATTTCTTTTGTATCTAAAAGAAAAATATAATAGAAAAATGTTAATCCTTTGAATTAACGCTGGAAGCGCTAACTATATATTTCCCTGTGTAAGTCTTATTTATGATTGTATTTTTTCCAAGCGAGAGAAAGTAAAGAATTGAAAACGTTGTAACAGGTTTTTGCAGTTAAAATTAATCATTTTTTTTATTGAAACACGTTTTATATACATTTAAAAAATTTCGCGTAAAGCCGAAAACATATAACCATTTTTTATTTTGTGTTTATGAGGTTGCCGAAATGTGAACAGTAAGTCAAATGAAACCATGTGTTTTGATAACCGCGTCTGTAACTATTTTTTTGGATATTAATATCATAAAGATTTATTAATGAAGGCAGAACTCCAATGTCTCTCAAATTGGCACTGCCGGGCATTTAAAAATGTGGTTTGGTACACTCTTAAAACAAACACTCCCAATTTACCTCAGTCTGAGTGGATTTCACTCCTCCACACTGGAAAATGCACTTCTCCTTTTGGAGTGGATCCTTTGTGTGTTAAACCTCCGACAGGATCACTCCAAACGAGTGATTTTACCTCAGTCTGAGAAAATATGCATGCCTTTACGGTGTCGAAAATGCACTTCTCCAACTGGAGTGGATTTCACTCTTTTGTTTTAAGAGTGAATATGCTTCGTTTTAATAGACTTTTCCCTCAATTTAGATTTAGCGATTGGACTTGCATCTTGGAGATATAACCAGTGCATCTTCAATAAACCATCCATCATATATATCACCTTACTCTAAAAAAATATCCATCTCCATATGCTACAACATAAAACATCCGTCTTTATTCTACCAAGTAACACACATAATTTCCGGCGGCCAAATATAAATAACAATAGCTCACACTATTTCCGCAACCAATTCTCCCAGCGTAACATTGTAACCGTACCCAGTCATTGATTTTGTGCTGTTTCTCTGTCAGCAAGCAATAAAAAAAGCAGTATTTGTGCAATGTATTTCCTAAGGGAAAGATATGAGGTTACGTGTAAGTGAAGTGTATTATATATAGGCCTTTTTCGCTAGGGGTTGATTGTTCATTTTTTCTGCACTCTTAACAATACCTGGTGAATGAAAGGATAAGACCTGTGTGTCTACAGGAAAATACATGTTGACTTAATTAATTGTAAAAGGGTATTCTATATAATATTTACTCTTCTAAAAGTGTTCAAAGGTTTTTTGAATACAATTCCTGTGACAACTTCATATTTAATGATTATATATATTTATTATTCATAAAATGCTTATAATAAAGGACAAATAAAACAATTAAAATGCTATTAATTTTAAGTTTTATTTATTACCTATAGGTCTAAAAACATACAAATAAAAAAAAATTGCACAAACTCAGCAAAAAATTAATTACAGTATGAATACAGTAAAACCCTGATTTTACGTCCCCCGAATCTACGATTTCCCCACATTTTACGTTTTGTTCATCCGGTCCCAGTCTTTTCCGTATACTGTAATGTTAATTTAACACGTATTGTAAGTTTGTTATTTATGGAATTTCCCGCATTTTACGTTTTCCCTGAAAAGTAAAAAAAGAAAAAAAAATGTTCTAAAATAAGCACTCTTTTCCCCATTCCACAGGCTCCTGTTTTCTGAACCCGGTTTCTCATCATGGATCATGGTTTGACTACAATATTGAAGGTTACTGTTTAGCACGCGGTGGTCGCATTTCTAACCTTTTTGTGCCAAAATTTGACGAGCAATTTGACAAAAAACGCAAAAACTTTTCTGTTACTTTCTTGTTACTAAATTTGCTGTTTTCTGTTTTCTGTTACGTTGTTAAAGGAGACTCCTGCCATGGAGGAAAAATGTCTACATTGCGCCTTACGGTTTTACTGTGCGGTTATAGTGATGGAAGTGAGAATTTGTATGAGTTTTTGCATTCTATGTACAATTGTACATTTCCGGTATTATACGTTTTTCTCGCATTTTAAATTTTTTTTACCCAGTCCCTTGAGAAACGTAAAATCGGGGTTTCACTGTATGTTTTTATAGTCTTTAGTGTGAAACTTATTGTATAAGTTCAGAAAATCCACTCTCACAAAAAGAAAAAAACGCAACAAATAGCATAAAAAATAGCAGAGCTCGCCGGAAGATCAATGGGTACTAGTTTTTTATATCCGACCCAGAAATTAAAGATTTCTCTTTAAAATAATGTTAATGTTTAAAATAATAAATAATATGTCTGCTTGCTCAATGCGCACGTGTATTACAGAATCTATTTAGGTAGGCGAATACCCAAAATTCCCCCAGATTCTAAAATTTTTACTATTACTTTAATCTTTTCCAAATTTGGTATAGTGATTTCAAATATGATGAATAATACTATTTAGGCATTTTTTTAAAATTTAAATATAATTTATTTATTTTAAACGGTGTTTTTCTACTAAAAAAGAGGTTTACGCTAACAAGTCTACCAAATTGAATTTTCATCCTATAAACATTAATTATGTGTTAAATTCTTCGTTTTGAACTGATGCATGCAATGACCCTCTCGAGTTACATACAAATTACAAGAAAAGAAGTTATTAAGAAAAATGTCATAAATTAGCCACAAAAAAAGGATTTTTTTTCGATTAACTTACACTTGGACAATTTTTTAAAAAAAGCTTATATATTTACACCAGATGTTAGAGGTTCATGGCACAGATATATACTGGAATACCATCTGTAAAAAATTTCAGATTAAATAATGTAAAACTTTTTATACTAGAACTAATGGCGTAAACCCCTTTTTTTAGGTGAAAAACACCGTTTAAAATAAATCAATTGTATTTAAATAAAAAAAAAATTGCCTAAAAAGCACTGTTCATTATACTTGAAATCACTATGCCAAATTTGAAAAAGATTAAAGTAATAGTAAAAATTTTATGAATTTTGGGTATTCGCCTACCTTAATAGCTTCAAGTTGCTCCCAACGCTTACGCGTACCACCTGAAATTCTCTCGCGTACCACCAAATGGGAGCCCCTGCTATAGGGGATACCCAAATCGTTTTTTTTTTTTAAGGGGTCATAGGACTCTTAAAAATGTGCAAAGAAGGAACTACAAAGTTTAGTTTGATCTTTCATGTAATTTTTTAACTACTCTATATATAAGTATAATTTTTTTATATGTAATTCTACAAGAGTTATTTAATATAAAACAAATTTTAAAATTTATGAAACTTAAGCCAAAGCTAAAATAAATGATATTAAACATAATGCTATTTGAACTCTTTGTGATTAGGCTTGCGCGGCAAATTTCGAGGTCAAAATTGAAGACATGACCAAGAAAATGACTTTATATTGTACAAATATGTACAAACAAAGACTTATACCTAAATTCTCAGCTCCATTTTAATTAGAAATTATTTTTTAAAAAATTTAAAATCAGAATTTTGAAATTTTTATTAATTTTTTTAGAAAAAAGTTCTTAAAATAATTTCTAATAAAAAATGAGCTGAGAATTTAGGTATAAGTCTTTGTTTGTACATATTTGTTCAATATAAAGTCATTTTCTTGGTCATGTCTTCAATTTTGACCTCACAATTTGCCGCGCAAGCCTAATCACAATGAGTTCAAATAGCATTATGTTTAATATCATTTATTCTAGCTTTGGCTAAAGTTTCATAAATTTTAAAATTTGTTTTATATTAAATAAATCTTGTAGAATTACATGTAAAAAAAATATACTTATATATAGAGTAGTTAAAAAATTACATGAAAGATCAAACTAAACTTTGTAGTTCCTTCTTTGCACATTTTTAAGAGTCCTATGACCCCTTAAATCAGATGGGCACAAATATATCTTATTGAAAGCGACTCAGCGGCGGAGAGGTTTAACGTGTCTGCCTCGTAAGCCCAAGATCGTGGGTTCGAGCCCCGGCTGGGTCGTCGGATTTTCTGGATGGAAAAATCTTGGACGCGGGCATGTCATAAGACTATGTAGCATGTAAAAGATCACTGTAGAGCCAATACTACCTAGATTAGAAGGCCGACGAACTAAATGCTTGACGTCATATTAGTGGACCAATTCTGTGGTTTTGACCAATGATCATTCGTGACTACATCTTGCTACAGATGCGACGTCATCCTAAGATACGACGTTATTGGTCAACAAATCGAAATTGGTCTACTACTGTGACGTTGTGTTGCTTAGTTCTTCGGCCTTCTAATCTAGGTGGTATTGGTAGAGCCCATTTGGCTTGGGTTCACTCAGCAAAATTAAATATCGGCATATTTTCACAGAGATATCAGTTTCATTGTAATCTGCACGTCAAAATTGGTTTCGAGAGTCGCCTAGATGGCACCACAAAAATAATCTCTCTCAGTTCTGGGAGAGTTGCCGCGGCCGCAAAGGCTTGACCGCAACTTAAAGCACCACTAGAGGGAAAAAAAAAAGAAATTTTTTATGAATAAATATTTTTAATTCTAAGACATAGATTTTGTGTTTAAAAACTGTTTGTATTACTAAGTTTTAGAATATACATTAGAATTTTTAGTTTTTTTTTCTACTTTAAATTTTTTTTCATATATATTTTTGTAAGTACTGTTGAATCATTCTTAATAACTTCAGGGATTGAATTTTTGAAGGGAGGCTTATTTTAGGAGAAATAATATTTCAATGAGTAAACACTCAGCTATCATGAAAACAAATATATAAAAAAAAGTTTTAGCACCCCATCCATTATTCTATTCAACGTACTGTAATGTACATTAAAAAGATCGTCTTCAATAAACATTTGTTTCAGTTTTAGCATTTAAAATACCGAATAATTTCAAGTATTACAGAGAAAAATCAATTAAAAAAAATAAATGTTTAAAGAATTAAATGTTTGTGGAACGTTCAATGAAAAGTTAAATAAAAAGGTCTTTTTTATGTGACAAACATTTCTCGAATAATTTGGAATATTTGGGAAATCATACTAATGCGTTTACATAGAATTTTAAGACAACAAAGCTCGATATTTTTATCGATTATAGGGTACTAAGTCCTCTTAAATAGCACTTTTAATAACTTATATGTTTTAAATGACGACAAACATGTGAATATGATTATAAATTTACAATTACCAAATTGACTTCAACCAATAGTATTTGTCTGTTTGTGAAGAAAATTGTGGGGGCTACAACATCTCTGCTGAAAAGAGTATTTTATATAACACCAAACCTCTGAAGTGATGCGACAATATGAATCGCCCTCGCTGCCGAAGAGTCAATTGCTACCTCGTCTGACAAGGTTGAGGGCAGCACTACTACCACATATCTCGTTCAATTCTGCAACTCGGATTACATCGTTGTGGTCATTCATTTATATTGTACAGCAATAAAAATTTTCATTTAGAATGCAAACGATCTATCTAAAATGTTTTACATAATATGGATATAAAGATATTATTTGGTTTGCGTATTCCAATTTCGTTCAAATCTCCTACTCAGACTACCTGGTTGACGTCATTCACTAAAACAACTGCAAATGAATATAAATTACAAGGAAATGGAGCTCATATTGCTCGTGCGCTGACACTTTCTATTTAAATACCCGACAATCGCAATCATTGTTACTGCCTCAACTCCAATGAATCAATATCAAACTGCAAAATCACAATCATTGTTACTGCCTCAACCTTAATGAATCAAACTCAAATTGCAAGAAAAAACACGGACCATCTTTTGCTGCCAAACATACCACATTAAATCGAGGAGATTTTGAATCACAGTTTGGAATGCAAAACACAAACTCCCTAAAAAAAACACCAATTGATATATGTGCATATAGATTAAAAACAGTGGAAATTAACATTAAAGGATAGATTTTTAAGCAAATGTTGAACATTTGAAACAACCAGTATTTTTTATAAAAAAATATATTTATTATACTAAAATCCCTTTTAATTATTGAAGTTAATTTTTCAATTTGTTTTCATTTATTAAGTGGCTGAGAGAGAGAGGTATCTTAGCCACAATAATTGTTAGGTTAGGTTTGAATTATCGTCGCACTAGAGCTACACGAGGGCTATTGGCGACGGGCGTCGTATTTTAGAACCAGAGTCAGGTGACGCACAATAATTGTGAAACCACTTATAAAATGACTTGATGTTCATGACACCACTGAGCGCATGGATTTACTATCTCTATGCCCATTCATCAACCTTGTAGATAGCAGTTCTTAGTCTTTTTTTTTAATAACATACCTACAAAAAAAAAAATTGAAGGTGTTTTTAATAGATGCTTTAAAAATATTATATTTCAACAATAAGAGAGTTAATAAAAACTTATTTAAAATTGAATTGATTAGAAAAAGTGGTACCATAAAAATAATTTATAATTTTATGCTAATTTTCCACCTGCAACCAAATCTAAAAAGCTGTATATACTGCTGTGATAGAGCTTATGAAATTCGTTAAAAACGTTGTGAAATTTGAGGAAGTAAATTTCAGATAGCTCTATATATCGTCACTAAAGTTCCCACATGCGCTATATCACTTTGCACAACGGATCAGATTTACTGTACGGTAACAATTGGCGAACTTTAATAAAGACTTTTGACGTCAACGCTATCTATACTGCTCTAATAAATAATGGTGAGATAGGGTTGCCAGAAAACGTCATCGTTGCGAAGTCAAAGAATTCGAATCATCAGTCGAAGTCAGACAGGTTGCCGCAAAAATTATTTATCGCCAAATCGAAAACAATCGCGCCAGGGGTTACCGCAAAGTAAATCCGATCCGTTGTACAAAGTGAGATATCACATGTGGGAACTTAAGTGACGATTTGCTTTACTTGCGGTGACAGAGTCGCGACAACCTTGGCGTTATTGTATAACCCCATTTCTCAAAGTCATTGAAATGAACATGTAAAAGCTTTGATCCGGTGGATTTATGATGTTCTAATATATTTATTTACAGTGCAAAATATACATAAATATACTACACAATATGTATGTCAATTATTTTAATCCTGTTATGCATGAATTTATTTTTTTCTTCCCGAAAAAATATATTTGTATCTTCAATGCTCATACATTATGGGGAAAATACTGAGCAAAAATTAACTGCATTGGAATATAAAAAATTTCAATTTTTAAGATTTTTGCCATGTGGCAAAAACCAACAACAAAATTCCAATTTTAATAATAATTAGAAAACTACTAATATATATTTTGAAATAACCCTCTTGGAGTATACTTATTTTTTGAATACAATAGACCTAAGTTCGCAGTGTTCGGCGAACTTGCCCCCCACGAAGAAAGTCATAAGTCATTCTTATTTTTTCAAAACAGTTTATTTGTATTTAGTACTATTATTATACTTTGAATACTGCCAAAGACGTAATTTCACATAAGTTAAGGGGGTCTGGCACCTCCATAGAAGCCCATGTTAAATTGTCCAACTTTGGGGGCATCTCAAGAATTAACTAATTAATATATCCATTTCAAATTTTCACAGTTTCATCTATAGACATTTTTAAGTATTTTAACACAAGATTATTTTGAAAAACTAAAAACTAGATTAAATATGAATTTTTTTAAAATATCGTTGAAGAATGTCAATATTTTTAACCTAAAAGATTTTTTTTTTAAAAGTAAAAACTTTACAGACTATTCCCTGCGTTAAAATGTTTAAATATACTTGTGAATTACACATAAAAAATTTCAAGTATTTAAATGAATAACATTTTTAGTTATGTGCCCCCAAACATTCACATGATTCAAAAATTGTAAAACCGAGAAAAACCAATTTAAAGTTTTTATTGTTAACTCATTTCCTTACGAAGGATTTTTGCTTCCTCGTAATATTTGATTGGAATAACATTATCGGATCCTTAGTCGTTCGGCCGATCTGGGCAGTTTCACTAAAGAAAGGGTAAAATAAAATTGCCTTTAATGTCAAAAATATTTTTCCAATCGTCTTAAAACTTTGTGACATTATTAATAAAGGTTGATATAGAACTTTAAGCCACTAATTTTTTTTTTAATTTTTTCAATGATTTTGGGGTGCCAGACCCCCTTAATAACTTCACACTTTATTTTGAATACATTTTTACTACTGTCATCTATGAGGGTTATTAGTAACTAAAACTCCAAAATGGAATGTAATAGATGAAAAAAACACAGATTTGTCGATAGGGATCTCCACTTTAATAGAATAAAGTGGATTATATTACTTGTTGAAAAATGGCAACAGTATGCATTCGATTGCTAAATGGGTTGGGGATGAGGCTAAATGGGATTGCTTGGGTTGTGTGTTCTAAATGGTTTGTATTAGTGTATTTGAGAAATATTTCCCATTTAATTGCAGTTTTCCTTAATGTCCGACATCCGAGCTTTGGTGCCATCAGAAGACATTGGCAAGTTCGACGAGCTTATTTATAGGAGGGAAATGCAAGCTTTAAAGGTAATTTTAAGTATATATATATATATGCGATGACATCAACAAAAGTCGAACTCCATTCAATCATTTTAGCAAATCAAATGGTTTGAATTATCGTCGCACTAGAGCTACACGAGGGCTATTGGCGTCGGGCGTCGTATTTTAGAATCCCAGTCAGGTGACGAGCCAACACCTGAATAGGCACCCAAGGCAACCGTTAAGGGCGACATCGTACGCAGCGTCAGGACTTTGAAGGATATTTAACGTACACTCCCTTACACGGGGTATTATTAGTCGGACATTTTTGGCTGCACGGGCCGTTTATAGGTCGGCAGCTATTTTGGCGATGACCGGACCCGAACTTGGGACCTTCCGCATGCTAAGCGAGTGCTTTACCGACTGGGCTCCCCAGCCCCACAAATCAAATGGCTTATGCTTTACAAACGTGTTTGTATCCTGAACCGATTTGTTTCAGTAATTAACTAAAAGCTTATGACATACTAACGTGCATAAGTTACATATATAAACAATTCTTTTTGTGATCAACTGAAATTTTAAGACCGGCGGTCAGATGGCGCTGATTTAAAATTATGAAATAAAATTTGGAGTTTTATCGAGAAAAAAATGCGTAAAACAGCACTAATGCCAGCAACTCCTTAAAAACAAAGTAATTTTTATACAAATAACGAATGGTTTAAGTCAGCTACTTAGGCATTGATATTTTTTAAAAGCTTGAACATTCTTTTTAATACCCGCAAGATCGTAATAGCTCGGTCCGGATGGGGTTAAGAGCTGAATGGATATTAACATGTATAAGTAGCTTGGTAGCCAGATTTGTTTCAGTAATCAACTTTTCGACTATGGTATTATGATTAACTTGTAATAAATCCTTATTTTATGTTATTTGTTTTAAAAAAAAAATAATAATAATAAAATAAACGGAAACTTTATGCCCAATTTTTATAGCTAAATATTTTTAAAAGAAACTAAACTTTGCTGCAAATTGCATTGCTTCTATCTCTATAAGCCAAGCAAATCGAAAGTAAGAGCAATTCCTTTTTGAAGTATTCAATTCAAGTATTTTCTCTGAAGCTGAAATGTGCTTCTGCAAAATGTTCGTACGGTATCCAATCATATTCCTTTTGAAGAGCGGCTCAGAGGCTGAGGGGTTAAACGTGTCCGCCTCGTAAGCCCAAGATCACGGGTTGGAGTCCCAGCTGAGTCGTCGGATTTTCTGGATGGGAAAATCTTGGGCACGCATGTCATATGTTTACGTGGCATGTAAAAGGTCCCTGGAGGGCTCATTTGGCTTGGGTTCTCTCGTCAAAATTAAAAATCGGCATACATTAACATCCATACAGAGAGCTTTGCAATCTCGACATCGAAATTGGTAACGATAGTCGCCTAGATGGTGCCACAAAAAAATGATTCTTAGTTCTGGGGAATCTGCCGAGACTGCAAAGGGTTGACCGCGAAAGTTGCTGCCCCATTGGAGGAAGAAGTTTTTCATAATTCGTCGAATAGGGTAATAATTCGTCGACTGGGGAGCCCAGTCGGTTAGGCACTCGCCTAGCATGCGAAAGGTTTCCGGTTCGGGGCCCAGGTTCATCGCCAAAATAACTGTAAGGGAGTGCACGTTAAATATCCTTCAAAGTCCCAACGCCCTTAACTGTTGCTTTGGGTGCCTATTCAGAAGTCGGCTCGTCACTTGACTGTGGCTCTAAAATGCGAGGCCTGTCACCAAAAGCCATCGTGTAGCTCTAGTGCGACGATTTTTAAAACGTAACCTAATCTTCTTCCTAACTCTATGAACTTTATTGCGAAATGCATTGCGTCTATCTACAAGCCAAACAAATCGAAGGTAAGCGCAGTTCCTTTTTGAAGTATTCAATTCAAGTATTTTCTCTGAAGCTGAAATGTGCTTCTGAAAAATTTTCAAATCGTATATTCCTTTTGCTTTTATCTACTCGACAAAATCCTTCCTGAGATAAAATGTCACTTGAATGGACAACTCTATCAAATCGTTGGGCGGACAAGTGGGAAAATATAGCTTGGGCAAACAGGTTAGAATAGAAGTGACAGTAAGTGTTGACAGTTTGATACTGTTAGGATAAAAACAGCGGAAAATGGATTCTTTACTTGGTTGGCTGAATTGTTAGGTCTCGATATAAGACAACTGGCTAAAAGTATCTGCTTTTAAAGGTCGATTCAAATCCTTTTTTCAGCGAGTTTTGCTACGCTTAAGAAGCTATAGGGGATACCAGGGTTCAAAAATCTAAGAAATTTTACTTTTATTGAATCTAATATGACGTTTGTCAGTTCCATAATCAACACTCTTAAAACGAACGAGCGATTTTAACTCATTCTGATTGATTTTCACTCCTCCAGTCTGGAAAATGCACTTCTCCTTTTGGAGTGTCTCCTTTGTGTGTTAAACCTCCGACAGGATCACTCCCAACGAGTGATTTTAACTCAGTCTGAGATAACATTCACTCCTTTCCAGTGTCGAAAAGCACTTCTCCAACTGGAGTGGAATTCACTCTTTTGTTTTAAGAGTGAAGGCAAGGATGGTTTAGAGGTTTTTGCACAGAAATCTGAAAAGACTTTTCCATTTAGGTAGATGTTCATAATCGCGTGACTAGGGAGCCTGAATAAAATAACGAAGAGCCTAAATAAAAGTAAAGGAAAAATCCTAGTCTTTCTCGGCATAAATAACGACGAAACAACCCTCTACTTAAGGGGTCTAAGGAGTCTTAAAAATGTGCAAAGAAGATACTACAAAGCATAGTCTGATCTTTCATGTCATTTTTTAACTACTCAATGTATAAGTATAATTTTTTTATATGTAATTCTACAAGATTTATTTATTATAAAACAAGTTTTAAAATTTATGAAACTTTAGCAAAAACTAAAATAAATGATATTAAACATGAAGGTACTTGAACACACAGTGATTAGGCTTGCGCGGCAAATTGTGAGGTCAAAATTGAAAAAATGAATAAAAAATGACTTTATATTGTACAAATATGTACAAACAAGGACTTATACCTAAATTCTCAGCTCAATTTTAATTAGAAATTATTTTTAAAAAATTTAAAATCAAAATTTTTAAATTTTTATTAATTTTTTTAGAAAAAAGTTCTTAAAATGATTTCTAATTAAAATTGAGCTGAGAATTTAGGTATAAGTCCTAGTTTGTACATATTTGTACAATATAAAGTCATTTTCTTGGTCATGTGTTCAATTTTGATCTCACAATTTGCCGCGCAAGCCTAATCACAGTGTGTTCAAGTACCTTCATGTTTAATATCATTTATTTTAGTTTTGGCTAAAGTTTCATAAATTTTAAAACTTGTTTTATAATATATAAATCTTGTAGAATTACATATAAAAAATTATACTCATTTATTGAGTAGTTAAAAAATTACAAGAGAGATCAAACTATGCTATGTAGTATCTTCTTTGCACATTTTTAAGACTCCTGTGACCCCTTAACTCCTCTACGGATAAGCTGTCACTTGAGTGAGCAGCTCAATTTACCTGCCTGTTGATCCAAGGATAAACCGCTTTGGCTGACAGCTGGTAATTCGGGGATATTAGGGTATGGAAATTTCTGCTTTTTTACGAATAGTACAGTCTCTTTTTACTTACTTTATGGAATATAAGACAACGGGTTAGGAAAGTTTTGGATGGGTTGAATATATATATTTTTTTAATGACATTTTGTGTTTTTAACGCATTTTGAATGTTTTTTCTAACAAAGTGTCTTTTGAACATTGGTCTGTCTGAAATCAATACTCTAAGTAAAGGAGCTATATAGACTTCCAATTTGGTACGCGGGTTCCCTGGTAGCAACGTTTCTCGAAATTTGCTCGATCGGTCATCGATCGTTGATCGGATTTAGCGAAAATTAATCGTTGATCGCATCCGTAATCCGAAAGTTGAAGAGATGACACATTGAGTTTGGAAAGGGAATAGAACGGCCCATGTATGTGCGCAGTAACTCACAAAAAAGCAGGCTAGAGCGATGCCTCGGTGCCAGTTGTTATGTGCAGCAGCTCAAAAATCCACTGAAGCGATGCATCTTGGGATACCTCAGTATGCGCAGTAGCCTGAAAAAACTGACAGCCCTGCTTCAAACCATTTGAACTGATAGACCCTTCTAATCCTCCTTCCTAACTCTATGAGATGACATCGGCAATCTGTGAACGGAATAATATCGATAAAAGTCATCGATTCGATATCTGTCAAAGGTGAAAATTCGATCAACATGCATTTCTTCGGAAAATTATGACGAATCGATATCGCAATATAAATCGAAAAAAATTCAATACGTAAGTTACCAAGAACTATTTTTAAATTTAATATATTTCTATCAATGTGTTCATTTAAAGTAATATTTGAAAAGAATTTGCAACCTGCAAAAATCAGAATATTTAAACAAAAACATAAAATTACCTTAACGAACAGCCTTATGACCTCTTTAGTTACGCGCAAACAAACTACAAGCTTCCATGGCTGCGGCGACTAATGCGCAGTTCCCCATTGCAAGACAAAAGGTCGTATCCCGAGATTGATGGTTCTGTCCTGCTCCTGGTGATCAAAAAGAGGAAAAAATAGTGAAACCATCTCGTTGAAAACTTTTGTACTAACGCATCGTAAACTGTTCGGATTTTTATCGAAAGTGTACGAGATTCTATCGGACGATGAGATTTCGATTACTACTCATCGGATTCTTATTGATTTCTTTTTTGACATTTGATCGAAATTTCATCAGAAAAACTCATCTAACGATATTCGATTGAGCCGACATAAACGATCAACGTAACGGGCCATTTTTGATAAAAATCCGTTGTTTGAATTCTCATCGGCTCATTGGCGAGACATGGAAATTCGTTAATCAGTCGATGAAAAATTGATACTTGGCCATTATTATTTGTCGGATGTCATAAATAAGGCTTTCGAGAATTTTTTATGAAATTATGATACTTGAAAGTGGCAACAAAGCTATGTTGAAGTTAATTACCAAGTTTGCAAATTCCTTCTGTATATATGAAATAGAATAACATCTACTTCATAGAGAGTATTTAATTAACTTCAGAAATAAAGGCAGATTGGACGTCCAACGATGATTTTATTATTTCATATTTAAAGCATTAAAATCTAGCCTGAGAGGGCCAAGAGAGCTCCCACCAAAGCACACAGATCCTCACATCTCGAGGTCTTATTAGAAAGTGACGCTATTTTTAACGATTGTGAGAAGAGTTGATCAGAAGACAAAACAAATTATGCTGGGTCTGCAATTTCTATGGGAAAGAATGTATCGACGCCAATTAAAAGTGATAAATGTTTTATGGATAGGAAAGACATTAACTGAGAGTTATGAGAGTTATTAAGAAAGAACTGTTATTTGTGTGGTTAATATTATAATTTATAGAGATTTTTGCGATATATCACATATATCTATATACATTTGCATCATATCAGTTTTTTGTGGTGACAGATTTCAATAAATTAAAAGTTAAAATGAATGTGAAACAGATTTATTTTGAAACATCGTTTTCCCCCCAGAGATGATATTCTAGAAGCTGTTAAAAAAGACTTCTATAGCAATATGCATGGGAGGTGTATAATTTGATAATCAAGTAACATTTAAACTATTTTTTTTTCACTTTATCGTAAACTATATAATTGTATCAGAAACTCGAATAAAAAAATCAAATTAATAGCATATTTCTATTTTTTAGAGTAACGACACCATGAAGTTGCCTGTAGAAATTCATACCGAGCATGCTGACAGTCGTGTTTCACCACCCGTAAGTAAACCTTTTCAAAAAAATTTATTTCAATTATAAACACTTACAAGTAAGTTTTGTTAAGAAAAATCTTATACTTGAATGTTGGTTTGCATTGTAGAGGGAATATTTTATAGCAAATAGCTTTAATCTATATCTTCAAAATTAACTAAATGCAGAAGTATACATGATATAATGACTAGGACAACCAATCTTTGTCAGATAGCTTCCTACTACATGGGAGGAAGTCAGTGTTGCCAATCCAATAGTGGAATGATTTTCAATCCTTATTTTTTAAAATTATACTTACTAAATGTTCATTCGCTGGGGCCTGTTCACTCACTGGTCAGTCTACCCTATATTGTTATTTTTTCATATTCTATTCATTAAATTTTCGTCATTAATCAGACAAGCTTATAAAATAACAAATGGTTTTATCAGCACCAATTTCAATTTATCGTCTACCAAATGACAAAACCACGAACGTGCAAATTCTAACGATTGATTGATTTAGAAAACAGAGACTGTATCGGTATCCAACTACGAATGTACAGAGTACATTCGTAGTTTTGGAATTTGACGGACGTTATATCCTTCCGTAGGCTGAAATCCTTCGAAACCTATCGCCACGCAACACTTTCCGAGCCTCCACCAGGCGGCGCCAGCAACAACAAGATAAACACCATCTAACGGTGCCTGAACACCACGACCACCCTGATGACTTGCATACACCGAGTGAAGATAGTGGAGTAGACCTACCTAACGGCGCCATTTTTGGTCATGGGAGCAGAAAAGGAAGCAGGTATTACAATATACAGATTGAGTCACAAAAGCTGCCCCAACGTGGAGATAAGAATACGATAGAAATGTTGCCAAGTCAAAAACCAATATAAAAACAGACTTGCTAATTGAAGCTATTGATCGCTTCAATATTAAGCCCAAATACACACTTGGTGAATTATTTGCCGGCAACTGCGCTATGGTTTGAGAAGCTAGTTGAAATAAAATCTAAACAAGGTTTGTAGAGGTAATAAAAAAAAGTTACCACTAGTGATTATTTCGGTCGTTATTTATCCTAGAAAATAGGACCTATTTGTGTTTGTTAATGCAAAACATTCTAAATTGATTGCAAGACACAAAATTTGCATTATGGGACTTCTTCATACAATACGAACTAAGATCTGAACTCTCCACTAGTCTATAAGTAGCTCTAATGTGAAGCCAATGCATTCAAACCAATGCAAAAACAGTTTCATGCGGCTTCAAGAGTTTTTCTCGCCAAGGATTTCGACGTATTCCTATCTCTGGACCGGGGCCGTTTTTATTTGCCTCGCCCTGTATATATAGACAATTAAACTACTACAGTGGTTAAAATTAAGATGACACTAGACGTTTTTTTTTTTTTTTTTTAATTTATGACACTTACCTATCAACGATGATCTTCATTCAATACGAACTAAGATCTGAACTCTCAACTAGTCTATGAATGTGAAGCTAATCTATTCCAACCAATACAAAACCAGTTTCAGGCGGCTTCAAGAGCTTTTCTCTCCAAGCATTTCGACGTATTCTTATCGCTAAACCGGGGCCGCTTTTTATTGCATCACCCTGTATTACCAAAGCAAATCAAAACATACAGGGTGGTTATAAAATAACGCTCGCTATTCGGAGTGGTCTGTAGCTTGAATGAATAATCCAAATGCATCAAAGATTGAGGCACTTACTAATCAAGAAGGGGGGAAAAGAATGGAATCAGAAAAAATATAGAATCCAAAAAAAAAAAAAAAAATCACAAAAAAGAATAATCATAATAAAACTCGTATTTTGACCAGTATTTAAATTACGAGGCGTCGTCAATTACGGCCAACACAGCTAATTACGACTCGTAAAATTACGAGGCGCAGCCAATTATGGCTAATTACATCCAATTACGCCTCGTAGTTTAGAACCCTGGTCAAGTGACGAGCTTGTTTCTTATGATTCCATTCTTTCCCCCCCTTCTTGATTAGCAAGTGTCTCAATTTTTGATGCATTAGGATCATTCATTCAAGCTACAGACCTTTCCGAATAGCGAGCGTTATTTTACAACCACCCTGTATTTACTCCATTTTGACGAAATTGTTGATCCCAGCCATGTCAAACTTTTTGCTATTCATCCATTTTATTTTTTCCTATTGTGACAAGTCGATGTATTCTTGGCATCTGGAATAGCTGTAGTGAAACGTAAAGCAAAAAGCTTTCAGTAGATATTTCTGGAAATCCAAATTCATTTTTGGTAAAAGATTCAGGATTCTGGAGAAAAAGGGATTGGTTTTGTCAATGCTTCAAAATATCAGTTTCATATCTGATATTTTCATTTTTTGTAAGTATGTAAGATATCATCCTTATATAGAACCTTAAAGAATAAAAATCATTTTTGTATTGTTAAAAATATTTACTTTTATTACACAAATACAGTGGAGTCCCGCTTATCCGAATGTACGAGACCAAATTTGAGCAGCAAAAATAAAAAAAAAATCTACTGCATATTTTGAGAAATAAATCCAACTTTGTAAGTACGTATTTATTTTCTGTGTATTTGTTTATGAGGTCCAGTGGCTTAGTGGTAGCGCTTCGCACTGCCACGCCTCTGGTCCGGGGATGGAATCCCGGATTGGTCAAATTTGACCCATCCTTTCATCCCTTGAGTGGGTCGATGAAATGGGTACAGCTGCGGAAATAAAAAAAGTACCACTAGTGATTATTTCAGCCATTAGTCACCCTATAGAATCGGACCTTTTTGAGATTGTGAACAATTGACGTTCTGAGTTAATTGCATGACACAAAATTTACATAAGGGACCGCCTTCATATTAAATATATTACGAACTTTGAAATTTCCAATAGCAGCACCCAATTTTAATAACTTAGAAATGTTAAGCACTCTCGAAAACCCTTAAATCTAAGTTTTTGTTAAATTTGGATGAATATTTGACGAGTTATTCAATCGAATCACTTGCGAACCTTTTGGGGATCATCTCTAAAATGACAAGAGCAGTCTAGTTCTTCCTTTGGCAAGGACGTCTTTATTTATCAATTACACATAATGTTATACACAGTCCCCTAAAGGGTAATTAAAAAGTATTTTGTGATTTACTCAGCAAATTATGAATAAAAAATTTTAAAATTTGGAATTTCGCTTAAACTTCTTGTCTTAAATGCATTTCTGTAAAAATATAGAGGGGTTTGTATTCATATTTTTTAAAAAAATTAATATAATAATTATTAAAAAAATATTAAAATTATTTTAAATACCCCAATATTGAATGCGTTTTGTTTGGGCTATTATAATTTCTTTTCGGTAAAAAATTCGCTTCATTATCTTAATTATTTATAGATTGGGATAGTTTTTTATGTGCAACTCATTTAACATTATGGGACCTAAACTTTGCACGTCTCTAACTCCCCTAATAATGCTTAAAAACTAACGAAATTTGGCATTTCGTATTAACATAGGTCATAGAATTGAAATATGGACTCAAAAAGTGGTGTTACTATTGGAAATTTTAAAGTTAGTAACATTTTTAATATGAAGATGACCCCTTATGCAAAATTTGTGCCATGCAATTAACTCAGAATGATAATTGTTTACGATTTCGAAAAGGTCCGATTCTATAGGGTGACTAACGGCAGAAATAATCACTAGTGGTACTTTTTTTTATTTCCGCAGCTGTACCAAGCATGTTTGGTAAACTGGTTCTGAATTACGAGGCGTAGCCCACTATGGCCATTTACTGCCAACACAGGCAACTACGCCTCGTAATTTAGAACCCTGGTCGTGAGACGAGTTTCTTTTTTGTGGTGCAACTTTTTTTTACAAAATCAAAATCCCATGGTCTACAATGCATGTTCATCAAATTTGGTTAAATTTCGTCCAATACTTTACTCGCTAGAGGGCTCTGAACGTACGTTAATCACCTTACGTTTATTAATAACCACCCTGTATTTAAACAAGGGCAAATTATTACCCAACTTTACAGTGCATCAGAACACTTAAATAATTAACCCTTTCTGACCGAGTTATTACAATCGTGCGGGTATAAAAGAGAATGCTCAAGCTCTTCAAAATACCGACACCGAAAAGGCTGGCCTATACCATTTTTTATTTGTATATAAATATTTTAGATTACATCTGACCGCTGGTCTTAAAGGGTTATATAGGTTAAACATGCACCGTCCTAACACAATTTTGGGTGAGATTCCACCCAAGGTTTATGCAAAAGTGCAAACTTTTATCTGCTATAACCATCCAACTGCCCGTCACAGTCTTTCATAGCCCAAACTACAAATGTTACAGAAAAGTATGATAAGTCAAAAACTCCAGCGAATTAAGACTAGAAGTTAATAACTCAAAATAAGTCTCAGAAAAATTGAATTCGAAGCACTTATGTTATTTACAGAAAAAAAACTGCGAAATTTAATACCATTTAAAAACATATTGAATGCAAAATATTTTTTTTCAAATCAACACCACCAGTAAATCTTTTTACGATTAAACTTTATTCAAAATAATAAAAATTAAATAGTCTCTATATAAGTCAGCGTTGATTGACGCCCTAACGTTAATTGAAATATGATTTTTTTGCATTATTTTTAGGAAGAAAATAAGTAATTCTGAGAAAGTAACTACACTTTAAAATTACATGGTTCCAGCTTTATTTAACCAAAGTACTATTATTTCTTGTTATAATAATATGAAAATCCTAATTATTTGTTAAATAAATATTAAAATAAAACTACCGCTTTTTATGTTTTAATTTTTACTAAATGTAATTCTTTCAACCAAGTTGGGTGAGAATACAATGTGGTAGAATTGTTGAAGGTTCACGGCAGCGTACTTGAAAGTATGCTGTTAGTATCGAAATCAGCTACCCCACGTTATATTGCACTTCGCGGGAGACAAGGGAAAACAGCGATATAACGAGCGACGAGATAAATATTTTTTTCGATGTAATTATCCTCTAAACAAAGTTTTTAAACTTTTGAAAAACTACGATTGAACTCCATTTAAAATAATAAAAGATAAATAGTCGTTATAAGTCAGCTTTGATTGACGCCATAACGTTAATCGAAATATGTTTTTTTTTTTTTGCATTGTTTTTAGAAAGAAATTCTGAAAAAGTAACTACGCACTTTAAAATTACATGAACCCAGCTTTATATAACCAAAATACTATTATATCTTGTTTTAATAATATGAAAATTCTGATTAATGGTTATATAAATGTTATAAATTAACTACCACTTTTTCTATGTTAAATTTTTAATAAAAGTAATTCTTTCAACCAAGTTGGGTGATGAACGAGTAATAAGTGCTGAAAGGTTCACGGCAGCGTGCTTGAAAGTATGCTGCTAGTATCGAAATCAGCAACCCCTCGTTATATTGCACTTCCCGGGAGGCAAGGGAAAAACAGCGATATGACGAGCGACTTGATAATATTTTATTTGTATGTCCTATCAACACAGCTTTTAAACTAATAAAGCACAGTACGTATTTGAAAATTGAAAGTAAATCATTTGTTTATTTAGTTTTAAATGCAACATTACAGATAAAAATCTGATTACAATACACATTGAACAAAACAATTGAAGAGCTTAGTGGAAGAACGTGCTAAGTGCCAAAAAAAGGTGAAAATGAGTTTTAAAGTTTTTCGTTTGCACTCAGATCTATTGAAAACTGAACTTGCAAAGCGTAAGAAATATGAAGTGTACACCGGAAGAACCGATTGATTTATTAGACGGAAGCCCGCAATTATCTGCTTGGTGGCAGAAAACTGGTTTCTCTCTTTCTTCTTCGCTTGGTCCAAGCGTCGGATCGTCAATCACCTGAATCTTGGTAGCTAGGAACCACAGAGATAGTAGTTAAACTATTAGAATGGCAGATAATGTGACCTACAACACTGGCTTCATTGGGGCTCTTCTGGGAGCTCCTTGATCGGCCCATTGGAGATCACGCGATCTGTCACTCTATTACTTTAACTATGATCTCGGTGGTAGGAACTGGTTTCCTTACACCAGTTTAGGCGATTACTCGCTATCATCGCCAAAGTGGCCTGCTAAGGAAACTTCTCTACAAAATCAATCGGTTTTTCCCGTGTACTCTTCATATGGTTAAGTTCAAGTTCATGAAAAAGGGGAAAGTTGTTATCGTTAAATTTGTCATTAATATGTTCATTGACACAAAAATTTCATTTTTTTCGAAAGTCACTTAGCACGTTTTTCCTGCTAAGCTCTTCAATTAAGAAATAAACCAAACACGAAATAGTTGAGTATAAAAACCATAGAGTTAGACAGACAAACACATTGCACAGATAAAAGTGGGAAACAGTTAGAATTAAAAACATTAAAAATCCAAAAATATCTAGGTCGTGAGAAAAGTTATTGTAAATTAGTAAAACTTATACAAACAAATTTTGAATATAGTTGTAATGGGATGAGCTATGAGTAAATATACGACGATTGCGTGTAAATCTATTAGGAATAAAGATATGTACATGTACTAGTTATGGCAGTTGGAATCAATTCTATTGTTTAGAACATTTTGAGAGAAAAAAAAACAGAAGACAGGAAACTTCACGCCTAGATTTAAGGGCCGTTAAAAACGTTACGCAGATCAAATGAGGATAGATCAACTGGTATGAAAGATCTTAAAATACAGAAAACGAAGAACTGAATTAAAGATTTTTTTAAGTTTGTTGGGGAAGTAAATTTATTAGTTTTTCGTTTGAGGAAACTAAGAATTTTGTGAGATTTTGAAATGATATTATTGATCTGTTAACCCGGCAGCACTCGCGCTAACTTACCATAGACTAAGAATCTTCTAAACCGAGAACTCAATCTGATGCCTAGCGCCCCCAAAGTGTCGAACGGAACTAATACACTATCAATGATTGATTTGTGATTGGCAGAATTGGACTTTCTGATTGCAATTCTGTTTCTTCGAAATGTACAGGGTGGTTATAAAATAACGCTCGCTATTCGGAGTGGTCTGTAGCTTGAATGAATAATCCAAACGCAAAAAAACTTTGAGACACTTACTAATCAAGAAGGGGGAAGGGACTAATCAAGAAGGAAAAAAAAGAATAGAATCATAAAAAACAAACTTGTCACTTGACCAGGGTTCTAAATTATGAGGCTTAATTGGATGCGTTGGCCGTAATAAGCCATAATTGGCTATGCCTCGTAATTTAAAACCTTGGTCAAGAAACGAGTTTCGTTTTATGAGTCCATTCTTTTTACAAAAAAAAGGAACTTGTCTCTTGACCAGGGTTCTAAATTACGAGGCGCAATTGACTGTGCTAAAGCCCCTAAAGGAGGCTAGAAAAAGGCAGCCGTGAAACATTACATTAGTTCTCTTAGACACAATTGGGGGAGTTAGTGTCTAAATCAATTTTAATATAGAAAATCCTTATAATGGTAATGCAATCAGAGTTTCAGATCTAGAAGTGTATTTAATCTATCTGGGGTCTATTAGACCCCAGGCGAGTGCTGCCGGGTTAAGAGAAATCACGATTGCAAAAGTTCAAGACTGCAAAAAGTTACATAGATTTATTTGAGTTACGAGTGAATGTCTAATACATATATATTTTTTTTAAAGCAAAAATATTTTTATTCACATTTATTCATTTATGAATGATAACGAAAACGAATATTTACTTTTCTATAATACATGAAACTAGCCGCATTTAGTGTGAAAATATGCTTATACAGGGTGGTGCAAATAAAAGCGGCCCCGGTCAAGAGATAGGAATAAGTTGAAATGCTTGGCGAGAAAACTCTTGAAGCCGTCTGAAACCTGTTTTTGCATTAGTTGGATCGGATTAGCTTCACATTAGAGCTACTCATAGACTAGTGGCGAGTTCTGATCTTGGTTTGTATTGCATGAAGCGGCGCATATAATGCAAATTTTGTGTCTTGCAATCAATTTCGAATGTTTTGTATTTACGAAAGCTAAAAGGTCCGATTTTCTAGGATAAATAACGACCAAAATAATCACTAGTGGGAACTTTTTTTTTTTATCAGCATTACAACCCTTGTTTATATTTCATTTTAACTAGCTTCTCAATCCATAGCGTAGTTGCCGGCAAATAATTCGTCAAGCGTTTGTTGGGCTTAATATTGAAGCGATCAATAGCTTCAGTTAGCAAACCTGTATTTTATATTGGTTTTTGACTTGGCAATATTCTACCGTATTCTTTTCTCCGCGTTGGGGCCGCTTTTATTAGCATCACCCTGTAGAACTAAATGCTGTGTTAAGCGCCTTTTCCCCACATTGAGCACAAACGTTGTGAGCATGCGATATAAGTGTCAATTCCTGTTATAAACATTCATCTTCTTAGGGTAATATAAATATAAATTTTGCAAACGATAATAAATAATTATTTTAATTTTTGAAAGTTTGACTATTTTTTTTTTAATTTATTGTGTAAAAGTTTAATATAGAATTAAATACCGCTTTTGGTGCGTCTTTTCCTGTTGATCAAAAACTTACATGGAAGTGGTCTAAGTGATTCTATTACAAACCAACTTTCATCCTCACCTTGTCTACCTGTATTGTGTACCTTACCTTCTTATTTATAACAGTTACTTGTATAGTCCGACCACGATAACTTGGCAATCAAAATATTTTGATTGTGGAAGATTCCACTTTGAATTGAGGTTTTAAGGGGTCATAGGACTCTTAAAAATGTGCAAAGAAGGAACTACAAAGTTTAGTTTAATCTTTCATGTAATTTTTTAACTACTCTATATATAAGTATAACTTTTTTATATGTAATTCTACAAGATTTACTTAATATAAAACAAATTTTAAAATTTATGAAACTTAAGCCAAAGCTAAAATAAATTATATTAAACATAATGCTATTTGAACACATTGGGATTAGGCTTGCGCGGCAAATTGGGAGGTCAAAATGGAAGACATGACCAAGAAAATGACTTTTTATTGTACAAATATGTACAAACAAAGACTTATACCTAAATTCTCAGCTCATTTTTTATTAGAAATTATTTTAAGAACTTTTTTCTAAAAAAATTAATAAAAATTTAAAAATTTTGATTTAAAATTTTTTTAAAAATAATTTCCAATTAAAATGGAGCTGAGAATTTAGGTATAAGTCTTTGTTTGTACATATTTGTACAATATAAAGTAATTTTCCTGGTCATGTCTTCAATTTTGATCTCAAAATTTGCCGCGCAAGCCTAATCACAATGTGTTCAAATAGCATTATGTTTAATATCATTTATTTTAGCTTTGGCTAAAGTTTCATAAATTTTAAAATTTGTTTTATATTAAATAAATCCTGTAGAATTACATATAAAAAAATTATACTTATATATAGAGTAGTTAAAAAATTACATGAAAGATCAAACTTAACTTTGTAGTTCCTTCTTTGCACATTTTTAAGAGTCCTATGACCCCTTAAGCCGAAGGAAGAAGGGTTGCCGGCTCAAGGTGTTTGGCGAGAATAGGGTTTGTTGGTGTAGTACGGTTGTAAATAATGTATCTCACTAGAACTGCTCATCAGTTATCGGCTACAGAGGATTGTTGTTGATTGCTGATAGCGGTTAACGATTACACGTGTATTTCTTTGATATTTTGAATCGTGAAATAACTAATTCTATGATTATTTTACAGAAATTTCATTAACCATTGCTAAAAAAAAGTTCAAAATTAATAAACAAACTCGTAGTTAAGTTATAAGTTCCACTGAGTGTATTTCCCAGTATACTTCTATGATTTTTTTTTCATTTTGATGAAGGGTTTTAAAACTTCAAAATATGACTGTGACTAGGAATTACACCGAGGGTCGCTATAACTTAAATATTAATGGGAAATATAAGAGCAATCCCGATGCAAGTTCGATCTACCCTTCGATTGATAGTCTGTTTCTAAACCTTAAAGAAATATGCGCCCAAAAGCAATGAATCGCCAAACATAGTAACTCTTGCCCAAAACCAAAACCTTCCTTACCTTTTTTCGAAGTGGACTGGTCCACAATCAAAATATTTTGGTTGCCAAGTTATCGTGGTCGGACTATAACTTAATAAGCAACAGATTTCGTTACGTAACTACAAGTAACTTTTCCTTGTCGACCTGAATCTTGTACTTTACTTTCTTACCATTATCCTGTCTATGCGACAGATTCAGTTAGAAATCTACTTGTAAACTTACTTTGCCTGCCCAACCTTCTACTTTAATTTCTTAACTAAAAAATTGTAACAGAGTCTACGTGACACATTCCGTCATAAACCAACTTGTAACCTTATCTGGTCATCCTGTAAATATTATATCCTTGTCTACCTGAACCTTGTACTTTACTTTCTTCCCATTATAATGTCTATGCGACAGATTCAGTTAGAAATCTACTTGTAAACTTACTTTGTCTGCCTGACCTTCTACGTTGATTTCTTAACTAAAAAATTGTGACAGAGTCTACGTGACACATTCCGTCATAAACCAACTTGTAACCTTTCCTGGTCTTCCTGTACATTATGCATTACCTTCTTACTTGTTCCTTGTAAAAGTGACAAACCTACACTCTCAGAAATAAAACTTTCATTTTTTGACGATGCATGAATCCTCAATTCTCATTTCGTTAATTTTGAGGATTGTTTCGTCAAACTATCACGTGACTTTTGAGTAAACGCAAATCCTCACTTTTATGATCGTGATTTAACGATTCTGTATCTTGACTTTGAGGAAACTGAATCTCATTGTTGAACTCACATGCTCAAAAATGACGAAATATTTCTTTAGCTTAGACGACATTCAAATCCTCATAAAAATGACGATTCAGATTTCCTCACTTTGAGGAAACGAAAACTCGAAGCATTTGCCAGTAATGGAATCGTCAAAATTAAGGAAAATTTCGTCGTTTTTGAGCATTCATTTTTTAGAGTGTAAGTTGCAAACCTTGTTTTCAGGGTATCAACAGGCTCCAGGGATTCCATAACCCTGGACACCAAAGTCCTCCAGCAGCAGCACCAGCGAAAATCCAGCCCTTGCCGTCTCTGGCGCACCAGCCCTCGCACTTCCAGACGTTCTTTAGACGCCATGACGACGTCCAACCAAGCGACGCGGGTCAGACGCACCACTTTTAGACGTCACTCCAGCGGGGGCGAAGGGGGTATGGAGGAAACCAGGAGGAGGCCGAGGTTCCTTTCTCATGACGATCGGAGGTGGTCTATTGGAAGCGAGATGGGGGACAACCAACCGTATGGGGTGGAAGGACATCTGGTGAGTCTTTTTTAAACAATTTTATGTTAGTATTTGACGTTATGAGGATTTTAGGGTAAATCTGTAAACTTCTTGTGTTGTCCCAAAATATTGAAACCAATAAACAGAACATTAGGAATTCTTTTCATATTAAAAAATAATTATAAATGATGATCACATAACATGGTAAAACGACACTAAACACTTATCGATATGTACTTAAATGCGTTAAAAAAAAGAGCATGGAAAAGCGTTTCAAAGAACGTTATAAGCTTTGGAATATTCAGCAAGTGTCCACAAAAGCTCTTCAGAATTTTCACTCTGAAAAAGTCAAATAAACGTCAAAATAGATGGGAAACCGTAGAAACGAACCATAGAAAGTTCGTACGAATAAGTATGGAACAAAAGTAAATGAAAATCTTTAGGAATATAAGTAAAGAATAACAAAAAAGGACAACAAAACATGAAAAGAACTGCGCCTTCTAGACGTCATGGCACCATCTTACCAACCGATAAGTTCGAGAAGAAACACTTTCAGTCGGCATTTAATTGGGGGAGAGGGATGCATGGAAGAAAAGGTGGCGACCAAACTAATTCAAAACGTCATGACGACGTCTAACGAAGCGACGCGGGTCAGACGCACCACTTTTAGACGTCACTCCAGCGGGGGAGAAGGGGGTATGGAGGAAACCAGGAGGCCGAGGTTCCTTTCTCATGACGATGGGAGGTTGTCTATTGGAAGCGAGATGAGGGACAACCAACCGTATGGGGTGGGAGGACATTTGGTGAGTATTTTTATATTAAGTTGATGTTAGAATGTGGCAGCACTGTGATCATTAAAACGTTGGACATGCGGGAAATTGTTGACTTACGGTATATTAAAGCAATGTGTACTGTAAACAATTTGGAGCTATTATTTTGATTGTTATGCGTAAGTTTTATAAAAAATTGTTGTTACGAAATGACTGATCTTTTCAAAACCTGATCCCATCACGACTTAGCTCCCAAAAGTATTTGACGTTCTTCTTGTCGTGTCCATGAATGGCAGGGTTATATTGGGCACAGCTGTCGTAGACAACTTCAGCAACTTATCAGAGTGAATCAGATCCTCTGAGTCTTCAAAAAAGCAAATGCCGAAAAGCCTGGCCTGAAAAGCTGGGCAGCCAAATATATATGCTACGGTGACAGCTGAACATCAGGACAGTTTGGACAATGCGTTGTATAGATTTTCTGTCCTTCGGCTGAGATTTTTAATTCTTTCAGATGTCCTGTTCGTAGTCTGGTTATTGTCGAGGCTACTGTACGGTAATAATTTAGCTCAGGGATGGAGCATTTAAAATTATTATTGATAAGGTCTTCGGCTGGCAACTGCATTGGTGTCTAATAAAGTTGTTCAGGTTCGATAATTGCTGAAAAGTTCTTGATTCTTTGGGAGGCTGTATTTGACGTTATGATGATTTTTAGGGTAAATCTCTAGACTTCTTGTGTTGTGACAAGTATTTAAGCTATTAAACAGAACATATATGTGAAAGCTTTTAATAATCAAAACTAATTTCAAATATTGTTCACATAATCCTGTGAAAACGACACTAAACGCTTATCGATAAAAACTTAAATGCGGTAAAAAAGAGCATAGGAAAAAGTTACAAAGATCAGAGAAAGCTTTTGAAAATTCAACAAATGTACACAAAAGGTCTTCAGAATTCCCCTCTCTGCAAAAGTTTAACAAACGTCAAATGGATGGTAATCTATAAATGAACGTAAAACATGAGTGCAAAATATAAGCCAAAAAATTCTGCAATACATGGACAAAAAAATCTTACGTGCTTTAGATTTCATGACGATTTCTAAACAACTGACGAGCGTTATAAGAACCACTTTTAGACATCATTCTTTAACTAATTGGTAACTAATAACTATACAACTTTATGATTTGGAGATTGTTGGTTTCATGGTGGTGGAGTAGCTGAGCTACAACAACTGGAATTAGTAACAACAGCAACAGTAAAAACTAACCTTGTAAACTTTGAAAAAGAGTGAACACTCTAGGAAACGCCACAAACAAACGTAATATAATTATTTGTGTGTTGTTATCGTGTCTGGTATCGTGGAGAAATTTCCATGCCTTTAAAATGACCTGTATGAAGTCGTGCAAGAACTGATGAGAGGTTTCTAGTTCAATCTTACACAGGAATTGAGGGCTTTCTAAAATGCTGTTCGAAAATCCTGCGCTTGGCAACGGCGTTTGCTTCCTCGGAAGTACCATTGTTGCAAATTTTGTGCTTGCTTTCACCATAATAGGGGTTCCTAGTAGCTGCAACGCCTGTGTGGTGAAATGTTTCGCCATATTTCTGGTATTCAGTCGAACACTTTTTCAAGTTTTGGAAACAAAAACCTGAGAAACGGTTCAACCCAATATCGAAAATATGGTAAAACATTTTACCACACATCCGTTGCAGCTACTAAGAGCCATTATTATGGTGAAAGCAAGCACAAAACTTTTAACGATGTAACGATGAGAGGCTTAAGCCTTTTTTTCCTCGGAGTCGGTCGCCAGAAAAATTCTACCGCTATTATACGTGGATGACGTCACTCTACCGGCCACCGCTTCATCGGAACGTTACGTTGACATGAAACTGGAAACCTAGCTAACTCACTCTACTCATCTCTGCTGTTGTTATGGTTTTCGTATTTTCATGTCAAAAATGGAAAATTTAGGTTCTTCGTGATTTCTCACAAAATCAATTAGCATTTCTTCCTCGGAAAGCGTAAAACAACTCTCGCCTTCCGTCATTTCCTCAAATTTTTAATTTTTGGCATGCACACGACGCAACAGACAACATCAAAAACCGTTGTCATCAGGATTTCCCCAACGCAATCTGGCGGTCGTGTTGAGTTGTCCGGCAACGTTCCCGAGGAAACCACTCTAGCGTAATCAATGTCAGTAGTTTGTATGACGTCATTCACCGCATTTGTCCGACCGCTTAAATATGTTGACGGACTCCGAGGATACCGTGGCTTTATCCAAATCTAGAGCCTCTTTGGCAAATATGTCAGCACACTCGTTGCTCTCGAGACCCACGTGAGCAGGGATCCAATGGAGTATGCATGATTTAATATAATTATTTACAAATATAAATTACACGGAAACCTTACAAAACGTGACACGAAGCTCTTTCTAGAGAAAATAGAAATAAAAATTTGTGAAGGAAATTCAATCCCTGTCACTTATTCATTCAAATCATGGATTTAAACAAAAGTAAACACGCAAAAATGAAGAAGAAAAAATCCTAAACGAGTTGATTAATTTGCTGACACAAAACTCAAAACTACTTTAATCTCTTTTAATAATAACTTACAAAGTTAATAAACCATATTTCAAGAATTTTGAAGAAAAGAAACCTACGAATCCAAATGTGCAAAGCAAGCATTTCATTTCTTATTGTTACGAATACAATCAAATTCCTTTTCTATCTCAGTATTTCAAACTTCAGCAAAATCTTCAAAAATGAGGAGAAATTCATCTTTTAAAATGAGAACTAATTCTACTCAAAGAACCAGAAGTCTCGTTCAAAAGATTATTAATTTCTTTCTTATTTTCGTAGTTATATATCCTAAATCATCTTACAAAAGTCTGAATGCGTATTAGAGTCTTAGTTAAGATTATATTTACTAGCTAACAATATATTTATTTCTCTTTTGAGATAGGATTTGAATAAAGGCAATTTATATATATTTCAATAGTTCAAAATTTTCTTTTTATTGAGACCTAGAATTTCTGTAGTATTTCAGAATTGTTCATAATTAAATTTAATTTGGGTTAACATGTGGTCGTATTTTCTAAAATATTGACTAGAATAACTTTTTTTAATTAGTCAGTAATCGAAAAACAAAACACACTTCACTTCAATAGAAAATACATCAAACAAATCGTAATATAATTATAGTTGGGAATATTGATTGTATAGATTTTAATAAGATTCTTTCGTAAAATTAGGTTGTTTAATTTTTCAATAATCAATGCCTATTGACAATAAATGTTTTTAACCCATTAAGACCCTTTCAGATGGCGCTAATTTAAGGTTATGAGCCTTAAATGTTAAGAGTTTTACCGGAAAAGTTAGCTTAAACAGCATCAATGCCCTTGGGTCAGTAGAAATGTACACTATTGAATACAACGGAGCAATTTTTTAATTGAAAAGTTGATTCATTAAAAAATTGCGAATTTTTTTTAAAGTGTCCCAAAAAAGGGACGCCAGGCATTAATGGGTTAAGTTTATACAAAAGCAAATAATTTGAAGAGTATGTTTTATAAAAAAATGCATGCTTACCTGAGGCTGTGGGGTGCCTTGTGGTTAACATCTCGATCTCGGGACCGAAAAGCTATTCGAGTCTCAGTGCCACTGAAAACCCACCGAGTATATGCGGAGTACGTGCTCGTTAAATCTGTTGGGAGCGAAGGTCCTGTAGGAGTTAATTGCTCAGTTTCCCACGTTTACATGTACCTGGTGACTATTTCCCTCTTCTTCAGCAATACAAGGAAAAGGTATTGTTGTTATCTAGTTTAATTATCGGTCTTTTTTGCTTAATTGATGCACCAAGTTACGCACAAATGCAGCATAAATTCACAAGAAGGAGCCCATTATTCACAAAAATAGAAACAACAAAAAACTTAGCGAAGGGTTTGAGAAATCTTAAAAATTCCAAAATATACTACTTAAGATGTTCTACTACCTCTGACTCCCACTGTATCAAACAAACATAATGTTTACCTTATTATATGGGTCATTCTCTGTAAATGGGACAAATTGCACTTTTAAAAACTGGAGAAAAAAATATTTTTCTAATTGAATAATTTTTATTATATGTGTTTCACATATTCATATATAGCAAAAAAAATGGTTCAGATCCCTTTAATGATTATTTTTAATCAAATATATATTTTTTCCACATTTGAAAACTATCGTTAACTTCTTTAGATGCTGAGCATGCGCAATAGACAATGTATGCTCATGCAGCACCGAAACCATTGCATGCCTCTTTGACTTGCCCCAAGTGCTAAGCATTGTGTTTTAGTTCAAAAACGTGTGATTCAAGTCTATGTCGATTGGGCTTGGTTGAATAACAGACGCAACTAAACCTACAGTAGACATTACACGATATACATCTCTATAGGAATGCGAGTTTTTTTGTTTATGGGGAAGTTAGGTTAGGTTAGTTTGAATTACCGTCGCGCTACAGCTACATGAGGGCTTTTGGCGACGGCCGTCGTAATTTAGAACAGCAATCAAGTGACGAGCCGACGCTGACCATACTTGAGTATTGGTCAAGTATAATTTCAAAGGAATAAATTGTGTTTAAGAAGGGTTTGATATGCGTATAATGTGTTTAGAGGAAACGACTCCTGATCGAGAAGAGCAGGTTAAAAAAATGCCACCGCATTTTATTTTAGTTATTCGTCATAAATATCTTGATGATAACGCGACTGTGGTTCTAAATTACGATACCCGTCATCAATAGCCTAAGTGTAGCTCTAGTGTAAAAATAATTAATTAACAGTTTGACCCTATAACAAATGACAGTGAGTGCGACTTATAGAAAGGAAGAACATAGGCTTAATAGCTCCTTATCCCGCTAGCCAGAAGAGACAGTCACAAGAGACACACAAGGAAAGACGACACAAACACATAAGGCGCGTTTACATGAGCCATCGAATTCATAGAATGCCAAAATCTCCATTAAGGGAAAAAGAGGACGAGCAGGATTTCTAACCCAAATGATAGTATGTGGTCGAATCCATGTCTCCATGTCATGAAACATCAAACTCTCCTTCATTGGAGAGTTTGAGAACCCCCCTACCCTAATGAACCCTGCAATTCCGGCTCTGTCTGGGAGAAAATCCCCAAGAGGGAAAAACTGCTGAGTGTGCTTTTCAATCTATGGATTCGATGTCTCATGTAAACACGCCTATAGACAAATAACAATATTTATTGACAAACACAAACATCCTTTCCATACCGGAATTCGAACAAGAACCCAGCAGCACCAAAGGCTAGCACCTTAACCATTGCGCCGGCTGGTCGGCAAGTTTGACCCCAACTCTTGATTATTACGAGAAGAAGAAACGAATAATCACTCTCGTAAAATATCTAAAGAGCATGCGTTTTAAAAAAATTACACTTGAAGCGAAACAACCGATTGGTATTGAATGCGCTTCGAAAAAATGATCTAAGATGAAGTTATCCAATTTGGACTGACCTTCAAAGCTGATTTGTGAGTTAGTGACGTGTGAGTGAGTGACGATTCCGTAGGAAAAGTCAAATAACTTCATTTTCTTAGAATTTTTTATGAAATAAAGAGACTGTATGTTGATGTACATTTAAATGCCTACAATTTGAGACTAGTAAAAAGATTCTTGCACTTATATATAATCAGTAAATGAGGTTGAGTGAGTGACGGCAGTAAAAGACTCCCATGATATTTTTAATACTAAAAGTACTGTAAAAACGTTATCACTCATGCATTAAAACAACTGATGGCTGATTTAGAAGCCTCAATCCTTTAGGAATAATATACCAATTTAAATTCGATTTCTTAGTCTTCCAGTAAGTTTTAAATTGAACTTTAAAGCAGTGTTGTAGGAGTGACTCTATAACCCAGGGACACATACATACTCAAAAAATTACATAAAACTACTGATGGTAGAAAAACATCAGTCACATTTTCGGAAACTACAGAAACTAATTAACCATAATTAGTTCCGCCAAAAAGGATCATATATTTAAAATGGCTTTTTTTAGGATGTTAAAAGTTGTAAAAGCATGCAGGGACAGTGTGAGGGAGTGACAAATCGGGTATTTAAATGAAATTTTATGTAAGTAAATTATAATTATTTTAAATTTTTTAAGTGGGACTAGTTAGGTTGTGGGCCAGTTTACACTAACAAATCACAAGCATGCATATATAATTTAAAAATAAAGAGAAAAGTATCCGGGACATCAATTTGTCCCTTTTACAGAGAATGACCCATATAGTAATTTCATGGTTTTATTCTTAAATACTTACGATTTAAATAACAACAGAAAAAATATTGAATATTTTTTTGCGGCATTCATTGTATTTATGTGATGTTTTTAACTTTTTTTTTTAATGTTGATACCAGTTTGATGTTTTAATTCAAAGATGACGTTTGAGTAAAGTTCAACTTTTTCTGTTTTAGAAATATTAATATAATATTTAATATTTACTTGTTCCTTAGTGCAACGCTAAGGTTTATTCAATTTTGGCGGCAGCAGGTTAGTAAGCTTGCTGCTACAATCGAAAACAGAATTAGTTAGTATTCTTCAGTATCTCTAACGACAGTACGTCGCTATGAAAGTCTACCTACATGTCATTGTACTTTCTGGCTCAATTTCCGTTCTTTACTTACATATTTTTACAAATAATATAATTGTGTGATAAATATGACATCCGAGACCTTTTTTATTTTATCCCCATGTCTGTGAACATTAATGAGCTTTTTGGTTAGGACCTTGATCTCGGGATCGGAAGGTCCCGCGATCTGGTCTCGGTACCACTGAAGACCCACCGAGTAAATTCGGTGCACGTGCTCGTTACATTTTATTTATCCGAAAATCCTGTAGGCGGTCATTGCGCAGTTTCCCATTGGTACAGGTAACTGGAGTTTATTTCCCTCCCGTTGAAGAGGAACATGTCTAAATTGTGGAGATGGCGATAGATGGCAGCATCTGTCATGTATGTGTGTTTTGTATTTGACTTACTTGACGAAGGTTTATAAGCGGGTCTCTGACCAAGCACACAAGCCTGAAAATATGTGTATACCAACCAACCAGCACAACCGATTATACGACACAAAGTGCATGTTTTAATGTTTCGATAAAGTACCGGGTGGTATTTTCAACAGGTTGTCCTGATAAATAAATTACGCCTATGAATTATTCTCTGTATACAGGAATTAAAAGGATGTATAGGATGTGATGCACGTAAAAATCTTCCATAGCCAAATTTTTCTAACTGAGTTGGAGTTAGAAAGCCAAATATTATTTAGAAAATGGGAAATTCTATTTCATATATTTTTTGTCGTGTCTATGCCGTTGCCGAAATGTGAATGTCAAGTTGAACGAAACAAGGTGTTATGATAACCACGTCTGCAATTTTTTGGATATTAATGTCATAGAGATCTATTAATGATGGGAGAACTCCAATGTCTCTTAAACTTGCACTCATTGCCGGGCATTTAAAGGGTATCGAGGTTCAGTTCAGTTCAGTGGAATTGATCCAATTGGAAATGAACCTCTCTGAACGATCAACTTCATATCCCTAACTAAAGATGGTACAGACAAGTATGATACGTCAAAAAGCACTTCTGATATTAACAAAAAAAAAAAAAAAACTGCGAAATTTAATACGATTTAAAAACGTATTGAATCTCAAATTATAATTCTTTTAAATCCACACAATCAGTAAATCGCTTAACGATTAAATTTTATTTAAAATAATAAAAGATAAAGAGTCGTTATATGCAAGTCAGCTTTGATAGAATCCATAACATTAATCGAAATATGATTTTTTTTTATTATTATTATTTTGGAAGAAAATAAGTAATTCTGAGAAAAACAGCACTTTAAAATTACATGGACCCTGCTTTATGTTATCAACGTACTATTATTTCTTGTTTTAATAATATGAAAATTCGGATTATTTGTAAAATAAATATTAAAAATATACTACCACTTTTTATGTTTTAAATTTTTAATTAAATTAATTCTTTCAACAAAATTGGCATTGGTCCTGGATAAGGCGTGGTGAAGGTTCACGGCAGCGTGCTTGAAAGTATGCTGCTAGTATCGAAATCAGCAACTCCTCGTTAAATTGCGCTTCCCGGGAGACAAGAAAAAAACAGTATAACGAGCGACTTGATTAAATGTTATTTGGATGTAAATATCCCATCAACAACGTTTTTAAACTAATAAAAGCACATTATGTAGTTGAAAGTAAGTACTTTATTTATTCAGTTTAAAATGCAAATTACAGGTAAAAATCTTATTACAATGCACATCGAACAAAACAATTAAGAAATAAACCAAACACGATATAGTCGCCAAGCGACCCAAAAATAGGCATCACCAGCTGGAATGCTCTTTTCATGGGATGCTCCTTCCAGAGTTTTAGTTCAGTTCAGTGGAAGGGATCCATTGGAAATGAACTTCACGATGATCTTGGAACCTTGTAATGGCATCCAGTCAATACCACCTAGATTAGAAGGCCGAAGAACTAAGCAACACAACGTCACACTAGTGGACCAATTTCGATTTGTTGACCAATAACGTTGGATCTTAAGATGACGTCGCGTCTTGATTCATCTTATCTTAAAAATTTATTCAAATACAAGATCTAGTCACGAATGATCATTGGTCAAAACCACAGAATCGGTCCACTAATTTGACGTCAGGCATTTAGTTCGCCGGCATTCTTATCTAGGTGGCATTGATCGAGTAGTGGGATTGAGAACCAACCCTGCATTTCGTACCACGACAATAAAGCCTTAAAAAATGAAATCACCAGTAAAATTCAGTCAATCCTATTACGCTACTTGCGTTCCTATGACGACTAAGCTCCTTACGCTTCGTTTTTTCCCCAGCAAAACTTGCTTTTTCAATTCGCATATGTAATTGGTGCACATCGGTGGTGCATGTAGAAAAAGTTTTACTAAAGCTACTTATAGGATGCTTAAAAAGAGTATTTTTAATAATGTACCGTTAGATATGGGAGGAGGTAGAGGGTTTGGTCTGTCTGTCCATCTGTCGGAGCGACCGTATCTTTTTTAAAAATCGTCCTAACCAGTATTTTCAATTTTTGTTTGCGAGAGACCTATTCTGTATTCTTTTTCCCCATATATAAATTTAATTAGTTTGTCTGTCCACACTATTGGCTGTTACAATATGCTATTTTTCGGAACTTATGGTGAAACTGTTAAAAAATGTACTTGATTGTTGCAGGGTCTTTTTCCAAAATCACATTGGACCAAGTGCAACTACGATATAAGGTCCGGTTATTTTCATTACAACCTCATCATATTAAATGTACCATCGTCAAAATTCGCAAATGAAAGCATTGCACCTTATATTTAAGTTGCATTTTGGATATTCAGTCTTTATATAAATATTACCTTGAACATTACAACTAAGAACTGATTTTGAAAATCAATCAATTTGAAAAACAATTAGAATACACGTTTTAAAAAAAAGCAGATAAGGCTCCAAATGCGTCCTATATCAATAATTAGACTTGATATGCGTCATATATCCCTTTGATACCCCGTCAGATGGCGCTGATTTAAGTTTACAGGACTAAATTTTAAGAATTTTTTTTGTAAAAAGTTGCCTTAAACAGCATCAATGCCAGAAATTTGTTTAAAACACGTCATTTTTTTTTTTACAAAAATAAAGAATGGTACACGTCTGCTTCTTCGGTATCGAGGTTCGGTATAAGGTTATTTGTCAAGTGGATTCTTCTTTCACTACCCATACACGTAATTCGCCTGAATGTGGGAAACTAATTATAATCACAAAAGAAACAATTTGTTTTCGTGTCTTTTTGTACGTTGAATTATTCTTTATTCAATAAAAAAGGACAAACTAATTTATTTTGTTATTTAAATCACATAAAAATCAAAATTTAAAATATTAATTATGTTTGCAAAAACTAAACTCATCAAACCTAAGAGTCCGTTAGTAGGCCAAGGCCTGCCGTGCCCATTACAGCTTACGTGACTAAATGCTCTGGGGTGCTAGGCCTACGTCCCGGTAAGGTGATCAGCCTCACGCGGAAGCCCAAGTGAAATTATGTTTACAAAATTGAAGATATTTTTTTTAGTTATAAAGTAAAAACGCAAATACGTCAACACTTATAATCTTTCTGCAATAGTTATTTATAACCGCACAACGCGAACGCTTTAAACATTTCTTACCCTGTTAAAAAATGAATTGTTTCCCAAACCGAAATATCAAAAGTACAAATAGGTGCAAAATCCTATTTTTCTATATTTTTTAGCATTATTTTTTTTCCTTCAAGAAAAAAACAATTTTTTTTGGAGAAATATTTTAAACTATACCTGTTCTATATACCATATTGTCTATCAGAGGATTCAGAAACCCATATCAGTCATAATAAATTTTTCTCATATAGTTTTCTTTTAATCATAAAATGCAATTTGTACAGCTTCATGTCCGTCACTTAAGTTCCCACATGTGCTACCTCACTTTGCCCAACGAATCAGATTTAGTGTATGGTAACCCTTGGCGAACTTTCCAAAATCGCCCCACGAGTCAGTATTCTTGCGATTTTGATGCACGTCCTTTATACTGTACTTATAAATAATGGTCAGATAGGGTTGCCGGAAAACGTCATCGTTTCGAAGTCAAAGAATTCGAATCATCAGTAAATAGATCAGATAGGATGCCGCAAAAAATAATTTATCGCCAAATCCGAAAAAATAGCACCAGAGTTACCGTACAGTAAATCTGATATGTTGTGCAAAATGAGATAGTACGTGTGGGAACTTAAATGACAATGTGTTTCAAGGGGATATACATCAATTAGAACTTTAATTGTAATTAAAAATTTTGATTGCACTTCACTAAGTACTTAAAAACAAATGCAAGGAAAATTTTGCCATGCTTTTCGAAAATACGAAATGGAGATGTTTTATTCGCTATTTGGAGGGTGTTGATTCGGAAAAAATGGTTCTCACATAGAACTTTCTAGGTTTTAAGGCTATTAAATGACCGTATAGCAACTATATAAATACTTTTAATTGTATGTGTTTGCGTTAATTGAAAGTCGTATAGTGCTACGAAGGGCTGGAGAGCCCAGTCGGGATAGGCACTCGCCAAGCATGCGAAAGGTCCTAGGTTCCTGTCCGGGCATCGCCAAATTGACCATCGACCTATAAACGACCCTTATAGCCAAAAATGTCCGACGAATAATACCCCGAGTAAAGGAGTGCACGTTAAATATCCTTCAAAGTCCTAACGCTATGTACGATGTCACCCTTAACGGTTGCGTTTTGTGCCCATTCAGGTGTCGGCTCGTCACTTGACTGTGGTTCTAAAAGTAAGACGCCCGTCGCCAATAGCCTTTGTGTAGCTCTAGTGTGGACGATAATTCAAACCTAATGTAACCTTAATGTATAGTGCTACGCATCCCAAGTAGTGTAATCGTTTCCGGCTGCCTATTTCTAGCCTCCATAAGGAGCCTAAACAAAGCCAATAACGCCTCGTAATATAGAACCTTGGTCAAGTGACGAGCCCCCGCACTCTTGAGAAGGGTGAATCCTGAGGCGGATGCCTTAACCACTAGGCCACGGACGGGCCGCATCCAAAGTTTTTTAGTTTATTAAATATGTTAGATTTATTAAACGTGTATTTTCACAAAAATAAACAAAATCACAAAATATTTGCTCCCTAAAACCAACAAAAACATACCATATATATTTTATTCCTTTGCTGCCAGATTCCTAACAGATTTTCCATTTGTTACGTCTTGTGATAGAAATATTCCATTTCGAATTTCTATCAAGTGTGAGAGAAAGATAGAGAGATTTTAAAAGAAACCCATTCATAGAAATAATTTTCTCGTGAAAGAAAATCTTTTAAAAGCATTTTCTCGAGTTTTGGTTTGAAAAATGAAAAGAAACAATTTCAGGTTTGTGTTTGAGGTATTAGTTTGATAAAAATGAAGCAGATTTAATGTTTAGTGAATTGTAATTTTCCATTTCAATGTTTTGTTTAAATCCAATGTCGTATTAAAAAGAATGAAAAACCCTCTAATGCATACTGTTACCGTTTGGTAACAAGTAACATAATCCACTTTATTCTATTAAATTAGAGCTCCTCCTAGCCAAATACGTGTTTTTCATCTATTACATTTCATTTTAAAGTTTTAGCTACTAATAATCCTCATAGATGAAAGAAGTAAAAGTGTATTCAAAATTAAAGAGAGTGAGGTTATTAACTTTTGTGAAATTAGGTTTTTGGCAGGTATTCAAAGAGTAATAATATTTAGTACTAAATACTAATAAATTGTTTTGAATAATTAATCATAGTTAAAAAGGGTTATTTTGAAATATTTTTAGTAGTTTCCTAGTCATTATTATCAAAATTGGAATTTTGCAGTTAGTTTTTGTCATATAGAAATTTTTTTTAAAATTGAAATCATTTCAATTCTAATGCAGTTAAATTTTTTTTTAGTATTTTTCCCATAATGTGTGAGTATTAAAGATACATATATATTTTTTGGGATGAAAATAAAAATTTATGCATTAGAGGGCTAAAAGTGTTGTTGCCTACCCGGCGGCGCAATGGTTAGAGAGCTAGCCTTTGGAGCCACTGTATTCGGGTTTGAATCCCAATAAGGCATAGATGTTTGTCTAGTACATGTGGAGTACGTGCTCGTTAAATCTGTTGGGTAAGAAAGTCCTGTGGGTGGTCATTGCGCAGTTTCCCAAGGGTACAGACCACTGGAGACTATTTCCCTCCCCTTCAATGACACGTCTCAATTGTGGAGGTGGCGCGCGATGCAGCATCTGTCACGTTTGTGTGTGTGTTCTGTCTGTCTTACTTAGACCAAGCACACAATCCTGAAAATAAGTCTACCAAACAACAAATTATTGTTTTTAGGAGTAAGCTGATTGTTATACTTCCATACAGGGATCGGGCTAACTTGTTCAGACCTCAGGCCACGGATGATTCTTTAGCAGGTTCTGTCTTCGCCCCAGTACTTAAAAACGATTGTTCTGGACAAAAACAATCATACATGTTATAGTTAACATTTTGTGTAGATTTATTTACATCTTAGAATGTAGTTTATAAGTAACTGGTACAAGTTTAAACTTTCGTGGTCTATACAGTCCTGACCAAGGATTCTATAGTAGGGTAGAGTTTGAACCTACCAACCGCACCATGGACCAACACGGAGACACTATAGGGTGGCATGCGGGGCCTGATGGCAGAGTGGTTTGGATCACAGGGAATAACGCTAGCATTCCGCGCGCTGTACACTCTTAAACCAAAAGAGTGAAATCCACTCCAGTAGGAGAAGTGCATTTTCAACACTGGAAAAGAGTGAACATTAACTCAGACTGAGTTAAAACCACTCGTTTGGAGTGATCCTGTCGAAGGTTTAGCATAAAAAGGATCCACTCCTCCAGGAGAAGTGCATTTTCTAGACTGGAGAAGTGAAAAATAACTCAGACTGAGTTAAAATCCCTCGTTCGTTTAAGGGGTCTAAGGAGTCTTAAAAATGTGCAAAGAAGGAACTACAAAGTATAGTTTGATCTGTCATGTAATTTTTTAACTGCTCAATATACAAGTATAATTTTTTTATATGTAATTCTACAAGATTTATTTATTATAAAACAAATTTTAAAATTTATGAAACTTTAGCCAAAACTAAAATAAATGATATTAAACATAAAGCTATTTTAACACATTGTGATTAGGCTTGCGCGGCAAATTTTGAGGGCAAAATTGAAAAAATGACCCAGAAAATGACTTTATATTGTACAAATATGTACAAACTAGGACTTATACCTAAATTCTCAGCTCAATTTTAATTAGAAATTATTTAAAAATGAATTCAAAATCAAAATTTAAAAAATTTTATTAATTTTTTTAGAAAAAAAGTTCTTAAAATAATTTCTAATTAAAATTGAGCTGAGAATTTAGGTATAAGTCCTAGTTTTTACATATTTGTACAATATAAAGTCATTTTCTTGGTCATTTTTTCAATTTTGACCTCAAAATTTGCCGCGCAAGCCTAATCACAATGTGTTAAAATAGCTTTATGTTTAATATCATTTATTTTAGTTTTGGCTAAAGTTTCATAAATTTTAAAATTTGTTTTATAATAAATAAATCTTGTAGAATTACATATAAAAAAATTATACTTGTATATTGAGTAGTTAAAAAATTACATGACAGATCAAACTATACTTTGTAGTTCCTTCTTTGCACATTTTTAAGACTCCTTAGACCCCTTAAAGAATGTACCAGGTGCGGGTAGGAATCTTAGTGTACTTCATTTTTCAGTATCAAAATTATAAATTAACTAGTACTTTTGCCACCCTATTCGGGCTCCGTTGTGAGTCATGCCTGCCGATGGCTGCTCAGTACGAGTCGATCCTCTACACTACTATAGAACTATTTGGTTCTGACCCCACAAATGATGCTGATAATAATTTGCGTCGTTTGTCTGCCCAGGTGTTGTCTTCTCACTTTTAACCTGCTTTTCAAAATTACGAGGCCTGTATTTTAATATTGTCACTTGTTAAGCTCGTATTGCAAGCTCAGCACTCATTAGTCAGCCATAGATTGGATAATAGGCAAAAATTGCACCTAGCCAGACCTTCGACTCGTTTTCGAACCTGGGTCGACAATATGTGAGTAAGGCACGCTAACCATTACACCGCAGCCAGAAAAATTCAATTAGATTATTATTAGTTTGTAAATTAAATTCCCATACTTATTATTTATCAATATTTAATACTTAAACATTTTAAGGCAGTTAACGTGTTGTCCCATTAAATTCCGAATAAAAACATTTAGTTTTGTGAAGAAACAATAAATTACTGTAGTTTCCGTTGGTTTAATGGTTTCGTTGGCTTAATATCGGTTTGTATATTAACCAAGTAAAAATCAGGAAGCATTTGTACATTAAAGAATTTTAGTGTTATTTACGGCAGAATACAAAAAAAATAAGGAAATAGTTGCTTAATACACATAAAGATGGCGCTACAGTCAATAGTAAAATTTCTAAAGCTTTTTCTACTAATAAATCTGGGACTATTTTATTAAGAAAATTAGAGGAATTGCTATTTCTTTTATTCTTGTATGATTCAGACCATAAGTGGTACCTATTTAAAAGTCCAATACTAAAAACTTATATTATTTATGAAATATTTGTTGTAAACGCGCGGGAAAATATTTTTTTTACATAATTTTGGAACCAATAACAAAATTGATTTGTGAGATTTTAAATATAGCTGTAATATTACAAATCAGTCATTATCCATGAAACCGCTTTTAATAGTAATACTTTCTAAAATAAAATACAGTTTTTCGGGAATATTTGACAAACGCCTTTCGTAAGCTTCTTCAGTCATTTAGTTTGTACGTATTTTTCTTAACTGAGTAAGACTTTTTGAGTCTCTGAGCATTTACAAAGCATGTAAATACATTTCTATTAAAACACATTAAATCTATATACTTTTTTATAATATTTCACTTGATACCGATAACATATCTTATTTGTAATATAAGATCTCCTCTGGGATTTTGAGATTTATACAGAACTTTAGTCTTTAAAACTCAGATTCTTCAACTTGAGAAATAGGCTGCCTATACTAAAATTTGACCGACTTATGGTCTTTTGGTGTGATGTTTTCTCGTGGTATGTCGAAATCCCTTTGAACCGATGATTTCTTTAAAAGAGCTCTGTCATTTGACTTAGTTTCTTTTGACTGAAGTTTAATCGATCCTGGCCAATCTGTTGAGCTCGGTTGGGGTCTTGAGAGCCGAATACTGGTTGTCTTTCGACACCCTGCCAAGTAAAATGCGATAAGTTGTGGTCTTGAGAATTTAATACTGACGGTCTTCTGGGATCCTTTCTCATACCTTGTGGTCGGTTGTGGTCCCGAGAGCCGAATACTGGTTGTCTTTCGACACCCTGCCAAGTAAAATGCGATAAGTTGTGGTCTTGAGAATTTAATACTGACGGTCTTCTGGGATCCTTTCCCATACCATGTAGTCGGTTGTGGTCTTGAGAGCCGAACACCGATGGTCTTATGAAATCTTGGCCGGTATGTTGAGGGTTGTTGGAGTCTTGAAATCCCAAAGTTGACATTTTTCTCTGATCCTGACTGCGGCTTCGATGTCGATTGACGTCTTGAGAACTAAATATTGGCATTCCCTCGAGATTCTGACTATCATCTTGATATCGGTGGGCGAATTGGTTAAAATTTAACACAGGCCTGTGCGTGGTCGTAGAAACTTGTGACACATTTGATGTAATGCGTTTGAGGCTGAGAAACAGAGTCGACTCTTTCTGGATGCCGTATTCCGAGACTTTCTCGTTGTCTTGAAGGACTTTTCCAATGTATAGGACAGACATTGCTGATCAGGTGGGATACCATTCTTCAAGCGGATTTTGGCTTTTAAGTCAGATACTGTGTCGGAAGGTTGTACGTCAATTGTGATGGTCTTGTCGGATTTTATAAATATCTGCATTCTTTGGGCGCTGAAAAAAAGAATTATTTTCCCATTTAAAACACATCGTTTGAGTGACTGATTGTTGTAATTGGACTTTTTAAAAATTTAGTATCACACCGTTTCCTTTTATTCACAAACTAGTATTTTCATATTTTCTCTGCACCTTTTGGAATTGTTATACAGTTTGCAATCTGAAGTTGTTTCTCTCTAGGCATACATAGCTTTTTACTTATTATTTAATTATAATATATTTGTTTTTTATAATTATGTGTAAATAATTTATTTGTTTTTATAATAATGTGCTTTTATTACTCGTAGAAACGTGATGTTGGCGACATTCGGCAATTTGACGATGGCCACATTTTTTTAATCACGCCAATGTCACTGGAGCGGATTCTTGTCAGCAAACTTTAACATGAAATTGTTTTTTGTTACACAAATATCTGAACTATTCAATTAGAAGCATAATTAACTTGTTTCAAAACTAGGACTTAAACTATGCACTATATAGTAAAATTTAGAAACAAACATGTCATACAAATGCATTTTAATGCTTCAGAAAATAAATAAGCTTACCTTAGGTCGGTTTATACGTGAATTTGGATTGTATCTTCTTTCTAAATTTTCTTACACACAATATGAACTTACTAGTCCAACTTAAAATGAACCGAAAGCATTTAAATTTTGAGTTTCATTATGAAACTATTTGCTCCCGAATTTTTCCTAGAAATCTTAAATTTTATTACTGTAGAATCAAAATAACTTTCACGTTCATTATTATTTACACGTGTTAAAAACTTGAAAATTATATTAATTATATTTAGTTTCCTCATGTATGAACAGACGATATATTACAAGTGTTGACACATGGTATTGTGCAATGAATGACGATGACGTAATTACAATGATCGGTAAGTTAGCACCTGAGCTGGTAATTTGGGCAACACTTGAGCTTTTTAAATTAAAATTAGCGTCTGGCACAGCTTAAACAGCAATAAAAATGTCTGGCAATAATAGATTTATGTTGCAAAAAGTTCCCTAAAAATAATAATAAAAAAATAAAACGTCCTAAACTGATTTGAAAAATCTATATTTTACTTGTATAAGTAGGATGCGCACTGATGAACGCAACCACTACCAACAGCCAGATAGCCCGTATGATGTCCGGGAGAGTGAGAGAGATAGCATATCTTAAAACTGCCCCACCTGAAATGCTTGTTTTTCCGACGTTGCTAACTCTCGTACTATAACAGCAATTTTGCTGTGGTACAATCTAGGCAACTCGCACTAAGAATTTTGATGCTTAGATTACAATGATTCCGAGTTCTCAATGTATGTTAAAGTATGCCGAGACTTAATTTGCCGAGAGAACCCAAGTCAAATGGGTACTTAAGGGATGTTTTATTTTTTAAAGCAAAATAATCCTACACTCTCAAAAACGACGAATTTTCCTTAATTTTGACGATTTTATTGCTGGCAAATACTGCGAGTTTTCGTTTCCTCAAAGTGAAGAAATTTGAATCGTCATTTTTATGAGGATTTGAATACCGTCTAATCTAAAGAAATATGTCGTCATTTTTGAGCATGTGAGTACAACAATGAGATTCAGTTTCCTCAAAATCAAGATACAGAATGGTCGAATCACGATGGTAAAAGTGAGGATTTGCGTTTACTCAAAAGTCACGTGATAGTTTGACGAAACAATTATCAAAATTAACGAAATGAGGCTTGAGGATTCATGAATCGTCAAAAGTGAGAGTGTTATTTCTGAGAGTGTATGACATGCGTGGCAAAGATTTTCTCAACTAGAAAATGATTTAGACGGGGCTCATACAAACAAACTTAGGCTTAAGGGGTCATAGGAGTCTTAAAAATGTGCAAAGAAGGTACTACAAAGCATAGTTTGATCTTTCATATAATTTTTTAACTACTCAATATAAAACTATAATTTTTTATATGTAATTCTTCAAGATTTATTTAATATAAAACACATTTTTAAATTTATGAAACTTTAGCCAAAACTGAAATAAATGATATTAAACATAAAGCTATTTGAACACATTGTGATTAGGCTTGCGCGGCAAATTTTGAGGCCAAAATTGAAAAAATGACCAAGAAAATGATTTTATATTGTTCAAATATGTACAAACAAGGACTTATACCTAAATTCTCATCTCAATTTAAATTAGAAATAATTTGTTAAAAAATTTAAAATCAAAATTTAAAAAAATATATATTAATTTTTTTAGAAAAAAGTTCTTAAATTAATTTCTAATTAAAATTGAGCTGAGAATTTAGGTATAAGTCCTAGTTGTACATATTTGTACAATATAAAGTCATTTTCTTGGTCATTTTTTCAATTTTGACCTCAAAATTTGCCGCGCAAGCCTAATCACAATGTGTCCAAATAGCTTTATGTTTAACATCATTTATTTTAGTTTTGGCTAAAGTTTCATAAATTTTAAAATTTGTTTTATATTAAATAAATCTTGAAGAATTACATATAAAAAATTATACTTATATATTGAGTAGTTAAAAAATTACATGAAAGATCAAACTATGTTTTGTAGTACCTTCTTTGCACATTTTAAAGACTCCTGTGACCCCTTAAGAGGAGAACGCGTAATACCACCTTTCAGCCACTGAGCCGTCATAAAAACAAACAATAGACCCTTAAAATACTCATTCTAAAATCAATAACAATAAAATGCCAAACAAAACCAAATCAAGCAATTCAAGAACAAAGGTCAGCAAAATAATCCACACAAACTACTATGTTATGAAATAACCGTATGCAATATTCCCGCCATTCTTGATGCATTGTTCTAGAAGAAGATATTCTTTATTTTCAATTACGCATTTATAGGTCAAAATCTTTGTGTTATTCAAAACCAACGCATGTTGGGTTTTTGATATTTATAGATTTTAACAAGGTCCGGTTTTTGTGGTTTCAATCAAGTCAGCGATCGAGATTGAATAGAATGAAGACATATTTTTTGTTCTTTTTCGTATCACCGTTCGTCATCTAGTGCAGATCAATTGTATTGTCCAATTGATGCAATGGAACCGTTATATTGTCATAAAATGAATTTATCCTTCAGCTCACAATGTATGTAAATATATTCTTTTAGAGCTTTAAAATTTGTTTTTTCGGGTTTGTAAATAACAATGAAATCAAAGAATCATGTTTCCATAAAAGGGCTGATAATATACTATTAATTATTGATAATTGAGATAGTTTTTTTATCCCTCTCCGGAAAAAATATCCACGATCGTGCGGGTATAAAATATAATGTTCAAGCTCTTCAAAAATATCGATACAGAAGCAGCTGACTTGTACCATTCGTTATTTGAATAAAAAATGACTTTGTTTTTAAGGATTTGATGTTGTTTAACGCATTTTTTTCGATAAAACTCCAAGATTTATATCATAATTTTAAAACAGCACCATCTGACTGCCGGTCTTAAAGGGTTATGAGAGTCTTCAATTGTACAGTGTGAGGCAAACAAAACCGGTCCCGAGGTGGAGATAAGAATACGACAGAAATGTTGCCAAGTCTAAAAATAATACAAAAACAGGTTTGCTTACTGAAGCTATTGATCGCTTCAATATTAAGCCCAAACAAACGCTTGGCGACTTATTTGCCAGCAACTACGCTACGCTTTTAGAAGCTAGTTGAAATGGAATATAAACAAGGTTAGTAGAGCTGATCAAGATTTAGTGATTATTTTGATTGTTTCGGTTGTTATTTTTCCCAGAGAATCGGACCTTATTGTTTTTGGTAATACAAAACATTCTAAATTGATTGCAATACACAAAATTTGCATTATGGGACGTCTTCATACAATGCGAACTAAGATCTGAACTCGCCACTAGTCTATGAGTAGCTCTAATGTGAAGCTAATTCGATCCAAACAATGCAAGAACAGGTTTCAGGCGGCCTCAAGAGTTTTTCTCGCCAAGCATTTCAACGTATTCCCATCTCTAGATCATCTAGCACGGTTTTGTTTGCCTCACCCTGTATTTAAGTATTGCACAAATACTTCGTTAGTTTCAAGATTCCATAAAAACCATACAAAAATAAGCAAAAATAAAACTACAAGTTTACCATTAGATGCTATTCATACAAAAACCACTTGCCCCAAAGCCTTTCCGTTTTGAGTCAGAGAAAATTAAAAAGAACATTTTATTTCCATACTATAATTGCTAACTTATTTTCAGTTGAAAAACAATTTACACTTTAATAAAGAATGATAAAATCAAAAAATAAAACACGTTGTCCAAAGCATTCAAAATCGATTTAAAGTGGAAAAAAAGTTTTATACATCAAATGGCTTCAAAGCAATTTTCTCTATTGAACAACAACCATTAAAAAAAATTGAAAGATGAACATAATACCAATATCAGGTTCTAAAACTATATTTCTTTTCATGTTTCATCAAATATCTTCTAATCTTTTAATGGATTTTCTCTATATGAAAGAATTCGTAAACTTCATGTAGCGATTTCAAAGGAAAAGTGACCAATCGAGAAATATAAGATTTTCAGAAGGATCGTTTGAAGTTTAAAAATTTTTTGTGCTATCTACGTAATTGAAAAACTTAAATTTAAAATAACGAACATATTTCAGCTCTTGATTTAAGTTATGTAAGGTTGTATTATTGGTGCAGTTACACTACTGGCATTGGCGACGGGAGTCGTAATTAAGAACCACATTCAAATTTCGAGCTGACATCTGATTAGACACCCGACACATATTTTAAGGTATGTATGCATATACCTTAGAAAACGGAAAATTGATCAAAATATGTGTCCTGATGTTTTTGCATTAAAATATTACCCGATTTTTTATCTTTCAATTAGTACAAGTAGATTTCATGTACCATAAATAGTTTTTAATTTACAGGCATTCTTTTAAAGGGAATTCTATGGTAATCAGTCTTACAATGAAAACCTTGATAGCATTTACTGAAGAACGAGTTTTTTCATAACATGCTTGAACTGCGAGAAAGATATTTCAAATTGATATGCTTCGATATAAAAAAAATTAAAGTGTATTATAAAGAGTATGAATCAGGGCATGTGGACAAACTTTTTATAGCAATTGTAACAAATATTGATTTTTTACAGACTTTCAAAAAGTTAAATTATTAAAAAAATCGTATACTTTAAAGTTAGCTATTTTAAAAAATCATAGTTAAATAACTATTTTGCTTAGAGCTTAGATAAAGCATGATAACAAGCCTGAATATTTACTGTTTCCTTTTCTGTAAAAATTATGTAAAACATATAATTTGAATAGTCATCAAGTTGCTCAAGTTTGATGACAATTAAATTAATTGCTTATTAATTTATTAATTAATATTTTTTTCTTGCCATAAAGTATATTTATCTTAGTTTTTATGTGCCTGATCTTCTCACAAAGTTTTAAAATTCTTTCTCAAAATTAAAGAAAAAGTTGCCCAAGGTATATGCATACCTTAAAGGCGACATCTGGACTTCAACCTACTCCCTGACATTAAACTTTAAACCAGCAGCATAGAAACACCTCAACCCTACACCTTACCAGGATCTCCTCTTTAAATTGGGTCAGACGATTTTTACAAGACAATAAAACTTCCCCTTCCCCGCCCAACACCCGCAATTTGATTTTTTTTTTTTTTGTCAAGTTAGTTCCGGGCGTCTCCAATAACTCTGCCGTAATTTTCTTTATTTTTATACTATCGTCTGCTTTGGGAGAACAAAGGACACTGTAGCACTTGCCACACCTCGCTCGGCAGGTCAACAAGGGGTTCTGTCATCGAGGTAAGAAGTTGGCGATAAAACAAAGTGTATCCGTCCAAAGAGTAGCCAAGCAACCCTTGCCCAAACAAACCGATCTTAGGCCCGAGCCTACACTCTTAAAACAAAGGATTGAAATCCACTCCTGTAGGAGAAGTGTATTTTCGACACTGGAGGAGTGAAAATTAACTTAGACTGAGATAAAATCACTCGTTTGTTTTCAGAGTAATTCAATTTCCATTATGCTAAATGCTGTAAATCCACTAAAATATCGAAAAAAAATATGATAGGGTAGACTAACCAGTGGAATGAACGTCTGAGGCGCTTCTCTGCTTTCGCCAGTTGATAAACACCAGGACATAATGACCAGGGCAACCAACCATATGTCAGATAGCTTTCTAGTAATGTAATGTAATCGTCCCCGGCTGTCTATTTCTAGCTTCCGTTTGGAGCTTTACCACAGCCAATAACGCCTCGTAATTTAGAACCCTGGTCAAGTGACGAGGTCGACACCTGAGCGGGCACCCAACGGAACTTCGAGTGACATTGTACGCTGACGCCGTCGGGACTTTGGACTCCACAGATTAACGAGCACGGCTGTCCCCGTAGCTTTCTGGTAGATGGGAGGAAGTCAGTGCTGCCTATCCATCTAGTGGAATAATTTTCAATATTTATTTTTTAATTATATTTACCAAACGTTCATTCACTGGGGCCTGTTCACTCACTGGAAGGCTACCCTACTTCACTTCGTTTTTTGCTCAATTTTTGACTGAGAAATTGACCTAACGTGATTGTTTTGATCGATGTTTATAATGGGAAGCTATAAAATTTTACAAAATTTGATACAAGGTCATATAGCATCATCGTTACTGGAAATCATGCACAAAATTTTCCGTAAAGGGGCCCCCAAAATAGGTCGTGTCTATAGTCTGAGATTTCCTAGAACAGGCCCTGCCGATCACTCAGTGTTTAGTTCATGTTGAAACGCACTATTTTGTTCCTTAAAAATAAAAAAATTAAATATTGTTTGCGTAATTTTAAGCTGTATAGTACGAGATCCGAATGTACACAATATTGCAGTAATTGCCTTCACATGTAAAAAAATAATTTTAATAAGAGTCATAAATCGCCCAAAAAAATGATTTGTAACTATAGTTTTATTAAAGAGTCAGAAATCACATGCAAATACAAATACAAAAATTGTTGACCAACAACAGGCCATAGGCCCAGCAAGGTTGGTCCAAAATGTATTTAATTCCTTACCAGTTTCCAGTAAATATCTAGATTTTTCTAAAATCTTCAACTCTCTTCGAATACACAACATATTCTGGCGAAGCATTCCACTTATTGACGACTCTATTGTAAAAATAAAGTTTCCTTACCTCCTTTCTATAACAGGATTTATTCAATTTCTGACCATGTCCTCTGGTCCGGCTATTCAAGGTAAAACCTAAGCCCTCCATGTCTCCCTGTTTTATGAACACGAACAACTGAATTAAATCACCCGTTGTTCTCCTCTTTTCCAGGGAATAACATGTTTAAAGATCTTAATCTATTATCATAATCGATACCTGATAGACCCGTAATCATTTTTGTTGCCATATGCTGTACTCTTTCAATCAACTGTATATCTTTTCAGGGGAAGGGGGACCAAAACTGAACAGCTGCAACAACTAACTGCATGTCCATGCAGTAAGCCTATACAAACTCCATTGTAAAATAGCACCAAATACTTAGCCAAAAGCGCTTGTTTGAGCGATAGATGGCCTCATTTGGCAAACCACTTTTTGTATTGGTTTCATCTCTATCTTCTTCATAACTCTATCGGTTCTGTTATGGTGTTGGGTCTTCTTACATCCGTTTGTGTCAGACAGGAAGGTTAAGGTGTGGGGTCAACATAAAGGTACTGTTTTAGGTGTTGTGTGTATGCTGGTTTCCTTGTAACAGGAAACTTAAAAATATATTTTTAACCGGATTTCTTACGGGAAAAAACCTTCGGTTGATTTTTATCGTAGATGAGTACATTTATATTTGTGCATGGGTTAGAATACATTCCTCTAATCGCATTGCGAATTTAACCCTTTAAGGAGAATTGAGCTCGTTGGACCACCACGTTAATACAATTGAGCTTCTAAGCTACATTTCTCCGGCTGTATTGAATATTTTTACAAACGGGTATTTATGTGATCAATGTAGCTGACTTACGGGTCCTGACAGTCTCACTTTTTGAAAATAATTCTATTATTTTTTTTAGTAATTATTAAAAAGTTAAAGTTAAAATAACTTTATACAAAATATTCGAAGCAATTTTGAAAGTGGGATTATAGAGACCTGTAAGTTATCTACATATATCATTTAAAAAATCAAATATCAAATGCAGCCAAGAAAATGAGGCTTAGAATATTATAGATAACATTTACATTTTTTTTGTGTAAAATTTGGGACTAATTCAATCGAATCAATTTTCGATGTTAGTCAACTCCAAAACTGACGTTTTCACGACTATTCAGATCTTGAAATTGTGTTTCCTGTTCTAAATCCAGCCTCAATGCTAAAAAGATTTCAAAAATATCTTCAATAACTTCTTGTGACAGTAATTTTCAATATCATCTGATATGCGCTTCTTGACTTACTCTTGGGGCCCTTGACCTCCATATGCCCAGACAGTTTTGCCGTTTCTTTTCACAGGTGGGCTCCATTGACACGTTTTCGATCTTCAGAGTGTTTTCAATTGAAAAATATGGTTTCTGGGTTAAGATATATCATTGCATTGTTCTAACTGGAGATATTTTTATGAGTGGTTAAGATTTGTAGGGGGTTAATTGATCGTGGGTAAGTAAGATTAAGAGGGACTGTCAGTCTCATAGAGCTTATGCATTGGTTTTGAAATCGCAATTTTTGCAAAAAGATGATAATGCTGAATACAGGCAGTTATTTTCGAATAATTGCCTGCTTTCTATTTCAATGTAAAGGTTTCGTATCGTAATTTTCAATCACGTATAAGTACCCAATAAATACCATTAGTCGAATATTAAGTCGAATATAAGAATCTGGACGAATAAGACGAATATAAGAATCTGGAAAACAGTTTCGACGTACGATGCATTTTCAGAAAGATATTGTACGTGGTTCATATTTAAGAATTCACTTTTCAACAGTGTTTATAAGCTCTATATGTGCTTGAAAATCGTATACGGCCGGGAGAGCCTGGTCGGTAAGGTCTTGGACTGGCATCCCTACGGTTGCGAGCTCTATCCCCACTGCCTTCCGGAGACCCTCGTCTGCGCTAATGGTGACTGGTGCACGTTAAATCCCTCGTGGTCACAAAGTCCTCCAAGTTCAAATACCAAATCAATACCTCTGGTGGTTACAAGTCAATTCTGGGGATCCTCTAGTTGGCTTCTGTCTCTAAAAATAAGATGGATCCATTTATGTGTGTGCTGTGTCTGTCTTGCTTGACGAAGGTTTATAAGCGGGTTTCTGACCAAGCCCACAAACCTGAATATGTGTCTACCAACCAAACAGCTCGTATGACAACTGAAACACATAAACCATCTGAACCAACAGGCAACTACTAAACACCATCTGAGAGAAACGGGCTTTTGTAACAATATCTAAACTATTTACACAAGAGATTGGGAAAACTATTTTTCAAAATATGAAAGCGTTGAAAATTTAAAATCCATGCAGTATAAACAAGTTTTAAAAGATTAACTCTAGCTTAACAATAACTCAATATTTTATCAATTACTAAAGCAAACTTTAACAGCTTCCACCTTTCAAAAAATTCCCCCAAATTCAGGATCCATTACAAAAATGTCCCAGTGACATTTACCTTTTACAAGATTCCCGAAAACACGGTTTTCCTCTATATTTGATGTGTCCCGGGTTTCTAATGTTGACATTTACACAGAAATCTATTCAGTGCTTCAAAGTCAAGGTTAGTTTGCACTGCGTCTCACACTCGTGCGACATCATTGTAAAGAATTACTGTAAAAGTGGTATACGTTTGTTTCATATTTTGTGTGTAGGGTATTCGTATCCGGCTGCCTATTTCTATCCTCCATTAGGAGCTTTAACGCAGCCAATAACGCATCGTAATTTCGAACCCCGGTCAAGTGACTAGGTCAATACCTGAGCGGGCATCCAACGGAATATTGAGCGACATCGTACGCTGACGCCGTCGGGACTTTGGACTCCACAGATTTAACGAGAACGTCTGTCCCAGTGTACCCGGGCCCACCCGTCACAAGTTCGTTTTTCTTCTAAAATAGTTTCTAAAATAGAACGCCCGTCGCCAATAGCCCTCGTGTAGCTCTAGTGCGACGATAATTCAAACCAATATGAAAGTGAAACCGAAGCAATCAATGGAATAGCCGTACGGAGAAAAATAATAACAAAAACGTTACATCATCTTAAACATTCCCATGTTATTAGCCACCCAAGAATAAAAAAAATCGATCCACCTGATATTGTACAGCCAGCGACAATTCGATAGGTGAATTATCGTTGTTTTAAATATTCAATTTTCAAAAAACTCAAACAACATTGTTATAAAATAATAATTTATATATTTATTTTGTAAACCTTATTTCTGGTACATTGAAAAAAAAAACTTGATTTTTTGCTTAAAAACCCATTTTTGAACTTAAAGGGGGTCCAATTCCTCAGATTTTTTTTTTATTTTTGTACATACACATTCCAATTTTTTTTCACTTGTTAAGCATGTATTACAAACATAATTCAGCTAATAAAAAATATATAGGTCTGTTGGGGCTTTTAAAAAATTAAATTTTTGTTTAATTTTTAACAATTTTTAAATCTCTACTCCGTTTTCATTTATTTAATATTTTTAGACGCAATTTTTTATACAACATTTAGAAGATAATTCAAACCAAAGAATGAATTTCTATTTCGATTAAAATGAGCAACTTTAAAAAAAAATTGCAGCAATTTTGCCCAATACAGGAAAAAAAGGAAATTTCAACTTTAGGAATTGAAAAAACGCGTACAGAAATAAATATAAGCGTTTAAAGTTTACATTTAGTGGAGTGTGTCTTATTCAAAAATCGATAACGCAAAAACTAATGCTAATTTTTTAAAGCGGTTTCTTTTAAAATGTTAAGAAATATTCAAACATTATTTGAATTTTTTTAAAAAGATTTTCCTTGCGATTTTGAGGTATCGGACCTCCTTAAGCCTTTTGCGATCCCATGTCATTAGCCACCCAAGAATAAAAAATAAACCTTTCTTTTACAGCCAACGACAATTCGATAGGTGAATTATCGTTGTTTTAACTATTTAAAATTTTACTGTGTGTTGTTAAACATACGTTTTAAAAATAATAATTTATATATTTATTTTGTAAACATTATTTCTGGTACATTGAAAAAAAAAACTTGCTTATTTGCGTAAAAACCCATTTTTGAACTTAAGCATTTCGTGATCCCAAGTGCTGAATGCAACTGCCCCGGTGGCGCAATCGTTAGGATGCTAGCCTTTGGAGCTGCTGGAGTCGTGTTCGAATCCCGGTCATGGATGTTTGGTTATTTATTTTATTAATTAATGTTGTTATTTGTCCATGTGTTTGTGTTGCCCTTTCTTTGTGTGAATCTTGTGCTTGTAAAAACTCTTTCTGTGTCTGTCCCACTTGGTGAAAGCTTATAAGAGGTTCACTGAACAAGCACACAACTGGAGTATTTATGTATAGCTGTGGAAATAAAAAAGTACCCACTTGAGGTTATTTCATCCGTTAGTCACCCTATAGAATCGGACCATTTTGAGATTGTGTACAATTAACATTCTGAGTTAATTGCACGATACAAAATTTGCATAAGGGGCCGTCTTCATATTAAAAATATTACGATCTTTGAAATTTCCAATAGCAACACCCAATTTTAATAACTTAGAAATGTTAAGCACTCTCGAAAACCCTTACATCTAAGTTTTTGTTACATTTGGATGAATATTTGACGAGTTATTCAATCGAATCACTTGTGGACCTTTTGGGGACCATCTCTAAATTGACAAGCAAGCATGCATGCAAAGCCGTCTTTATTTAACAATTACACACGTAATCTTATACACAGTCCCCTAAAGGGTAATTATAAAGTATTTTGTGATTTACTCAGCAAATTATGAATAAACATTTTTAAAAATTGGGGTTTCGCTTAAACTTCTTGTCTTAAATATATTTCTTTAAAAATATTAAGGGGTTTCTATTCATATTTTTTTTAAAAATCATTATAATAATTATTTAAAAATATAAAAATTGTTTTAAATACCCCAATATTGAATGCATTTTTTTTGGGTTATTATAATTTCTTTTCAGTAAAAAATTCGTTTCATTATCTTAATTATTTATAGATCGGGATAGTTTTTTATGTGCAACTCATTTAACATTATGGGACCTAAACTTTGCACGTCTCTAACTCCTCTAATAATGCTTAAAAACTAACAAAATCTGGCATTTCGTATTAACATAGGTCAGAGATTTGAAATATGGATTCAAAAAAGGGTGTTGCTATTGGAAATTTTAAAGTTATTAGTAACATTTTTAATATGAAGATGGCCCCTTATGTAAAGTTTGTGTCATGCAATTAACTCAGAATTTTATTTGTTCACAATGTCAAAAAGGTCCGATTCTATAGGATGAATAATGGACAAAATAATCATTAGTGGGTACTTTTTTATTTCCACAGCTGTACCTACCATACCATACCTGAATGCCAACTGATGCACTTACGCCACTTTCAAAATAAGCTTCTTCATATCTTGTGGGATTCAATTTCACTCTTTCGTGGAATCTTTTTATACTTCTTTTAAAAGGAGTTTTAAGCCAAAAATTGACGTTACACGGCAAGTATTGATGTAGGAATGTAATTTAAACATGGCATAAATTTTTACCTATACATTTGGGATTATAGATTCGGTTAGGAATGTTAGAGTTCAGTCGAATAGATGTTCTACTTTTTCTGTATTTATTCTGAGCGTTAAATTGTTTTGCTGTGCGTAACGTATACCAAGGATTTCTGTTTACTTTTATGGAAAACTGTGTACTGGCTTTAAGTCTGTTTATGGGAAGAGAATTTAATTACAAAAACGAATTGAAGTTAAATTCGTTTAATTTTAATACACACCTTTCTTTTTTGTGGTTTTTTCATAATGATGTGTAGATTGTGATTTTTACATATTTCCATATTATTCCTCACCACAGTTTAAGAATGCAGTATACAAATGTTGCTACGGGAAAAAGGGCAAATGGTTCTAATTTCCGAGTGCGAGAATAAAAAAAAAAGGTTTTTCACATTCAATAAATCACTTTATTCGTTATTTCAAGACATATTTTTATTTGTTTTTGCTTCCTAGTGTAATATTAATTATTTTTTTCCTTCGATTTTGACGTAACAGGGTGAACGAATATCAGGGCGGACGTTTCGCGTAGGAGCGACCAATCAGACAGGCAAAATTCCGCTTGTTTACGCGCGTTTCCTCCGCGTAAAACATTTTAATGCTGCAAACTTAAGGTTTGTTTTGGTGTAGTTTATGCGTGACACATTACAGAAAAGGGAGAGGGAGCCCAGTCGGTCAGGCATTCGCCTAGCATGTGAAAGATCCCAGGTTCGGGTCCGGGCATCTCAAAAATAACTGTCGACCTATAAACGCCCCGTGCAGCCAAAAATGTCCGACCAGATAATGATGTTAAAAATATTTTAATTCCTTTTCGATAACGTGCCTACACTCTTAGAAATAACACTTTCATTTATGACGATTCATGAATCCTCAAGCTCATTTCGTTAATTTTGAGAATCGTATCGTCAAACTATCACTCGACTTTTGAGTAAAACGAATCCTCACTTTTACGATAGTGATTTGACGATTCTGTTTCTTGATTCTAAGGAAACTGAATCTCATTGTTGTACTCACATGCTCAAAAATGACGAACTATTTCTTTAGATTAGACGACATTCAAATCCTCATAAAAATGACGATTCAAATTTCCTCACTTTGAGGAAACGAAAACTCGGAGCAGCAGCCAGTAAACGGATCGTCAAAATTAAGGAAAATTTCTTCGTTTTTGAGCATTCATTTTTAAGAGTGTAGTATGTGAAAGATCCCAGGTTCGGGTCCGTACATCTCAAAAATAACTGTCGACCTATAAACGCCCCATGCAGCCAAAAATGTCCGACCAGCCAATGATGTTAAAAATACTTTAATTCCTTTCCGATAAGGTGCCCAAATGTTTAAGGAATTGTTTAAAATATAGCGGGATTTCAAAACAAATGCTTTAGCTGTGTGAGACTGACCACCCATTTCAATAAACATCTTTTACGCTTTCAGTCCCATTGACAAGTTGGCATCATCATTTTAGAAATAAAATTATGATCGTCTATAGCAAATTACGGTGTCAAAAAGCACATCATTCTATTCTTCAAACTTTTTTGAATGAGACAATATTTTTTATTAATACCAATATATGTCAGCCCTATTTTTTTTTTTTAATTTTGATCAGAAACGTAATGATCACTGGAACTGAAAGGGTTAAAAGTGTGTACCAAACTGCGTTTGCAATTCGACTGGATTCATTAACCTCTCACGGAAGTTGAAACAATAAAAGTCCACGACTGTAACGTGGGGTTTTAACCTCTGAAACAAATATCACCTGAAAAAAAAACTCAATACACTGAACAAAAACTGACATTAAACCAAACACAAAAATACAAAGAAAAAAACTTTCATATAATCCTAATCCTTTTAATGGACTTATAAACATCGACTTATAAAAAGTCTTACTATTAAAACCTAAATGGAGGCTATTACGAAATTCCCAGCGTGACAAGACTGTAGAGATAGAAGTTAAATGGATATGCCCTCTTGGTTAGAAACTAAGGAAAAAGCCGATTGCCAAGTGATGCCGTTGATTGCTTTTAAATTAGGCCCGAAATGGAGTTTGGATAATAAAATGCAGTTAAAAATATAGTAATTGTCACATTAGTGTATGTTTGGAATTATCTCGAAAAGATAGTTTAAATATAATAATAAGTATCTGTATTATTAACACTTTCTTCAGTCCCAGTGCTGCCATTTGGCATCATCATGTTTCTCATCATAATTAAAAAAAAAACAATAATAATAGGGCTGACATCTATTGGGATTAATAAAAAATATTTTCTAGAAGAAAAAAGTTTGAAGGAACGAATGAGGTGCTTTTTGATATCATAAATGATAAATGGCTATAGGCGATCAATTTTTCTTTTAAAATGTTGATGCCAAATTGTCATTCTGACTGAAAGGTTTAACAAACTGTGATATATTCTAGTCTAGGATTTGATTTATGTATTTAATACATTACTGTTCAAGTCATATATGAAGATGCATACTAAAAATATATTAGTTTAAGCCTCGTACTAAAGTTTACAATAGCATTTTTTTATTCTTGAGTTTAAGTAAATATATGGTACCGTTAGTAATAGTTATTGTGTCTAAGAAAGGTAACTTTAACTTAATATTCAAAAAAACGTAAGCACAAAACAACATTAAAATTTTCTTAATTGACATTTTTTAAGGTACAAAGCAAGGCAGAGTTACTTAAAATTCAAATAGTCATTTCAATAATAACAAACACTTGATGAGTTTTTATGTAGAGAAAATAATATACATAAGTAACCACTAATTTTTTTTCTACGGATGATGCTTCAATACTTCAATAACTATAAGGATTCGATTATGATGTCCTTATGAAATATTACTCGGCAACGAAATACGGTGCAGCGCACGTGCTAAAGATTAAATGTTTTCCTATTTGACGGAACTTTAGCTTAATAATGGAGATTGTTAAATATATTAAATAAAAAGAGATATTGGTTTGTATTGGGCTTAGTACATGTATTTGGTAACCTTCCAACCTAACAATTTCTTTGTTTTTTTTAACTAGGCCGCTTTATAGGAGGTTTATTTTTTGCAGTCTCGGCATATTCCCCAGAACTGAAAACCTTTTTTTGTGGCACCATCTAGGCGACTCTCTCTGCCGATTTTGACGCTCAGATTGGAATAAATCTGAGAACACTGTGGATGTTAAAGTAGGCCAAGGTTTAATTTTGCCGAGACAACCCAAGGTAAGCAGGTACTCGAGGGATCTTTTACATGCCACGTTATCATATAACATGCGCTCCTATGATTTTCCCATCTAGAAAATCTGACAACTAAGCCGGGGCTCGAACCCGCAAACTTGCGCTTATGAGGCGGACACACAATTTCTTCGTCGCCAAGATTCTCCCATCTATATCTTACCTCCATAGACAATACACTAGACCCGTTACACCGTAGAAAGTAACGAAGTGAAAAAAACGAACCAGGCATGAACTTCTCAACTCAACTCATGCGTGACTGTTTCTGTTTTTACGCTTTCTGAGCATCCATTGTTTTCTTGGCATTTTTGTGTGTTTCTAGGCTTATTGAGATGATGCCATGTTTTGATGTATTTTTGATAGCAACGTATCCATGAGTGTATGTTTAAATTATTTAGAGGCTTTGTGAGTTATTTGGTTTATTTTATTGTGTTGTTGATATTGTGTGATTGCTTTTATAAAGGTTTCATTAAGGTTTTTTGATTGATGAGAGGTTATTCATCTGGCTACTGAAGCGAAACGGGTTTTGAGATCTTGGTTTTCTCAATAATGGGGTTTGACAACAAAAGTTTAGGTTTAACAATCAAATTCGAAAGGTTTTTCAACAGATTTAACCACTTTTATACCTCCATGTAAAACTATAAAAATTTATAAGATGTCTATCTTGAAAATGTGTTCGGGCTGTGTAGCTTAGGCATTCGCCTAGTATACGAAAGGTCCCAGGTAAGGGTCCGGCCATCGGTAAAATTACTGCTGACCTATAAACGGCCCGTGCAGCCAAAAATGTCCGAAAAATAATACACCGTGTGGAGGGACCGCACGTTATATAAACTTCCAAAGTCCTAACGTTGCGTACGATGTCGCCCTTAAGGGCCCTCATCTCAAAAATTAAAACATCAAGTCGAGTTTTAAGAAACACACCATTCGATGCCTAATTTTGAAAATAAGAAAATTTCAAAATTTGGGCTTTGAAATTTAATTTTTAAGGGAGATATGGGGTTTTAAACTTTAAAAAAGACGTTTTTTGTGTCAAGAATAACACATGTCCAAAACCGCTAAATTTCTCCAAGTAATTTTTTTCATACACAGAACAAGTTCACTTAACAAAAGACAAAAAACGAAACAAATTTGATGACTAGATTTTTAATTAAAAATTATCAAAAATGTCTAAAAATTAAAATTTTTTAGGGGGTCACAATTTTGAAAATTAGCGTCCGAACACGTTGCAATTTCTTCGCATGTAAGTTACGATCGTGATAAAACCTTCCTAAAAATTTGGAAGCATAATTTTAATTAGTTTAAGAGCAGTTGATGACAAAAAGCAATTCTTTTGCAAATCCCCCCCCCTCCCAGCAGTTTGGCGATGTTGGCTATAGTGATTAGAAAAAAAAGGGAGATGTAGCCAAATGTAGTCGTTCTGCCTAGGCGGGGGGTAATATGAGACGTATGTGGGGTGAATGGGGGAGAGAAAATGGAAGAGGTATAGAGATAACTGGAAAGTGAGATAAGAGGTGTTCTTCGTTTACTATTTTTGGTTTGGACCAGATTCGTAAACGGTGCTGATTTTCTGAATCGTGAAAGGGACTGGTCATTTTTTCCCCCGCTTTGCTTCAAGTGACGATTGTATTTTTTTGTGTCATCTACGGCATTTACAAAGAGTGTCTTCTACTTTAAAATTTAATTTTGGATTTTTTTTCTGTCAATAGTAATAAAAAAGCTGTTTTTGAATATTTTTCCTAGTACCTAAAGGGGTAAATCCGGTACCATTTTTTTTATCTTGAAAACTACTAAGAAACGGTAAAATAAAGGCATCAAGCATCGAGGATATACTAAAAGGACCAAAGGACAAAGGTACAAACGAATAGCTGCACAAACCTTAGAAGTGAGGAATAAACGATCCTGCGGTTTAATGCATTATTTTTCAATTTGATAATTTCGTATAGTACTTAAATGTAAGGGTATTTAAGCATTTTTTAATTCATACATTCCTTGAAAAAGGGCGAGATTCCATTAATTTCTATTATTTTTTAGGCTTTCATCGAGTGTTAATTATTTGTTACAGATATAGGTTTTCACTTTATAATTATTTTTATTTTAATAAAAATATTACGTATATTGTTCTATCCGTTTGTCTGAAGCCACTTTTCAATTTGAACCAAAAGAGTAGAGAAACATACTTCAAATGTGGCTCACGAGTTCCCAGTACTTGTCGATCTTCATAATAAGGTTTCCGAGAAAATTGCGCATGTGCAAGGGTCATTAGGGTCAAGCTGCCATTAAAATTTTTAGGTTTTAAAGTTATTAAAATTAACATCTTATATCTATCTTAAAATGTGTATTAGCAAGAAAGGAAAAAATGCATATTCATTTTTAAATTAAACGGAGTTAAAGGTTTTAACATTTTATAAAATTTAGTCTATTTTGATGTCGTCTGATTTTTATTGTAATAAACATAGATAACTTAGCAGTGAACAGATGGTATAATTAAAACAAAATTGCACCTGTTCTATGGAGATCGCAGTTTTGCGTTAAAACAACATTACATCGAACATTCAAAGCATCTGGCTTGTTAAAAAATGAATTATGGGTACAAAAATCGTTTCAAAGCCATTTTACGTTTGATCTCTAAAGCTATCGAACGCATTTTGTACAATGTCCTAAACTCCTAAAATGACTATGCATCACGATTGTAAAAATAAATTGTTTAAACGATCATGTTCTACTGTTGTAGAAATGCTGTAAATGAAGTAAACATTATACGAGTTTCAATTACTGATTATTATTTAAAAGTTATTATATACCTTATTAAGTATTTTCAATAACTTTCAAACCTACAAAGTTCTATGGTAGCTACTCCTTGCAAATGCAAAATATAGAAAACTTTATTTTGACGTCCGACTAGTACATGGAACCAAGTATAAAATTTGAAGTCTGTATCTTATTGCACCGAATAATCGGTTACTAATATTCGGTATTCTGCCACTTTAGCCGAATATTTGGTTTGGCCGAATAGTGGAATTATTATTATTATTATTATTTCAACTTTCTTCAGGTTATCAACTTCTGAAACATCGAAAAATTCCCAAACAGGACTTGTTTTCTTTTTTCATAGACTCAAATACTTAAGTTTTTGCTTTTAGCTTCCACACTACGTTTATAACGTAAAAAGTGAAAGGTTTTATAATCGTGCAGTCCGTCCGTCTGTCACCCACTTTCACAGAACGAACCAAAAGTCTCACAAACAAGTAAGATACGTCATTTTGAAGCAAGTTAGAATTAGAACTAGCTACAAGCCCTGTTTGGCGAATTTCTGAGGTGCTGTTAGGTGTTTCCTGTTGAGCGTAAATATTGTGTCGAAGCGGTGTAAGTGACAGATTCTGTAACAAACCAACTTGTTTTTATTTATAATGTTAAACTAAACTCTATTCATGTTGTATTAAATAAACAATAATTGCTGCATCTATCACAATTGTAATTTTGTTTTCAAATACACAACATTAATTTTGTAATTATATAATAATATTGTAAGACGCGGTTTACTATTTTTTTTCTAATTTTCATCCTACATCGGATTCACCTACTTCTGTTTTTGTTTTCATACTTCTGATTTCGTATTGTGATTTTACCAGTTTACACTTTTTAGAAGGCTTGTTTTAATAACAAACGAGTACTACTTTATTGTGTGATGCTTTAACTAAACATTTAATGGCTGTATTGTATTAAAATTATTGTGTGATTGTATATATACTAAATTTAAAGTCTGTAGCTCTTTTATTTCGAATTGTAAAGTAGTTTCAGTCAGACAGACAGATCAATGCAAAAAAAAAAAAAACAATTTTTTATTCTGAGCACCCTCACAAACGTGTAGAAGGCACAAATAGTTTCATTACCATATATTTAATTCTAGGTAATTGAAATTTTATAACAACTTAAAAAATTGGATGGGTACAAAGGGGGGGGGGGGGTAGTAGGACGTACGAATAGAAACAAAATAACAGAATAACAGACGTACAGACAGGTGGCCAAACACTATACATTGTAGTCATCCAATTTTTTTATTTTCGAAACAAAAAAATTATTTCCAAATTCAGGCACTTTTAATCGGAAATTGAAAGGGATATGGACGGATGTACAAACGTATTAAATAAAAGATCTATGAAGTCCTATCTTCTAAACAAAAAAAGAATTTTGAAAATCGGAAGTTTAGTACAGGAATTATGAAACAATTATTGACCAAAATTACCTAAAAAATGTCACTTATCTCGTTCTTCCACTTCCACTAAACGACTGCCAAATTGTAAATTTCGTGTTATTACGTAAATTACGGTTAAGCCGAAAGCCACCCTACCACCAAGCATTTTGAAGAACCATACGAATCTATCATGCAGAAAAAAAAACTATGATTTTGTGAAAGAGAGAGAAGCTGCAAACTAAAAGCTTTGAAGCTCATTTTGTCCCTTTTTCACCCTTTTGTCACTTAGCACGTTCTTCCACTAAGCTCTTCAATTTAGAAATTTTATTTAAAAACTTTTAGCTATTCCAATCATTGACGCAATTCGCCCTAGATTTAAAAGAGAAATTAAAACACCAGTTTGTTATATTTATAGATTATATATTTTAATTTTAAATCAATTGTGGAATTAGGCCATGCAATTCATATTTTTAGAATATTTTGTCTTTTTTTTAAAAAATTATTTAAAATTTGTCTTAATTCACTCCGTTGATATATGGTACTAGCTTTTCTTCTTATATATACTTCCAATCTAAATATTTTTATACTAATCTTTAAAAATATTAGTAACAATAAACCAGTAGTAATATTAGTCATGCCTCATAGAAATGCATTTATAAAAGAATTTGATGCAGAACAGTTTTTTTTTCTATATCGTGCAACCACAAAATCTTCACAACAAATAATATCATCGAAAAACCATATGATTAGACATTTCTTTGTCTGGTTGGACTGGGCAAGGAAAAGAGGGACACACCAATACCCCTAAAGGGTAGAAAGGGCCCTTTTCACGTAGAACTTTCAAACCGGCATTAGAACCGTCCGCGTCCATCAATTACGACTGTCACCAACCCTCCCCCCCCCCCCCCCCACACTAGGTTGTTCTCCCGCCTCACTAGGGTTGCTAGTTTTCACTAACCAGTAAGCTCGCCAAAGAACTCCCCAAAGGAAAGTCCGATTTTTCCCCCCTTATCAGCTAGGTGAAGTAAAGTGAAGAAACCACGCTCGAAATCGGAGGGCGAGCGAGGGCCCTTAACGGTTGCGTTGGGCGCCAACTCAGGGGTCGGCTCGTTACTTGAATGTGGTTCTAAATTACGACACCCGTCGCCAATAGCCCTCGTATAGCTTTAGTGCGACAATACCTCTGAACTAAACTATCATAAAACAATACGCCGTAAAAATTTTCATATTTGTCAATAAAATATTTGCATAAAAACTCTTATCAAATGTCATAAAAATACTGTTTTAAATACTCCACTTTTGTTTTTATTCAGAAGCGTTAATTGGTTAATATACTTCAAGCCAAGTATTTTTTTTTAAATGTAAATCGGAATGAATCTTAACATAACGCTAATAACTACAACTTGATAGAAGATTTTGTGGCTAACACCTACACTTTTAAGTTATTTTATAAATAACTTTGAAAGTGTGTGTGTATTTTAAACACATATCTGACACATACATGTGAGTTTCAAAATCCACCGATTTACTTAAACTAATTACAGCATTATCGAATTACTATAAAAAAGTTAATTAATTGGTGGTTTCAATTAATATATATTTTTAATTATTACGTCGTTAATTAAAACACAGAGGCTAAAAATTTTCTTGGTAATTAGGCTCTTTGTTTCATCATCAGAAATCGTTGGAATTAATTTAAATATATGACAAAGTGAAAGTAGATTAATTAATTACAAATATATTAATTCATTGTTTGGAAAATTTAAGCATTTGAATTTTGTGTAGTAAGGGTTGTTGAAATACTCTTTTAGTGAAATAGTATTTTTAATTTACATGCTGTTGTTTCTTTTGAAATTAGTTAATTAGGTAATAGCTAGTTTTTAATGACTTATAAAGATTTTGTTTTGTATTTCGGAATTGCATTTTAAAAACTTATTTGACACGCATGAGTTACCCGATCTGTCTATTAACTCAAGTTATAGAATAACTATATAAGAAAGACAATTATTTTTAGTTTCCATTAATATATTTAAAAAATATTGGGTCGTTAATTAATGTAAAAAGGCTATATATATCCTCAATTAAAAGCCAATTAAGTAAACAGTGAAGAAGTTTTTTAAAAAATTGTTTTAAAGTACAACGCTAATTGTAAAACAAAATATGTTTTGAATAAACATTATCAACTTATTACTTAAGTTCAAAAGAAATAACGCATTTGTTTCTAAAACATTTAAATTTTGTAATATTTACCAAACAATTTGTAAATCTAAAATAGCTAAGCACTTTTGTAACTTAAGATTATTGCTATTGAATTATTAATTGCAAAATTTATAGCTAAATATTGCAATTTTACTAACCTAATTTTACAATTTTTCTAAATTAACTAGTTTTACAATTTTGCAATTATTATAATTCTTAAATTTTACAATTATTCTAATTAATAAATATTACAATTATTATAATTCATCAATTTAACAATTATTCTAATACATAAATTTTACAATTTTTCTAATTCATAAATTTTGCAATTATTCTAATTCATAAATTTTGCAATTATTCTAATTCATAAATTTTACAATTTTTAAATTACATAAAGTTTACAATTTAACTAAATTCATAAATTTTACAATTTCACTAAATTCATAAATTTTAAAATTTTACTAATTTCATAATTTTTATATATTTTTTTTACTTCATTTAAAACAATTAAGATATGGCGAAGTCATTCATAAAAAAAATCTGTTACTGAAATATGATTTTACACACACAAACTTCATTAATCATTTTACCTTTTTTTATAAAAGCCACCTGTCCAATAACTTTCCAAATATCCTGCATTCCCTCGGCTGATAAATGCATATTTTTGGGTAAATCCTGTAAATCCTGTCTGTTTGAAATTCGTAGTGGGAATATGTGAAATTTTATTTGAAAAAAAAAAAAAAAAACTAACAGAATTAACCAAGTTAAAATGTGTTTTTAATTTAGAAAATTAATTACATTTTACGTAATTAAAAGTGACTAACTTTGTATCAGTAATTTTCAAAACATCACCTAGTTACTACGAAAATAATTAGGTTACTAACCCAAAATGAGGACGTCTTTTTTTTTTCAATTAATAAACATCGATTTCCACACACAATTAAACTGAAAAATTCAGGAAGAAGATTTATTTTTCGAAAGCTGATTTTTTTAACAAAAATTTAAAACTACAATTATCATTATTCACATATTCAGGTCATCTTCCTACCGTATTGAAAACAAAAGTTTCTTGGTTCGAAAAGATTGTAAAAATACTTCTTTAAAGTAGACTAAACAGTTTAGTCTGATAGAGCCGAAATCGCGACAAACTATTATTATTATTATTTAAATTGGTAGCTGGAACCAGACTAAGTCCTAGAATAATGAAAATTAAAATTAGTTAAAACTTCCCAAATTGAGTTACTGGTAAAATTTTCCGATGATTAAATTTCAAATTTACAGCTAAATTTTACTATTTTACTAAACTCGTAAATTATAAATTTATCAAATTCACAAATTTTACAATTTTACTTAATTCATAGATTTTACAATTTTACTAAATTCATTAATTTTACAATTTAACTAAATTCATTAATTTTACAATTTTACCAAATTCATATATTTTACTATGTTCACACATTCATAAACAAAGGGTTTAAGTCAGTATCAAGTTTCTCAAATGCAATTTTTTGTTTGAAACTTTCATTGGTTATTTTAAACCAAACTACAGTTACTAATTTCATTCTAAGAAACTGTAAAAAAAAGTGAATCGAATAAATAATTAAGGTTCATAATTTTTGGGATTTCGCTATATTATGAGGATGTTTCAATCAATTTTCATAGTCATCATGCATTCAATTAAGACCAAAATATCAATCACAACATTTTCAATCTAACCAAAAACGAATGTTTTCCTGACGAAAATTTCACATGGAAATAGGCCGATTTGTATTTCTGTGAAGAACTTTTTAACAACAACAGGAAATAATTTAGAAAATGTATTAAAACACGATTCTTCTTACGTGTTTAGGAAACAATTCCTTTTAGTAGTTGGCAACAGGTTCTCGATATTAAAAGGATATTATTTGGATTAAAATATTGACATCTTAATCCGCATACTGTGCGGTGTGAATACTTTAAGATGTAATTAAGGTAAAAAATATTGCAAATGAAACTGATAACAATGTAGAGGCTCAGTGGCTGAGAGGTTAAACGAGTCCGCCTCGTACGCCCAAGATTGCGGGTTCGAGCCCCGGCTGAGTCGTCGGATTTTCTGGATGGGAAAATCCTGGGCAGCACGCATGTCATATGATTATGTGTCATGTAAAAGAACCTTGGAGGGCCCATTTGGCTTGGGTTCTCTAAGCATAATTAAAATCTCGACATGCTTTAACATCCACAGAGAGCTCAGATTCATTGTAATCTGTACGTCAAAATTGGAAGCTGGAGCCGCCTAGATGATGCCACCAAAAAGTAGCTCTCAGTTCTGGGGAATAAACTGAGTCTGCAAATTGGCTTGACCGCCAATATGACTGTCCCTTTAGAGAAAAAAAAAACACTGTAACGAGCAAAATAAATTCCATCAAAAGCATAGGAATAAAATGTCTTGCAGTGCTTTCCGCGAGAAAAATTGCAGGCTCCGTATGTAAACACTCGAGCAAGTTTCTTGCAAGAAACTTGTGCAATTGTTGTAGCAAGTAGACATTTAACTTCATATCTAGAAAAAACCTCCCGGACCATCTAAGGAACACATCCTGAAGCCCATCGACATGTCAACATCTAGCACTAACAATATTTCCAATTTAAGTCACACCCTACCAAAAACATCAACTTTCCTCAATCAAATCCCACACAACCACTCTTTAAAAAAACGTAGAGTTTAGAAGAAGATTGAGATGATTGGCGCGAAAGAAAACGAAGCCGTCAGAAAGTAGCAAATCAACCCGATGTTAAAGTAATCTGTTAACTACAAATAAGTGATACGACCTTTTTTGTTGCATTTATAGCACAAAACATGTGTATTTTTAGAGTTCAATGCGTGTCCCTGAGTAACTATTATACAATTTAAAAAAAAAAATCTTTGAAAAACATACTATTTAGCATATATTTGTATGAAAAATATTTTTACATTATTAGAACTTACGTGTAGGTAGCTCGTGTCTTAAAAGGTTAAAATGTATAATTTTATTCCTTAAAAAGCGTTGATAAAAAAAGTCAAAGGAATTGGTGAAAGTGTAAGCTGAAGCACGAGATCTGATTGTAGCACAAAATGGTAACATGTCCTATCAGAATTAGGAAAATGCGCTGTAATTAAAGTTTATATCAATTATAGAGTATATATTAAGTACAGTTTATTTAATTATATTTTATATAAATTAGGAATCTGTTGTTGTCGTTCGTGACCTATGTAGCAACAGCTAGATCATGTCCATGATTTCGTGTATTCCAGCAAAGTAAATATCAAGAATTGGGAATAAGCGAAGGTCTCTTAACGCCTAGACCCATTCTTGGTCTAGGATGTTTTATTAATTATAGTTAATATAATAATTGTTTAATTTATAGTTTGTATTATTAGGTCATGCTAAAAAAACACATAATATTTTTCCCTTAAAAAGTGTTATTTAAAAATAAAATAAACTGTTTGCACAGTTGTATTCAGATGAAGCACGAGAACTGAAAACACACAATATGGTAGTATCTCATTCCCGTTACATGTAAGAAAAAGGTTTTGTAATTATAGTTTTTACTGGAAATTCATAAACCGCCAAGTCGATCTGTAAAGTCTATTCAAACTCTACCGTAGAATAGCGCCAAATACTTCACCGAGAACGTTTATTTGGGCTTACTACAGATCGAACGATTGCTTCACTTGGAAAACCAGTTTTTGTATTAGTTTCTTCTCAGCAGCATCCACATCATCTTTCTAAAACTTCGAAAAAAATCCGCTTGACTTTTCCACCCAAACGATCGCTTCGCCCACCCGGTAATTTGAGTCCATTGACTAAAAAGTCTATTTTTTCTCCTAAAAACACAGAAAAACGAATAGGAGGCAGTTTTCGGACCGATGCACCCTTATTGTCGACGGACAAGTAGGTCAAGCGTGGACCTGTGACTGACTAGGGGAAATGGCCAGGTAATGGGATGGGGAAGATAAAGAGATGCTGTATTTGTTACCTGGTATTATATCATTAACGACGACTTTGTGAACATTCATTTCCAAATAAAAACGTTAACTTCAGGCTTTTTAAATTCGGTTTTCGTGAAACTTAATTTGTCCATCGAAATTGTTTAGGACATTTTTTCAGTACGTTCTTCATTTAATAACTAATATATTTTGTTTGTTTTCCTTAAACTTAAGCAGAAAGCTAATTTTGCATGGCAATCTTTTTTTTTTTTTGCCAATCATCGGTAATGAGTAATCCTTTCAGTTCCAGTGATGTCATTTGGCATCATCTTGTTTCTGATCATAATTTTAAAAAAAATAATAGGGCAGGCATCTATAAGGATTAATAAAAAATATGTTCCAATAGGAAAAGTTTGAAGAATCGAAGGATGTGCATTTTGAAATCATAAATATAGATGATCAGAAAAAAATTCTAAAATGATGTTGCCAAATTGTCATTGGGACTGAAAGGATACAAGCACTGAATAATTTAGAAAATGTTTTTAACCCTTTCGGTCCCAAAGAGCCATTTGACATCCCCGTTTTAGATTTTTTTTAAAGATCGTTTATTGCCCTTTATGATATCAAAAAGCACAAAATTCGATTCTTCAAACTTTCTTCTATTAGAAAATGTTTTCTAATAAATACCCCCAATAGATATCATCCCTATTTTTTATGATCAGAAAAATGATGATGCCAAATGGCGTAACTAGGTCTGAAAGGGTTAAACTCTGTCGAGTTAAAGTTCTGGCCATGCCTTTGCTAATAAAGATGCACAAGAACCACAAAGATTTTAAGTGGCCTTTTGCATGCAAGGCTAAGCAAGCTCCTTACCGACTGAGCTCCCCAGCCCAAAAATCAATCTGAGAAAAATATACACTGCTCTCCTACAATAACGCAATTGCAACACCCCTGCCAACAAGTTCAACCTGGCGAGTTTTTCTTTCTTCCTTTCATTTTAAAAGGTAATTCATGTCAGAATCAACAGGTTCTGAAATCATTTGCCATCAAGCACTCGTGGCGGCTGGTTCCGTGTTTATCTGCCTCGCTCATGGTTGGCAGGATCGTTGACTTGGTAGTTCCAGTACGATTGAAGGAAGGTTGTTGTTGAGACGGAATTTACATTGGATTCGTTGATGATCATCTGTGACTTGAATTAGAACATTAGTGGATTTGTTCTGAAGAGTTGTGACACTGTTTATAATAGTGATTGGATATTCATAATTTGTTTATTGCTCAACAGAGTCAAGACTTTTACATTCCCTTTAAACCTCATCATTGGATTTTTGTGCTGACATTCATAAATTTGTTTTCAACTCAGTAAAGAAATCTAGTGACAGTTGAACTAGTTCTCAACTATCCATCATTTGTTTGAAGAATATCACCTCCTTCAACTAACTACTACAAATTTTCGTCTCATCCAGCGGATACACTGTGCCTAAAATCGACAACAGGTACATAGTTGTGTCTTATACAAGTGACGTTGTTGCTAAACCTTCTTTTGCCAGTTATTGGATATTTCTTCGATTGTGCTTTACAAACTGAGCTTCGATTTTCCTCACTATCCTATCTTCGTCAACACATTTAACATCAACTAGTAATTTATAGTAACTCTCAAAAGGCAAATTTTCCTATAGTTAAAGCATATTACGCTTCGATCTTAGTGTTTTGCTTGGAAAACATCTATTTTCTTCAACAAATTATATAACATTACGAAAGACGGATCGTCCAAGTTAATGTTAAACAGAAACTCGCCTCACCAAAACGAAGACTAACCCATTGTGAAAGCTTTCAAAGACTGCATCGATAAAAACTACCTTCATCCCATCAATTACTCTAGAAGTGAAAGAACTTTCACCCAATTTCCTTCATATAATCCCATCGATCGAGCACACTTACCGCCATTTCCAATTTCGTCTTCGTTCGAAACTCCTGGTTAGGATTCATCACCAGCTCTCGCCAAATCGAGTTAGTTCGACAAAAAGAATTTTTGTAGAAGCTTTCAGAACGTTCCTCAAGTGTTTTAATTGACATAAAGAGTTCCTAAAAGTCCCGAAATTGAGAAAAGCTTTCAGCTTAGAACGTTCTTCAGGTGTTTTGACATAACAGTTCTAAATAGTTCCTAAAAGTTCTAAGAAAATGGAGTCTTGGCTTGATGTCCAGCCTCTGAGGATCCCGAGGCCGAAGTTGCTGTCTTCTGTGCACGAGTCGACGAGCGACATCAGGACAATCTCCGCGTCGAGCATGATGAAGAACACTAATTACGAGACGAAGTGCGATTCGGTGGGGAAGAAAATTCCAGTGGCCACGAAATAATGTGAAATGTGGATTTTGTGAATGTGAACAAAATGTGATCAAATCGAGTGAAAGTGTAAAAACAAAGAGTGAAATCCAAAGAGAAGTTGTTGTTGCATTTTCGACATCTGAAAAATATGAATATGACTGAGTTACTAAAAAAAAGAGTTCGTTTGTTCCGTTTGGAGTGAGTTTGTAACACATAAAAGACAAAAGATCAATTCAGAGAGTGCATTTTTTTTCATGGAGGTGTGGAAAATTAACCGACAGAAGTTAAAAAAATCACGTTTGTTTTAAGAGTGTGTTTGTGTACATTGACAGACGGTATCAGTGACGATAGGTATCACACGATATTACATAAAACATGATTTAGTTAACCATACGATATATTTTTGAAAAATAAATATAGAGTTGACATCAAGTTAGATCATTTTGACTCTGCAATATCAAGTCGATAAAGTGATGACAGTTAAATATCGTGTGTTGCTTCATTGATAGTCATCAAGATTAACTTCGGTATCATATATTTACAGTGTTGCTGTCTGTCTGAGCAATGGGAATCTATAAGATAACTGTAAACAATGCACTAACGTGCATTAAATTAAGAATTTATCCACTAATTCGTTTCTATGCGATTAGTTTAACCTCTTAAGTCCCGAGCAAAATCCTGCACTTATACTCTTATATAATCTAAACATACTTTTTATACAAATATATGCTAAAAAGTATGTTTTGCAAAGTAATTCAAATATGTTTAATAGTTACTGTGAGACACGTCTTAAGCGCTAAAAATACACATTTCTGTGCTATAAATGCAAAACAAAAGGCCTTATCACTTATTTGAAGTTTACATTTCATTTTAACATTGTTTTTAATGCAAAAATTCCTTTAAAATTAACTACTAAAACAAGTTTTCGAAAAGTTTAAAAAATATTTTTAATATTTTTTTAAAAACTCTAATATCGTATTGACCGTCGTTCAACTTCTTTTTTTATAGATAAATATATGATTGATATCTGCAATTAAAGTCTGAAAACTGATATTTGAGTCTTCTTCAATCTGACCAGGTCAATTTCGGAGCTAATTAACATGCTAATTGTTTGTGAGAAGGTTTTAAAAAATGTCCACAAATGGGGACACAAGTTCGTAAGAGGTTGAAGAAATGGGTAACATTACCGTAACTTATTTTATAAAGAAAAGCATTATCTCGGCAACTGACGATTGTTTACAGTTGGTAACAAATCTTTTCTCAGCCAGACATTGTGTGGTGCTGTTTCATTTCAAGCTTAAAAGTTTTTTAAATTCCTAAAACTATGTACATTAAAAAGTTATTTAATTCATTAACTTAAAATCCAGAATATTTGCATATAATTACGTAGAGTTAGAAAAATAACTTAAAATATTAGCATTAACAACTATGGTATAATGATTTTTTATGAAATTGAAGTTTATTGGTTTAATTAATTAATCTTTCTAAATATAGGATGGTATGAAGCAATATTTGTAATTTACACTTTAACTTAAAACAATAGTAAATTTCTAATTATGTCATTTTATAACTTCATGTTTCATATAATAAAAAATAATAAATCGAAAAGTCATTGAATTTTAAAACTTGTTTATGGTTATTTTATATTTCGTTATCAACAATTTTCTCCCCAATTTAGCATTTTGTCTTTAAAAAATATACGAAACATTCGGTGAAAATAATTATAATACTCAATAAATATTGAAAAATGTACAATTTTACTCTTCTAAGAAAATTAATTTCTAAAAACTCATAACTCTAATAATAAATTATACAATTCATAATATATTGAATTCAATAATATATTGAATATTAATATTTTGAAAATATCATTATTAGTTAATTTCAAGCTTTAGTTAATTTTTTAATTCAATGGAAATAGTAGATGTAAAAGTCATTGCTTATAAAATGTGCTAATGATTATTTTATATTTTGTTATAGACATATTTTTCTTTAAGTTAACAATTTTATCTTTATAAATTGTACTAAATGAAATTTATTGTGATACACAATAAATTTTACAGTATTTCATTTTAGTTTTTTTATAGTTTTTTTTCTTCAAATTTTATAGTTATAAATTTTCATCTGAACAAATTTTAATTAAAAGTATATTTCTACCAATTCATAACTCTAAAAATAAACTAATGTTTTTTTTTACTTATAAATATTTCCAATTTTGTTAATACGATTCTAGTAAATAAGAAATATATAAAAATAGTATGACATACCTTCCATTAATCATTGAAAAAATATAGCAAATTTAATATTTTTGTCAGTTAGAAGCTTTCTAGTTATATTTTAAAAAACATATACAGTAAAAGTCATTTCCTGCTTTAGTAAAGTCTAACAAAATAATAATGAATTTGTAAAACCTTTCGTTAAGTTCAAGCAAACTATTATGTCATGATTGTGTACACATTTTTTAATCTTACGGTAAAAATGTTATCCGAATTTAAAGAATTCGAGACCAACAAAAATTGCTCTTTGAAGTTGTAAAATTGCAATAGAACAAACTCACTGTCTTCCTTACCAGAAAATCATGTTACAATCACGACTAAAAAATTTTTCATTCATTTTTGATACTATCTTACGCTACGTCGAATTCGCTTAAAATAAGAGTTATTACATGAAGTTGGATACATTTATACTCTGCAGATAAAATTCTACCTTAAACATAGTTTTATAAACAAGTTTTTAAAGTAAAGACATATTTCAAATGTGGTTAATAAAATACCAGAATTCCCCAGATAATACCAGAATTTGAATTAATTAAATTCCAAAGAAAGGAGATGACAAATTCGAAGAATTAAAAGTGAATATAATAAAATTTCCACGTAATTATATTTTTTAAATTTAATAAGCCATTGTTAAATTGTGTTGCGAATTTTTTCTATTGACCAAAGAAAAAAAAGACTTTTTGTAGGTCACGAAAAACCTTTTTACTCCCATTAAGCTTATGAATTTTGATAAAAAAAAATACATGAAAACTTTTGTCACCAATTATAAAGTATAAAAAAATGTTTACTGAATATTTTGCTTCTGATATATAATAGTCTATTCTAAGAAAGATTAATATATTTCCCTTCTATTTTAAATTAAAAAAATACTTTAAATTACGCTTATAAATTAAGGAATTTTTTTGGCAATGTCAAAACATAAAGGAAGAATTTTAGTTATTTAAAAAATTTGGTTGGTTGGTAGACATATATTTTCAGGCTTGTGTGCTTAGGACTTTCTTGGTGGGGGGGCGAGAGCAACAAGCACTACGACTAGGCTTACAATGCTACTTCAATATTTCAAGTTTTTTTTTTTTTAATATATACACTGGTATTTATATCCTCGAATTACAAATATTGCTAGGCTTTACATGAATAATATTTTGTTCGTCTTTAATAATGATTTACTCTCAAGTATGAAGAAAAAGTTAAGTAATCTAATTACGAAAGTATATCTTGTTAATACATTACACAATGCATGTAGAATTCACTCAGATCACCTGTCAACGTATGTGAGGCTAATTTGCTTTCACAAATGCTCGTTTCACAAATGCTCGTAACTTATTCTATTCTTATAACATATATATGGCATAAAATAAGCCATCAGGGAGACTTGGTAGTTTAAAGTCTTTGTTTCATATAAGAGAAAGTTTTAGGAGTGTAGTCTCTTTCAGAGTAAGTTGTTAAGTGTCAAATTCAAAGCCAATTGTGATGGCTTGTTCAGTTCAAAAATAAAAGTTTTTGAGAGTTTTAAGCCGTATATGACACACATATAAAATTGTTAGAAATTTGTTTGCAGGTAATATTAAAAAGCTAAATTATTTATTTATAACCTCTTAGAAAAGCATTTTAAAATGTGTGAAAAAATCATATTGACGATCTGGCACAATTAGTAGCTTAGAAAATTTCCCGGACAATGTGCCCTGCTCAAAATAATTAGGGGAGCGCATGGTTTAAACCCTTTCACCGTCAATGATTCCATTTGGAATCATCAACTTGCAATTTTTTTTACACTAAGTTGAGCTCGCACTTATTTATCGTTAAATGAAAGAATCATGTCTTTTAACGAATGAAATAGCGTTTATTTTAATTAAATGAAACTATGAAAAACATGGTAAAATAAAATTCATTCTTAAACAGTTTTATGAAATAAATTGACCCTACACTTGCATTCTTAGATGTTTAAAAACTGTTTTAGTTTTTGTTGTTTTGTTACTTTTGTGGTTACTTTTTTTAACAAATAAACTTAACAAAAATATTGTTATAATTTATTTAAAGTGTTATTGTTCTAATGCCCCCCCCCCCCTTAAATTTTAGTTAAAAATTAAGATTTTCCCCCTGCTTCTTACCATTTCATTATGAGTGCATAATGCATTTATTTAACAAATTTTAGATTTTTAGAATAAATAATGAAAAGTTGGAACTGAAAGGGTTAACAAAAGTACGCATAGTGCTCCCTAATTGTTTTAGGCAGTATCGAAACTTGCGTCTGCTTACTCTACCCATACTATACTGACGTTTAAAAAAACCACTTCCGCAATCTTGCATGTAACCATCAACCACAAAATAAAAAATATAAATAATAAAAAAAACATAAAACTGCCCATCAAAAAGCAAGCCGACGCGAATAAATATACACCGGGCAGACCGCTTGCCGCAAAAACGCACATGTCATGTGCGTTAAGTTTACATCCGTAAACCGGTTTACGCAACGAAATGGTGCCTATAAATCAGTAATATAGTAGAAAAAAGGATGATATTTTATGTTATGAAATAGGACGTTGATCCTTCTTCGACTGAGTTGTAGCAATGTGAAAGGTTATTTTTGTGAGCTGAGTTTATGAATGGAGTGACCTGGGTGGGAATTAATGTTGCGGACCGGATGTTGTAAGAGTGAAACGTTGAAGTTTTTTTTGTGTGTGTTGCCTTTCTCTTAGTTTAAAAAATACTGAATTATAGTTTAGTTTGTTTTAGTTCTGTAGGATAGACTTCAGTATGAAGAAAAGAGTTTAAATATTTAAAGGATATAAGAAAATATTTTGTTTGGATTAGAACATCAAAAACAATTTCTGTAACGATAGTGATTGCCAAAATGAAAAACGCTTTCTTAGTTTCATATTAGATTTTTACAATTCGAAAATAATTTGTTTCATTAGATTTTCTTTTAAAATTGAAACGCATATGGATGAACAAATACTTACATGGATTACACTTTAAATAAGTTCGATTACATTATTTCACTGCAAAACGTCTCGCTGAGCATAAACTAAAAATTCCGAAATATGTATGCGAAATTCTTCTAATTTGAACATTTAAAAAATTTAGCCCTTCGTACATTTTCTAAATAAAATGTGTAAGTCAAATAAATGTAACAGAAAGATAAACAACCTGTTATACATGAAATATGAACTTAATTAAAATGCTGGTTGGATTTAAAATTCTTTTAGAAGTTTCGAACATGTTTTTCGAAAAGCAAAGAAAACTTCTTTTAGTTAGGCTAATCAAAAACCTTTTTTAAACGTAATCTTCAAATTTAAGGGAAGGCACAAAAGTACATACTTTAAAAAAGGTTTTTGTCGTTCAGAAAAATAAAAGCCTCAATGTTTACAATGTTCCTAATAAAAAAAAATTTTGAAATTAAAACTCCATATTTTTTTATGGTTGCATTCATAATTTATTATATTTTTTTAACTCTTAAGAAAAACAACTTCCCCAAAAATTACTCATTCAAGATAAATATTTGTTGTACTTAAATTAAACAAAAGTAAAATGGAAGATTTGATTTTGAATAGTTATAACAAGATGCGCTTAGTGCTTTTAGCATTTTAAGCATATTTTAACTAATTAGCAGTATATATACGCCATCACTTTGGTTAGGGTTAAGTTGAACTATCTTTGCACTACACTCTTAAAACAAACGAGTGAAATCTACTCCAGTAGGAGAAGTGCATTTTTGACACTGGAAAGGAGTGAATATTAAATCTGACTGAGTTAAAATCACTCGTTTGGAGTGATCATGTCGGAGGTTTAACACACAAAGGATCCACTCCAAGAGGAGAAGTGCATTTTCCAGGCTGGAGGAGTGAGAATTACTCAGTTTGAGTTAAATTAGCTCGTTTGTTTTAAGAGTGCAAGCCTTCATCTTGAAAGTCAGGCACAGAAACAACTTTAACTGTCGCAGAGAAAGGAATGTACAACCACAGGCAGTAGCGGATTTCCAAATGTGCCGCCTATAGGCTGAACCAAATTTTTGCCGCCTATAGGGTAGGTGGGGAGGGGGGGGGGGTAAAAATCGATTCAAAAGTTGATCACTAATGGCTAATGGTTGATTTATACCATTATAACCCGTTGTTCAATGAAAGTTAGTGCCCCTAAATTACAAAATTAAGTTTTTAAAAAAATGCTGTAAGTATGTATTTCATCAGTTAGATGTTATTTTTCTGACCTCTTACTTTAATGCTACATAAAATAGGGCTTGAGATGAAATATTAACAAATAATCCAATGTATTAGAGTGCTTAAACTTCAGTTGCGTTTTGAAAGAATTGCCTCAACATGCAAAATTCAGCCGTTGAAAATTTGCCGCCTACGAAAATAGGCTTTAGCCTAGCTAGCCTATTTAGAAATCAGCTACTGACCACAGGGCGAAGGCTGTAATCGATCCCTCACCCGTTTCAGTGCACAGACTGCTAGCGTAATGGTCCAAACCACTCAGCCATCCGGGTCCCCATTAAAAGGACATCTACACTCTTAAAACAAAAGAGTGAAATCCACTCATATAGGATAAGTGCATTTTCGACACTGGAAAGGAGTGAAAATTAACTCAGACTGAGTTAAAATCACTCGTTTGGAGTGATCCTGTCGGAGTTTTAACTAAACAAAAGAGTGAAATCCACTCCGATAGGATAAGTGCATTTTCGACACTGAAAAGCGTGAAAATTACATCAGACTGAGTTAAAATCACTCGTTTTGAGTGATCCTATCGGAGGTTTAACACACAAAGGATCCACTCCTCTAGGAAAAGTGCATTTTCTAGACTGGAAGAGTGAAAATTAACTCAGACAGAGTTAAAATCGCTCGTTTGTTTTAAGAGTGTACAGGGTATCCGTAAAAGAATGTCCAATTTTTAATGGTATATTACATGAGTTTATTTTATACTAAATATAACAAATCATACATAAAAGTAAAGGAAAACTAACCTACACTCTTAAAACCAACGAGCGATTTTAACTCCGTCTGAGTTAATTTCACTCCTCCAGTCTGGAAAATGCACTTCTCCGAATCTAGTGGATACTTAGTGCGCTGTTAAACCTTCGACAGGATCACTCCAAACGAGTGATTTTAATTCAGTCTGAGTTAATATTCACTACTTTCCAGTGTCGAAAATGCACTTCTCCAATTGGAGCGGATTTCACTCTTTTGTTTTAAGAGTGTAGTTTTTCCTATTCAATCACCTCTTAACTATTTATAAATTAATGGCGTTTTAAAGGTATTTTGAATAGACTGAGTTAAATTCACTCGTTTGTTTTAAGAGTGTACGCATCGAGCATTCTAAGTTAATCACTCATTTTGTTCTGCCATTATTCAGCGCATACACAAGATTTCACTTTGTACTTTTTTTTCTTCTAAGGATTCGCTCAGGTGAGACTCTTTGATTAGGCTCTCTATTATTAAATTCCTTTACATGTTGTTTGACATCCTAATGTGTTTCCATCTAGCTTCCTCAATTTGTAATTGGAATTTAATTGCGTTGTTGTACATAAAAAGGATTTTTAAATACGGTTCTATGTTTAAAGAGATAGCTCCAAAATACAGTGGTAAAAGTTGTTAGTTACAGTAAGAATGTGGTTACAATTAAAGTGCTTAAAATGTTGTATGGTGAAAAGGAATTGTATTTAAGTATAGTTTTAACAACTCACTTCCTGTTTACTTAATGCGCTAAATGAATGTTGATTACTTGTAAACTTTTCTTTAATTATTAATTTTAAAGTTTAATTGGGATTTTATCCAAGACCTAAATTTTCTGTATCTTTGGAATTAAAACCGATGTATTTTATGGTATGGTATGGTACTTATATATTCCAGTTTGTGTGCTTGTTCAGAGAACCGCTTATAAGCTTTCGTCAAGTGGGACAGACACAGAAAGAATGTTTACAGTCATAAAGAAATGAATAACACATAGACGAATCACAATATTTATTGACGTTCACAAACATCCATGCCTGACAGGGATTCGAACCCGACCCCAGCAGCTCCAATGGCTAGAGTCCTAACGATTGAGCCACCGAGGCGGCCCGATATATGAGAAATTTGATTTGTCTAAACAACCGTATTCAATTGCTTGGCTCATTTTATTTGTAAAGTCTCACCCTGAACTCACATGAAAACTGTTTCGGATTAAGTATACCCTGAACTTAAATAAAACTGTTTTGATTTAAGTATACCCTCAAGATAAATGAAAACTGTTTCGGATGAATTATACCCTGAACTTAAATCTGGTGTGCTGAAAAATTTCAATATGAAAGTGACCAAGCGCATACATAAGACTTCAAACAACAAACATTTTTTTTAAAAAATCATCATTTTTTTATAACAAATTTCATTCTTCTAAGTTTATGGTACAAAAACAACAACAGAAAAGTTCATTATTTGCTTTATCTCTTGACTTTCACCAACTACACAAAAAATTCACTTCAGATATGCTTTGAAAAACAATTTCGTGCTTAGAATTCAAAGAACTTAAGTTTTTAGAACACTTTATTTAGTTAAGTATCCTTACATACTCATTTGTTTAAAATCAAAAATAGTTAGCTAAAATAAAACAATATGTTGATAATACGTTATGTTCTAACCCATTTTATTGTTATCTCATCTTTCAAAGAAATTTTTCTAACTTCCCCGCAACAACCATAAAAACATTCAGTCCCTATTTCCATTGATAACTTTATCTTTTGACTCACCCAACAATTACACAGTAGTTGCTCTCATTATTTAACCGCTGCTCACAGCGAATAAACTTCAAATGAATGCTATCTGAAACAGAATCTGCTGATGGCACCGTTTAAATGATGTCATGACTTTTCATTTTAAATAACTGCAATGAGCGGAAGAAAAGAAAAAAAAAAGTTTTTTGTAATGACTTTAACCGAGCAGATTCAGTTATTAGTTTTGCTGACTTTGGATTTTAAAAACGTAACTTTAATACGAGAAATAATAAATTTCTATTTCCTTTTTATCGTTGTATAAATATCGTGAACTACGTTTTGCTTTAAATATTAAATGTAATCTTAAATGAGATGTGTTGGATGTTTATTTCCATTATATCATTGCATTAGTAACTAAAAGTATTTTTTTTAAATAATATCTTAAACATAGATATAATTTAGCTGTTATGTTTTACAAAAAATATTTTTTAGTTTAATTAAAGTAATAGCCAACAATGTTTAAACTCCTTTTTACGTTACTACATAAATGAATATACCTTCATACAATAATATAGCAAATTTCTTAATAAATAATTCTCCACAGAAATCGATCTCCACCGTAAATCACTAAAATAACTTCTTGACTAGACTAAAAGTCATTAAAAAATATATTTTACTTCTCTTTATAATTGATAATTTTGTTGCAAAACACCATAGAAACACAAAAGACTACACATATGCTAACACAATAACAACAACTTTATTATTATTGTAACAATTTCACAACCTAGAACAATAAAACTGTAACCTTGTGTGAAATATGGCTATGAATTTATACAGAGATGTTAAGTCGTCATTTCCTAATTGTTTTGTGCATTCAATAATAAAGTAATTTAAGGTGTTGCAACATTGAAATCTTTTCTGTTATTACTTGGGTGGGGCTGAATGGGTTTTATCTGTAATTTCGCGGGTGTGGCATATTGTAAAATTCTACGTTTGTATGAATATATGAATGAGATAAGGTGTGATTTTGTTCAAGGTTATGAAAAGGAAATCGTTAACATTAATGGTATTCACAATGTTAACACCAGCGTTTTTGAATTAAAAACGTTAACTGTAATTTAAAAAAAATCAGTATAATTAATTTTAATTACACATAAATGAAATTGAAATTTAATTTTGAATGCGTATTTCTACAATTGCTACTGTAGTTGCCCATTTTCTTCAAAATTATGACCAAGAGCATCATTTGTTTGTGTGAACTTATCTATCAAAATATAAAAAAAAATTTACAATCTATATTTACAAAATACTTTGACTTCAATAAAAAAATTGAACATTTTAAAACAAGTAACTGACATTGCAGAGAATCTAAAACTTTTATTTCGTAACACTATAAATTAAAACCTCTATTAATTTAATTATTAAAACGATTCCTCCAATTTTCCTTTTAATTTTATTTTTCCCTATAAAAGAAAGGAAACATATTTTCGATTAAATACACGATTATTTGATTCGTTTATCCAAATCGAAAATCCTGGGAAATTTAATTACATAAGTTTAATGGTTCTTCTCACGACTAATGCTCGTAATTAAGTTTTAAGTAATTAGATTAACTATCCGATATAAACATTCGGAAGTCTTAACTAATTAAATAAGGTAGTAGTACTTAACTAAAATGATTTATTCCGCTTTTGACAAAAGTACCCAAAAAAGCATAGAATTAAGGGGGAATCGGCGCGCTGGATCGCGGGTCTCCAAAGCAAGGTGCATCAGTGCGTTAATCATTGGAGAAAAACCTATTTTCTCTTCCACATTTCTCCAGTTCTATTGAATATTTTTAGAAACGGATTTTTTTATGTGATAAATGTAACTGACTTGCAAGTCCCGACAATCCCATTTTTTTATAAATTGGTTCAATTTTTTTACAAAAATTTTGAATAAATAATTTTACAAAATCTATTCGCAGCAGTTTTAAAGAGTGGAATTATAGGGACCTGTAAGTTATCTACATTTATAATTTAGAAAAACCATTTTTAAAAATAATCAATACAGCTGGAGAAATGTGGTAGAGAAAATAGTTTTTTCCCATTAAATTAACATTGAGGCACTTGAGTTTGGAGACCCCTGGTCCACACGCCCATTTTCCTTAAGAAGTATTACCTGCTATGTCATTCTAACCTATAATTAAATTAGTTGAGCATTAATGTTTATTAAATAATATTTTCAAATAATATGTGAAAGGTATAGGTACTTATAATGATAGAGTCATATTGTGATTAAAAAATGGTACTCAAATAAACATTTTTTCCTCGCCTACAAACTAATGTATAATTGAGTTATAATTTTCAAAATTGTACTTAATTGTTTTTGGTTTGCATAATGCACAGCACGCAAAACAGGCATTCTTTTCTCATAGAAACTTAACGTGTAAGAAGCATACCTTGTGATATGAATGAACGAAATATATAAAAAGAAATGAAACTTTAATAGTTTTCAAATATTTCCTAAGTGTAAAGTGAAATATAATATAGTTCAACCATTTATTTTTTGATTTTTTTTCTCGTTGGTTCAAACCTAAGTAAACATTTATTTATAGGTTAAAAGGAAAGTGGAAAAAAAAAGTCACTTTTTCTGTTTTTTAAAAGAAGTCCTATTTATAAAAAAAATATTGAGATAAAAGAAAAGTCATTAAATAATCTTGGTTAGGCATTAGACTAGCATACGGAATGTCCCAGGTATATGAAAGTGTATCAATCCAAATATTGAAATAGAAATGCAAAAAAGAAAACAAAAGTTGAAGAATGAAAATCCAGACTGACCTTCTCATCAAGGGGTCTACACCAAAACCGAGCTTAAGTTTGCAGCAGAGAAATGTACAGGCGGAAGAATCTGCGTAAACAACGCTGCTGGCGCCGAAATTTCGAATGCTCCTATTGGCTGCTCTTTCGACCCGGATATTCGTGCGCACTGTTACGTTAAAATCGAAGGAAAAAAATAATTAAAATAACACTTTAACTGAAGTTAAACTAATAAAAATAATAAATTTATGTCTTGAAATAACAAATACATTGCCGCCTAGGTGGCTGAATGGTTAGTGTACTAGCCTTTGGAGCTGCTGAGGTCGGGTTTGAATCCCTGTCAGGCATGGATGTTTGTGACAGTCAATAAATGTTGTTATTTGTCTATGTGTTATTCATTTCTTTGTAACTGTAAAATTTCTTTCTGTGTCTGTCCCACTTGACGAAAGCTTACAAGCGGTTCTCTGAACAAGCACACAAGCTGGAATATATATGTATCATACCATACCATACCATACCACCATACAAATACATTTGTTTATTGAATGTGAAATACCTTTTTGTATTCGATTCTCGCACTCAAAAATGAGAACTATTTACTCTCTTTTTCTCTTAGAACATTTGTATGCTGCAAACTTAAGGTCGGTTTTGGTGTAGCTAGCCAAGATCTTCATCTTTTATTTTCTTTCTGTATTTCTATTCAAATTAATTTGTACAATCAAGCTGATTTTAGCGCTATTGCCATTATAATTTTTTTTATTTCATTTAATTTTTATACTTGTTTGTATTCTAACATTGAAATCTCATAAAACAATAATATTTAAACACAGATGATACTTCAAATGTCAAATTTGTTTTGTTGTCTTCACTATTTTGATGCTAGTAATAAAATTCGTAAATACACTGCTCAAAACAATTAGGGGAGCACTTTGCGTATTTTTGTTAACCCTTTCAGTTTCAGCGTTTTGTTTTTCATTCTAAAAATCTAAAATTTGTGAAATAGATTCATTATGCATCCAGAATGAAATGGTAAAAAAACAGGCGGAAAAATATCAATTTTTCTAACTAAAATTTAAGGGGGGAAATTGGAATAAAAAATTAAGAATAAATTATAACGATTCTTTTTTTATTTTTTATTTGCAAAAAAGTGTTAAATCAATTTTTAAACATCTGAGAATGCAAGCGTGAAGAATTTGGGGTCAATTAATTTCATATTTTTTTTGGGGGGGAGTGAATTTTATTTTACCATGTTTTCATATTTTCATTTGATTAAAACAAACATTATTTACATCCTCAAAAGACATGATTCTTCCATCTAACGATAAATTAGTGCAAGCTTAACTTAGTGAGAAAAAAAATCTCAAGCTCATAAATTCAAATGGAAACATTGGGGTTGAAAGAGTTTGAACCATGCGCTCCCCTAATTGTTGTGAGCAGTGTATTAAAGCAATACGTTGACACAGATTGTGATTTCCTGACTTATACATTAGAATCCTAACTGTTCTTCTTAAGTTAAATTGCTAACAACAGTGTAAAAATATGTATGACGTTGTACATAAATTTCTTATTAGTACTGTAACAGACTGATCAGTTCGCCAAAAGCAGCGATCATCCCGCCAATAATGACGGCAGACGAAAGGACGAAGAACGGGATTTTCCCCTTTCGCCATTCCGAGAGAGAGACTAAAAAAACTTTGAACCTGTTTGTTGTTTTTTCGCGAGACGATTGAATGTTTTGTTTTAAAATGATATTTCGATTTGCTCAACATGTGTAAAAAGGTTAACTCGTCCATTAAAAAGTTAAACGTTGACTTTGTGAGTTTATTCCTACGATTTGGACAATGAACAGTGCTATATTTGCTACAATTGACGCCCAACTAGATAAGCACGAACTACGAACTGCCTATGAGTGCTAGCATGGCTGATGAAAAATGGCGAATGGCGGCATGCGAATCGACACAACGTGGTGTTGACCTGAAAGGATATAACCAAGACCAGGTTCTCGCTTTCCTCATGCACAGATAAGTACAAACTTTCTACTAAGACAAGAACTACTAAAGGAAAATTGTTCAGAAATTGTGTTAGCGGTCGCTAATACGAAGATAATTACTGTTTCTATACAGCTGAAGAATAGCCTTCGCTATTTCGAAAACAAGAATTGAAATTTTCTGTCGTGTGCACAGAACTATTTTTTGGAAATCTATTTTCGCATACCATTCCTTTTGTAGTACCTGTCGAATCTTTTTGATATCTTTATGAATTGAGTAAATATTTCACCCTGAAATAAAAAGTGCAATTATAAAGTTTTCAAGAATTATCATAATTCAGTTTAGATTATTTTCGTCTAGAAAAGTGATATGGTAGAAAAATGCAAGGAATTAATCAACTAATTCTGGTTGTATTTAAATTTATTATTTCATCTAGAAATAAAGTGTATATAATGGCCTATTAATACACTGGGAAGGAAAATCATACTTCTGGTTGTATATAAAATTTGTTTTATCGTAAATTCAAGTGGTTATACAGGCTTTATTGGTTGTCGTCAATAACATTGTGCACGTAATTACGTTCGTTACCACTACGAGTATTAAGTTTAGAAATCAAAAGTGATTTTTTTTTGGTGGCATTGAAAAGATAATTAAATATCTTTGATTAATAAATTGTTATTTATCCTTATTAATACCGAACTGTCACAATGGCGTACCTATCAAAAGGGAAAAAACAAGATATTATTGAGTTAGCTCGTGAACTTGATATACCAGTTGATGAAAATTCCAGAGTTCTTGATATTAAGGATGCGATAACTAAATCGGCCTCATATGACGAATAATTCACACGTGGTGCATTCTTGAGGATAATTGATGAGCGGAAAGAAAATGAAGCCTTACAAGCTTCCGAGAAACAGAAAGCCGAAGAACAGGACCGACTTTCTAAAGAACAAGAAAGGCAGAATAATTTTGAGTTGGAAAAACTCCGACTGCAAATCGAAGCACAAAAAATGGTTCAACCATCTAATATTGCAAGTGTTGCGTTCCCTGCTCAACCACAGTTGCAACTGAAAAATCTTATTCCAGAATTTGATGTGAAAGAAGACGACATGTCTTTATACCTCAATCTGTTTGAACGCCAACTAAAATTCTTCAAAGTTGAAAAGTCAAACTGGGTAGCATATTTGCTGGGAGTACTGCCCACTGATGTTGCACAACTAATCGCACGTGAACCAGAGGAACAGTCACAAGACTACGACTACATAAAAGGAATTCTTCTGCAGCGTTTCCGGTTGACTGCCGAGAAGTTTAGAAAACGGTTCTCCCAAACAAAAAAGAATTCTGAGATGACATGGAAAGATTTTTTCTTTGAACTCCGCACCTTTTTCGAAGGCTGGTTGGAAGAACTCCAGATTTCAAATTTCACCCAACTCAAGGATCTTATCATTTGTGACCAAATGAAAAGAAGAAGCACCCCAGAATGTCGTCAGCACTATTTGGATGTGTGGGAAAATCTGAACAACCCGTCAGAACTAGCTGAAAAACTGGATAGTTATGAAGGACTTCGACCAACAACGCTCGGAGCACAGAAGAAAATGGTTCAACCAAAAAGTTACCAAACTCAAGAAGTCAAACGAGGTGTTCCACATCCCAGAAGAGGAAATTTTGGTTCCAGAAACTTGGATGTCCAAAGAGAATCCCGAGAACCGTGGATCCCCATTCAAAATGCGAGAAACAACTCTTATCCTAACCGAGCACAGGCTCCAGCTGCAATACCCAGAGAAAACAGAATTGAAAATCATTCGGAAGAAAGACCAGTGATTAACTGCTATGGTTGTGGAGCCCCCGGAATCATCAGATCGAAGTGTAGAGTTTGCAATCCTGCAAGAAACTCGCCATCTACGACTTTTGGAGCCGTTCAATTTACCAGTTTCGATGAAAACCCACCTGGAACTTCAAGAATTGAAACAACGGAACTGAGTTCTTTACATTTTAAGTCCCTTTCACTTAAAGATACCCATCAAACTTTGTTAAAAGTTTCATTAACCGAAATCAATGGTGTTGCATGTGCCGACACCGGAGCAAGTAATACAATAGCTGGTGAGATGTTGTACAACCTACTGAAACAAAATGGGACAGCATTCCAAACTACAGTCCTAAATGTAACACTGGCTGATGGCATTGAAAGAGAAAACGAGGCACACCACACCGAAGTTGACATCGTCGTCGAAGGAAACATTTTCAAGACCAAGATTTTTGCTTTACCATCAGCTAAAGACAATCGAACTCTTCTTGGAACTGACTTTTTGCAAAAAGCTGGTATTGTTCTAAATGTACCACATCACAACTGGTACTTTATCAATAAACCTGGAGAACATTACCCATTCGTGGAAGACCCTTTTCCAAAAACCTCAAATGCAACAGCTGATTTCCACTCAATCCATTTGAGAATAGATGAAGGCCAACATCTTACAGAAATCCAGAAAGCTGAACTGAATGATTTGATAGAAGAATTTGAAGATATCTTCCAGCCAGGGGGAGAGCCCACACCGTTTATCGAACACCGCATCGATACAGGAGATCACCATCCGGTAGCAACGTCACCTTACAGAATGAATCCTATGAAGAAAGAAATTTTGAAGCAGGAGATTGAGGAACTGCTGAAGCAGAACATAATTGAAGAGTGCGAGTCCCCGTACGCTGCTCCTGTGGTACTTGTTCCTAAACCTAATGGAAAAGTACGTCTCTGCATCGATTACAGAAAGCTGAACTCTGTGACAAAGGTCGATACCTATCCCTTGCCCAGAATGGATGACCTATTGAATGAAGCTACCCCGACATCCTACATGTCTACCATAGATCTTCAATCAGGTTATCATCAAATAAAAGTTGCTGAACCTGACCAGGACAAAACTGCTTTCATTTGTCCTTTTGGTACATACCGTTATCTACGGATGCCGTTTGGATTACGAAATGCCCCTGCTACCTTTCAGAGATTAATTGACAAATTTCGAAGTGGCTTGAAAGATGTTTTTGCCTTATCTTATCTGGATGACATCATAATCCTGTCAGAGACTTTTGAAAAACATCTGCTTGATCTTGAAGAGGTTTTCGCAAGACTGTCCATCTTCAAACTCCATGCCAATCGAGAGAAGTGTCGCTTTGCATGCGACCGAGTGAAATATCTGGGATTTTGGATTACCAAAGATGGAATTGAAGCCGATAAAGACAAAATTGCTTCTATTCAAAGAATTCCAGTCCCTACCAACGTGAAAGAAGTACAGTCCTTTCTACAAACCTGCTCTTGGTTTCGGCGATATGTCCCCAACTTTGCTGACATAGCCCGGCCACTTAGTAACCTTACTAAGAAGAAAGTGCATTGGCAATGGGGTACTGAACAACAAGAATCATTTGAAACCTTAAAGAATCAATTGATGACTTCTCCAATATTGAAGCAAGCTGATGGTTCAAAGCCTTTCACCATCCGTACAGATGCAAGTAACTATGCCCTTGGAGCAGTCCTTCTCCAAGGAAAAGGCCCTGATGAACATGTTATAGAATATGCAAGCAGGCTGTTGATCCCAGCAGAGCGAAACTACTCTACCACCGAGCGGGAAGCTTTGGCGGTGGTGTGGGCCTTGGAGAAATTTCGAGGATATGTTGAAAATCAAGAAATTCTCCTTGCATCAGACCATCAACCTCTCAAATGGCTTTTGAGTATTAAATCCCCTTCAGGTCGTCTGGCAAGATGGGCGTTGAAAATTCAATCATACAACTTGAAAATTGAATATACCCCAGGTAAAGCCAACGTTGTCGCTGACATGCTGTCACGTCCAACGTATGCCGATCATGAAACCCCTGATGTTTGCGCCATCACTCTAGACATGCCATCCAGGAAGTCAAGTGATATTCGCAAAGGACAGATGGAGGATGAAGAACTTAGAAAAATAATTGAATCATTTGAGAGCGATGAAAAAGATGAGAACTTTGCTAACTACACCAGTCGTGGATACCTTATGAACCAAGGTGTCCTGTACCGGTATTCACCAGAGCACGAAGAAGATGAGGAAGAGGCTCAACTCGTGGTGCCTGTCCAGGAGAGGGAGAGAATCCTTCAAGAACACCACGACGCCTCAACTGCTGGACACTATGGTGTCGAAAACACATACAAGAAGATTGCATCAAGATATTACTTTCGAGGAATGAAGAAGTTTATCTCGGATTACATTAAGACCTGTCCCGAATGCAATCGTTACAAGCCAACTAACCAGAAACCAGCAGGACTCTTAAGAACGCCGGCGTATGCACAAAGGTTTGAAACTCTTGCCATTGATCTTTTTGGACCTCTGCCCGAGACCCCCACTGGCAAGAAGTGGATCTTTCTCGTTGAAGATACAAGTACCAAATGGGTCGAACTGTTTGCTCTTGCTGAAGCTTCTGCTGCAGACTGTGCCAAAGTACTAATAGAAGAAGTATTTCTACGTTATGGAATCCCAAGACGACTAATTAGTGACAATGGCCCACAGTTCGTCAGTTCTGTCATGCAATTGACTTGTAACTTGTTAGGGATTACACAAGACCTCATCCCAGTTTACCATCCACAAGCTAACCCATCAGAACGCAAAAACCGTGACTTAAAACCTAGATTGGCAATTCTAGTTGGAGAAGAACACAACGCATGGGAAGACAAGTTACCCCTCATTAGATTCTCCATGAATACATCAGTGTGTGACACCACCGGTCACACGGCTGCATATCTCCAATTTGGAAGACAGTTGCGCACGACAGACGACATCAGACATGATATAAGACAAGTGATAGATAACGACAACTTTGTACCCGAGATCACACCATATCTCAAGAGGTTTGCCAACTCAATTCTCGATGTCAAAGATAGAGTTGAACAAAAGCAAGACCGTCAGAAGGAATATTTCGACCAACGAAGAAGACGAAAATACTTCAAACCTGGAGACAAAGTTTGGGTGACCATACATCCCATTAGTCGAAATAAGAAAAGTAAGAAGTTCATGCCACGGAGGGAAGGCCCATATCTCATTCTCACCTTGAGATCTCCAACAACGTACGAGGTTGCCGACCCAGCCACTCCCGACCAAGTACTTGGGACTTATCACGTGTCAGCCCTCAAAGAATACTGTGAAGCTGGCCCAGACAGAGACACTGTGCCCGTGGCTCCCCTCAGGAAGAGAGGTCGTCCTAAAAAAACATCTTCTGGTTCCTCACCGGGACGTTTTCGGAACCAGAGGGGGAGTGTAACAGACTGATCAGTTCGCCAAAAGCAGCGATCATCCCGCCAATAATGACGGCAGACGAAAGGACGAAGAACGGGATTTTCCACTTTCGCCATTCCGAGAGAGAGACTAAAAAAACTTTGAACCTGTTTGTTGTTTTTTCGCGAGACGATTGAATGTTTTGTTTTAAAATGATATTTCGATTTGCTCAACATGTGTAAAAAGGTTAACTCGTCCATTAAAAAGTTAAACGTTGACTTTGTGAGTTTATTCCTACGATTTGGACAATGAACAGTGCTATATTTGCTACAGTACTACTAGAAAATGAAGGGTTGGTTGGTAGACATATTTTTCAGGCTTGTGTGCTTGGTCGCAAGGACCCGCTTATAAACCATCGTCAAGTAGGACAACACAAGACACACACAAACACATATGGCAGATGTTGCCATCTGTCGCCACCTCCGCCATTTAGACATGTCCCTGAAGGGGAGGGAAATTTTCTCCAGGGACCTGTACCCATGGGAAACTGCACAATGACCGCCCACAGGACTTTCGGACCCAACAGATTTTACGAGCACGTACTCCGCATATACTCGAAAAACACAAACATCCATGCCTGAACGGGATTCGAACCCGGATCCAGCAGCTCCAGAGGCCAATGCCTTGACCACTATACGCAGCCGGATCGGCAAAATGAAGAGAGTAGCGTTACACTACACTTTTTAAAAATAAAATATTGTTTGAAGCTTTTCCAAGAAAAACTTTCAAGATTTTGAAATAACGAAGGCAATTTTCAAAACAAGCTTTAAAAAAAAAAAAACAGACTACAACTTGCAGACAAAAAAACTTGCTGCCTTTTTTAAAATAGAGAAACATGCCAAAGTCAGGTAATGATTGTTTACAATTCGAAAAATATTGTGTTTTTTTTTGCGTAAGAAATATAAAATTTTATGAATTTTAAGATGTTGGTATTTTAACAAGCATGAAATTTTCTGCCTTTCTTCCTTTTATATAAAGTATTTACTTGGGAATTTTGAGACGTTTTACCAAGAATGTTTTTATGTCAGTTTTATATGTTCGATAACTATATTTACTAAGTACGAGTTTGAAAAACTAAGGATTTTTATTTGTATGAATGAAGAAATAACTCTATAGAGATTATTGGCTTTAGGAAGAGTTATATACAAATAAATAGAATTATACATTTTTGTGAGGCATTCATGGTTTTTTTGTAAGTCAGTTCCATCAATTATTTTTAAATGTATAAACTCTTAGTATTTAATGGTTACAAGATTATGATAAAAAAACATTAAAGTAAAGGTTCCAGGTTCACATTATTTCAAGTAAAGTGACGCATGTAAGTACGGATAATTAAGCCTTAACTCCCAGCCACGCGCACTATAGAAAATTCCAAATGTTCTTGCTTTTATCATTTCCAGAGTTGAACCAACAACCAAACAATTCGGAACTACTTTTATTTACGAAGGCTAATTTTGGCCACATCGACGTAAAGACATTTCAAGAAATGCTATTTGTATTAAAATAGTTTTTGATTTTAAAATTTTGCGTTCGAAAATTGATTTTTTGAAATCAGAACTAGTTTGTACTTAATATCGCAAATTAATGGAATCTTTTTTAATTTTCAAAATGTATGCTAACAAATCAAACAATTCCCACTTTTAAAACTTAAAATCTAAAAAAAACAACCCTTTTAATGGGCTTATCAAGTCTTGCATTCAACCAAACCCCTTATAATAAATCAAAACAATCGCCA